>CM053603.1:49925836-50016141 GCA_028646535.1 Procyon lotor
TTTTTTTTTTTTTAAAGATTTTATTTATTTGACAGAGAGAAACACAGCGAGAGAGGGAACACAAGCAGAGGGAATGGTAGTGGGAGAAGCAGGCTTCCCGCAGAGCAGGGAGCCCGATGCGGGGCTCGATCCCAGGACTCCGGGATCATGACCTGAGCCGAAGGCAGCCGCTTAACGACTGAGCCACCCAGGCGCCCCAAGACATAGCAATCTTAATGTGTATGCCCTGAACAACAAAGTTTTAAAATTATGTGAACTGAAAATTTATAGAAAAGGAGAAATAGATAAATCCACAATGATAGTTGGAAACATCAACATTCCTCTCTCATCAGTTGACAGAACAAGAGCTAGAAAGTCAGCAAGGGTATGGAAGAACTCCACACCACCACCGTCATCAGATAACAGAATCTAATCTGTGTTACAGAGCACTCTGCTCAGCAATGTAGGGCACACATTCAAGTGCTTACAAAACATTCATCCTGGGGAAACAAGCTTTAAAAATTGAAATCATATACAGTATGCTCTCTGACTACAGTAGAATCAAGCTAGAAATCAATAACAGAACGATAACAGGAAAATCTCTAAACACTTGAAGACTAAATGATATACTTCTTAAGTAATCATGGGTCAAAGAGAAAGTGTCAAGTGAATTCAAGACACTGAAAATGAAAAGATAGCATATCAAAGTTGGTGAGACATAGCCAAAGCAGTGGTGACAGGGAAATTTGTAGCACTAAATGCATACATTGGAAAAAAAGAAAATGTTTCAAACAATAATCTAACCTCCTACTCAGGAAACTGGAAACAAAGAAAACCAAAAGAAGCAGAAAAAAGAAAGTAATAAAAATAAGAGTACAAGTAGATGAAATGAAAAACAGAAAAATAATAGAAAAGATTAATGAAATAAAGAGTTGATTCTTTGGAAAAATCAATATAGTTGATAAACCTTCACCAGGACTAAAACAAGAAAGAAGAGACAACCATTATAAAAATGAAAGAGCAGGAATTGCTACAGACCCTTTGGATATCAAAAGTATAAAAGGGAATATTATAAGCAACTCTACACATAAAATTTTTTTTTAGATTTTATTTATTTATAGAGGGAGAAGGAGAAGCAGGCTACCCTGTGAACAAGGAGCCTGGTGTGGAACTTGATCCCAGGACCCTGGGATCACGAGCTAAGCCCAAGGCAGATGCCCAACCAACTGAGCCATCTAGGCATCCCTACACATACAAATTTGACAACTTGGATAAAATGGACCAATTCCTCCAAAACACAAACTACCACAACTCGCCCCATATATAATAGATAATTTGAATAGCTCCATAACTGTGAGGAAATTGAATTTGTAATTACAAATTTCAAAAAAAGAGATGCCCTGGCCCAAATGATTTCGCTGGCAAATTCTAACATTTAAAGAAGAATTAATACTGATTTTACACAATTTCGTCTAGAAACAGAGGAGGGGGGATTATTTTCCAGTTCACTTTATGAAGCTGGAATCAGTGTGATAGAAAACCAGAGTATGAAAAAGGAAAACAACAAATCAGTATCTCTTATGAATAAATATACAAAACATCTTAATTAAACTATTAGCAAATATAATTCAGCAATCTTTAAAAAGAAATATAGGCCATGACAAGTAGGATTTAGTCCAGGGATGCCAGTCTGGTTCAATATTAGAAAATTACTCCATATAATCTACCATATTCATAGTCTACATGGTTATATCAATCAATAGATACAAAGCATTTGAGAGAATCTGACATTTATCTTTGAAAACTCAGAATAATAGAAATGGTGGTATTTCTTCAACTTGGTAAGAAACATCTATATTTTAAAAACCTAAATCTAACATCATACTTCTTGGTGAGGACTGAATGCTTTCCTTCTAAGATTAGGAACAATGCAAGGAAATCCACTCTCACTACCCTTATTGAACATAGTACTAGAAGTTCCAAGTAGCATAACAATATTGGCCAGTGATATCTCCAGTTTACCAGTGAGGTCTCTAGCTCACCTCAGGTGTATGAGCAGATCCAGTCAGTCAGCTGAGACTAGAAGAACTGCTGGGATGAGTACATCCTAAATTGTCTGCCCACAGAACCATGAGTTAAATAAATGGCTGTTTGAAGCCACAGAGTTTGGGGTGGTTGGTTATGTAGTAATAGCTTACTGATAAAGGAAGACTCAGTACTTGTAATGTATCAGTTCTCCTTTAATTTACAAATTTATAAATTAATCTACAGATTAATTCACAAATGTATCACTATCCCAGCCAAAGTTTGTCTTTTAACTAGGTAAACTTATTGTCAAGTTCACAGGAGAAAATAAATGAAATAGAAGATAGCAAGAAAACTCTAAAGAAGAATAGGGACCCTTACCACATATTAATACTTACTATGTAACTTCATTTTATACACACACAAACACACACACACACACCTCAATACTTTATTAAAGTAGTGTGATACTGGTGCATTAGTAGACAGTCACACCACCAGTGGAGCAGAATAAAAAGTCCAAAAATGCATTATATGGGATAGGTGAAATCTCATTTCAGTAGGGGAAACAACTGTCCATTAATAACATTGAGATAACTAGGTCTCCAGATAGGGAGGAAAACATTTGCTCTTCTAAAGTTAAAAGAAGACAGGATAGGACTCAGAATGGGAGAAAATATTCATAATACATATGTCTTCCAGAGGACTTGTATTCAGATTAAGAGTTCTTACGAGTCAGTAAGACATTTCAGCCAATAAAAACATGGACAATGATTTGAAGAAGTATTTAACCAAAAAAATATGCAAATCGTATAGTATATGACTTCAATTATATGACATTCTAGAGCATACAAACTAATTTATGGTGACAAAAAGCAGATCAGTGTTTGGGGCCAGGTGTGAAGAGAAGAGTGGATTACAAAGGGTCATAAGGAATCTTTTGGGGAGAAATGGAAATATTCTGTATTTTTTTTTTTTTTATTTGACCGAGAGAAACACAGCAAGAGAGGGAACACAAGCAGAGGGAATGGTAGCAGGAGAAGCAGGTTCCCCGCTGAGCGGAGAGCCTGATGCGGGGCTCGATCGCAGGACCCTGGGATCATGACCTGAGCCGAAGGCAGCCGCTTAACGACTGAGCCACCCAGGCGCCCCTGAAATATTCTGTATTTTGTTTGTGGTAGTGATTTTACAGGTAAATACATCTGTCAAAACTTAATGAAGTGTATACCTTCAATGAATGCAGTTTATTACACAAAGTATAACTCAGTATCGCTGTATTTGAAAATCATGTTTTATGATAAACGTATTAAAAGTGCAGGAAGCCAGGCACTCTTATATGCTGCTGATAGGAGTGCAGCTTGGCATTATTTATCAAAATTATGAATGCATGGTACCTTTGACTCAGGTAATCCATGTTTAGGAATTTATCCTAATTCCACACTTGTTAAGTGATGTATTTACATGATAACTAATTGGAGCATTGTTTGTAATAGCAACTAATGCCCACCAATAAGGAAATAGTAAGATAAATTCTGGTACATCTATGCAACAAAATATTTAAGCAGTTGTGACAAAGAATGAAGGCATTCTTTGAGTTCTGACATAGAATATTCTTCAAGACATGTTAAGTGACAAAAGCAAGGGACCTGTCACTAAGGGTAAGGAAGGGTATATACATTCAAGTTTGTTTATCTTTGTATATAAAGTATCTGGAGAGGTACAAAAGAAATTAACAATAGTGATCATTTTGTAGGGAGAACAGGAGCTGGTGAGGGGGGAAGGGGTACACAAGGGTAAGGAGACTCTTCCCTTTATACTTAAGAGTGTTTCGATTCTGAGTTATGTGAATATAATTATAAAAAATTTAATTATTTAAAGAGAAGGTAAACAAAGTCCAGAGAGGGTTTATTGTAAAGAAAACTATGGAAAAATAGATTACACAAAGAATTCCTAAAATAAAAGATAGCAGAAATTCTCCATGAAACAAGAAATTTATTCAGTTTGTATCCAATCATGTTTCACTTTGCTTCTTTTAAAATTTTAATTTCTGGGGCACCTGGGTGGCTCAGTTCGTTAAGCATCTGCCTTCAGTTCAGGTCTTGATCCTGGGCTCCTGGGATAAGTCTGGCCTCAGGCTTCTTGCTCAGTGGGGAATCTGCTCCCTCTGCCTGCTGCTCCCACTGCTTGTGATCTCTCTCTCTCTCTCTCTCAGAAATAAATAAAATCTTTAAAAATTTCTTTTTAAATTTCAATTTCTAAAAGTAATTGCATTTCTTAGAATTAGTGGGACTTTTTTCTGATTTTTTAAAAAATAAAATGCAATTGACATAGAGTGTTATATTTGTTTCAGGTGTGCAATGTGGTAATTAGATAAGTCTGTATGTTATGCTGTGCTCACTGCAAGTTAGCTCCCATCTGTCACCGTACGATGCTATTCTAATACCATAGACCATATTCCCTATGCTGTGCCTTTCATCCCCATGACTTCTTCATTCTGTAACTAGAGGCCTATATCTCCCATTCCCAGTGGTTGAGTTATTAAGTAGTGGTCAAGTGTTACACATTAAAGGAAAGAAAGAGTGACCAAGCAGTGGTCACAACATTTCCACAGCTGGTACTTGGTAGTGTGCTCCATGAGATTCCTCATGGGACCTTGGATCAGTCTGTTAAGTAGCTCAGTGGAGCATCTCTATTTTCCTAAAGTCCCACAAATAAATGCCACTAGAAAAGGCTCACTGTTATGGTGCCTCAGGTATAGCTGAACCAGGTGTGGTGTGTGATGTGTCAAAGTAGAGCAGTCACAATATAAATTCTATTTGAAATCATACCTGACAGTTTTTGAATATGAAACATTTTTTTGTGGTGGCCCCATTTTAGATTTCCTGTAGATATGAGTAGAGTAACTTTAACAGTGTACTCCTCTAGGATGTATTCCAAATTCTCAGGTCCCTGGCCACCTCCAGTTGGGAAGGTAGAACATACTGCTTTGGATATTCAAGCCAAAAGTATCTAAAATACCTTGTAACAGTGTGGCTTTTTTAAGCTAAAGAAAATCACAGTATTATAGAGAAAAAGCTTAAAATGTACTTGGAATATTTAGAACAAGGGAAAGGCTTTTCCTTTGATTTTAGATAATACAAAAAAAGGATGAGGAAATATGGAAGAGGTCATTGTGGTTTTTAATTTCACATTTTTTTTTTTCTTTTAGTTGGCTTTTGAAACGATGAGTGTTATTTCTGTGGTCACCAACTGTGCTTTAATTGGAATGTCACCACAAGTGAACGCCCTCTTCCCGGAGTCAAAATTGGACCTCATTTTGATTGTAGTAGCAGTGGAGGTAAGTGAAAATTGAAACCTGTTTTAAATAGTTTCCACATCAGATGCCTCTGTTGACCTGAAGATGACCTAAAGCAGTGATGTCCCCAACTGTCAATGACTAGCAATTTAGTGACATGCATTTCCTGGTTCAGTTAATGGAAAGATGTGAGGTTTGAGGCTGTGCATTTCTAGTTGTTGCCCAGGTATGAGAAAGTCACCATGGTGCGGACAGTGAAGTGACCTTTCTAGCCATTGTACTTACCTGTCCAATGCTGAGTAGATAAATCCTATTCTATTTGAAATAGAATTCTGTAGGTTTATTATTTTTTTTAGTCTCTTCTAGGGATCTGTCATTTCTACTTTCTTAAGCAAATAAATTGTAAGAAATGCTTTTTGATTAACAATTTAAATCTCATTAGCAACAGGTGTGAAATTCATTGTGAAACTCTAAAATACCAAAATGTTATATATATTAGGAAGACTCATAATTTCCCATACAAGTATAAGCAGGCTGTCTCTGTACTTTCTAGGTTTTCATTTTATCGTGTTTCTCAGTATGACTTTAACATTTTGAAAATTCTGCACTGACCAATTGCAAAGGGAAGACTTCACAGGAATTTTTTTTGTTGCTAGCAATTATCATTGTCAGGAATATTGTGACCTTTCATTTTTAGATATTTAAAAAATGGAACAGTTGTGGAAATTTATTAAAGCAGAATTTAGCAGGATTATAGAGTGGCCCGAAGGCCTCAGGCCTGAGGGCTGACTAGAAATGAAACTGTAAACTTATACATTCCCAGTAGTGGCTGAAGAAATAGATTGTGCTTTGCTGTATTTACTCTTTCTGCGTATTTAATAGGAATCTGTGTTTATGGCAGATGCTATATGCAGAGTATGCATTTGGAGAATGATTTTAGACAGCAGTGAGTAGGAGGAAAAGGGAATGACTCTAGCAGATAAAAGTAGGTCTGTTTTGAATTTTGAGAGTTGAATAGGATTTTGGAGAGCTATTTGCAAAGCTGATTTCTCACCTGTGTGAGAGATCAAAACAGGTATCTTAGGGGATGGCCAGCTGCCCAGGCTCATAGTGAACCTTCTTAATATAGGATATGACCCTTAACTTTGCCAGTACATCCAGAGTTAATTAGGCTTTTGGGACCGACTTACACTTAAAACTAATGAGCCTCACAAAGGACTGACCAGAATGAAGACAGTTAATTTACCATGAAGAGAGCTTTCCCAATGACTATAACAGGTGGTGGTAAAGTGAAATTGGTTTATTAGAAGATTTCTTGGTAAAGTGGGAACCAGAGCAAGAGCAGTATATGGCTTGAAAGACAAGGAAATGGAAAATCTGAAAACCATCCCTTCCCGGAAATTGAACAGACTTCTGCCACGAGCCAGATCGGGGTATTCCATTGCCAGCTTCTGAGCAGTGCTGGATGTGTTCACTGCCCACCTCTTAATTTTGCCTTCACTTTCTCTAGATCTCTGGCTGGTCCAGTGTTCTGTATATTCCCATTGCCACTGCTTTCTTTTGTATTCGGTGATACCTTAATATCGGCTATCCAGGGCCTGGCTCTTTTCACTTAATTTGGGAGATTGCCTGACCTCTGGGAGTGTTCTTGCAGACAGCACTCCTCCAGGGACTTGCTGGCCTGCATGGGATGGGGCCACGGGATTTCTGTGGTGTTTGGCTAGACTGTCTAAAAGTTTGGTTTTGCTAGGCTGCCCCTGTGCTAGCCTTCGGCTGGAGAGCAAGCTTTTCTGGCTTGTTTTTGTCTATGCCCATTGGCATTTCTGGTTCTGCTTCCTCAGCCCTGAGTCTGGCACATACGAGGTAAAGAGGAATCCCTGGGAACTCATCACCATGTTGCTCCTTAGGTTCCTGGAGTCCCTGGTGAGTCTGCTTTCTTCTTTCTACCATTCAGAGTTTTCCTGTGTTCATTTTATGTATAATGTCCATGGTTTTTAGTTGTACTTAGGAGGAGGAGTAGTGAAAAGTACTTCTACTCTATCTTCCCAGAAGTAGAAGTCCTCACTTTTTAATTCCTTTTTCCCACTCCCTTTTTGGGTTAGGACCTTTGTACTAATAAAGTCCTTTCTTTGGGCCAGCTAGCACACTTTTATTCCTTAGTTCTCAGCTCACATGTCACTAGGCTCCCAGCCTTTTCTGATCCTCCATTTCTAGGATCTCTTCTGTTAGTCTCTCAGGAAGCCTCGATTGTCCTCCCTCATGGTGATTATCCCACTTATACGCCTGGCATTTACTGGTAGGCATATTTATGTGACGTCTGTTTCTCCCTGTGCACTGTCAACTTCAGAAGAGCAGGGATGGTGTCTACTTTTCTACCTAGTAAATCAGGCCACTAGCTAGAATAGTAACCAAAACATGGTAGGTAGGCATTTCAGTGTTGACATGAATGTGAAATTAATAAATTAAGCTATTAGAAAGGGAAATGGGCATTTCTTTTTTTATTTAAAAAGGAAATATGGATATTATTCTTTTTGATAAATTTATATTCAGTATTTATGATTATATTTGTGTATAACAGTTTCTTCTATTTATAGAACACAACATGGCAATTGCTCATTTTTTTATTCCTCAATTAAATTATACTCAGTATTAAGAACTTCTATGTATATGACACTGAATCTGGTTCTTTCTGTTTCTGTCCTCAAGAACTCTGCTCCTTAATGTAGCTGAGAAGATGTGTACATTTTACCCCCACAGACAAACACATGCGTGCGATCCCCACATCCATACTGTTTAAATACATCTACTAGAGTGCAGCTAGGAAGTATAAATGACATGTCGAGTGAATGGTCTGTGGCAACATGGAGGAGGATAATCATGATGAGCATCCAAAGACAGCGATCCTTTGATGGCTTTAGCTTCTTCCTTTGGTGAGGTCTGGGGCCTCCTATGGCATATTTTGGGAAGGCTTGGGTGTGAGTGAATCCTGACTTCCCAGAGCAGTTTAAAAGGCAGTTTCTTCCATGCTAGTAGAGACTTCTCACACTGAATTCTGAGTGTAATCTACTCCTAAGTTAGAGATCCCTGGCAACCTGAGGGTGGGAGATAAAAGCACAGCCACAGACTGATTTAGAGTCAGTCATGACTTAGAAGAAAGATAATTTTCAGCTTAAAATTAATCCACAGAGGCCAGAATGCCAGCAAGGTAAAACATTTCATTTCATTACCAGCTAGGCTTAGACCTCTAGACAAGAAGTATTTCTTTTGGTTACCAAGATTAAATCCTTATAAAGTGATCATTTTGGTGTGTGTCCGGTTTTTTTTTAAATAATATAACTCTTTAGAATGTTATCAGTATTTATTAATATAGATCATTACTAATATTGAGATCACCCAGAGTTAAAGGGTAAAGGGGTGTGAAGAGATGGTAACTAAATGTATACTGTGTAACTAAATGTATACTACTCTTTTCATTTTTTTATTGTGATAAGCATAACATAAATTTACCATTGTAACCTCTTTAAAATTTTTTAACTTAGGTAAAAAATATATGATATGAAATATACCCTCTTAACCACTTTTAAGTGTACAGTTCAAGGCATTAACTAAAACTCTGTATCTGTTAAACACTAACTTCCCTCCCCACCCCCATTCTACTTTTGTTCCTATGAATTTGATTATACTAAGAATCTCCTATAACAGAATCATTCAGTATTTATCCTTTTGTGTCTGGGTT
Source organism: Procyon lotor (assembly GCA_028646535.1). NCBI lineage: Eukaryota > Metazoa > Chordata > Mammalia > Carnivora > Procyonidae > Procyon > Procyon lotor. Next base: position 49,934,872 of record CM053603.1, read on the forward strand.
ATTTCCCTTAGCATAAGGTCTTTAAGGTTCATTCATATTGTAGCATGTGTCAAAATTTCCTTCCTTTTTAAGAACGAATGATACTCCATTGTATGTATATACCACATTTTATTTACCCAGTCATCAGTCAGTGGGCATTCAGATTGCTTCTACATTTTGGCTATCGTGAATAGTGCTGCTGTGAACATGGGTATACAAATAATCTGTTTGAGTCCCTGTTTCACTTCTTTTGAGTATACAGCCAGAAACAGAATTTCTGGATTATATGTTAATTCCACGTTGAATTTTTTGAGGAAATACCATACCATTTTCCATAGCAGGTATACCATTTTACATTCCCATCAGCAGTGCACAAGCGTTCCAATTTCTCCACATCCTTGTCAATACTTGTTATCTTCTGCTCTTGTTTTTTTAATTATAGTTACCCTAATGTGTATAATGTAGTATCTCATTATAGTTTTGATTTCCTTGATAATCAGTGATGTTGAGCATCTTTTCATGTGCTTTTTGGCCATTTGTGTGTCTTTTTGGGGTATCTGTTCAAGTTCTTTGCTATTTTAAAATTTTGCTGTTTGCTTTTTGGTTGTTGATTTGTAGGAGTTCTTTATTCTGGGTATCAATCCCGTATTGAGATGTATGACTTGCAGATATTTTCTCCCATTCGGTGGATTACCTCTTTGCTCCGTTGATACTACCTCTTGATGTACAGAAGTCTAGTTTTTCTACTTTTTCCTTTTTTCGCCTGTGCTTTGGTGTCATATTTAAAAAATCACTGTCAGATCTAATGTCAGCTTTCTAATGAAGCTTTTGCCCTATGTTTTCTTCTAGGAGTTTTATAGTTTTAGGTCTAAGTTTAGGCCTTTGATCCATTTTAAGTTAATTTTTTTTTTTAAGTTTTTTTTATTTGTCAGAGAGAGAGAGGAGAGAACACAAGCAGGCAGAGTGGCAGGCAGAGAGAGAAGCAGGCTCCCCACCGAGCAAGGAGCCCGATGGGGGATTCGATCCCAGGATGAGGGATCATGACCTGAGCTGAAGGCAGACGCCCAACCAACTGAGCCACCCAGGCGTCCCATTTTTAAGTTAATTTTTGTATGTGATGTAAGTGTTCATTCTTTTGCATGTGGATATTCAGTATTTCCAGCATCATGTTGAAAAGACTCTCCTTTCCCCATTGAGTGGTATTGGCACCCTGTTGAAAATCATTTGACCATATATGTGAGGTATTTTATTTCTGGACTCTTTATTCAATTTCATTGGTCTATATGTCTGTATTTTTTTAGATTACTTTATTGATGTATGATTGACATACAAAATGCTGTACATATTTAATGTATACAACTTGATGAATTTGGGGATGAGTCTACATCTGTCTTTATGCCAGTTACCACACTGCTTTTCTTACTGTAGCTTTGTAGTAAGTTTTCAAATCAGGAAGTGTGAGACTCCCTACTTTGTTCTTTTTCAAGGTGTAAAAAGATTGTTTCAGCTATTGGGTGTGTGTTTGTTTTAATGTGCTTGTAACTGAAGCTACTTACTGATTTTTTAAAAAACTATTGATTAAAAGCTGGGTTTATATTGGCACAGGTTGGTCTTAAAATAAGTCTTCCCTTTCTACCACAGTGGTATATTTGAAGATTTGTTTTTATTTTATTGACATTCTTCCTATTACAAGGACCCCAGCTTTGTTTTCTAAATGGAAAATTTTGTGTGTTAGAACAAAATCTAGCTCAGAGAAAGTGTTAGAAGTAACCAAAAAATTAGTAAGTTAGCAAGTTTTATTTTAGTGTTGCTGAGACCTGAGCTGAATGCCATCTGGTCTTGTAATGAATCCAAAAAGTAGAAAGTTTAATATAAATTAGAAAGTATACTTTTTTGGTTTATTACAAGTTTGTAAAATCATACTAAAATTCTAATTCAGAATGTTATAGAAGGTTCACGGAAACCATCCATGGGTCAGTGTTTCTGTGTATAAGATTTTTCCTTTTGCTCTGTAGATGTGTTTTCAAATAAGGAAGTAAAATGTTAAAATTATATTTAATTTCATGTTTTTTCCCCAGGCTCAAGGTAGAGTATCAGTATTAATTGATGTGATTTTAGAATATAGGTGAGGTTCTGTGGGGTGGAATCTGGAACTGGCAACCAAAAAAGAATTCTTGAGACATGTTTGGTGCAAAATGGTGGTTTATTAAAGCACAGGGGCAGGACCTATGAGCAGAAAGAGCTGCTGCCCTGGGGATGTGAGGGTGTGGCTGATTATATACCATCAGGTTGAGGGAGGTAAGGAAAAGGGAAGTCTCAAAAGGATTTTTATTATGTTAAAGGAAACTCATAGGATACCAGTGGCCTTGCCATTGTCAAGTTAAGGTTGTTTTTCCCTCTAGCGAGGTATTAACATGAAGATAATTTGGAGCTTCCTGGAGGAACATTACACTGGCTTAAGGTATTTGTCAATAGGCTACAGTTTATAAGGAGATTTGATTGTATCTACATTTCCTTCTGGAAGCTAGAGTTATTGATAGAAATGCTTTGTTCTTGTGGATCGCTAAGACATTTGTAAACTGAGGGAGACTCCTGTCTTGCAGGATTGTGATCTCTTTAAGTTAACTATTTGTTTTTCCTTTCCTTAGCTTCAGGGCAGCCAGGAGTGCCTGAGGGATGTCACATAAATCCCTTGGTGGGTGAGGGTAGGGGGTTGTGGGGTGTCAGCTTCTGCTTTGTCCTCAGAATGCCTTCTATTCCCTCATCATTAATTAATTGATTAATTAATTAATTAATTAATTGAGTTTTAAAAAACCATTTTGCCTGTAGGACATTAACAGCATGCTATACTTACGTATATTCATTCATGATCCCTAAAAGAATAGAAATTTCACTAATTCAAAACCAAAAAAATAAGCCATAAATAAATTCTTATGTAAATTTTAGCATCTTGATGGAAACAGCAAGCAGTTTAAGAGATCTTATTTTAGTTATTTTCTCCAGATTAAGTAACATCTAAAACATGTTTATGTGATTAGAATGTGTTAACAAGACAAAAGAAACTTAGAAAATGTAACAATTTTATAAAGCTGGTGTTGAGAGTGTCTTCACAATTTGTGTATGAAGCTTTTCTGGTTCAGACTTCTAAAGCCAGGACACTTCAGTTTTTATTTAATTTTTGATTCTTCTGGGTTTTTTGTTTTTTAAAGCTTGACAGTGCAGCATAAAATTCAGCAAAAGGCAAAAATGGTCAGTAATATATACTGGTAAACACCAGGTCATGTCACAACTTTTGTGTCTTTACTGCCATCTAGTGTTTACTTTAAAAACTAAGGACACTTGAACGCTACTTTCATTGCTAAAATGTCATAAAATTTTTTTATGGGCTGATCAAAAGAATAGCCTACCAATGTATGAAAACTTGTGTAAATTCCATTTTCTAGGTTAAAAATAGCCAAATAATGGAAGTCTTATAGTTCAGCCCACAAGACAAATCAACATCCAAATAATTCCTTTTAAATAATCATTTTACCTCACTTTTGAGGCAAATTTCATTTACTTTTTGGATGTAATTGCAAACAAAGGAGCACAATTGTTTGGTTTTTGTTTTTGTTTTTGCAAAGGATCACTACTTTAAATGAGGAACCGCACAAGAACTCCCAATTCCTAAAAAATAGAAATGACCTCAGTTTTCTAAATATCACATGTTTGGTAATCTTTTATTTTAGTATTAAATGCACTCACAGTTCTCTTTTAATTCTAAACTTGGCAAGATGCAGCAGTTATACCTTCTGAATGTGGACAATTCACCTACTATATGCTGCTTTTTCCTCAGGTGAAAACAAATTAACTGTTCACCCCAGAAGTTATACTGCATTTCTAATGCTTGGGTCCTGGTGCCCAGCAAGCCAGTTAGCACCATGCATGTTTAATTGGTAGTTTTAAAAATATCGCTTAATTGCTGTTTCTTTCTTTTTTTTTTTTTTTAAAGGAAGTTATGTGTTTTGGTTTGTTTTTTTTTCCCCTAGAGCTGCCTAGAAACAGAATTGGTTCTCACTTGCTTATAATGACTAAGGTGTATTTTGAGAATGGACAGAGCCCTTTGGGTTCTTTTATGCCCTGACTCACAGGGTTTATTTTTCTATTATTTATTTACTTACTTTACTTACTTAGTTACTATTTATTTATTTATTTAGAGAGATAGAGCATGAGTGGGGAGGGGCAGAGGGAGAGAGGGAGAGAGACTCTGGAGCAAGCTCCACCCTGAGGGGGAGCCCAATGCAAGGCTCGATCTCAGGACCCTGAGATCATGACATAAGCCGAAATCAAGAGTTAGGCGCTTAACTGACTGATCCACCCAGGTGCCCTTATTTTTCTGTTTTTCTATTTGAAAAATGGTTTCAGATTTAACGAAAAGCTGCAAAGCATAATACAGGTAATTCCTATATTGGTTAGGATTTTGAACATTTTGAACTTTTGCCACGTGAATGCTCTCTGTCTCTTACTCCCTCTCTCCATTGATTTATATTTACATCTATGTGTATGAATACATATGGGTACTTCAGAGTATGGAGATTCTGTCCCTCTCCTGTCCCTTTATGCACCATGGCCCTGGGCTAGTCTCCTTATCTTGTAGGCCCATTTCCATTTTTTTCTTTTTCTTTTTTTTTTTATATATAATTTTTCTTATTATGTTATGTTAGTTACCATGCAGTACATCATTAGTTTTTGATGTCGTGTTCTATGATTCATTGTTTGTCTATAACACCCAGTGCTCCATGTGATCTGTGCCCTCCTTAATACCCACCACCAGGCTCACCCATCCCCCTGCCACCATCCCCTCTAAAACCCTCAGTTTGTTTCTCAGAGTCCATAGTCTCTCGTGATTCATCTCCTTCTCTGATTCCCCCTCTTCATTTTTCTCTTCCTTCTCCTAATGCCCTCCATACTATTCCTTATTGTTCCACAAATAAGTGAAACCATATAACTGTCTTTTTCTGTTTGACTTAATTCACTTAGCCTGATCTCTTCCAGTTCCATCCATGTAGATGTAAATGTTGGGTATTCATCCTTTCTGATGGCTGAGTAATGTTCCATTGTATATGTGGACCACATCTTCTTTATCCATTCGTCTGTTGAGGGGCATTTTGGCTCATTCCACAGTTTGGCTATTGTGGACATTGTTGCTAGGAACCTTGGGGTGCATATTCTTTTCACTACAGCTATATCTTTGGGGTAAATACCCAGCAGTGCAATTGCTGGTAGGCCCGTTTCTTTGACTGCAGATTGAGACCAGGCCACCTTCTCTTCAGGGATGCTCTGAGGAGTATAATTGACGTGTGTGACCCTAATCACAAGAGTCTGGCCTTGTGCAGGTGCTTGGTAAATGCAGGTCTTGTTACCATTCTTACAAGACAAGATACAGACATGATTGTGCATGTGAAATTCCACACACAGAGCTGGGCATTTGGTGGAGGCCCAGAGCTGAGAGCTGCAATTCTAACTGGCTCGGTAGTGGCAGAGTGAAGCTGTCATTGTCTTGATTGTCACTGTCATCAGTATTTGTTAAGCGGGTGGTGTAGCGACATGGAAGTAGCTTGGGGTGTCAGAGGCCAGAGGTAGCTGAATTAATACCTCAGCTCTTCGTCTTCGTCTCTGTGTGCCATGGTTTGCTCAGATGTAAAATGAGGGCATTGGTAAAGTACAGCGAAAGTGATGGGCACCAGGTCTGATGTAGAGGAGGAAGTGAAAAAGTGGTAACGGCCAATAGTGACACCACTGTTAATGGGTTAATATTTTAGCAGTGAGCTCAAATGTGTCCCTCATCTCACAGATGCCTCTCCCCCGGCTCTGTTCTCTCCTTGTAACAATGAATTGGCTTTGTTTGTGGTGCAGTTTCTCAATTATATGTTAGTCTCCATCTTATGTTTCCATCCTGTGACAGGACTCCCATTTTTCTTCTTTTCCCAATATTCTTGCTCCCACACCTCAGTCCAGCCCTCCTTCCTGCCCATCATCTCACCAAGTCTTGCTGATTCTGACTTTGAATATCTGTTAAGTCTCTCTTCCCTTTGACCATTGGTGTGGTTTGAGTTCAGGCTTTCACCATTTCCTATCTAGACTTTTTACAAAAATTTTTTAAAATTTTATTTGTTTGACAGAGAGGGTAAGTGGCAGAGGGAGAGGGAGAAGCAGGCTTCCTTGCTGAGCAAGGAGCCTGATGCGCAGCTCCATCTCAGGACCCTGGGGTCAGGGCCTGAGCTGAAGGCAGACGCTTAACCCATTGAGCCACCAGGTGCCCCCCATCTAGACTTTTTAAAAAACAACTTTATAGATATAATTCATATATCATACAGTCCCCTCATTTAAAGTGTACATTCCCCAGTTCTCACCTAGACTTTCGCAGCCATCAGTATGACTGGGTCCTTACCAGCCTTCTGGCTTTATGCTTTCTCTCGTCTGCTCCATGCTCTCTACTTCTGGAGTGGTCTTTCCAAAACAAAATTCTGATCATATTTCTCCTCTGCGGTGGTCCTTAACATGAATCTCTGCAGCTTACAGAAGAAATGCCTAGGTTGACTATCAGAGTCTTTACAAAGACCCTTCCCCTATACCTCCCCTGCCATCCCATTTCATACTTGGACATCCCAGAGCCCTTCCTGCACATTACTAATAGCATTTACTAAAACTGTAGGACAGCAGTGCCCTTCTTCCACCAGACAGAGCCTCCTGAAAGCATTGACAAGGACAGGCATGCAGTAAATACTCAACAACTGAGAAGTGCTCAACAACTGAGAAGTGTCCACTGAATCACTTTACTCTTTGTTTTCAAGTGATTAAGCAATTGCTTGTGAAGTGTTTGTTAATGAATACATATAATCATGTATGGTTGTTGTTTTCCCAGTGAATATACAGTTAGTGGGAATTATTCAAGAATTAATTTCAACTTTATAATTAAAGACTTGGATATATTTTGGGGAGGTATATCAACAAAACCCTTAGGTAAAACATTAAAATGATTTCTAAGAAAAGGTGAACTCAACTAGGCACTATGACACCATGGTTAAGAACATGGCCTCTGGGTTCAAAACCATTGATAAGCTCCCTGTCTTTGAAAGAGTTTAGTATCTACAATTATTATGAGGATTAAATGTATAAATACACATGGCATGCTTACTACAGTGCCTGGCAAGATTAAATGTTCAGTATTTGTTGTTTGTTTCAGGAAAAGAATCTCTTCTCATAGAAGTCTCTTTATCTAATTGAAAGATCTGATTAGACTCTGGGAATTCACTTAAAAGGGTTGATTGGGAAGAAACCCACAACCAACTATTCTTTTGGTACCACTTCCCAGCAACAGCATGTATTGGGCTCCTAGGAAGGTTTTTGACCTTTGGATTAGGGTACTTTTGAATGGAATTGTTGAACTAGGTTTTTCCCTTCCTCCTTTTGTTTCCTTTATTTCTGTGATAATTATGGGAATTTTCTGGTCTTTCTAAAGGCTGTGGCCCTCTTCATTTTTTATCCAAATGAAGCAATGCTTTGTGTTCTTTTAATGGTGTTGGAATAATTAGAGATAGTCAAGGCAAATTCTTTCTTTTTTTTTTTTTTTAAAGATTTTATTTATGTATTTGACAGAAAGAGATCACAAGTAGGCAGAGAGAGAGGGAGGAAGCAGGCTCCCTGCTCAGCAGGGAGCCTGATGCAGTGCTCGATCCCAGGACCCTGTGATCATGACCTGAGCCGAAGGCAGAGGCTTTAACTCATTGAGCCACCCAGGCACCCCAGTCAAGGCAAATTCTTTCATTGAATACACATTTATTGGGTGCTTAAAATATGCCAGGTATTACTAAGATATAGCCCTGGCTTTAGCAGTGCTTACAGACAGAACCCTCTGGGACATGGATCACAGTGCAATAGAAGGCCTGCTTTCTGGCCTCCCCAGGTGACCGACCCCTCCCATCCCCTCCCAACAGTGCCTGGACTGGTGCAGGTGCTCCCAGTGCGCTGGGTGGGAGCCAGGGTGAAGATGTCCACTCACTGAGATAAGTGCTCACCAAGAGGCATTTTGTTTCTAAATCTATGTATGGCATTCTTGTTACTGTAATTGGCATAATTTCATTAAATTGAATGAAAACTGACAAAATGTGTGTGCAAAAACAGAGAGAGCCGTCATTTCTATGAAAACCTTTGGAAAGACTCCATAAAGATAAATTATTATCAGATTGGATAAAGATAAGGCAATTATAAAAGATTAGGGACAAATCATAAAAACGTGGACAACTTCCAGGTTCTGTTTTCCACTTTGCTCCACATGTGTCTTTAAGTTTTCATTCTTCTTTAAAGAAAACAACCCTGAAGATCTTCAACATGGTCTCACGGGTGTTATTTGTTTATGGAAGAGTGAGAAACTCCATCCCTGGATCCTACTCAAAGAAAAGGTCTTGGCCCTACATTAGAATCTTCGCAAATAAATGTACATTTAAATATTTGCTAAAATAAAACATGAAAGATGGGCATTTTTATGATTCCTCATTTCAGCTACTTTGTTGATTAACTGGTCTTAGGTATGGCATCTTTATAAATGAGCTTCTTCTGTCCTTGGGGAGTGTGGATTTAGGGGTCTGGTTTATAAATTTGTCAATTAGTGGGAAATATTTGTTTTGTTGAAGAACTTAGCGTCCTCCAAATTGATGGTTAGTACATAAACTATTTAAATGACTTGATTGACATTAATCTTGCAAATTATTTTCTATTTTCTTAAGATATTAAAGTGGTTAACCTAACTTGAGTCTTGTCCTAGAAAATTTAGTAAAGGCAAACCTCACACTTCTGAAAGAGATCAGATTGTATTCAGAGTTGTTTTCAGAAAAAAATTAGTACAAAGATTAAGAATTAGAAAACTCAGTAGTTTCTCTGTAGTTTTAAGTCACAATTTCAATACCTAGCTACATTATTTCCTTTAAGTGAAATCACAGAACATTGTATATATCCATATTGTGGACACTCCAGTTCTGAAGATAAATAGAATGTCTTTGGTTATTTAATAAGTCTCGGAGAACTGTTAACTCTGGTCTGCTGTCAGTGGATCCTCACAAGGCTTTCTGCCAACTATCTGCTTCATCTAATATGTCCTATTACCCTAGCCTGTACTCTCCACTCTCGCATACAGACCTGCCAAGTGCATTGGCCTCTTGTAGGATTTACCTGCTAACCTCCTTAGAGGACAATAATCTCTTTCAGATACATAAACCAGCTGAAAGTCAAACTTCCCTCCATTCTCCATTTTTCTATTCTTTTGGGGAATGGTGTTTATCACACACAAAGCATTTTGGTTTCAATTTTTCCCCAAGGATGAGGAGCAAGTTTTGCTTTAGAAAATGGCAGAATGGAAAGAGACTTTAAGAGCATTCAACTAAAAAAACAAGACAAAACAAAACAAAAAAAACCCAAAACGTACAACTACCAGTGTTTATAGTATTGGATGGAATGCTGAGAAGTCCCCAGTCCAAGGGGAATGCATCAGGGAGGCCTTGTGTGGCAGGGGACCTCTCTGGAGGAAGAATGAGAAGTTGGGGCCGCTCCAGAGGCAGGTGTGAGCCTGGGAATGGTGAAATCTGAGACTATATGGGTTTCTTAGGGAGAGCAAAGGGCATGAATTGGGGGATGAGGGATAAAAGTATGGGGAAACTGATGGAGGGCACAGAGCTCATGGTAAAAGTTTATGTTTTATTCCATTTCAGTTCCAAATGGTCTCTTCCGACATGCTCAGGGGAAAACTGCAGTAATGATTTCCCCTCACTAATGTAACTCTACTTGGCCATTCTAGTGACACATAAAAGCAAATAGATCGGACACTGAATCTACCACATCCGAGATTGAACTTCAAGTCCTCACATTGCTCTAGGGAGAAGCTCCACGTGGGATTTTGTTGGGGATGCAGTGGGTTTGTTTCTGTGAAGCCTGGCCCTGTGCTTATACACAGCACAGCTTTGCTCCACACTGTCCCACACCCTGCTCTCCTCTACCTCAGCAGCTTCTTACTCTTTCCACATCAGCCCAGACCACTGTGATCGGCCCGGCCTTCTTTCTCAGTGTTCAGCCCACCTTGCCTCTTCGGTTTCTGCCATCCTGTGGGCCAGGTTCCAGTTCTATATAAGGGCCAGTGTCTTTAGTTTATTTCCTTACAGAAATACAAAACTGCCAGGATACCTGTTTTTTAGGTTATCCTTCTTGCTTGCAAAATATTCACATAACTTGTTTCCATTTAAGACACTGTTTCTGAGTTTCTAGGCTATGCTGGGAATGCAGAGAAGATAAATCACACTCTTGCTCTTTAAGAAGGCGTGGACGCCCAGGCAAAGCATTTCAATACTCATCTTTTATGTCTCTCTTCTTGGTTTTTTCCCTCAATTAAAATAGTGCCTTTAAATGAACGTTAACCAATATCTAGACCCTGTTTAATAACCCATTTCCTTTAGAAAACTTTTCCCACATTAATAATACCCCAAGCTCAAAATGTTGTGTTAGTATTCGAGGTCAGATCCCACTTTAAGAAACACTTTACTGCTCTTTGCATTGGAATTTTGTTTCAAAAATTGGGTCAGGCTTGAATTATCACTTTATCAGCATCATAGACATTGATATATTACTTGGATTGGGTGAAATGGTATCAGTTTGACCAGCTTATAATTTTCTAGTTGTATTTGTTATAATTTTTTTGTTTTGTTGTCACTTCTGTTTTCCCTCTGTCTCACCTTTAGTCTCTAGCTTAAAAGCTTCAGAAGGCTTTAGTTTCTTTTATAATCCCCCAAGGTGCCATGTTGCAAACACTGGATTGAATTAGAACCCATGTGAGAGTGTTTTATAGACTCTGAGGTGCTTATAAAATAAGATGTTAATATTACCGCTGTCATTTCTTCCTAATTAATAAAAGGTGTTCCCAGTCCCATTATGTTATGTTACTAAAAATTGACTATTTCCAAAGAGGTTAAAAACTGTGAAAGAGAAAGATTTTGAATGTTGTAAGAAAACTTCTTACATACTTTAAAAACCCTTATGTTCCAACTGAAGGAATAGAAATGCCATGTATCACACACATGCGTGTGTATATACATGTGTACGAGTGTGTGTGTGTGTGTGTGTGAGAGAGAGAGAGAGAGAGAGAGAGAGAGAGAGAGAGGACGAGCCTAATCAGAGCCTGTAGACCACGGTTCTCCTCTGGCAGCTGGGGCATACGGAGGAAGATGAGCTGCGGAATGTAGGGATGTGAATATCCCCGTGCTGCTGTCAGTGGGCCCCAGCTGTAACCATTTCTACAAGTGCAAGCAAGATAGTAGTGCTTCCATTTCAGGTTCATTGTAGCACGTCATGGAAAAACTAATGGGCACCATCTGTGTGAGTGACTAAGTCTATAATGTGGTCACTGGCGCACAAAGAACTCAGGTTGAGGGAGTATTTCACAGCAAAAAGGTGATGGAATGGGAGCAGAAAGAATACCATTGGTTGATATTCTTTTATAGTCATCAGTTGTAGAACTGAAACCCCAAGAGGAAGGAGCAGCTCTGTGGTAGTTCAACAGTATCCTTCCACTGAGGGTTTAGGAAGCACATATGAGCAAGACTATGGGGAGGGCTCGTTGTGTTGTCTTTGCTGTGAGATTTGTCCTTTGCCTCCATTCTGAATTTTGGACATTTAAATTTACTGCAGGGGGGGGGTTGCCAGGAATTGAGAATAAGATGTGTCTTTGATTACAAGGGTGCAGCACAAGGACATTTTTTGGAATGATGGACTTGTTCTGTATCCTGATTATGATGATGGTTTCACACCTCACTGCATTTGTAAAAATTCAAAGGGATTTATGAGTGATTTTTACTCTGTGTAAATTTAAAAATAAATTTTAAAATGTATAAAACTATTCAAAAACATGCTTTGGAAATCTTTTGCCTGTGGCTCAGGGTATGTTTGAAAGGTGAAAGAAGTGATTTTTTTTTTTTTTTTTTAAGATTTTATTCACTTGGGGCGCCTGGGCGGCTCAGTGGGTTAAAGCCTCTGCCTTCAGCTCGGGTCGTGATCTCAGGGTTCTGGGATCAAGCCCCACGTCGGGCTCTCTGCTCATCGGGGAGATTGCTTCTTCCTCTCCCACTCCCCCTGCTTGTGTTCCCTCTCTCGCTGTGTCTCTCTCTGTCAAATAAATAAAATCTTTTAAAAAATAATAAAAATAAAAGTAAATTAAAAAAAGATTTTACTCACTTATTTGAAGGAGAGAGAAAGAGAGAGAGAGAGAAAGAGAGAGAGAGAGACTGCGTGTGAGCAGGACGGAGGGGCAAAGGGAGAGGGAGAAGCAGACTCCCCACTGAGCCGGGAGCCTGATTCCAGGGCCCTGAGATCATGACCTGAGCCAAAGGCAGACTGAGCTACCCAGGCGCCCCAGTGGTTTTTTCCCCAAAACTAATTGAGAATGAAACGACCTAATACCAGTTAATCTAATCTAAAATTTGATTTTGTATAGCAAATGGCATTTTTCAAGCTCCAAATAAGATTTTATTTTTTTTAGAGATTCTGCTAAAAGGAACATGTTAGGAGGCATATTTGGTTTTCCATTCTTCAATCTCTCATAACTCCTGTCAACATTAAAGGAGCTGCTCATCCAGAATACTGTTTTGCTGATGGGGGGAAATTAATGAGGTGAGCCATAGTTCAGACATTTGAGAATTCACTGATCATGCTTAAGAACAAAAATGAGCCACTGTTTTCTGTTTTGTTGCTTTCAGAATGTGGGCCATGTACATAAATGCTGATAATTGTGTGGAAAATAATATTCTATTGCTGTTAAGCTTTTCAAAAGCACAAGTTATTCCACATATGCTTCTTGAATCATCAGGGCATGGGCCGTAGGCACACAGGGAGTGACCAAGAATTCTAGTGTTCTGTTGAGGGAGGGAGTGAGGTTGATGTCCATTAGTGGAATCATTAAAAACCATAAGTTTGTATTTGGTAATTTTTAAGTAAATAATTTCAAACTAAAAGAAACATTTTAAACAATTTGGAACATTACATTTAATCATGAGTTTGACTTTTCTGGGGAATGTTTCAATATTCCTAAGTCAAGAAGCTGTTTAAGGGATTAACCTAAAGATTATTATTTTTTTTTAATATAAAAGACTAAATAGTATTAATTGTGATCTAACCAATAGTTGATTTATCAATTGGGTAACAAATTACTGAGTACTTATTTTGTAGTTTTTATACTTTAAAATAAGGGTCACCTGACCTTATTATAAAAAAGCTAGGTTTATTCATTCCTTTGGAAGAAAGAGGTTTATAATCTGAAGTCTGGAGTAGGGTCTTTTCTCAAACTCTGATCAACTGATACAGTTCTTAAGTCATATGCTAGCTGAGATTAATGGAATTTGTATTTCTGGGATTTTTCCCCCCCGTTGTCTTGGTCAGTAAGTCACTAAATCTTGCTGTCAGTGGTTCACAGTGCTGCTCTCTCAGTGTGACTCACACGCTGGGCTTGCTGGTCTGCGAACTGTTGGTGGTAGTTTGCAGAAAGATAAGGAGCTCATGCTACAATGTAAATCAGCAGGCTCCTTCCTTCACTGCAAACCTCTAGGTATGGAAAGCAATATCCGCTGAACTCTTGAGTATCCTTGAGTATCCTTCCTGAGAGATGTGCATTCTGGCACAAGTCTTGGTGTCTGATGGTATCATTTGATACAGTTGCATTTTCGTTCTTAGCTGATAGCATAGAAATTACAAAGGGTATTTCCTTACAGAAATAATGATCTTCTTTATGTAAATGTTTTAATTTATTCTGTGAATAGTAGTGCATTTACATGACTCGAACTTGAAAGATTCAAAAACACAGTGATAAAATCCCTCTATTTCTATCTCCCAGTCAACAAATACCCTTTCATGGGAGTAGTCAGTGTGCTAGGATACTTACATCAGCTTCCTGGGATAGTTAATGTGCAGATAAACAAATATATATGAGACTAATGATTTATGAGCAGAATTTAGTGAATTCGTTTTACACCTAGTTGTTTAGTACAAATAATGCTACTGGTAATTTTTAAAAAATTTATGTAAATTTTTTTATGTCCTATGTGAGATGACCTCTCATGCTGTTGAGCTTTAGAATTTATGACTTGAGTGGTATTTTACAAGGCAGTTTTGACCTTTACAGGATAATAGAAGTTCTTGCGTTGTGAGTAGATGATGGGTTGAAAGATAATGAATGACTGGTGTACTTGTAATTTTAGGTTTGGATCTGTTTCACCTACAGGTTAGGAAAAACAAAAGCTGCTTATTAATAACAAATATTTTGTCTTGCTTGTCATCAAGGATAGTACCAAGATTGAGTTGGGACCCAAGCAAAGGAGCAGTCTATTTGTGTATTTGTCCTAATTTTTTTTAATAAGAGTGAATTTCTTTAAAACCACTTCTAAGGCCAAAGCTTTTTAAAGCAGAAGATCGTACAACTCTGGGAAGAGAATCCATGGCAGCCGTGTCATTCAACAAAAATGCCGTGGGTTAGGAAGTTTTTTTTTTTTTAAATAAGCTTCATAAAGTTTAAATGTGAAATAGATATACTCTTTGACCCCGAAATTCTACTTGAAGTAATTTATCCTCACGAGAGAAAATTTGGGATGGACTAGTTTAGGCTAATGATACAGTTCTCTGGATGGACTTGTAGTTCTCAGCCCGTTTCTCACTCTCATTTCTCAATAGCCCTTCATATCCTTCGGCTTTCTTCTTCGTGTGGTGAAGCTTCTTCTTGTCATCCTCTGAAATGAATCACTGTCTCTTTTCTGCCAACAACCCCTACTTAAGGCTTCTTTTCTTGTTGGAGTTTTCTCTGACTGCTTCCCTGATGTCTGGATCTGTCTCCTAGGCTAGGAGCACCAGAGCTTTACTGAGCCCCTCCTGGGCTTGGCATAGAGGCCACAAAAGCAGAGAGGAAAGGGAACATCTGTCTGGTGTGGAACGGAACAACTAAATCCCTAATCAGAGAATAATGTCTTTGGAGCATGGCACACATTTTATGTGAATTCTTTTTTAGTTTTTTAAACTTGTTTAAAAAAGTTTTTAAAAATTTTTTAAATTTTATGTGAATTCTTGCTAGGACTCAAAAAGGAACTGAGCATGCATAAACTTTACCCTACCACTGTGTCTTTGAGTCCTTGAGCCGGTGATCCAGGGATGCTTTGGAGGGATTATTTTGGTTGTTTTTGTTTTGTTTTACTCTTACATGGGAAAAAGCATTAAAATAAGGTGAATTACAATTAATTTTGTTTTGAATGACTATAAAGACAGCATGAGGGATTTTGTTCAGTGCTGGATGGATGGAACTGTTCAGTACTCAAAATGTGGTGGTCATGCAAATCTATGCATTTGTTAAAATTCATGAAACTACACGCAAAAATGTCAACTTTATTGTATGATATAAAATAAAATTTAAAAACAAAATAACTTGAAGAATTTCGTGTACGCTGCAAATAGTGATATTATCTGTGGATATCATTAATTAAGGAATCATTATTATACTGGGTGAACTGTTGTATGGGCCCATTATAAATATTGGGATTTCCAAGAACATATATTATTTCCCAGTCTATAGCTACCTCTCCCACCTTTTTACAGACCTGCCTATATTTTTATATTTAGTACAAAATCAGTTCTAAATTGAATGAGGGTAGCCAGTCAGAGATAATAGCTGATGGTTTCGTTTGTTTTTTCTAAATCTTGAAGAAGAATTTTGAGCCAATTTGCATGGGAAGTTTAAGCAAAGGCAAGGCATTTGCAACCATGAAAGCATCAGTTACTATTGCCTCTTTATATAGAGAGAGGGACTCCTCATCCCTTTGAGTCTCAGACCTTTAGTCTCCTCTTTGCATTATTAATACTGCTGTGGGAATTATTGAGACTTTAATCCAGGCTGCCTGTGATTCTGCTCTTCTCCTTGCTGGAAAGATACAGCTGACATCACACATGGGGCTGCCAGAAGATTGATAGGGTACCAGTTGAGGACATATCCATGGTGACTCTTAGTGAGGAGGATCTCTATTTAGCGGGCAAAACATCACTGGATTTATGACAGTGCTGTTGACTCTTTGATTATGGTTTTAGTTACCACTTAAACCACAGAATTGTGGGAATTGTAGAATATTTTTATTTTAAGACCTGCTATTAGTATTTTTAAAGCAATTACAAAGCAGAAATATAATATGGTAACTTTATTTCACACATTAAAATATTAATGCAGGAAAAAACTCTGCCATAGACATCAGAAAGAAGATACTTTTTTTAAAGATTTTATTTGTTTATTTGCAAGAGACAGCACGTGTGTGTGGGTGGGGTTAGGGGCAGACAGGGAGGGAGCCTGACAAGCAGACTCTGCACTGAGCGGAGCCCAAGGTGGGGCTCTGTCGGAGCTGAAATCAAGAGTCTGATGCTTAATGGACTGAGCCATCCAGATGCCCCAGAAAGAAGACATTTTTATCTGAGTCATGAAAGGCCCTCATTTTACTTTCATGCTTGTAAAACACTTTTGGAAAACTAGAATAATCTAGGAATCTTAAGATTGAAATGAAGCAGATTGTGGTGAATTCTGTGGATAAGGAGTAAGCCAGGATTTGTTATTTTAAAGAAGGTTAAAAATATTTCTCCAAAGTAAAATGGAGTTTGCTTTTAAAATATATGTTGATTCTTGAGAATCTATCATTTTGCTGTGTCTTCAAAATAGTTGACTATTACTTAAACAGCATGTGACCATAGTCAAAAGTTAGAATACCTGTACTTATGACCTTAGACTCCATTTTTTTTATCTTCTTGCCTGGAATTTATAATAGTATTGCACATATAGGTTTTACTTAAGAGAATATTCAGATTTTCCTTTTTTGATACATACATACCATTTAAGTTTGAGACTTTTTCTGTGACCTGACATAGGATCAGGCTTTTCAATGTTCTACGTGTGCTTGAGAATAAAGTAGACCCTTTATTATACTCATGTAATGTTATCAGTGTCTGTATCTGTAAGCTCCACCATTGTAAACATGTTGTTTAGGTCTCCTTTGTCCACTCATATTGATCTAAGAGTGATAAAGTCTTCTTTTAATTACTATGCTCCTATTACAAAGCATCTATTTAGTTTCTGGTTTATGAATGTAATTGCTATGTTACTTAGTCTATAGAGATTTGTAACTGCTGTATTTTCATTTTGAATTGTGACCTTTAACATTATAAATATATTTCCCTTTCATTTTTAATGCCTTTTGTCCTAATTTTGCTGTCTGATATTAGAATTATATCCCCTCCTTTCTATTTTTCTGTTTTTCTCTAGTATACCCTTATTTTTTTTTTTATTTTTTAAGATTTTTATTTATTTGACAGCGAGAAACACAGCGAGAAAGGGATCACAAGCAGAGGGAATGGTAGCAGGAGAAGCAGGCTTCCCGCGGAGCAGGGAGCCCAATGCGGGGCTCGATCCCAGGACCCGGGGATCTGATCTGGGCCGAAGGCAGACGCTTAACGACTGAGCCACCCAGGCGCCCCGTAGTATACCCTTATTTTTAGCTTTCCTGAATCACTTTCATTGAGGTGTGTCTCTTGTCTATAGCATAAGATTTAATTTTCTTCTGGAAGACAGTTTGAAATATTTTACTTTTAATGATATGTTAAATTGAGATAGATTGTGTTTGGTCTCAACTTTGTTATTTTATGTTATGTGGTCTGTGGTATCATTATATTTACTGTGTTTTTTCTCAATATGGTGTATACTCTTTTTTTTGTGGGGAGGTGTTTAGGAAGGTTTGTTTTGTACCTTTATAGTTACAGCTCTTTTAATGTCCTTAATTATCTTTTTCTTAGATTTCTACTATTTGGTTTGTCAGTTTTAAAAAATATCCTTTGATTATGTATTATATGCTTGACAGTTAATTATTGTATTTTCCTTTCTCCTTTCTCTTCTCATTATTTCAGTTGTATTATTTCTACATTGTCAAAATATCAGCATTTGCATGTATCTTTTTTAGTCCTAGGAGGCAGGTAAATCTCTCTGGTGCTTGCCATCAGTCACTCTGCCAAAGTTTCCCTGGTTACTCGCCTCTTTTTTCATGAAACTCGTTGTCTAGTGCATTATTTCTCCAACAATAATGGGCATATGAATCATTTGTACTTCTTGGATAGCGCCTAGATTCTCATCCCTTAACTCCCAGATAAGGCCATTGCTGTGCCAATGAACCCTACTTTGAGTAGCCAAAGATTCCTCAAGAAGAGTTTTTAAGTTCTTGAATATTTAAGACTATTCTTCTATAACATTAATATTTGAAGGACAACTTAGCTGTATAAAAATATTTTGGTTCAGTTTTTTTTTTTTTAATTTCTTGAAAATGCTACTGCAATGTTGTTTTGTTTTACTGCTGGCAAACTTTAATGTCAGTCTGACTTTTCTCTTTTTATGAGTGATTCAGTCATTTTGCTTTGAGGCCCAGGGGTTTATTATTACTTTTTAAATTTGTCTTAAAAATCTAATAGCTTTATAGGTGGGTATATGCCTCAGAGTTGACTGGTCCAGACCACAGATATGCAGTGGGCCCTTTCAAATGTAGTTTTAGGTCTTCTTTTTTTTTTTTTTTTTTTAGTTTTAGGTCTTCTTTTACTTCTGGAACATCTTCTTTTTATTTTCATTATATTTTCAAATATTAATTGCATTCTCTTGTTTTGTTTTTCTTCAGGGTCTTCAGGTGTATGTATGTTGGATCTTCTTTTCCTGTCTTCTGTAGCGATCATTTTATTTCACTTTGACATCTCTCTTTTATTTTTGTCATCTTGGCTTTTCAGTCCTTTCTTTCTTGTCCCTTATTTTCATTTCCATCTGTTCTCCCTTGGCTACTTTGTGGTTTAATCTTCATTTCTAAGATGATTTTGTCTTTTTCTTTAATTCTTTGCTGGGTTGTCACTCTTAGTTCCCATTTTCCTCTTTGTTGGTTTGTTTGATATTTCTGTTCTGAGTTTTTAGATTTCTTACTTGGAGGTTTTCTTTCACATTTGCAAATGCTTACTTAATATAATTTAATTCAGGTTTGAATCTTGAGTTATAACTTTCATAACTTAATTCAGGTTTAAATCTTGAATTATAACATTCATCTGGTTTCTATTTTTATTGTTTTATCATTTTTTAAATTTTGTTAGTGAGCAAACCCTAAAACTGAAACCCGTTGATTCTCAATGTCTGTTTTATTCTCCTAGTAACTCTGTACAGATGCTATTGCTGTTTTTATGTTCATTTTGAAATGAATGATTTTCCTGGGCTACCTTTACTATTTCAAGTTGGCAAGGGTAAGATTTACTCAGTGGTTTCCTTAGCTCCTTAGTTCACAGTGCTCCCTTCTGGTATGGCAAAATGCTGTGTCTTTTTTTCCTCCTTTTTCTTTGGTTGAGCATTTTTTTTTATTGAAGTACAATTGACATAATAGGTTCAGGTATATAATGATTTGATGTTGTGTATATTGTGAAATGATAACTACAATTAGTCTAGTTAACATCCAACACCATATAGTTACAAAATTTTTTTTCTAATGATGAGAACTTTTAAGATTTACTCTCTTAGCAGCTTTCAAATATTCAATACAGTATTAACTATCATCGCAGTGCTTTATGTTCCATCCCTGTGACTTATTTATTTTGTAACTGAAAATTTGTACCTTTTGATGCCCTCACCCATTTTACAGGGACACTGAAATTGGTTCCATATCTTGGCTGTTGTAAGTAATACTGGGTGCATATGTCTTTTCAAATTACTGTTTTCCTTTTCTTCAGATATATACCTAGAAGTAGAACTACTGAATCATACGGTAGTTGTATTTTTGATTTTTTGAGGTACCTCCATGCTGTTTTCCACAGTGGCTACACCAACTAACATTCCCACCAGCAGCACACCACAGGGGTTCTCTTTTCTCTGCATCCTCGCCAACGCTTGTCATTTCTTGTCTCTTTAATAGTAGTCATTCTAACTGGTGTGACATAGCATCTCATTGTGGTTTTGATTTGCAACAAAAATGCCATTTCTTTAATGAGTACCTTCTTTGTGGTGAGAAGTGTGAGTATTGCTCTAGTTTGTGCAGGACCATAATTTCTACCTTTTACTTTCTTCTTTCCAGTAATCACTAGCCTCCATGAGATACCTGGTCCCTCTGTGTAATTCTTTCCCCCCAAAATGGTGCCTTGATAAGACTACAATCTCTGGTTCTGTTCATTTTCAAGCTCTGTCCTTTGGATTTTCCAAGAAACCTCTGATCCGCCTGTCTCAGATATGTTTTCAGTAGTTACAGTGTAAATTTTTCTTTTCTTGTGTGTGATTTTATTTTATTTGCTGTCCAACACTCTAGAACTCTGTTTCCCTCCCTACTTTTTTTTTTTTTTCCTCAAGGTTTCTGACTTGACTCCCCACATAGATATGGGCTCTAGAGCTGGTGTTACTGGATTTGGGTGTTGATTTCCCTATTTTCATGTAACCTGAAGCTCTTGGTATTCCCTATCTCCTGGTTATGTTGTAGTCATGAATAATGGATACCTTCATTTGTTCTCTCCTTCTTGATCTGTTTGATTTTGTTTGAGGATGTATTGAGAGGTTTGGATTTAGGTAGTTCCATTAACCTATAAAAACCCAGAATTCTGTGATAGTATTTTTATATCTGGGAAAAAATTGAGTTTATTCTGGTATTTTCAGACAGTTTTAATATATGATACTCATTTATGAACTAAAGAATACTTCATCTTCTGTTTAGCTTATACCATATTTTATATTACTTGGATTGTCATTATACTTATTCTAATTTATACCTAGGTCACTACAAAATCCATTCTTGTCAATGTAATAGAAAACCTCTAATATATTATTTATAAGGGGCATGCTGGGCATGTTGTAATATTTTAATTAGATAAGAGGCATTTTGAAATTCAGTTTTTATAAATACGTTAAGCATTGAACAAAATGTGAAAACTTTTCCCAGAAACTCGTTGAACATAAACCTGTGAGTTAAATCCTTGTAACTTTGTTCCACACCACTGAAGAGCAGCATTGTGTGTGTGTGTGTGTGTGTGTGTGTGTGTTATCTGTTATACATGCCAGTATGTGCTAATTGAAGTCAGTTAGGTTTGAAATTATTTAGACCCTAAGAGAATTTTAAAGGACCTCTGCTGTTACTTTTTTTTTTTTTTAAAGATTTTTTTATTTATATGACAGAGAGAAACACAGCAAGAGAGGTAACATAAGCAGAGGGAATGGTAGCGGGAGAAGCAGGCTTCCTGCCGAGCAGGGAGCCCGATGTGGGGCTCGATCCCAGGACCCTGGGATCTGACCTGGGCCGAAGGCAGACGCTTAACGACTGAGCCACCCAAGTGCCCCTGTTACTTTTTAAAGTAGGGCTGAAATAAGGACATAGGTGTATATGCAGTAAAATTTATAGGATATTTTAAGTGACTATTAAAATTATTTTAGAGAACTTGTTATTAAAGTGTCACATACAAATAGATACTAGTTATGAGTGTCAAGCTCAGTGACATTTTAAGAAGTGAACTTATCTGTAAGACCTAGAACGTTGTACCCGAAGTCCCCATTGCCCTTCCAGTCAGGGCCAACCAAAAGTAACCATGTTCCTGACTTCTGTTGCCACTTAGTTTTGCCCCTTTTTAAATTTTGTATAGATTGTATCATACACTATGCTCTCTCAATATATTTTTTCAGTGATCTCAGTCTGTTGGAATTTTTTCCCAACCGTGGTGCTTTTTAAACATTTTTTTCCTCTGGCGTGTTAGTTAATCATTTAGTATCGCTGCGTTGATATGCACGCTGACGCTTCTGGTGGCTGGCAGTGAGCAGCAGTACCACACAGATGCGTTGTTTCAGCATAATACAAGTGATCATGAATATTACATCTCCAAGTCCAGTGAGGAAATTCTCAAGATGATGGCTAATTAGAGAGATTAATAAAATATGGATATAGTTAAAGATGTGGTGACAGAACAGGACAATTAGTATGTTGCTAATTCTGAAAGCGAGTCTAAAATGAGAAAGATAATTCTGCAGTCCATATGTTAGTCACACCCCTGACTAAAGAGATAAGTTGGCAGTCTTTTTTAAGCTTCCTCATTTTCATCATTTGATTGGTTCTCGTTCCTCAATGTGCTGATTTCAATGACTTTTTTACTTAATACTTTCTAAGTATATTATGTGATTATGCTGGAGCACGTTGAATGTTGTCATTTGAAAATAGACGTGATCGCTCTGTTGCGAAACAAACAAATAAATCCAAAGCAGAGAGATGATGTTGGCATGTCAGAGCAGCAAGCAAATCCTTGGATTTGGTGGGATTGGTTCCCAGAAAAACCAAGGTTTGAAGTGACCAGTCTCCATCAGATTCCTCATAAATTGGTAGCATTTTGATATTGAAAACAGAAGAAGAATTTGCTGTGGAGAGGAGCAGATTTGGAAACTGGGCCTCTGCTGGTCCTAACTGCATCAGCCTTCCCCTACCCTATCCCCACTCCCCACCACTCAAGTTTATTTTAGGAACTTAGGAAGAGAAGCAAAGAGAGACAAAGCATCTTTCTCTACTTGATAATTCTACTCCTTCATGTTGCTTCCTCCTTGTTGAACGTGGCCAGAGTGTTCTGTGGTATTGTAGAAGGAAAGTGTGCTGGCCTCTACCCGCTCCCCGCCCCAGAGATTGAGTGTGTGTGCCCCTCCCCTCCCCCAGCCATGGCCACCTAGCAGATACTTGGGGACAGACTGTACCTTGTTCTGGGTCCTGAGCAGAAGCAGGCTTCGTCCCTGGCCTCTTGGAGCTTCATCTAGCATGGACACAGAGCACCAAGTAGTCACACAGAGATATAAAATGGCTGGAGTGTATAGAAGAATTCAGCCTCCTCAGGAGTCAGAGAGGAGGTATTTTATCTTATTTTATTTTTCCCGAATATGTTTTTTTATTTTTTCAGTGTTACAAGATTAATTGTTCATCGACCACACCCAGTGCTCCATACAGTACGTGCCCTACGCAATACCCACCACCAGGCTCGCCCAGCCCCTCACTCCCTCCCCTCCAAAACCTTCAGTTTGTTGCTCAGAGTCCACAGTCTCTCATGGTTCATCTCCCCCTCTGATTTCCCCCCATTCCCCCTTCCCTTTCTTCTCACAGTGCCCTCCATGTTTTTCTTTATGCTGAGCATGTAAGTGAGACCGTAAGATAATTGGCTCTCTCCGCTTGACTTATTTCACTCCACATAATCTCTTCCAATCCCATCCATGTTGATATAAAAGTTGGGTATTTCTCCTTTCTAATGAAGGCATAATATTCCATTGTATATATGGACCATATCTTCTTTATCCATTCATCTGTTGAAGGGCATCTTGGTTTTTTCCACAGTTTGGCAATTGTGGCCATTGCTGCTATGAACATTGGGGTACATGTGGCCCTTCTTTGTAATGCATCTGCTTCTTTGGGATAAATACCTAGTAGTGCGATGGCAGGGTCATAGGGTAGCTCTATTTTTAATTTCTTGAGGAATCTCCACACTGTTTTCCAAAGTGGCTGCACCAGCTTGCAATCCCACCAGTGTAAGAGGGTTCCCCTTTCGAGAGGAGGTATTTTAGAGGAGGAGTGACCACTGTCATGGAGCTGGGAGTGAGGGGCTAGGGAGAGGACAATTTGGGCAGAGAGGAAGGTGGTCCTGCTGAAGGAACGTGGAGTCTCTGGGGGCAATTCTCTCCTTAAAAGTCTTCAGGCTCTCCACCGTTTTCAGGATTAAAATCCAGATATAGTTTTGCAGTCCGTTTGTGAAATCATTCAACTCTTCCCCACTGTTCTCCTTTCCACACTTTAATAATACCCAGCTCCTTGATGCTCCTCCAAAGGACTGAGCTCTTTCTTGCTTGGTAATTTAGGTCTGCTGCTTCCTCTGCTGAGAACCCTTGTCAGACATATTTAGCTTAAATTGCTAATTTGCAAATTGGTTTGCCTAAAGACATGGTGCAGTGAACATGAGTCATTCTTTTTGATCTTTGAGCATCTAACTCCCTTTTGTGTCCATGGACTCTCTGACTTTATAAGGCAGAGTCCACTACTCCCCTGCCCCCACTCAGCGCCCCAGCAGCAGACAATGCCAGGTACTCCCTTCCTAGCCTCCCTTGCTTCTAGAGCATGGACATGGGCACATGATCTGTATTCAGGCAGTCATAACTTTGCCACTGCAAACTTGGTACTGAAAGCTAGTGGTCCTAGCAAGGTGGTACTGTGCAGAATCCACTCTGATGAGGGATGCCGAGGCAGTGGCTGTTGTCAGAGGTGTTAGGTCTCTGTCTTGCAGCTGTGGCCCTAGCATCCTTATGAGATAAACTCGGTGCTTGATTTTGGACACTATTCCTGGCTCGGTGACTGCTAAGCCTGGTTCTTTAGACCTTTTAGAGGGTATGCCAGCTGCCTGATTTCCCTATAACAAACCCCTTCTTTGTCCAAGCAAAACAAAATTGGTGTTGGTAGCTTGCAAAGAAGAACCCTGCTTGACTCAAGTAGATTCTAGCATTAGATTTCAAGGGCAGACTGAAGAATGTAATTTTCTATATAACTGCAGTGACATACCCCTCATGCATAAGAATTGTGTGAGTCTTTTAGCTTGCACGTAAGCGAGTAGTCACAATACTTACCCAAAGGAGCTTGTGCTATGTATATCAGTGATGTAATTCAAGTCACAAAGCTTTCCCAAGAAAAGAACACCAAAACATTGCTATGATAGTAAAGATGGTAAAAATGTGGGTGTAGGAATAGCTGTGGGCCTTTTATTACATTTTCTATTGTCAGTAAAATATGAATAACAAAATCTGCCATTTTGACCATTCTAAGTGTACAATGCAGTGACATTAATTACATTCACTATGTTGCATAGCCCTCACCATTAAGCATTAAGTCCCCAGACCCCTTCCACCCAATCCCTCCTAATCTCTACTTTCTATCTCTGTGAAGTTGTGTATTCTAGATATTTCCTGTAAGTGATTCATAGAATTGTTTGTCCTTTTGTGTCTGACCTCTTTCACTTACCATAGTGTTTTCAAGGTTCATCTGTGTTGTAGCCTGTGTCAGAATTTCAGTCCTTTTTATATCTGGGTGATATTGCATTGTATGCATAGATTGCATTTTGATTATCCATTTATATGTTGATGGACATTTGGGTTGTTTCCAACTTCTGGTTATTTTAATATCATTGTAAATAATGCTGAAGTGAAAATTGGCATATGGTTATCTGTTTGAGTCCCTGCTTGCAGTTCTTTTGGGTATATATCGAGGAGTAGAATTGGTGAATCATGTAGTAATTCTACGTTACATTTTCTGAGGAACCACCAAACTGTTTTTTCCCTACAGCTGCATGATTTTACTTTCCCGCCAGCAGTGCACAAGAATACCAGTTTTTCGCCAACACTTATTTTCTGGGTTTGTTACTGTTGTCGTTGTTTTAATTATAGCCATCCTAGTGGGTGTGAAGTGGTATCTCATTGTGGTTTTGCTTTGCATTTCCCTGATGGCTAGTGATGGTGAGCACCTTCTCATGCGTGTGGATGGAGCTTCTCTACTGACTCCTTTGTGCCAAGAGCAGCTGAGTTAGTTAAGTGAAGTTTCATTCTATAATTGGCATTTTTTCCTAGAAGTGAGCATACAAAGCTGTTTTACTGTGTATCATTTTATCACCAGACCCAGCTCTTAAACATAAGGCTTTCCTGTAAATAGTAGTAAAGCTTGACAGTTAGCAGGGTTTCAAAAATCATCCCTTTTCTTCAACCTGTTAAAGGGCATCTATACAAAACCTCCAGCAACCATCATGTTTACTGGTGAAAGACTGAAAGCTTTCTGGTTTAGATAAGAAACAAGAAAAAGATGCCTTCTCCTGACACTTGCCATTTTTAGTCAACATTTCCCTGTAAATTCTAGCCAAGGCAGTTAGGCAAGAAAATGAAATAAAAGGCATCTAGATTGGAAAGGAAGAAGTGAAACACACCATCTCTGCAGATGACACAATTTAGTTAATAGAAAATGCTAAGGAATACACTAAAAAACTATTAGAACTAATAAATGAGTTCAGTTGGGTTGCAGAAGACAGAAACAATACACAAAAAGGAATTGTATTTGTATACAGTAGCAGTGGGCAGTCAAAAAAATGGAATTAACACAGTTCCATTTATAATAGTATCAAAAAAATAAATTGAAGACTTAATACTGTTAAGATGGCAATACTCCCTAAATTGATCTACAGATCCAACATGATCCCTGTTAAAATCCCAACTAATTTATTTGCGGAAATTGGTCACAGTATTTCATATGGAAATGCAAAGGACCCAGAATAACCAAAAGAATCTTGAAAAAGAAGAATAGTATACGAGGACTCATACTTTCCAATTTCAAAACTTACTACAAAGCTACAGTCATCAAGACTATGTGGTACTGGTATCAGAATGGATATATAGATCAGTGGAATAGAATTGAAAGTTCAGAAATTAACACTCACATTTGTGGTCGGTTGATTTTTGTTTTTTGGCAAGACTGCCAAGACAAGTTCAGTGGGGGAAAGAACAATCTTTTCAACAAATGGGACTGAGACAACTGAATATCTCTATGGAAGAAATGGAGTTGGACTCCCCATACCATGTACAAAAATCAACTCAAGGTGGATCAGTGACCTAAATTTAAGACTTGACTTAAGAACTCAAGTCTTAAATTTTATGGGTGTGAGGGAGGGTTTTATGGACCAGGCCTGGAAGGTCATTTCTGTTCACATTCTGCTATCCATGGAAATCAGCCACAACCACCGAGAGAACACATGGCCACTGGGAACCTGGGGAAATGTGTTCCAGCTCTGTGTCCATAAGAAAGAAAAATTTTATTCAGGTGAATAACTGGCATCTTTGCCACAAGGAGGTTGCCATTGGTTATTCTGGGCCCTTGCAGTTCTGAAATTCTGTTCTTTTATTAGCTCTTCCTCGTTGAGTTCTTCTGTGAAGAAGTGAGAATGCTAACACTAAATTACGTTTTCCTTGGACATAGAAAAAAGAGGAAAGTTCAGCCAGCAAAGTTTTTGACAGCAGTCCTGTTTGCAAAAAATATATTCTTTGGTCTTGTAAACCTACCTGTTTGCCAAGGCATGATGCTGGCTTGAAATCATGATGATCTCCACTCATTTCTGGCCTGTTACCATGCATGCTGGAAAGGTAATCCCTTGTTCTCAATTGTGCTATTGAAGCTACATGAAGCTTTTGAAGATGAATGGCCACTTCTTCATAGGAAACAAACCAGTAATGGTCCCGAGTGAAAACCAAATGTGTACGTGAGATCGCATGCATCAAGGATCCTCTGGAATGGCCATCAGAAAGTTGGACATCTCTTCATTGGGAACATGGGGTCCTCACCTCAGTGGCAGGATTGTGGGAGTTAGTTTGCTTATCCATCCGTCAGAGTTCCTCGAGGGCATCTGTTTGGTGAGTTTGGTATATATATTGTCAATTGAAGAAGAGGTCATACATCAGCTTTGAGCTTATAATCTAATTATAATGCACTCTGTGGATATGATCACAGGGACTGAAGGAAGAGCAAAAGAGAAACAGAATACAAGAGGCATTATAAACAAGGCACAGTGCTGTTCATTTTTAAGAACCTGTATTCTGCAATGTCTTGAGGGATCTTGGCGAAATATATGATAGAATCCTGAGCCTCTCTGTTATTTCCCTCACCCCATAGCATATGTCTGATTTCACATGTATTTAATATTCTTGCCTTAATTTTGAGTTCTGTGCCTAAGATAAATGTTGCATTAAAAATAAAAAACTATCACAGAAAGACTATCAACCAGTACTGGTTGAAGTGTGGTCTGCAGACTGCTATTAGTCAACAAAGTGTTTGATACCAGTCAACAGTGAGATTAGCACAGAAGTATGGCATAAGTGTTTCGAAATGTCTAAGGCAGTTCGACGTTGCTATGACATTAAGCCTGTGGTCAGTGGTCTCGTGTTGTTGAGCGTGGTATAGACCAAGCAGAGTAGCGTGCGACTTGCATGTTGTGCACGCTCATTTTGGTCACCTGTGGTATGTATTAGTCTGCTCTGATTGCATAACAAAATGACACAGACTGGGTGGCTATTCCAACAACAGAAAGTAGTTCTCGCAGTTCTAGAGGCTGGAGGTTCAAGATCAGGGTTTTAGCAAGGCAGATTCCATTCAGAGGCCTCTTCCCTTGGCTTGTAGGTTGCCACCATCTCGCTGTGTGCTCACATGACCTCTTCTTCATGTATGTTCAGAGGAAGGCAGAGAGAGAGCTCTTTGGGAGCTCTTCTTATAAGGACACTAGTCCTGTCACATCAGGGCCCCACCCTTATGGCCTCATTTAATCCTAATTATGCCTTGGTCACCCCTGTTCCCAAGTTATAGCCACAGTAGGGGTTAAGATCTCAACATATGAATTTGAGTAGTACACAATCCATTTACATTAGGACCGTAGGTAGGTCCTTAATGGACTAGGAATTTAAAACATTGGTCCTTCACCACTGATAGTTTGAGAAGATGTGTTGTAGACATAAATGGGGCTAATTAACTTAATCACAAATAAATATTAATTTATATCAGAGCAGGAAACAATTTGCGATAGGTTTTTGACACTTGAATATTTTTGAAGTTTATGTATCTTGATTTTCAATAAATTGTTTGTGGGAAATGTTGACCCTTTGGAAGAGATTAGATTAAAGACTGGAAAAGATATATTGGGTGGTTAATTCCTAAAGAGGCCTGGGCTTAAGCTGGATGTAATTACCGTATGGCCGCTGCTCTGGTAGTGTAGCTGTCTTGTCTGTGCCTCGGACTCATAAATCCGTGCCTCCGTCTGCCAGCTCTGCCTTCTGGCTGCCTGAGGACCCCTCCCCATGGCCGCTCTGTAGGCATCACCACTCAGCCGCTCAGAAGAGAGCACAGCATCCTCCCAGGGACCCCATTTTTGGGCTTCTTCCTTTCTCTGGTTTTCTTTTGAAACACATGGGATCACTCTCTTTGTGTAACTCACTTTGAAACCACAGAACATGTTTGCTTTCCTCTTTGCCTTTAGAGATTTCTTTTGTCTCCCACCTGCTGATTCTGCTCTAGAATACCTCCTCCATCAGCCTCCTTCCTGAGGTGCCGTCCACCTTGCACCAGGGCCCCTCTTGTCATGCCTCATTGGAGTATTTCAGTGAGCTCCTAACTGCTCTCCTTGACTTCGGTTTCTTCCTATACCATCTAATATTTGTAACACACAGTTCTGACCATCTCACTTGTGATCTGAAAAGCCTATGGTTGTTCCCCCTTTCATAAAATAAATCCCAGCATCCTTGGCAAGGGACTTAAGATCCTCTGTGATCTGCCTCTTAGCTGTCTCCCCTCCCCTCCCCCACCCACCACCTTTCAGGATACCATAGCACTGTGGTTGTCTGTGTGCCTGCAGTTTCCTTAGTCCTTGAATTTTCTCCCATCCAATTGCTGCTATCAGAGGATCCCTTGTCCTTCAAGGACCAGTTCAGACATCACCTTTCCCTGGTCTCCCCATTTAGGATTAATGATTAATTACTGTGCTTCCATAACTTGTGCTGGTTTTATACCATGTTTCCCATGTATTCTCGCTCTGACTAGTGTTGGGATGGTAGCCTTTTTTTTTCCCCGAACATCCTTCTCCTAACCTGTTTGTGTCTATATATTCTAAGGATTTTTTTTTAGGCAGCATATAATGATTGGGTCTTATTGTTTTTTAATTCTTTATTTAAATTCAATTTGGTTAACATATAGTGTAGTATTGGTTTCAGGAGTAGAATTTAGTGATTCATCAGTTGCCTAGAACACACAGTGCTCATTCCATCAAGTGCCCTCCTTAATGCCTATCACCCAGTAACTTCATCTCTCCACCCACCGCCTCTCCAGCAACCTTCAGTTTGTTTCTTAGAGTTCAGGAAAAATAAAACAGGTCTTACTGTTTTATCCAGTTTGACAATGTCTCCCTTTTAATTGGGATGTTATGGCATTTATATTTAGCCTGGTTATTGATATGGTTAGGTTTAAGTCTACTCTCTTGCTATTTGTTCCCTTTTCTGCCATGTAATGAATTCATAGAAGTTTGTGTGGCTGTGTGTGATTCCACCATCAGGGGCTCCAGCCTTCTCCACACTCCCACCCCAGCTCAGAGCCTGGGCCATCCTTGAAGGATAGCACAGTTGGAGCTTGTGACCCCTCAGTTTATGTGACAAGACTGTGTGCTGCTCTACAGTTCGCCCTTGTACCATGGACCTCATTGTCCTGTGTCTGCCCTGCCCTGATGCCTGCAGGCAGATTTAACCTCACACTGAAGAGCCCCTCTACTTTGTGAGTGGTTTCTGAGCTCCAGAGAAGCTGACAGCAGGCCTGTTCTTATGGGACTGAAGACATGGGCCTCTCTGATTCTCTCTGGTATCTGGGCCCATTCAGAGCGCACATCCTAAAACTAAAAGTGGGGTGCTAAGGTGGCAGTGCAGAAATAAAGGGCAATGGCAGTAACAGACATGAACCAAACCAGGCAGATGTCCTCTGCTTGACTGTATATTCACAATCATGATTTGCATGTGAAGAAAGATGCTTAAGTTTATTTTACAAAAGATTATTTTCAGGCAGAGATAGAGATTGGATGTTAGACATTAATTTAATATGGAAGAGCTTATGCAGACTCCACTTTCAGGCTAAATAGAATTGGAAATGTCATTCTAGAACTAGGACCTTGTTAAAACATTTTTCTGAGATTTTGCAGATACTGTCCAGTCAATAAATTGATATATGGACTATATTTTTTAAATTAAAAAAAAATCTAATTTGTCTTACCAGAGCAGTAATAAAAAAGCCAAATAACCATAATGTATAAATAAATTATGTTGGAAATATAATAACATGCACTTTTTTGTGCATATTGCACTCCCTCATTTTATTGCCTTTTTTTTTGTTTAACTGTCTTTGTATCACTTAAAGCTATAGTCTCTAAAAATGAAATCATTAAAGTGATCATGAATTTTGAACATTGCTTATAAAAATTCACTAATTGGTCATATTAATATTTTTGTTCATAATAATTTTAATTAAACCGTAAAATGGGATAACCATTGGGTAGTTAATTTTTGTCACCTTGAGAACAGTACCAAAACTAAATATGATTATGTCATATTTAACATATTACTATTTAAAAAGATAATCTTTTTTTCCAATGTAGCTGGAAATACAAATAGTATGCAGAATGTAAACTCGAGCTGACTTAGTAGGATTATTGGGGAATTCTGTATAAATCTGGTGGGTTTAATTAACCATCAGTTGAATCAACTGTATAAGCTTGCTCCCTTTACAGTGACATACTCAGGTCCTAAAGACTTGGGAGAAGGTGCTTAATCAAACTATAGCAAAGTAATGACTTTATGATTTTTCTCATTGACATTTTTATTGAGATAATTATAGGTTCACATGCTTGTAAGAAATAATACACAGAGATCCCAGGTACCTTTTCCCTAGTTGCCTCCAGTGGTAACATTTTATAAAACTGTAGAGCCATGTCACAAATCAGGTTTGTGACATTGTCACCCTGTGTCAATCAGGGTATTGACATTGATACAATCCACTGACCTTGGTCAGATTTCCCGTTTTACTTGTGCTCGTGTGTGTGTGTGTTTTCTGTATAATTTTATCACATGTGTAGGTTTGTGAGTTCACTGTCATAGTCAGGATACAGAACACCTCACCACCACCAGGATTTTAATCCTTTAATAACCATGAATCCTTTAATAACCCACCTACCTCTGCCCCCTCCACCCCCACCCTCTGTGTCTCTTACCCCTGGCAACTACCAGCTTTTCTCCATTTGCAAAATTTTGTCTTTTAAAAAATGTCACATGAATGGGACGCCTGGGTGGCTCAGTCAGTTAAACGTCTGACTCTTGATTCTGGCTCATGTCATGATCTCAGGGTCCTAGGATCGAGCCGTACATCAGGCTCTGTGCTCAGTGGGGAGCTCGCTTGAGGATTCCCTCTCACCTTCTCCGTCTTCCCTACCCTCCGCTCACACACATGCGTGCTCTCTCTCTCTCTCTCTCCCTAAAACAAATAAATAAATCTTTAAAAAAAAAATGTTACATGAATAAGTTATGCAGTATATACCCTTTAAGATTGGCCTTTTTTCACTCAGCCCAGTTCCCTGGAGATTCATCCAAGTTATTGTGTGTATCCATAGCTTGTTCTTTTTATTATTGAGTATTCTTCTGTGATGTGGATGTACCACGGTTTTTTAACCATTCAGCAGTTGAAGAATATCCAGTTTGGGGGCTGTAAACATTTTTGTCCAGATTTTGTGTGAATTAAAGTTTTCATTTCTCTGGATAAATGTCCAAGAGTAACATTGCTGGGCTCTATTTGCATGTTTAGTTTTATAAGAAATGGCCAAACTGTTTTTCAGGGTACCTGTACCATTTTACATTCCCACCAGCAATGGGTGAGTGAGTCAGTTTCCATATTCTTGCCAGAATGGTGGTGTCACTAATCTTTATTTTAGTCATTCCCATGAGTTTATATTAATATCTCATTGTGATTTTAATTTGCATTTTTCTTACGGCTAATGATTTTGGACATCTTTACAGGTGCTTATTTGTCATCTGTATTTGCTCTTCAGTAAAATGTCCATTGATGTCTTTTGCCCATTTTCCTTTTTTTTTTTTTAAGATTTTATCCATTTACTGGTAGGGGGAGGGAGAGAGAGAGAGAGAATATGAGCAGGGGAAAGGGCAGAGGGAGAGGGAGAGACTCCCTGCTGAGTGTGGAGCCTGATTCGGGGCTTGATCCCAGGACCTTGAGATCATGACCTGAGCCAAAGCAAAGTCAGACACTTAACCCACTGAGCCTGTCAGGCAGCCCTACCCATTTTCTAACTTGGTTTTTCTTTTTAGATAGTGAATTTTTAAAGTTCTTCATGTAATCAAGATAGTAGTCCTTTGCTAGATATGTGGTTTGCAAATATCTTCCCCAAGTCTGTAGCTTCATATAGCTTTTACAGAACAGAAGGTTTTAGTTTGGATGAGGTCCTCTTCATGACTTTTAAAGGCTTGGTCTTTTTTTAAAAAATAAGGAGAAATACCTTCAATAGAATTAGAACATTTTTCAAATTAATTTTATTCTTCTTTTGTTCACTTCCTGCTTCCCCCACTTTGCTCTCTTTTTAGCATCATAAACTTTTTCTTGATTGTAAAAAATACTGTAAATTATTCAAACCATAATTTATTTCAAATGTTCTTAAATAAGTATGTTTATACTTTTCTCCTACACTTTAAGACATCTAGAACATTTCCTCTTCACTTGACCACATTATTTGTTAGCATTTGTTGGGATTGTTCATTTATTCACATACTAACTGTACAATCTTACCTTTCTTTTCAAAACCAGACCCATGTGCTGTTGTAGCACTTCATTTTTATCACAGTTAATAGTGACAGAGTGGCTCCCTAGAGCCTATAAAGAGCATCCCTAAGTTTGAGATTCATTGTCTCTACTTTTGTAAAGACTCCCACTATCTTTGGGAATCTAGAGACATCTTTCCTTTTTTTTTTTTTTTTTTTAAGATTTTATTTATTTCAGAAAGAGAGTACAAAAGCATGAGCGGGGGCGAGGCAGAGGGAGAAACACACTCCTTGCCGAGCAGGGAACCTGAGGCAGAGCTTATCCCAAGACCCTGGGATCATGACCTGAGTCGAAGGCAGACGCTTAACCAACTGAGCCATCCAGGTGCCCTGAGATGTGTCCTTCCTGCGTGGCCTGGTCACTCAGTCACTAGTGACTCTTCTGCGCTATAGCCACATCAGAAGTTTGGAATGTTCCCTTTTTCTCTTTTTGTGAAGGGTTGGCCTTAGCTATGAGGATGTCCAGGCAGTGCTGGCTGCTGAAGTGCCAGTCTTCCAGGAGCTAGCGGCAGTAGGGGTCATGGGAGGGGGGTGCTTCACACACTCACCTGTCTGTATGTGGTGCTGTTTGAGGAAGCAGAGGTGGGCAAGGAGCATGCCCCAGTTCCACATGAGTCCTGGGCCTGTGGTAGCTCCTGAGCCTTGTAGGACACCTGTTCTTCCTTCCTGTGAAGAGCAGAGAGCACCTGCCCTGTCTCTCTCAAAGGACTTAACTGAACAATTCTCACTCCTCCCTCCACTCCCCCCACCCCATCTTATCTGGTCTCTGGCCAGAGGAGAAGGTACGGGTGATTTTCCAGAGAGAAATGTGTTTATCAACTCTTAGGTAAAAAGGTGGCAATGTCAAGTCTATTAGCAAATAAAGCACTGAAGTACTTTTTTTTTTTTTTTTAATGAAACTAGATGAGTTCTAGAGTCTTCCAGGAAATAGAAATTATAACTCATTCAGTTAATTCAATGAGGATTTGTTATCACCTACTCAGTGCCAGACACGTTTCTTGGCAATGATGATCAGTAAGCAAAAAGAAGAAAAAACTTCCTCATGAGGTATATATTTTGAGGGGGGAAATAGGTAATGAGTAAGATAAGTAAATGTTTAGAATGTGTAACATTAAGTGCTAAGAGGAAAAATAAGGTGAGGAAGGAAGATGGGTAGTGTCCTGATGGGGTGGTGAGAAGGCTTCCCAGAGAAAGTGACACTGAGTCAGGACCTGGAATCAGCCCCTGAGGTGGGCCTGGGCCCCCATGTGTTGAAGAACAGGGAGGAAGCTTGTGTCACCACATTGGAGTGAGCACAGAAAGAGGAGATGAGTCAGACATACAACAGGGGAAATGGGAAGGCAGCTCTTGTTGAGCTTTTCGGGGCGTGGGCAAGACTGTGGCGTGACTCCAGGGGATGTGGGAGTCACTAGGGGTTCTGAGTGGAGGGCAAGTGGTAGGAAGTACATGTTAGTGGGGCCACTCTGGCTGCTGTGGTGACACACACTGGAGGGAATGGGGCAGAAAGAGCAGTCAAGAGGCCATGGCAGTGATCTGGGACAGTGGTGGCAGTGTCCTCGGCCAGGCCAGTAAGTGCGGGGGCACTAGCAGAGGTTGGGTTCTGCATATATTCTCAAGGCAGAATCAGAAGGAGTTGATAATAGGTTGCAGGTAGGATGGGACAAAAACGAGGCATCAAGGATGACCCCTGAGTTTAGCCTGAGCAACTTAGAGAAGGGAGCCGCCATTTCTGAGATCAGGATATCATATCATGAATGAGTTGTGGCAAGTAAGGTCTAAATAAAGTGTAAGAGCAGTAGATCTTTTTAAGAAATAGGTGATTAGCAAGCATACACAAAATATAATAAAGTATGCTCATTTTAAATTGTAGTTTACAGGAACACTATATCTTAAATATATTTTATTCATCATAAAATTTTTTTGGTGGAATTTTTTTTAATTATTTACATCTTAAATTCCTTACCTTTTTTAAGCTCTTCTAAGAGACCAGGTACAGGGGTGCCTGGGTGGCTCAGTCATTAAGCATCTGCCTTCGGCTCAGGTCATGATCCCAGGGTCCTGGAATCGAGCCCCACATCGGGCTCTCTGCGTGGCAGGGAGCCTGCTTCTCCCACTACCATTCCCTCTGCTTGTATTCCCTCTCACTGTGTTTCTCTCTGTCAAATAAATAAAATCTTTAAAAAAAAAAAAAAAAGAGACCAGGTACAGCTATTTGTGCTACCAATTGAAGTGTAAAATTCATTTGTTCTGCAAGTATCTTTTTTTTTTTTTTTTAAAGATTTTATTTATTTGACAGAGAACAGAGAGATCACAAGTAGGCAGAGAGGAAGGCAGAGAGAGAGGGGGAAGCAGGCTCCCCGCTGAGCAGAGAGCGCAATGCGGGGCTCGATCCCAGGACCCTGAGATCATGACCTGAGCCAAAGGCAGAGGCTTTAACCCACTGAGCCACCCAGGTGCCCCTGTTCTGCAAGTATCTTTTATCTCTATTTTGTATCCTCATAATATCTGGACCCTATGGGGGAAGAAGAAAGGTATGACCTCTGCCCTGAGGCATCATTACTATTTTGTAAAACGTAAATAAAAAATGTGAAAACTGCAGAATAGTGACCAGATTGAAACAGAGTCTCTAGCTGACAGCTTTGGCTTCTTGACGACATCACATACCCTTCTAGAGTATCTGTTACAAAATGACAGTGTTTTGGTTCTGCGATCTGAAAGATGGCATGAAAGGAACGTGTGAAGACAAAGTGATACCTCACCCCTGATGAGTAAGAAAGCCAATCTGAGGTTCTGAAGCACACCTCAGGTAGAGGGTTTTGAGGTAGCATAATTTGGAGCTTCCCTGGAACATGGATAAAGCCCTGGAGATGGAGACATCTTAAAAAACCACATGCCCTTCCGTCAGTCTGCTAGTGAAAGCTGTAAAGGGAATCTAGCCTAGAGGCAGTCTCTAGGCTCAGCAGGAAAAATGCTCTTACAATTAAAGCACCTTTAATTTGAATCTGATTTTCCCACAGCAGTAGTGTGAGAGAGAGTTTTGTTCTGAGCAGGGACCCAGTGTTCAACTGTCCATGGTGTGCTAGTCAGTATTCGTCCTAGGGAGCCCAGTTCGCAGGCATGCAGCTGTAGTAATGCGGACACTATCTTCTCCTGGACCAGAAAGCTGCTTCTGTTTTCCAGTGTTCTCAGTTTTATTAGAGCAGATCCGAGAAACTGCTGTCGTACGTAGGGAATTGTGGAGAATTTCGTCGGATTTTTAAACCGTCTTTGAAAGAGACTTTGGACTAGTTGGTAATTTTTTGAGAAACTGATTCAAGAATAATTTTCTGGAAAGACCTCCTCCGAAGTGAACTAACCTGAGTTTTAACTACCTTTTTTCACAATGGCAGAAAAAAACAGGCCATTGCAGCCACAGCGGTAATCACTTAAGTAGCCATTACATGTGCCATGTGCTTCATAATCGTTATTTACATTTCTTAGTGGAGGTGTGGTTCAGGCTTTTCCTCTGGTTCCTCTGCCTTTGGCCTTTTCGTTTGTTTGTATTGACTGTGCTCACCTGGAGCTCCCCAGCCCTTTACTGCACCTTGCCGGAACAAGACCCAGAGCTCCAGTACAAACCGCACTCGGGGTTGTGCACAGTAAAAAAATGCCTTCCCTCTCAGCTGTGACACCGCCTCACTAGAGTGCAGTGTTTAGCCGATGCATTACTGAGCAGCGATGAGACCTTGCTTTACGTGACATCGTGGAAACATTCAGAGCAGCTGTAGCAGCCCGCGGAGTTCGGCCAGGATTGGCCTGAAGTCTTTTAGAAGCTAGACCATTTTAATTTCTGCAGAGATGGTTGCATAGCCACCGGAGAAAATAAACTTTTTTATTCAAAATTTTTAAAAAATTATAGGTAGTTAACATATAGTGTAATATTGGTTTCCGGAGTAGAATTTAGTGATCCATCAATTGTGTGTAACACCCAGTGCTCATCACAAGTGCCCTCCTCAATGCCCATCCCCCCATCTCCCTTCTAGCAGCCCTCACTTTGTTCTCTGTGAACTCTTTTAATGCTGTGGTTTCAGCTCACTTCCCTTGGTCTTTTTTCCTGGTCTCCCTGCATCACATGGCATAGCTCTGTCTGTCGCTGTCCCATCACTCACTGCTGCTTACATTGACCTTGAAGGGGCAGAGAAACTTGCTGTGTGACTTGGGAGCCATCACATTTGCTTTCTGGGCCTCCTCCTCTCTTCATCTACTGGGAATAAATTTATGGTGCACTATTTGTAAGATGTGCATTTCCCCAGAGGAAATGAACTGGACAATACAAAAAATAAAAATAAATGATCAAAAAAGGTAGAAACTTAAGTATTTGAGAGTATTTAAAGGTATTTAAACCACTAGAGGGAGCTCACATTGTTCTGATTTCTAAAAACTGTTTAACAGCTTGATTTTATTGGCTGTAGAAAAGAATACCTTCCACCAGTGACTCACGAATGCACAGTTTCAGGGATCTCCATCAGTTTGCTTTTAAGTTGCAAATGGGAGACCGCCAGGTCCAGATCACTGTCTACATTGGCGATCTTGCACTCCATGTCACAGAACATGGTGCAGGTGAAGTGGTTGAGCAAGACGTTTCCATGGCTCCAGCATCCCAGGCTTCCTCCCCTTCATTTTCCCTTCCACCATTTTCCTCCCAACAACCCCTGCAGATTTAGTCCCATTCAGCAAAATGTCAGTCATGTGAAACCTGTTACGCTGGGCTCTGGGCAGCTGTGAATAACACAACTGTCCTTGTTGTTCAGGTTAGACTCAGTATCACGAGCACCCAGGAAACCTCTTTCTACCTTTCTTCCCTTCGCTTCTCCCCAGGTGGCTGTGTCCCAGTGATTTCTCTGGTCCCTTCACCCCTTCAGAGTCTCCAGGTTTCCCATCTTTCCATTAATGGAGTTCTGTTAGGTGTTTTATTGTCTGCAGATGGCCTTGTACATAGAAAGGATTACTCAAAATTACTTGCATTTTAATATTCAGGTAATTAAAACTGTGAATATGAAAAATGGCGTTTCTTATGCTCAACTTAAAAGCTTTGTTTTATTTGTAAATCTAGTAAATTTTACGTGAAAGTCATAATCGTTTTCATGTATATTCTGAATAATATTCAATAAACTTAAACACATTACAATTCCTTAAACTATTAACCTCCACACAAAATTAGTTAATTAAGTTAAACTTTATTTGCAGACTTTATCTGACTCAAACATGTCAAAAGCTTGGCAAAGCATCCCTGGACTCTAACAAGCGAACTTTGCTGAGCAATAAGCAACTCAGATCAAATACATCTAACTCATAAAAGTAGGTTAGAGTCTGTTAAGCATTTCAAACATGTTAAAAGAAGAAAGCACAAAATAGCTCAATGAGTTTTAGAAAATGTTGTTGTGACCTTATGATAGGATGTACCCAAAGTTGTTTATATTCACTTCTTCACCCCAGGGCTCCTCATTTACCCAGAGGGGACAGAATTACTGTCTCAGACCCACACAGAGCTGAGGTTAGGAACTTGACAAGGCTGAGCCAAGGCAAGGACTGGGAATGCTTCCAGTATTTCTACCAAAGCCACAGTTTATTGAGCCCATTTGATAGGAATGACTTTATAGTACTAAGACTTTTGAAAAACATTTGGAACTTATAATAGCCTTTCTATTCCAGAGATGACTGATTTTGTTACTGAGAAATTTGGGCTAATTCAGTTCTTCACTCACCACCTCCCTGTCCTTCTGCAGACCTTTTACAGGTTGCTTCCCCTTTTATTGGTTTCTTTGGCCACCATTCTAGACTGACCTATAAGAAGTCATAATAGACTGGAAGTTTATCGAGCTTTTGTAAAGCTTCATAGATTACCCCAGCCCGATGTAGAATGCATACATGGACAAAGCTAAAATATTTATTGGGATCATTTCTGTAACAGGTGCGTGTGTGTGCGCGCGCGTGTGCGACTCCTCCATCTTTTCAGGGCTTAAAAGACAAATCCTGTCCTCAGGTTAATTACATTCAAGGGTGATTTTAGTACCAATATCTGTGGAGTTATAGTCTAGGATAAAAGCTTAATACATCACAGCACCGCATTTCATTGATTCTAAGGGCTCATTTTCTCACTTTGACACCTCCGAAAGTGACTGCATTTCACAGTGGCTGCCACGATATAGTTGCCATTGCCAGCACACAGGCGTATTGAATGTTTCTCCTGGTAGCATGATTTGGCAACTGCAGCTTCTCCTGGTTTCAGCCAACAAGCTGTTGAGCACTCTTTGAAAAAGGGAAAATGGGCCCTGGGTGGTGCAGAAAACCTCTTGCTTCTGACAAGATGGGGCAAGGAGCAGCATTGAAATTTGCAAGTGGGTGTGTCAGTGGCTTGGAGGGGTGACCTGGGCACATGGTGAAGCCCACCTTTAACCACCACTCTGTCCGCCCGAGGAGGTGGCTGTCTACTAACACCCCGAGCACACTCGACTCTGAGACGAGACTTGACTCCGAAGCATTGGACTCTGAATGTGGGGGGGAAAAAGAAAAAATGAATGTATGGTGCTTTGGTTTCTTATATGTGGCATAAGAGTGATGATTTTAAAAACCTTTCTGAAATTTTAAAAGCCCCTTCAAGTTAGAATTCTACGTGATGAGAACACATCATATAAGATTGGGTGAAATGAGGTAGCTGCAGGAAGTGGGGTTTTGCCTCCCATTTCTCACCTCTTCCTCTCCAACACCCAGTTTTTTTGCACTGCTGCTAACTTTAGCTTCTGTGCCTTGCCAGTGCCCCCTTCCTCTGGTTAGTGGCCTTCTCATCTGCCTGCTGAAATCCTGCACTTCCTATGCCAAACCCTCCTTGGTAAATGCTTCCCCATCTAGGTAAATGCATTCCCCGTGCATTTCTTTATATTTAGGGTCATTCTGTGGAGGTGTGTAATTTGAAGCACACGTGAATATTTGTTACTATGGAAATGTTTTGTGTTTGCTTCATGCCTGGATTCCACACCTGTAATAGTTCTAAGTTCCTTGTGATAGGGTCTCTGTCTTCTGTGTTCCTGTCATGTCACCCATAATGCCATTATTGTAGTGTGCTCACTTGGTAAATACTTATTGAGTTTAGGTAGGCTCTCAATTTTACTAGAAATCAGAAATATGAAAACTTTAAGTCTGTATTTTTAATTTTTTTTTTTTTAGCGACAGAGAGAAAAAGAGGGTGCAGAGGGTGAAGGAAAGAGAGATAAAGAGCACAATCTCATAACCCTGACATCACGACCTGAACTGAAATCAAGAGTCAGACACTTAACTGATTGAGCCACCCAACCACCCCAGAAATATGAAAATATTTTGAGAAAAACAGGGGCAAATGCTTCAACTGGTCCCTCTTTAGTGGTTTCTCTACATGAGCTCTGTGACTCTGGTGAAGAAGGCTGCAGGTGATCCCCTAATTTTGCCTGGGGTGTGATTTTTTTTGCTTCTTGCTTAGTATTTACCACCACCTTAAGTTACTTAGTCTGGGGGCATACCCTAAATGCCCCAAGCACCACAGCCCTAAGACTGCTGCATTGCAAAACCATTTGATGGTGAAAAGAACACAGACATGCGGGGTGCTGGGCTCAGTGGATTAAGCCTCTGCCTTCGGCTCAGGTCATGATCTCAGGGTCGTGAGATTGAGCCCTATTCTCTGCTCAGCAGGGAGCCTGCTTCCCCCTCTCCCTCTGCCTGCCTCTCTGCCTACTTGTGATCTCTCTGTCAAATAAATAAATAAAATCTTAAACACACACACACACACCCAGGAAACTACTGGGAGGGGAAAACAGCCCCCTGCTCCACCTGCCCACGGCCAGACAACAACCTCATCAGTCACTGGGGCCTTAATCCTGCTGCACGTGCTATACCCCTCACAGCCCCGAACAAGGATTCAGTACTTACTGTCTTAAAAAAAATACACGAGCAGAGTGATTCTATGTTACTTCATTCTTTGCAATAATTACCACGTTGTTAATGACTGTGGTTCACAGCTGAGAATTTATTCTGATTGGGACAAAATAAGTGAGTCATTCCATATAAGAAGTACAGAGATGAAGTAACAAAATTAGAAATTAAACGTCAACATTAAGATACGTACCAAGAATGTCACTTTAAAGTCCTCTAATTTCATGTTTAGATTAGCTCAATTTGTATTGCTGTTTTTCTTCTCTCTTTGAAAATATCATAAAAGCAATATGAAAAATACTGTATTTGAGGGGCGCCTGGGTGGCTCAGTCAATTAAGTGTCTGACTCTTGATTTCCATTCAGGTCTTGATCTCAGGGTTGTGAGTTCAAGCCCTTGTGTTGGGCTCCATGATTTTCTACGCGCGCGCACACACACACACACTTATTTATTTATTTATTTATTTATTTATTATAGTGACAACCAATTAGTCTGGGGGCGTACCCCAATGCCCCAAGCACCACAGCCTTAAGACTTTTGCGTTGCAAAATCATTTGATGGTGAAAAGAACACAGACATGCGGGGTGCCTAGGTGGCTCAGTGGGTTCATATATATATATATATGTATAGCCCCAAATATATGTATATTTGGGGTAAATGCTACAGTTCTACCAATGAACTTGCTGCAGGGGGTCTCTGCCCAAATAACAGGTGCATCAAGGGTCCATGGGGGACAGAGGGTGTGTGCAAAGTGGTGGGATCACAGGGAGCGCAAAAGGTGACATCTCCCCCAGCTCTAGGCCTCCTCCTGC
The DNA here is from genome assembly GCA_028646535.1 of Procyon lotor. Lineage (NCBI taxonomy): Eukaryota > Metazoa > Chordata > Mammalia > Carnivora > Procyonidae > Procyon > Procyon lotor. Next base: position 49,977,120 of record CM053603.1, read on the forward strand.
TGGGGGGGACAGGAGCCTGAAACACACCCTTCTTTTCTTGGATCAGAAAAAAAGCAACTTAGGAGTTAATCCTGTATGGATTGCTTGGTGTTCATTTGCATTTAAGTTTATGTTAAACATTTAATTCACTTGGAAATTATTTTTGTTTTTGAGGTAGGAATCCAACTTTGTATTTCCCAAAGGAATAGACATTTATATTCATACCATTTATCAAATAAGCCATCTTTTCTAGTAACCTGAAATCTTTATCACATACGTTTTTTCTCTGCTTTATTTCACTGACTTTTCTGTCTCTTTTTGAGCCAGTCTATAATGTTTTAATTATAGTTGTTAGAGTTTTAGTATTTGGTATGGCAATATTTTCCCTAAAATTTTCCCTCCTATGTTTTTTTTCTCTAAAAATTTGTTGGTAATTCTCATACATTTATTTTTCCATATGAACTTGAAGATTATTCAGTTTAGTTTTAACAAAATCCATTAGGTTCTGATTGAAAGTGTGTTAAAGTTATATGTGAATTTTGGAAAGATTAATACTTTGTGATAAGTTTGCCCATCTAAGAACACTGTATTTAGGGTCTCTTTATCAGTATCTTGTTACGTATCCTTCAATAAAAATTTATGGTTTTCTTCATATATGCTCTATCCTTTTCTTGTTTTTCTTTGGTAACTCATTGCTTTTAAGGTTTTCATAAATAATATTTTTCTAATTAATCTTCATTTCTTACTACTTATTACTAGCATAAAGAAAAGCTTTTTTTTTAATTTTTTTTTTTTAAAGATTTTATTTATTTATTTGACAGAGAGAGAGATCACAAGTAGGCAGAGAGGCCGGCAGAGAGAGAGGCTTCCTGCTGAGCAGGCTTCCTGCTGAGCAGAGAGCCCGCTGGGCTGGCCGATCCCAGGACCCTGAGATCATGACCTGTCCCAGGACCCTGAGATCATGACCTGTCCCAGGACCCTGAGATCATGACCTGAGCTGAAGGCAGAGGCTTTAACCCACTGAGCCACCCAGGCGCCCCAGAAAAGCTTTTTTTAAAAAATAGTTATATCCAACTACTGAGCTCTCTTATTAGTCATAATTGGTTGTTACTTCTTTCTTGGGTTTATACTCATAGCTGTAATGTAGATCATATTTTTTCTTCTCTGCCAATACTTATACAGTTTGTGTCTTCTATTATTGCATTAGCTAGGGCTTTCAAAACAATGTTGACTATAAACATCCTTTAGTCCTGACTTAAATAGTAATGGTCTTAGTACTGCATCATTGAATGGGTTGTTTTAAGTTTGTAGTAAATGGCTTTGATCTTATTCTGTTTTAGGTAGTTGTTTGCTTGCTTGCTTGTTTTAATTAGGAATGACTATTGAATATTACCAAGTTCTTTAGTCTCTCTGCTTTCTTGATAGGGTTTTTATTTTTTCACTTTTAAAATAATGTAATAAATTATGCTGATAGCTTTCCAAATGGTGAGCCATCTCAACAGTCCTGAAATAAGCCATGCTTGGTCATGATACATTATTCTGTTAATTCACTGCTGGATTCTACTTGCCAGCACTGTATTTAGAATTTTTGCATTTATATTTGTAAGTGAAATTGGTCTCTGGTTTTCTTTATCAAGTTTTCTATTAGATAAATTCTAGCTTCCTTTTTCTTTTCAAGATTTATTTATTTATTTATTTATTTGAGAGAGAGAGAGAGAGAGCACACGCAGGAGGAGGGGCAGAGGGAGAGGAAGAGATTCCACAGGCAGATTCCCTGCTGAGCGCAGAGTCTGACATGGGGCTCCATCCCAGGACCTTGAGATCATGACCTCAGCTGAAACCAACAGTCCGATGCTCAACTGAGTGAGCCACCCAGGTGCCCCTATTCTAGCTCCTTAAAATTAATCAGGGGAACTCCCCATCCTTTTCCGTGGTCTAGATCAGTTTTAGTACAGAGCAAGTATTTGTTCTCTGATGCTGTCTCCTGCCCAGTGTTAATAAGGGTATGGGGTAGCACTAAGTGTTTGATCTTTATGATTATGATTTTAAAAATATGATTTTTCTGCTTTAAAGGAAGAGCTCTGAAATGCTTTTTCACCCCTCTCTCTAGAACTGCCAGGATTTGGGTTGGTTTTTGTTTTTGTTTTTGTTTTTGTTTTTTGCTTGTTATTTTGCTTGTGTTGACATAAAAAGTTTTAGAATTAGAATAATTTTTAGGCTGCAATTGCAATAAGGTGGGGCGAGCTATCTACAGAGTGTCAAGGCTTTTGTGTTGCATAGTTGGAGATCTGAGAAGGGGAAGGGACCAATATTTACCAAGAAAAAGAGAACGGGGCTCTTGTGGAAAGCCTGACTCCAGCCCCAGCTCCCTCATACTGGGTGACTATAAGCCAGCCTTCTGTGGGCTACAAGTTGTTTTTGCCTCATCCATGTGTCATGTTCACAACTGCCTGCTGCAATTGCTGTGAAGGTCGGAAAAAATAACATCCAAGGACTTCAAGATCCTTAAAGTACTACATTGATGCAAAGAGTACTTTTTTGGGATTATTCTTTTCAGATGATGATAGTAGAAGACCTCATCAATGAAAGGAAAAATTTTTTTGCCCATGACACGAGGAGTCTCCCTCCTATTTCCTATGAAAGGAAATTTTTATTTGTAGATGTTTTGGTAGCTGTTGATTTATTATAAAACAGTCTTCTTTGATCAGGACTGCTACTGACCATGGCCATTTAAAATAGGTTTTTAGGGACCTCTGGGTGGCTCAGTGGATTGAAGCCTCTGCCTTCGGCTCAGGTCATGATCTCAGGGTCCTGGGATCAAGCCCCACATCAGGTTCTCTGCTTAGCAGGGAGCCTGCTTCCCCGCTCCCCCCGCCTGCCTCTCTGCCTAGTTGTGATCTCTCTCCCTCTTTGTGTCAAATAAATAAATAAAATCTTTTAAAAAAATAGGTTTCACATTTTTTTTTAAGTCATCTCAATTTTAAAGATATTACACTGTACCCCAGTGAGCCACGACAGGTAACACTTTTAATTTCCTGCTGCCATTTGCAATATTTATTTAGAGAGTAAATTAAAACAATAGGTCATATATTTTGTAGGTGTCACTACCCTTTCTGCCTTCTTTCTAGTCCTCATAGAGAAAGACCTTTTTTTTAATGCCCTTTATTTAGTCACCTGGAAATTAGGTGCTTTTTTTTTTCTTGGTAATAAAATGCTCCTCTAGCACAAAAAGGAAGAGAAAAATGGTTTTCTCTATCATGTACTCACAGTACCAGCTAACTCAATCACAACATGTTTTGAGTACCTAGAATAAAAGTTACTGAAGAGTTCACTTCATCAAACTCTACTAATCTCTGGAGTGTTGTGATGAAAATGCACTGCAGCCTCCTTTGCTTCCTATGTCTCCAGTGGTCACCCTGAAAAGTGCAGAATCAGTTCTGTCAACTCAGAGCAGGCCCCTACTCAGCAGCACAATAAGCTACAACCAAAGAAAATCCAAATTCAGAGTCAGTGGGGGAGAGTACAGCCCGCACCTCTACTCACTCACCGCAGTATGGACTAATGAATCCGTAGAGCAGGGTGAGGTGCGGGGTGGGGGGCACTGTGTGAGGGGGTTGGGGAACAACTGATTACAGTCATTTGTGTCTAGTACATGGTTGGGAATAAGGCCAGGTGTGGAGTGGTGCCCCAGGGTGCATCAGCATGGGCCGTTACCCAGAAACTAGTTACAGAAGCTTGGCTCCCTCGGTGAAGTCGCCATCTTACAATGCAAAGGAAAAGAACAAAACATGCCACCCGAAGGAAGAGCTGCCAGATTCTCCCCAGATACCAGAAAAAATAAACAGTTACTAAACTTTTCTAAGGAAAAGCCCTCGGGTCTGGAAGCAGATCTTTTTCATTCTGGGCAAAGTCACTCAGGAAGTCGTTCTTTCCACAACAGTGAGCAAAGGTGAAGAAGGGAATGAAATATTTTTCTCAAGGAATGATCGTCTTGTTGGATTTCTGCTTTGTGGCATTTGATGGTGATCATTTATCAGGGCCCAGAGCACAGGAAGCTAATAGCATATAATCATTTGTTGCAAGAGAAGATATAATTAAATAATTCCTAAACATGACCAAAAATTTAATCTCTTAAGAGACAAATTCAATAAGCAGTCTCTTTCTCTAACATCGATGTTCTAATTATTGGATTGCCTGCCCATTACTTGTTTCTTCTGGAAATGGCGCCCCGGCCCCCTCAGCCCCCATGCCTGACTGCAGCTGCGCCCCACCCTGTCGGGTTCCCTGCCCAGTAATGGGCATGGGAGCACTAGCCTAGGCTCCACCATATGACCCTTCCTTGGAGGGTTTGGAATTGCGCTCCAGGGCAGCCTGTGTCTGTGTGTTTGGCTGCTCTCCTGCAGCAAGGAGTTGTGTACTCATGGCCCTTTTTCCTACATGGTTTGGGAAACAGACAGCACCCTTCAGAAAGCGGAGAGCTGCCAGAAGTGGAACTCTGAAAAGAAAAGGCTTCAGGGGCCATGGAGGATGAGCCTGTTCATCTGAGTGTGTCCTCCCATGTCCTTCCAGAGGGCATGGCTGTACTGAGAGCAGTTCCGGGAGCAGAGGTGCTCAGGAAGTAGCTGGTTTCCCAATGGGGAGCAGGTGGCATCACTTAGATAATCACTGAGGTGCTTCCAACCCTGAAATCCCATGGTTCTCTAAAGGCACGAATGAGGTATCACTCTTAGTACTTAACTATAATTTAGAAACTCAGTTTTACAAATCTCTCTGCTTATAGTTGACCAAGCATATTGTTTCCTTTTTAAATTATGTTTTATTTTTTTAAAGTAATGCGTATTTGTAATTTTAAAGCCAAATATTGCTTTAAAACTAGTAACAAAGTAATAGGTCACTGCCCTTTTATAATTCAGTGATTCAGTATTTTAGCTCTTTATTCTACTAGTTACCTCTACATTCCTAAATAATTTGTTTTTTAGTTGTGTTGACTCACTAGTCTGTGATATGAATGTTTTTATACCCACCATACACTGTTCCTCTATCCTCCTAATACCATTTTACATCACAGCTTTTGGTCAAATACATCCTTGATGATGCTATTATTTTGCAACTGTTATCCACAGATAAGCATGTAGTGTGCCATGATTATGTTTCCTTAAATATAATTGAGTTGATAATTGCTTTATTTTTTATTTGCTTCATTTTCTATGTACCTGTTATTGATTCTGGAACGTACTGTGCTTAAACACATCAGATAACCTGTCAGTGTTATGTTTTGTTATTTTCCATGGAGAGCTTATTCCTAGAATCTGAGTTGGCTTATTTCAATCTGGGCAGGTTACTTATCCTCATTTCCAACTTCTTGAGAATTTGCTCTTCTTTGTTCCATACCGTTTCTTAGTCCCCTTCCTTGTTTTGGCAGGTGTGTGAGAGCAATTTTGGAATCTTGTGTAAACATCTTCCATCCCATTTTCCCTCCAGATTTGGAAGGCATTGCTCAGTTGCCTCCAGCATTGCTGTTGAGAGGCTGAAGTCAGTCTGATCCCCAGTCTTTCATATGTGACCTCATTCTCTCTGGAAGTTTTCTTTCTCCTCTTTACCCTGATATTTTGAAATTTTGTAGTGATTTTCTTTTATGGTTTGGTGGCGGTGGTTGTTTTTCTTTCCCAACAGTTGAACATGACACTTGCAAACTCCTGTTCTCCATATCTGTGATGTGTCTTGAATTATTTTCTTGAAAAAAATCATTTCCACATCTCCCATCTTCTCAATTTCTGGGCCTCTGTTGCATTATCCAGACTTTCATTTGTTATGTATCCTCCCTGCCCCAGCCCCAACCATTGTGTCTCTTTTGGTTTGTTTTGCTTTGTGTTTGTTTTTGTCTATTTGAGAAGCCTACCTCAACTATATTTTCTAATTGTTCTATTGAATTTATTTCTATAATATGTTTAGTATCTGAGAGTTCTTCTTTGTTCTCTGAATGTTCTCCCCCCTCCTTTTAAAAATAGTATTCTGTACTCTGTTTCAGGAATGCAACCACACATCTCTGCAGTTGTCTTCAGTTCCTTGCCTTGTCTCTGTCTCTGCCTGAGTCCTCTGTCAGGTGAGGGCGTGTGCCTAGGCGTGGCCTGTCTTTCACAGTGGAGAGTTGGCCCCAAAGTCCCTCCAGGCCTTGGGGCCCAGCCTCCTGAGCTGCTGGCCATCTGGGCAGTGTGGGCTGGCCTTGTGGTGACTTTTGGGAGGAGCAGAAATAAGTTCATCTGTTTGTTCTAGAAGCCTCTCACACCTCAGAGTTGCATTTTGATTTTAACCATGTGGTAATTAACTTTTATCCTTAGTCTGTTCAATACTGATGACTTAGAAATGCCTGCAGCTGTAAACTGGCTTTTTTTCTTTTTCCTCCTTTCTTTATTTCTTTTAAAGCTCCCTTCAGGGCAAATATACCAATCGCATTTCGATAAAGATGGTTACTTCTCTGGATTTTTTCTTATCTTTAAGTTTGATGATTTTTGGTACATCATTGAATTTTGGATTGCCAGCTTCTGTATTATTTCATTTAAGTTTAATATTTACTTTTTATTTCTTCTTTTACCTACTTGAAGAAGAAAGTAACAATGAAATTAAAATGCAAATTGGATAACAAGGTCAAGAAACTTTTAGAGAATATCTGAAATAAAAGTAGACAGTACGTTCTTATCCACCCTCATGAGATGAGATACTTAATCTTGTGCTTAAGTTTTCCTGTCAGCTGAAATAAAAAAGGAAAGGTAGTAAATCTTCTTTTGTTATTAAAAAAAAAAAAAAAAAAAGCATAAACCAAGAAACAGACTCTTAACTATGGAGAACAGTGATAGTTACCAGAGGGGAGGTAGGTGGGGGGATGGCTGAAATAGGTGATGGAGATTAAGGAGTGCACTTGGTGATGAGCACTGGGTGATGTACAGAAGTGTTGAATCACTAAATTGGACACTAAATCACTGTACATTAACTATACTGGAATTAAAATAAAAATTCTTCTTCAGAGAAAATTGAACTTAAAGATGACCTTATAATATAATTCCTTGACTAGGGAACCATGATTTGCATAATGAACAATGTTCTCAAGGATAGTTTTAGAAAATGCATATAGTATGCCATTCAGATGGTTCAGTATGGTTTCTGACGTGCCTTAACTTAGTAGAGGCATTTCCTCAGGGGGCTGTGAAAATATTACTTAGGCACTTGGCTTTGCTTTTAGGTGCTCTCACCTTCAAATAAAGACAGAATTTGGAAGTCTAATAACTTAATTGATTTCTCAAGCTTTTGCCAAGTGGTAGATCACCGTCAATTTATTTTTGAATTGAATTTTGAATTATCTGCTACATATGCATGGTGTAAGTATGTCACAGTGTTTAAAATGAGAAAAGTTTTATCAACTATGAACGCGATATAGAGATGAGAGTTAAATTTTTATTGAATTAATTACTTTTGCCTGAAAACTTCTCCCCAAGTAGAGGCCAGCCTGCGTTATCACAGGCATAAGCCATCAGAGTAAACAGAGCCGCTATTAGGGAGGAGCTGTTGCTCAGTTTCCTCACCTGTGAGATGAGGCTATAGTTCCTGCCTCCTGGGATTGCTGTGAATTAATATCCTTGTAGAGGAAGACCTGGTACATGACTATGTACCAGCGTTAAAGCACAGCCTAAGAACCAGACCTGCTTCCCCAGGGACTGGCTGTGGTAAAATAATTTAGGACACTCCGGCCCTAGCCCACCATGTGTGCCTGTGCTGTGCAGCTTGGCCCTCTTCTGCCAAAGTCCAAGGGTTCTGAGTGTGAGTGATACTTCTTTTTCTGCTCATAACCAGCCACAAGAACCTTCTGTGCTAAGATTATACTTTGTCCAAGCAGGGAGGCCACATCCACTTACCTTCCCGGGAGCGGTGTGCATGATCACACCCCAGGTTCATCTGACAGTGAAGGGGGTCTAGGATCTGAGGAAGTATATGAGCTATTGGTCTGTGTTAGGATTAAAAAAAAAAAAAAAAAACCACTAAAAAAAAAAAAACCCCATCAACTATTAACTGTTTTCTTAATAAAATGAGCTGGAGGTTAACAGTGGGTGAATCGTGTCTTGTTTCATTTTTATTCCTACGTCCTAGGACAGTATCTAGCATGTGGTGGATGCTCAAGAAATCTTTGTTGAATGAACATTTCATGAGTTAATTTCATATGCATAAATAAAAAAGAAAATATATTATATCTTTTTTTATATATCTTGACAACTCTTATCCAGTATAACACTTTTGATATGCTAGCTTTCTTAACAGTTTATGAGACTGTATCTTCTCAAAGTCATGTAAAGGTCAAAATTTAATTTGAGAAATAATAAAGGACTTCTCTATTTGTAGACCAGCAGATAAATAACAGGGCTTGTTTCTAGGCAGAGCATTGTAGGATAGGGACAGGAGGCAGGTCAGGAGTGGATAGAAGATCTACTTTTCAGTGTACCTTTTGACTATTTTTTCTAATCATGTGTACACATTACTTTCTCAAATGAAAAAAAAACTGACCCATGCTAAAAGAAAAAAAGTACTATTATTTGTGCCTTAACACGAAGAGAACATACCCATCCTGCTAATGAGGCGAATAGCAGCTCACCTTCCAGGGCATACCCAGTAGTTGTTGGGACTGGAAGTCTTTTCAAGAAATTCTTTGTTTGTTTGTTTGTTTGTTTGTTTGTTTGTTTGTTTGTTTGTTTTTAAAGAGAGAGAGAGAGAGAGCGCGCGGGCTTGGGGGGGGGCAGAGGGAGAAAGAGAATCTTGAGTGTGCCCATGCCCAGCATGGAGCCCGACATGGGGCTGGATCCCAAGACCACAGAATCATGACCTGAGCCCTAAACAAGAGTTGGATATTTAACAGACTGGGCCACTCAGGCGCCCCTTCAAGAAGATTTTTTTTAATAGATTGTTCACTCAATTGGATATTATAACATAGTAGAGCCCTTAGCTTTTCTCTGGGAAAAGCCCCCAAATCTGCTTACTCTGGAGATCGGCCTCTGTTGAATAGACCAGGGAAATCACTTATCAATCATGTCATCAATCATAAATCATACCATGATTTATTTCTTCTTCCAAAATCCATACTGTGATCACCCATGAATTCAGATCTAGATTTGTTTTCTTTTAGCAGTTAATTTTAAGTTACTTCATTATTTTAATGCTTATTACTGGTGCAGCTTGCTCATACGAAGTTCTACAAAGTGATCTAAAGATTTCCTGAGAAGATGATGAAGTAAGAGGAGAAGCCAGCAAATATTACAAAGAAAAAAGTTAGGGGGGAAAGTACATCAGTACAGAAACAGGAAGCTCATGGGAAAGCGGTGCCCAGAGCAGCCTACAGGGATTGACAGGTTTTCACCTGACAGAACAGGTGAAGAAAGGAAGGACAGACCAACTTCAGAACGACACTAAGAACCAACCCATGACTTCCCTTCCTGAGGAAGTTGGTGCAGTGTTAGGAAAATTCAGTTTAACAAATACTGGCCAACTGCTACAAGCCCTGCTCAGCAGAGAGGCAAGGGCAGGCCCAGGAGAAGCAGGGACCCTTTTCTACCCAGGATTCAGGAACATTCAGAGACTGGGGACAAAGATATTGCCATGATAAGCCAGAGCTTAGGGACAGCCATCAGGCCTACCAACAATTATTTTACAGAGCTTTCTTTCTTTTCTTTTGGTATTTAATTAGATATGATTAAGTACATGGTAATTGTAGGAAAAAAGTAAATAAGCTAAAAGAGAAATCCATCATTCAAATCTATCAGAGAAAAACACTTATAAAATGAGTAAACAGTGTGTGAAAACATGTGAATCTGAAATAAATCAGGTAGAATAAATGTGAGATAATGGCCATGAACATTTTTGAAGACAATAATGCTATCCTATCATATAAAACCACAGTAACTAAAGCATTGTGATACTGGCATCAGAACATATAGATAAATGGAACAGAACAGAAAGTCCAGGGATTGTCAGAAGTATAGATATACACAAATTTGGTATATGTTATCATAGTTATTTCCTGTCAGTAGAAAAATGATGGATTGGTTGTTGAATGGTATTGGGACAACTGACTAGCCATTTAGAGGAAATAGATAAAGGTCAATCCCCTCTTTAAATTATGCACTGAATTTAAATTTAGTAATATTAAGGATATAAATGTAAACATGAAAGCCATAAAAGTATTCAAGAGAATCATAGGTAAATATTTAGCTGACCTTTGGATAGGGAGATCTTTATGATATGAGTGGCACCAAAGGAAGAAACTGTAAGAAGATTCACAAGTTCTTTAGCAAATGTTGAATGTCAGGTTCAGGACTAAAGGGAGCTGTGTGTCCAACAGTAGGTAATTGATTAAAAACCTCTTAAAATGGTGTACCTTGCCATCATAAAAATAAAACTGTATATGACTCTTTATTATTGGAAAGATGGCCCCAATAATGAGAAGTGAACAACTTGTACATTTGTGTATTTGCATGTATGTATTTCTATAGTAAAAGGCCTGGCTGGTTGTGATCCTCATTTAACAGTGGTAGTTTTTAAGTTAAGATTTAGACAATTTATTTCCTTTTGCTTTTTCTATGTCTTCTTTCTTTCTTTTTTTTTCCTATAGTGGTTACATACTTAATCCAGTCTAGTTAAAAACCGAGACGAAAAAAAAAAGAGACAAAAAAGTTCCACAAAATAATTGGTGATTATTGGAGAGAAAACTGAGCTTTAAACTTGCCTTTTGCCTAGATCAAATAAGCTGCTTAAAGGGATCTTGGGGACCATTTGTTTTATTGCAAGATTACTCCGTTTCATTGGGTGGCAACTTGAATCCACATGACTATAAATGTAAATTCCTTTAAACATAAAAACTAAATGTAGGGGCACCTGGGTGGCTCAGTGGTTGGGCCTCTGCCTTCAGCTCGGGTCATGATCTCAGGGTCCTGGGATTGAGCCCCGCATCGGGCTCTCTGCTCAGCGGGGAGCCTGCTTCCCCCTCTCTCTCTGCCTGCCTCTCTGCCTACTTGTGATCTCTTTCTCTGTCAAATAAATAAATAAAATCTTTAAAAAAAAAAAATGTATACATTCCTTCTAAAACGACTCTAAAAGATTATATATATATATTTTTTTTAAAAATTTTATTTATTTATTTGACAGAGACAGACACAGTGAGAGAGGGAATGCAAGCAGGGGGAGAGGGAGAAGCAGGCTTCCTGCTGAGCAGGGAGCCCGATGTGGGGCTCGATTCCAGGACCCTGGGATCAAGACCTGAGCTGAAGGCAGATGCTTAATGACTGAGCCATGCGCCCCATAAAAGATTATATTTTAAATGGTGATTTCTCTTATTATAGTTGATACTTGATTTTTTTATACATTCTTTTTAAACAGTCTTTGTTTTGTCTAGTTTCTCTGACTTGAGCATCAGAGAGCTATTTTAACATCCAAATTTATTATGGAGAACCAAAATTAGTGAAAATGCCTTTTAATGAAAGTTTTGGTTTGGCCAATTTAAGCTATTTATAAATCAAAAATGTAATCAAGGAGAGGTTGTTTCAGCTCATTGTCTATCAAGAAGCTTTCAGCTGCCAATAAAAGGCCTCATTTCTGTAGAATCATTGCCCCTCCTGCTTTGAGTCCTCCAGTGGTTTATGGACTTGGAGAAACAGTATGGTGGTTTCGGATAATCAAGTTTGATGGACTTCTTTGAGCCCACCAGCTTTCTCTGGTGAGCGATTGGGTTGACAGTCTCCTAGTATGAACAAGGAAGAGATTAAAAAAAAAAAAAAAAAGAGCTCAAAATCTCTCTGTACTCAGACCTCCCCCTCCCCTTCACCCCTGGCAACCACCTCCTTGCCTACAGTTCTGCCTTTTCCAGAGTATCATATAAATGGGGTAATATACTTTATAGTCTTTTGAATCTGTTTCTTTCACTTAGAAAATGCATATGAGATTCATCCACATTACTGCACTTACAAATAGTCCCCTTGCACTGCGGGGTAGTATACCAATGTGTGCATGCATCATAGTTTGTCATTTTTTAGAAGAGGGATATTTTGATTGTTTCCAGTCTTTGCGATTTTTGATTACATCTGTTATAAGCATTTGCCTAATGTTTGTGTGAATAAAGGTTTTCATTTTATTTGGATAAATACCTAGGAGTACAATTGTTGTGTCATATATATGTAAAGGGAATATTTGACATTGTGAGAAACCACCGGTTGTTTTCCGTAGTGGCCATTCCATTTTGAGTTCCCACCAGCAGCGTATGAGAGTTCCAGTTCTTCCACATCCTTGCCTGCACTTGATGGTGTCAGTTTTTTTCTGTTTATTTAAAATTTTATTTATTTATTTGAGAGAGAGTGAGCACGAGCAGGGGAGGGACAGTGGGAAAAGCAGATTCTCCACTGAGCAGGAAGCCTGATTGGGGGCTCGATCCCAGAGTCCTGGAATCGAACTTACAAATCAGACTTTTTTTAGATCGAACTTACAAATCAGACTTTTGTTCTGAGACTGTACAATATCTAAAAAAAAAGTAACATGAAAGAAGCAAGCTATTACTTCACCAGCTGAACCAACCAGTCGCCCCGGTGGTATTAGTTTTTGTTCAATTTAGCTATTCTAGTGGTTGTGTTGTGTGTCTGCACTTGCGATTCTCTAATGACCAATGATGTTGAACATCTTCTCAGGTATTTATTTGTGATCATGTACTTTCTTTGATGAAATGACCATGGCAGTGACTATTGAAGCATCTAGTTTCAGTTAAAATTTTCATGATGATGTTTCACAATGTCAGTCTGTCTGTCTCCTTAAGTTGTATGTATTTGTTTCTTCTTCCTCCTTTTTTTTTCTTAAAACTGGTCCCCCTGTCCCTATGTTATATTAGAAATTAGGTTTAGAGACTTAATTAGATTCAGTTTCAACAGTTTTGTCAAGAACATTTCATAAGCACTATATATGTGAGGGATTAAAAAAATGCATCAGAGCCGATTAATAACCACACCTGGATGATACCGCCTATTGCATTGTAGCAGCTTCCCCAAAAGTGGGAACTGTAATTGTGTCCTGGACTCTGCGAGAAGGACAGCTGGAATCAAACCCAGGTGGACGGGTTGTACTTCAGTACAGAGGGCGGGGGTATGGGTCCAGCCAGGTGTGGGAACTCATAGATACCCTCTTCTGAAAGCTTCTGTTTTCTCCACAAAATAGCAAGAGAGGTGTTGGAGGTTTGAAGAGACAGGAGAACATGTAGAATCAAACTGGAGAGTGGGAGGTTGAATGGACCAAGGGAAAGTAGCACATGCCAAGCCCTTAGAGCCCTCTTGAGGACATGAGTTGAACATGGAGGTCACTTGAAGTTGTGTTTTTTCCCTAAGCATTGTTGTGACTGTGTTAATAATTAGAGCAATTTTAATTCATCGTGGGCTTTCACTTTGGGGGATTTTATCAAAATGTGAGAGTATATCACATACAGAAATGTCATCGGTAAAACTGGTTACAGTGCAGAATTTTAACCCCCAAGATGTTCACCCAGAGGCCTGGGACACCCATCCTCTACAGAGGAAGGACATTATGAGATTTCAAATCAAGAGTAGAAAATCTGGGGTGCCTGGGTGGCTCAGTCGTTAAGCGTCTGCCTTCGGCCCAGGTCAGAACCCAGGGGCCTGGGATCGAGCCCTGCATCGGGCTCCCTGCTCGGCAGGAAGCCTGCTTCTCCCGCTACCAGTCCCTCTGCTTGTGTTCCCTCTCTCGCTGCGTTTCTCTCTGTCAAATAAATAAAATCTTAAAAAAAAAAAAAAAAAAGAGTAGAAAATCTTGCAAGCAATACTCTATTTCCTAAGCATAAAATTTTGAAATTTTGAAACTGTGAGTCTCTAAAATGTGAGACATTTTATGGCAAATAAGGGTAAAATCAGCGTTTTATTTATTCTTGATTTCTTTTCTTAGTCTTTCTTTTGAAATTGGATACACTTTTACTGTTAGTTAAACCTGCGATTGAATGTTTGATGTTACTTTATATAGGTTTCCAACTGAGGGAAAGTGTTTTCTGAATATTTTCTGGGCCATCACAGCAATGTTATATAAGAGAGAAAATTGTTATAATATTCCTCTAAAAATACTTCAATGGAAAATTATTTTGCAATTAGAATATGTCTGTTTAAAGATGTAGTTTTAAAAACTGCAATCTTGATTTACAATGTAATTTTTTTACATTGACTTTATTTTTAGAGGAGTTTTAGTTTTATAAAAAATTATGTAGAATATAGAATATACCATATAACCCCAATAGCCCCAAACAGTTTCCCTTATTATTGACATCCTGCATTAGTGTGGTACATTGGTTATAATTGATGAACCAATATTGAGACATTATTATTAACAAAGGTCCATGGTTCACACTAGGGCTCATTCTATAGCCCTTACATTCTATAGCCCTTAACAAGTGCATAACCCATGTATCTACCATTATCATATGAAATAGTTTTGCTATCCTCAAAAATCTCCTACATGTCACTTGTTCATCCCACCCTTCCTCCTCCCCACCCCAATCCCCTGGCCACCATTGATCTTGTCACTGTCTCTACAGTTTTGCCTTTTCCAAGATGTCATATAGTTAAAGTCATATCATATGTAGCCTTTTAAGATTAGATTATTTCACCTAGTAAACTACATTTAAAATTCCTACATGCCTTTTCATGGCTTAATAGCTCATTTCTTCTCATCACTGGATAGTATGCGATTGTATAGATGTACCATGGTTTATTTATTCAGTCATGTTGAATCATATTTATTCATTGCAGTTGGTTCCAATTTTTGCAATTATGAATAATTTTGCAATTATGAATTAAGCTGCTATAAACTACAATGTAGTTTTTAAAATACAATTGTAATTGTTGATACTTTTCTCAAGTTAAGCAGTGCTGACATTTGATAGACCATGCTTTGACCGATTGCTCACAATTAGTAGGTCCAAGAATGTTTCCAGATGGCACTAGCCATCACAAAATCAGGCAGTCAAGCTCCTTGCCTCGTGGGGCTTGTAGTCTATTTAGTGAAGAGCTAAGTTACATAAAACATATATCTAAGGACTTAAATACATAAACATATGAACCCCTATAAGAGAACTTTTAGGTACTTTAGTTTTTAGAAGATTAAACACTAGACACGGACCTATGTTTAAGGAATGATCAGAGACCCAAGGCAGTGGGCTTCCTTAGGAAGGGTCCTAAAGAAGAAGAAGCCTTTGACTGTGATATCTCTATTTATGATAGTTATATTTCTAAAGATAAAAGTTATGGCCCTTGACACTTTCAGAAACTTTCCAAGTTTTCACTCCTTACAGGACAAGTATTGAAATGATGATCTCAACAAGCCCTGGAACACTATAAAAGAGAATAGTAAAATGTCCCTCTCTGGGTCATGTGCTGTGAAGTCCTAATCAATAGGAGATTAAATCAATATAAACCTGAAAGAACTGTCAGGAAGGCAAATCATAAGAAGAAACCATTTGATGTAGGACCGAAAACCCACCTCGAGGTTTAGAGAAGAGACTTCCAAACCATCACCACCACCCTCTCCCCTATCAAGGTTGCTTAGCTTGAAGTCTGGATGCATTCATTACAGCAGTAGGCTTGAAAAGCTTAAATTACATTCAGAGTCTGTGTGTGGGCCAGAAACCCTGTAAAATCACCCCCTTCCTATAGTCCTGGGCCCAGGGAGAGCCATGCGCAGACTTGACAGGTGCTGCGTGGCACTTCTTTCACTGGGGAAGTGTCATCCACCCCCACCCACACCCCCACGTGCTCTGTCCCTGTGGCTCCTGTGCAGGAACTTTCCATTTGTCCAGGGCAGCTTCTGTTACAGAAAAGTCCCTTGGGTTAGAGATGGTTCCTCCCTCCGTCCTTCCAACACTTTTCGAGGACTGTGTGATACACTGTAGTGCACACTGGGGATACGATGGTGACTGAAACAACTGTGGGAATTAAGAAACTGACATGCAGAACAGATCAGAATCCTTTAGAATCACCTGCCCAGCCAGCACAGTGCCCACAGTTTGGTTTTTTTTTTTTCTTTTGACTGTGATATTATATAATGTACATGAGAAGGCACTGCTAAAAATTGCAAGACCTTGTGGCCAAAGCAGGGAAGTAATTAATTTTGCTGTGAAAGAAAGACAGCTTGTGGATTGAACTCTTTATAATTAAAACTTAAAATATGACCCAAAATGCTTGCATTACACGTTCTCAGGCAACTCAAAAGAATACTTATGGTCAAATACTAAGAAGTCCATCGCTGTGATGAAACCTAAAAAAAATTCCTGTGTATCTTATTTTAATTCTCTTTACAACTTGGTTTGTGCATATCTCAATCTGACACAGTTGTTACTATCGCAGATGAAGTTGAAAGAGTTGAGGATCCACTGCATCATTCTATTGTGCAGTCTTCTAAATTTTTCAAGGTATAATTTACATACGATAAAATGCATTCATTTTAAATATTTGGTTTGATGGGTCCCGACAATTGTATCCACCCATGTAATGACCACTACAGAACAACTTAGACTATTTCCAGATCTCCAGCAGGCTCCTCTTCCCTTTCTTCAATTAGTCTCTTCCCCATCACAGACCGTCATTGAAGTACTATCACTGGGAATTACAGTTGCCTGTTCTAGAAATTTATATGAATGAAACAACACCATAAATAATGTTTGCATCTGGCTTTTTTTTTTTTAAGATTTTATTTATTTATTTTGACAGAGAGAGAGATCACAAGTAGGCAGAGAGGCAGGCAGAGAGAGAGGGGGAAGCAGGCTCCCCGCCGAGCAGAGAGCCCGATGCGGGGCTCGATCCCAGGACCCTGAGATCATGACCTGAGCCGAAGGCAGAGGCTTTAACCCACTGAGCCACGCAGGCGCCCCATCTGGCTTTTTTATTTAGCATAATATTTTTGAGATTCATCCATGGCATTGTGTGTAGTGTGGTGTTTTTTTTTTTTTTTCTAAGATTTTATTTATTTGATAGAGAGAGATCACAAGTAGGGAGAGAGGCAGGCAGAGAGAGAGGCGGAAGCAGGCTCCCTGCTGAGCATAGAGCCCGATGCAGGGCTCGATCCCAGGACCCTGAGATCATGACCTGAGCTGAAGGCAGAGGCTTTAACCCACTGACCTACCCAGGCACCCCAATATGGTGTGTTTTTTATATTGCTGAGTAATATTCCATTATCTGAATATTCCACAATTTTCTTACCCATTCACTGGCTGATGAACATTTTGGCTGTTCACATATTTTTACTATTATGAGTGAAGCTGCAGTGAACATTCTTATACATACTTTTTCATGTACATATATCTTCATGATGGATTTGCTGAGTCTTATGGTAGGTATATGTTTAACTGTATAACAAACTGTCAAACTGTTTCCAAAGTGTTTCTAACACTTTATACCTCCACCAGCAAAGGCTATGAGAAGTACTCCAGAATCCATGCCTGTATTTGATATTATCAGTTTTTTAGTTTTGTTTTGTTTTAGCCATTGTAACATGTGTAGTGATATCTCCTTGTGATTTTAATTTGCTTTTCCTTGGTGACTGCTGATGTTAGAGTGTCTTTTCATTGGTGTATTTGTTAGCTATAGTTTCTTCCTACATGTCTTTTTAAGGTTTAGGAAATTTTCTATTTCTGTTTTACTGAGTATTTTTATCATGAGTAAATATTGAATTTTGTCAGAATTTTCTATGTGTGATAGGTCATTATTCTCCTTTATTCTCTTAATGTGTTGAGTTGCATTTATTAACTTCCTATTGTAAACCAAACTTGCATTACTGAGATACATCCCACTTGGGTATATTTTATTACAGATTGTTAGATTCAATTTCCTAATATTTTGCTAAGGACTTTTATATCTATACCAGTAAGAGATATTGGTCTATAACTTTCTTTCTTGTAATGTCTTTGTCAAGTTTTGGTATTAGAGTAATACCCTTCTCATAAATTTTCTTCCTCTTCCTTTTTTCTGAAGAGATTGTATAGGATTACTTGTTTGTTTTTTACTGGTATTCTTTATTCCTTAAATGTTTGATATAATTTTCCAATAAAACCATCTGAGACTGAGAAGTTTTTAAATTATGAATTTAATATCTTTAATAGCTATAGGGAGGTATTCACATTTTCTGTTTCTTCCTGTGTCAGTTTTAGTGATTGGTTCTTTTAAGCAATTTGTCTGTTTCATCTAGGTTGTTAGATATATTGACATAAAGTTATTGATATTACTTTCTCATTGTTCTAATTTTTATAGAATTTTTAATGGTATTCCCTTTGTCATCCCTGATGTTGGTAATTTCTTTCTTCTCTTTTTACTCTTACCCTGTTTAGCTAGGGTTTATCAATTTTATTGATATTTTCAAAGAATCGACTTTTGATTTCATTGATTTTCTCTGTTTTCTATTTCACTGATTTCTGAATTTTCTTTTAGTATTTTCTTTATTCTGTTTGATTTTGTTTGGTTCTTTTTCTAGCCCTTCTGAATTCTATTTCATGAAGGACTTTTTAGACTAGATCCCCTAGCTCTTCTAGTAAAGTTTTTATTTGGGGAGTCATTTGGTAATTTTCAAGAACTCTTGCTGGTTTTCTGATTTTTCCTTTTTCACAAGTGTCTGTTCTTGGTCTATGAATGCAAGGTTTTCTTAGTTCTCCCTGAAGGGCCCTTTTTAAAAAACAAAATAAAAACCTCTCTGTTCCCTAAATTATCTGTTTCCTCTGGCATCCATTTTCTTCTTTTCACCTTGGGGTGTGTATATATAGCTGTGTGTCTGTGCCTTTTTTAAGTCTTTTCTCAGATGGCTGGTGATCCTTGGCTCTGTGTTTATATTATAAGCATGGTTTGCTTGGGATAGAGGCAGCGTCTCTGCTTTATGCTGGATGACTACTGGTGGGCTAGATTATACTGCCTGTCCTTAGGACCAGTGCATGGAATATGTTATTGAACTCTCCTCCCAAGAATGTTCATTAATTTCTCTAGCAAAGACCTCTTTTATGTGTGCATATGAGAGTTCTTTTAGCTGTAAACCATTTGCACACAGGGCTTTGGGGAGAGAATGAGCCCTCATATCACTTTCCCCCATCATGAGAGCAGTGTGCAAGTACCGAGCCTTTCCGAGGTTCTGTCAGCTTGGTTGGCTTCTTCCATAGCTGAAGCTCCCACCTCCATCTAGGTTCTAGGCTCAATTTCCTACGCTCAGTTTCATCATCCTATACTCTTGCCTCTGTTTTCAGATTTTTCATAAATTTGTAGAAATATCCCATGTGCTCATTGTCTCCTTCCCATTTCCTTTGTTATTATGAAATTGTACCTTTTGTATTTCTTTGCCATTCTTTGGATGGTTTCTCCAGATGGTTATGAGAGATAGATGGGAATCTTTATCTTAAACCAATGTACCTCATTCCTTTTTAGCTGCCTTGCATAGTAGTCTATAATTTCTACTCCTGAGTTCTGTGCCCTTGGGCAAGTCATTTAATCTCTGTGTTCCTCCATCTTAAAATAGAACTAGTAGTACCTACTTCATACAATTTTTGTGAGGACTAAATGAATTACTGTATATAAAGCCCTTAGAATAATTTATAGCATAGGTAAGACCTACATAAAGGTTCTTTTTGCTATGTTTTGGCTGTAGCCTAGTTGTTTCTGTACACCCTGCAGTTGGCTCTGTGTGTGTTCCACCAGTGCTGTGATGGTTGTCCCAGCTTAGTTTCATGCTCTGGACACATTGTGAGATCTGTCCACTAAAGATCAACAATGCTGAGGGGAAGCCACCACGCTTTCTGGGTTTTCATAGAGATACCACGTCACTTTCTGTTGTACCCTCTAACCAATGGTAGATCAAAGAATTCTCTGTTTTTCATCTTGTTTCTAACCTGAGAGATGAATGCAGATGGATAACGTACTTCCATCGGTCAGTTAGAGGGCCATGGTTAATAATTAAATAAACACATTTAATTAAATTAGATTTGTATTTAGAATCTTTAATAATCCCGAGGAGCTGAATGAGACCCCCTAACTCACCAGGCATGTGCCCATGAAGCAAGTCAGGTGGAGGCTGGGAAGGGCCGACTGTGGTGGTGGAAGAGTTAGAGCTCATCCATAGCCTAAAGCACAGGCCGTCCTGTCACGGCTGAGCCTCATCAGCCCCACCAGCCAGGGCTGAGCTTTACCATGGCACGAAAAGCAACTTTTCGTCCATGACTGTTGGAAGCCTAAGCAGAAGCTTCTGATGGCACCAGCCTGCGGTCACAGCTGAGAAGCGCCTTCATCAGGAGCGTCCCACTCAGAGCCTGGCAGCTGCACTACACCTTTCAGCCGTGTCACCTCCTTGCCCACACGTACCCACTCCATGCCGCAAGCTTCTCTGCACAAGTGCTTCTTCCCCTGCTGCAGCCCACAGGCAAGTATTGCCACAGGCCACTAGAGCCATGTTCCATCACCTTCAAGCCTTTTCTTACCCTCAGCTTTGTCGCACATGAATCTGTCATAAGAAACCTTGCTCCCCACCCCCTCCCCCATGATAGCACCATGTCTGTTACTCACTGAACTGGGTGATGTTCAGGCTTATTATTCTCCATTTACTAGGAAAGTGCACGATGTAAAGAATTGGGGTCTGAAGGCAATCCCAGTCCTTTTCACTCAACAGCACTGACTCCTGAAGGGGAGGGGGCTGTGGCTACCAACGGAATAGAATAGAAGGTGAAGATGACTTGGTGGCAGGAGGTGGTGGTAGTGGAGATGGGTGGACACAAAGTGGGTCAGGGAAAGAAAGAGGTGCCACACTAGGTATGGAGTGATAGTCAGCCATTGCTCTTAGAGCCAGCCAGTGGCCTTGGGGCTAGAGTTTGCACACCTTGCACTAAATGGTGCTGCCTCTCTACTATGACCTAATTCCACACAACTCAGGGGACTCAGAAACTTAGTCTCACCCTTGTAGAAACATGGTTTAGAAGCTCATGGCATACAAGACATTGGTTTAAGTCTAGAGTTAACAGTCTGCATTTCCTGTCTACTGCTAATTTCATTTGATGTTAATGGAAATTTGTAATCTGTAAGAGAATCCATGTAGAAATATTTTCTGTCTGGAAATATTTTCGGAATAGTTTACTGTTATACTGTTACAGTGAGTAAAAAGAAGATGTGGAGGAGTTTTGTGGGGCAAATCAAATTATTTCAGCTTAAACTCAAAAACTTTTCAGGGCTGCATTATCTTGTGCTAAGACCATCGTTCCAAGAAGGGAGAAACAGATATGGTGGAAACTTTGTTAAACTTCTCCTTAGAACAGATTTTTCTAAAGTGTGTCTTAGACCTTTAAGAAGATTCACCTGCTGGGTGCTGTATGGATCTTGTTGAACAATAGTCTCCATTGTAAAGGGTTTCTTGACAAGGACTCTGGGATCAGCACTTATAACCCACCTCCAGGGTTTTAATATTTCTATTTTATAAGTAACAAAGCTCACATGTAACACAGTGGGGATATGTTATCTTCCCTTTCATAGGTACTAAGCCGGGAACAAAATGAGGGTTCTTGACCCTCCTTCCTGTGTTCATTCATCCACTGTCTTTGTTGGCAGAAACTCAGTGAAAGTGAGGCAAAGAAATTTGAGCGATTATTCCAAAATCACATAAAACTTCCATGGGAGCAGGAAATGGGGCTCCTTGAGTCTTGGTTGGCCAGATCCTGAGCCCAGGGCACCTCAGGTACACGATGGTACAGCTCTCCCTGTGGCACTGAGCTCCATCTCAAGTAGCAGCTTCTCAGAGCACCTTAGTTAATTTGATTTCCATCTGGGGCTGTTCTTCTCCTTGCAGTCGATTTTATTTGAGAATAGAATTTGTAGTTTAGAGATGGAAAACAAAAAGCATATTGTGAACTAGGAGCCTGTTGGAAACATACATTTATTCTAAAGTGAAACATGAGCACATTTTTGCAATAAACTCTGCCTGTCAGGGTAGGCTCTGATGTGTATGGTTAGCATTCGGCTAAGAAGTATTTCATGCACTAAGTTATTAATCATAGTGTCAGGTCCAATTCTATAGGAGTCTTTTTATCTACTTTTCTCTTTGAATATTTCAAATTATGATCAAAGCTTTACTCTTTATTAGATTCTGGATTGACTAATTTAGTTTTTGGCAACTATTATTCTAGATCCTATTAAATACCATTCATAAACTGAGATAACGATTGTACCAAAACATGTCAAGTTTATAGAATGGAGATACACTGTTGGGTGATTATCATGCTACATTATAGATATCTCTGGAGCAAGATTTGTAAGCAACAAATAGTGGAAAGCTTCAAGCATGAAAAATACATACCTACTAGCTGCATTTCATTCATAAGAATACTCTACTCCTTTACTCCATGATTACCCCGACCTCATATACACAAATCAAATTCTATGCCTTGATTCATGGTACAGGCATCCTTGCTTGTATTTTATTTCATTTATTCCCACTTCTGTGGCCCTCCCATACTGGTATCAATGTCCATCCTTTACTTCCACTCATTTATTTAAATTGTGTTGTTTTGTGCATGTTCTTAAATTTACGTGTATAGTCTTTTTGTTCTGAACCTCTAATTATTTTTCACTCATTACTATATTTATGATGTCTGTGTGTGTGTGTGTGTGTGTGTGTGCATGTGTGCATATGCCATGTATATACATTGTTTCGTACCACTGCATAGATTTCCCTCTTCTGAATATACCAGAATTTATTTGCCCATTCTGGTGATGGACACCTATCCTGCTTCCCAGTCTTTGCTTCTAAAGCTGTTGCTGTATAAGGATACACAGCCTGATACTTGCTTCCTTGGGCTTACATTGCAGTACAAGTGGAGAATATGCCCAAAGGTTAGCAGATGGCTAGGGTCTTGAAGGTAAAAATTAGTGCCACCAGTGGAACATGAGACTTTTAGAGCTTTAAAGTATATACATTTTGTGTCACAGATGACATTCAGAAGTGCTGTTGAGATTACTATTAATTACAAACCGTAGCGTCTAAAGATTCTATTTCTGTGGCGGCCTTTTCCTTTTCTTCTCATGACTCTGCAGGTGCCACTGACTGGTACTCCCTGCCGAGCCCCAGGTTCCAGGGAGCCAGCCTGAGGGAGCTGAGGGGCGCACAAAAGCAGCACATCAGTTTCTATTTAGAGAAATTAATTATTTTGTCGTGTAGCAGATATTTAAGTGTTTTTTTTATGTTAATTTTCTCTTTTTCTTCATCTTCATGCATCTTCATGCATTAAAGTTAAAATTTTGTGTTGCACTTCTGCCTTGCTCTAGGATAACTGTGCCCGGAGTATATCCCTCTTCAGAGTAAATACAGCCTCGTGTACCAGGATATTATAGTTCGTTCTTTATGTATAGTCTTGTTCTTCTTTGTGCCCTAAGACTGACCTAGAGTCAGAGCCTGATGCCAAAAAAGAAAAAGAGGTTTGGAACCAATGTTTGATTAATTCTGTGGTTATGTTTGGGAATGTTGTAAGCTCAGCTTGTTCAGAGACTCGGATCAAACATACAGCACCCACACAGTTCTGGAAGGGTCCTCTCATGGTCAAGGGGCAAGAGAGTAAGAACCAGCAGGGCAGATGGGTTTGATTCAGCTGGTCTGAAGGAGGATCTGTGGGACGAAAGCTGCCCAGTGGGGCTGGCCTGCTTCCTCTGCGGACCAGCCCGTGTCCAGTGTGCAGTTCTGGAAGACCCTCAGGCCCAGCTGGCTGTCACTCTCTGAGGACCCTTTCTCTGGTCCACCTCTCTGTCCATGCTTCCCTACTAGAACAGCCCACTTCCTTGACCTCTCTCCTGCAGTGCCCTGTCTGACCCCTGACATTGGCCCTCACACCCTGGTCATGCCCTGACTTTGTCAGTGCATGTGGCCCCTGACTGGCCGGAGTCAAGACTCATCACTGGCCTCAGGGGGCCACATGTGCCGCCTGGCAGTCCTGGTGTTTTCTTGGCCTGTCCTCTTTCCCATTCTGCTGGCTGACAGTGACAAGCCTTCTCATCTCACAGTCCTCCAAGGCCACCCTCCCCCTCCCTTTCTGCTGGTGACCTTGCTTCCCACTGTAATGCACCTACACAAGCATCTGACCGTCTCTCCTGTTCCTGCGGGGAACCGTGCCTCTGCGCCTCTAAGCAGGTCCCATGCATGGGCTGGACCGCTTCCGTCACCCCTCAAGCACGGGCTGCTTCTGTCCTCCCTGCTCCCCCCTGACTCCGCATCACCACTTCCCGTCCCCATCAGCGGCACACAAACATATGTCAGTGTTTCTTTCCCTTCTTGACCTCTCCTCTTCCTTCAGGTACTGCCCTGCTTCTCTTTAAACAGCATTCCTTCAGGAAAAAATGTCCATTCTCAGTCTCCAATTATTATTCTTAACATTTTCTCTTTACCGTCACTCCACCAAAATGCCGCTTCTCAAGGTCACCGGTGACCAGCATTGCTGACACCATTGTCGTTCCTCAGGCCTCATCCTACTTGACTCCCTTCTCCTGGAAATGCTTTTCTGTTTGACTTATGTCACCTGCTTTTCCTCTTGCCTTTCTGGCCACTCTTCCTTAGTGTTTCTTTCTCTGTCTCTGCTTCTTGCTGTCTTCTCCATCTTCCCTGTGTGTGCACGTGTGTGTCTGCATATGTGCAGGTGCATATGCATGTGTCTGCATGAGCACATGCATTCCTGGCCCCTGAGGCTCCCCTCTGAGGCAAGGCTGCCTCAGACCCCATCTTTGGACCCATCTCCTGGTCTGCATGCATCACCTTGGCGATCTCATCTGTTATAAGTGTCATTTAGATGCTTTTAAATCTCACATTTTTATTCACAGCTATGTAAACAAAAGTTCCTGTTTGACTTCTTCATTAGGGTTAGGTGTCTCAAAATTAATGTTTCCAAAGATAAGCTTCTAGTGTCCCTGAAGCCACCCTTTCTGCAGATTTTTCTGTCACAATCAGTGGAAACTTATCTTTCCAGTTGCTTAGGCCTAAACCCTCAAGTTCCTAACTCCCCACTTTCTCCCATTCCCATCTGTCTTCAGGCCAATCTGCCTGGCTCCCTCTTCAGAACCAGGGTGCTCCTCTTATCACCGCCACTGCCCCCCACCGGGCGCAGACCACCACTGTCTCTCATCATTGCCTCACTGGTCCCTGCTGCTACCCTCCCTCCTTAGTCTGTCCTCAACACAGCAGCCACAGTGGTCTGTTAATCACTTTACCCAGGCGGTGTTATTCCTCTACCCAGAAACTTCCAACAGGTTTCCATTCCATGCACTGTAAAGCCTGTGGCCTCATGATGGCCCATGAGCACCCCATGATCCTGGACCCCAGGATCCAGCCCCATGATTACCTCTCTCTCATTCTCAGTTCCTCCCCTTCATTCACCCTGCTTGAGACATACTGGCCCTCCTCATTCTTCAGATAGCCTTTCAGGCCACTGCCCTTGCTTTCCCCTCTAACTAAAGTGCTTCCCCACAGATGTCAGCATGCCCAAGTTTCTTTACCTTCTTTGGGTCTGTGTTTGACACTCAGCTTCTTGGCAAGGCCTGTCCTGGCTATCCTGTCTGAATTTAGCCCTCTCCCCAATACTTTGTATTCCCTTCTTTGCTTCCTAAGTAATACTAATCAATCTCTGACACACTGTATATGTTATTCATATACAGTTTAATTATGTGTCTCTGCATAAAGCTAAGCTCCAAGCAAGCTTTACTTCAGTTGAGATTCTGCAGCACTGTCACCTCAAAGAGTGACACCCAATGTCATGGATGCTCAGTGAGCATTCGTGATGAATGCACATAGCAGTTACCTTCAGAAGGATGCCCTTTGTGATACTGGCATAAGGATAGACTTACAGACTAATAGAACAGAATCAGGAGTCCAGAAATAAACTCCCCACGTATAATTTTCAGTAAGGGTGCCAAGACAACTCAGTAGAGAAACAATGTTCTTTTCAACAAATGGGGCTGGGACAACTGGATAGCCACATGTGAAAGAATGAAGTTGGACTCCTGCTAACACCAGATATAAAAATTAACTCAAAGTAGACCAGAGACCTAAATACAAGCACAAAAACTACAAAGCTCTAAGAACGAACATCGATGTAAATCCTCATGGCGTTGAGTTAGGCAGTGGTTTCTTAAACATGACACCCAAGGTACAGACCACAAAAGACAAAAATAGATAAACTAGACATCATTAAAATTTACAAGGTTTGTGCTTCATAGAATGTCATCAAGAAAGGGAAAAGACATGAACAGAAAGGGAAAAGAGTTTTGTAAGCATACATCTGAGAAAAGACTTATAACTAGAATATATAAAAAACTCAATAATAAAAAGACAAATGATTTTAAAATGGGCAAAGGATCTGAGTAGACATTTTTCCAAATATGAAAAATGGCCAGGAAGTACATGTAAAGATGTTCACATCGTTAACCATCAGAAAAATACAAATCAAAACCACAGTGAGATACTTCACACTCACAGGAAGGTTATAATAAAAAAGCAGATAATAGCAAGTGTTGACAAACATGTGGAAAAATTGGAACCTTATACATTGCTGGTAGGAATGTGAAGTGGTACAGCCACCGTGGAAAACGGTCTAACAATTCCTCAAATATTAAACATAGAGTTAGCATATGATCCATCAATTCTGCTCTAGATATATACTCAAAAGAAATGAAAACGTACGTTCACACAAAAATTTGTACATTAAAGTTTAGAGCAGTATTACTCATTTCCCAGAAGTAGAAACAACACATATGTCCATCACCTGACAAGTGAATAAATGTGTTTGTTCATTCAATTGGATTTATTAGATAGCAAAAAGAAATGAATTATTAATACATGCTGCAATATGGATGAAATTTAAAAACATTATGCTAAGTGAAAAGTCAGTCACATATGATTCCATTTATATGAAATGTCCAAAATAAGCAAATCTATAGATAAAGAAAGTAGGTTAATGACCACCTAGATTTAGGGGATATGGGTGATTGGTAAGTGATAGCTAAGGAGGCTGGTTGTTTGGAGGGGTATAAGGAAATTGTTCTAAAATTGACTATGGTGATGGTTGCACAACCCTGTGAATATATTCAGAAGACATTGGATTATACACTTTAGATGGGAGAATTTTATACCAATAAAGCTGTTTTTTAAAAAGGAGAATGCATTTACAAGCCTAGAGAGTGTTAGGGAAGTTGCTTTTAAAATTGCCCTGCAGCCTATTTCATTAGTAATATCTTTAGCCTTTGAGGGTGGATTTGACTTTAAGAATAGGAAAAATAATTTGGTACCAAATCTTGGGAGTTTACTGGGCGACCAAACTGCATAATACAGTTGGAAATAGAAAACCAGTGACAGCAAAAAGCCATTTTCACTCACTCGCTCTGGCTGTCCATCTAAGAGTTCCAAGAATCTTTTGGTTTTTTTCCATTCTTGTTCTTTAAAATAATTATGGAGCCTCCTAGACTCATTGCTAATTGAACAACAGTTATTTGAATATGAAATTCTAGTGTGTTTGTTTAAAATTCCTCTATATTACTTTATAGTGTCATCTAAGTGCATTTGGATTCCTCAACTACATTGAAGGGTCCTTGCGTGGAAGGGTTTGTGTTGTACTATTTTGTAACCTCTCCAACCCTTCTGCTCCCATCCTCCATCTCTAACCACCATGCCTAGACAAAGCCATAAGTAAGGTGTTTTAATATCCTCATTATTTGACAGATTGCTGTCACAGTTCACTTTCCCTGGGAAGCAAACTCTGAGACAGAAGCTAGTGTGGGGGACATTTGTTAGGGGCAGCTCTTGAGAATCACCACCTGAAAAGAAGGAAGAAGAAGCAGGAAGTAGCAAAGGGAGAAGGTGGGTGGCAGTACAATCTAAACAGAGACTTCAGCTGATTCCACATTTAAGCTGAGATGATCCTTCATGGTTGTCCCAAGTTGGGACACAGTGGCCAGGCTTTATTTATTTATTTTTTTTAAGATTTACTTATTGTTATATGCAACTAATGAATCACTAATTCTTCTGAAGCTAATACTTCTGAAACTAATAGTACACTATTTGTTAATTAAATTGAATTTAAATAAAAAATTTTTAAAAAGATTTATTTGTGTATTTGAGAAAGAGAGAGAGTGTGAACAGAGGGAGAGGCAGAGGGCAAGGGAGAAAATCTCAAGCAGACTCCCGCTGAGCATGGAACTGAGAACAAGACCTTGAGACCATGACCTGAGCCAAAATCAGGAGTTGAATGTTTAACTGACTGAGCCATGCAGGTGCCCCTCAGTGCCCGGGATTTTGTTCTTCACCCCTCATAAACTAGTCACTGGGGTGCAGGCTGCCTTAGGGGAAGGGTGGGCATTGGTGTGCCTTCCAGGCACTCTCAAAACCTGGGGAAATATGTCCTACAGTCCTGATGGGGCATTTAGAAGGCATGTTCCTACATTCTCTACAATTACTTTACACTCCCAAATATTTCTACTCTCAGGTTTCAACTCTTTAAGCAACTGTTGCTGTGGCTTAGAGGCCACAATTCAGATCTTATAAATTTGTGCTGTGATATACTTTGAAAATCAGGAGAGTTTCTTCTTACCAGATGATCATTAACTTTAAGATTATATAAGATACCTACTATCAATAGTGTATTATAAAGCCTAAGCAACAGAAGAGAATGCCTGAAATTGTCAGACATCTAGTCCATTCACAGAAGTTCGTCTGTGAATACAGTAGAAGCTAAGGAATTTATGACCAAGATGCAGTTTTTCACAACTGTGCCACCGTTTGTTAGAAGCACTTTTAAACCTACGGCTGTATTGTATCACAAAGATGGCACAAGTGTTCTCAATAGTATTTTCTAAAGTACAGGGTCCTTTAATATGGCTTTGGTTAATGTGGGCTTGAATGTTATGTTCAGGAATCTTATTTAAAGCTTATCACTTGATTTTTAAAAATGTGTTACAAATGACAAAAGTTACTGATGCAAGATTCCTTTATTATAACCAGGGAAATCTCTAAGATAATCTGATTCTAGTACAGGTGAAAAGCCAGACATGTAATTTTTCACAGCTTCAAGAATCAGATTTTCTGTATTTTCAGTTGCATCCACAGACATACAGGCAACTGTTTTTCTATTTGATTCTAAAAACAATAGTAAAGATCAGTAGAACAAAAGTCAGTTGTTTTCCGATATGCCAGCAATGAAAATTGGAATTTAAAATTTAAAATACAATACCATTTATATCAGCATCCCCCCAAAAGTTGAAATATTTAGGCATAAGTCTAACAAATATGTATAAGATCTTGATAAGGAAAACTGTAAAACTCTGATGAAATAAATCAAAGGAAGTATAAGTAAATGGAGAGATAGTCCATGTTCATGGATGGGAAGACTCACTATTATTAAGATGTCAGTTCTTCCCATCTCACTCTATATAGATTCAATGCAGTCCCAATCAAAATTCCAGCAAGCTCTCTTGTGGATATTAACAAATTGATTTTATAGTTTATATGGAGATGCAAAAGACACAGAATAGCCAACACAATACTGAAGAAGAACAAAGTCAGAGGATTGACACTACCTCGTTTCAAGACTTACTATAACACTTCAGGTATTGGCAAAAGAATAAAGAAATAGACCAGCAGAACAGGATATGGGGAGCAGTAATATATCCACATATATATAACCAACTGGTCTTTGACAACGGAGCAAAGGCAATTCAATGGAGAAAAGATGGTCTTTTCAACAAATGATGAACAACTGGACATCCACATGCAAACTAATGAATGTGTGTCTAGACACACAGACCTTAAACTCTTCATAAAAATTAACTCAAAATGGATCAGAGACCTAAATGTAAAATACAAAAGTGTAAAACTTCTGGAAAATCTAGGTGACCTAGGGTATGGCAATGATTTTTTAGATACAGTTCCAAAAGCATGAAATAATAACTGACAAGTTGGACTTTTTTAAGTTAAAAACTTACTCTCTGTAAAAGATAATACTGTAAGAGACTGAAAGGACAAACCACAGACTGGGAGAAAATATCTGCAAAAGACACCTCTCTTAAAGGATTTGTATCTGAAATATACAAAGAACTCTTAAAACTCAACGTAATAGGGGTGCCTGGGTGGCTCAGTCGTTAAGCGTCTGCCTTCGGCTCAGGTCAGATCCCAGGGGCCTGGGATCAAGCCCCGCATCGGGCTCCCTGCTCGGCAGGAAGCCTGCTTCTCCCGCTACCATTCCCTCTGCTTGTGTTCCCTCTCTAGCTGTGTTTCTGTCAAATAAATAAAATCTTTAAAAAAAAAAAAAAAACTCAATGTAATAATAACGCATGAATAAACAGTCCAACAGCTTATTCACTGCTGGTGGGAATGCAAAATGGTACAGCCCTTCCTTACGGACTGGATTCTTTCACTTAGTTGTGGAAGACAATTTGGCAGTTTCTTACAAAGCTAAACATACTCCTTACCATACATTTTAGCAATTGCCCACCTAGATATTTACCCAACTAAATCAAAAACATTTCCACACAAAAACCTGCACATGAATATTTATAGCAGGTTTATTCACGACTGGTGAAAATTGGAAGCAGTCAAGATGTCCTTTAATAGATGACTTAGATAAATAAACTAGGGTACCTTCATACAAATGGAATGTGTTTCAGTGTTAAATTAAAAAGAAATGAGCTATCAAGCCATGAAAAGATGTAGAGGAAACTTAAATACCTATAACTAAATGGAGGAGTTCAATCTGTAAAGGCTACAATCATGTATGAATCCACCTATACAACATTGTAGAAAAGGCAGACTGTAAAGACAGTAAAAAGATTACTGATCACCAGAGGTCTGAGAGGAGGGAGGATGGATGAGACGAGTAGGTGACCCACAGATGTTTAGGGCAGTAAAACTATTCTTTATGAAAAGTAATGGTGGGTACATGAAATAATGCATTTGTGCAAACCCATGCAATGAACCCTGATTTGAACTGTGGACCTTAATAATAATATGTCATTATTGGTTCATCAGTTATAACAAATGCACCACACTAACACAAAATGTTAATAATAGGGGAAACTGAAGGAGTGGAGGGTATATGGGAACTCTGTACTTTCTATGCAATTTTTCTCAAAACTAAAACTTCTAAAAATAAATTTTTTTCTTAATAAAAAAATAATAGCAAAACATTATTAGAATTTGACATGTTCCAATATAAATTAGGGTAGTGTAAGCCAAAAACATGAGGTCTTTATCCTTGTATAGAACTGTATTTTCTGGGGCGCCTGGGTGGCTCAGTGGGTTAAAGCCTCTGCCTTCGGCTCAGGTCATGATCTCAGGGTCCTGGGATCGAGCCCCGCATCGGGCTCTCTGCTCTGCTGGGAGCCTGCTTCCTCCTCTCTCTCTGCCTGCTTGTAATCTCTCTCTGTCAAATAAATAAATAAAAATCTTTAAAAAAAAATAAAGAACTGTATTTTCGGGGCACCTGGGTGGCTCAGTCGTTAAGCGTCTGCCTTCGGCTCAGGTCATGATCCCAGAGTCCTGGGATCGAGCCCCGCATCAGGCTTCTTGCTCGGCAGGAAGCCTGCTTCACCCGCTACCACTCCCTCTGCTTGTGTTACCTCTCTAGCTGTGTTTCTCTGTCAAATAAATAAAATCTTGAAAAAAAAAAAAAACAACTGTAATTTCTTTCTCCTCTCCCTTACTTTTTTTCCTTCCCTCAATCCTCCATCCTTCCCAGATGCTTTTCATTGTGAACAGAAAGTTCACATTAATAAAATGCAGATGGGTGTTAAAGCATATAAATAGATGCTCAACACCACTCAGAGTAAGAAATGCAAATTGAAACTAAACTGAAACACCAGTTGTTACCTATCAGACTAGCAGAAATCCGCAAGAGGGATATTATCCTGGGTCTACCCAGGGTGAGCAATGCGTACCGCATACTCAGCTGCTGGGAGTACATACTGGCTCAACACCACATACGAAACAATTTGGCAAAATCTACTTGAATTGAAACTACATGTATCCTTGGACCTAGCAGTTCTATATTTGGGATTTTGTCCCACAAATATATTTGCATACATACAAAATGAAAAAATACATGGGGTTATTCACTACAGCATCCTTAATAATAACAAAATACTGGAAAGAACGTAAATGTCCATCAGGGTTGAGTAAATTATGGCTGCTTTCTGTGTACCAGTACGGAAAGACCCCTTTCCATACTGGGTGACTGGGGCACCTGGGTGACTCAGTCATTAAGTGTCTGACTCTTGATTTCAGCTCAGTTCATGATCTCAAGGTCCTGGGATTAAGCCCTGCATAGGGCTCTGCGCTCAGCGGGGAGTCTGCTTATCCCTCTCCCTCTTCTCCTCCCCCCTCAATAAATAAATAAAATCTTTTTAAAAATATAGAAAGAGCTCTGATATTAGTGAAAATCAAAGTGCAGAACAATGTTGCTTTGTGCTCTTTTTATGTAAAAATAGTGAAAAGTAATGACATACTCGTATTTACCTGTGTATGTACGGGACACAGGAGGGCACTGACAAGCAAGGCTAGACGGGCAGAGGGAGATTTTTCACTGGCTAGCTTTTGTTCCCCTAACCAATACCTTTAAACATGTATTTCAAAAACCTAAGTATAAATATGTACATTTTTAAAATAATAAACTCAGAATGGCTAGAAAAAATTGCCTTTGCTATTGTCAAGCCTTAGAAATTATTTTTATCAGCTTATGAAAATCCCTCCCTTGAGTGTTTCCAGCAGGGTGATTGTTAATGTTATTTTGTAACTGTGAGGGTCCCTGGTGAAAACCTGACTCTGCCAAAGAGGTAGTTCAGATTGCTCTGCTCTTCTAACAGTAATGTTTATTAAGCATATCTAGTTGATTTGTTTAAGAAAGAGAAAAGCAAGAAACCAGTGTTTTCTTAAGAAAATTTGCCAATGAAAAATATAAAGTGTAACTTTGATCTTTAAGAAAAAATGTAGCTGTAGAGTCTTAGCCCTTTTCTTCTTTGACAGCAACTCTACTCAGTTCTATGAAGGTCCTCTCTTTTTGAGTAAAGACTGTCAAGCCGGCATTATTTTTTGCCTCCTCTTTCTTCTACATCCACTGCCTCTATGCAGCTGTTTTTCCCACTTCCTTTGCTCTGGCAAAAAAGTAAGAAGTTACATTAAAGCAAAACCTGACAAGTGCCAGATATTGCTGGTAATATTGCTGGTAAGTTCTACAAGGAGTAGACATAAGTGCTGAATCTTACTGAGCCCAGGGGAAAGGCAAGGTAGGAGGCATTCTTTATTGAAGCCACCCCTAATGTTTACTGAAATGTGGAACAGAAACCCAGGCCCCAGAAGCAAATGCCAGTGGAGGCTGCAGCCTTCCCGACCAGCAGTTCTTTCTAAGAACTTCACACATCAGTGTTAGCTCCCTCTGCCCGGCGTCTTGCCTTCACTCATCCATGTTTGGAAAGCTCCTGAGAAACTGACAACAGGGACAGGATGCATTGCCTCTGCTGTAGGAAGCATGGGCATAGGTTTGAAGCTATAGGACCTGAGAACTGGTTAACAAGTATTTAGCTGAGATGTTTTTCGAAGGTTTCTTTCAAACCCTAGTTTGTTTTCCCTGAAAAATTTCAGGAAATGTATATGATAAGAGAATCGTGTTAAATTTACCGGGAAGTTGGTACAGTAGTACAGAAACTTCTCATATACCTCCTCTTTCCCCTATTTCTAACATCTAAACATTAGCATAGAATAAGTAATTAGTGAACTACTACTCATACAATATTATTAACTACAGTACATAGGTTATTCAGATTTCCATACTTTTTTCTAAATGTCCTTTTTCTGTCCCAGGATTCCATCCAGGCTACTGTATTATTTTAGTTGTCATGTCTCCGTAGGTTCCTCTTGGCTGTGGCAGTTTCTCACATTTTCCTTGTTTTTGATGACTTTGACAGTTTTGAGGAGTGCTGGTCAATATTTCGGAAAACATCTCTCATTTGGGATTTGTCTGATGTTTTTCTGTGGGTTTGGGGAAGGAAGACCACAGAGGTGAAGTGCTCTTCTCATTACATCATATCAGGGGCATAAACTGCCTAATGTGAGTTATCATTGTTCACCAGGTGAGGGAGTGTGTGTCAGGTTTCTGCACTGTGGAGTTGCTCAGTTGTGCCTGTTCCATATGTACTCTTTGGAAGGAGCTCCCTATGCTCAGTCCACACTTAAGGAGTGGGACATTATGCTTTTTTGGAATTCTTCCACAAGGGAAATTTGTCAATTTTACCCCATGTATTTATTTATACGATCATTTATTTGCGTCAATATAGATTCACGGATGTTTGTTTTATATTTTGGGTTATTGGCGTTTGTGGGCTCTCTTAATTGGCTCCTGTGTCTCTTTGACACCCCCCTCCCATTAGTGTGTGTGTTTGTGTGTGTGTGTGTGTGTGTTTCCTTTTTTGAGTACTCCTTTACTTTCTGGCATGATAAAATGCTCCAGGCTCATCTTATATATTTCCTGCCCTGTCTTAGAATCAACAGGGTTCCTTGGCATTGGAGAATGGGATCAGAAACCAAGGTCTGGGATGCCTGGGTGGTGCAGTCAGTTAAACATCCAACTTTTGGTTTTGGCTCAGGTCATGATCTCAGGGTCATGGGATCAGGCTCCACGCTTGGCCAAGAGTCTGCTTGGGAATCTCTCTCCCTCTGCCCCTCCCACTTGTGCTCTCTCCCTGTCTAGAATAAAAATAAATAAATCTTAAAAAAATGAAAAGAAACCAAGATCTGGGTGCATTCCTTTACTTTTAACCCATCTGAGTCTTTGTATTTAAGGTGGATTTCTTATAGATAACATATAATTAAGCTTTGCTTTTTTCCCATTCTGGTATTCTCTGTGTTTTAATTTGTACCTTTAGACCACTTAAATTTAAATGATAATTGATACAGTTGGGTTAATATCTACCATGCTTTAAACTGTTATCTATTTGTTATATCTGCTTTTTATTTCTTTTTTCCTTTTTTTTCTTCCTTCTCTAGTTTTACTTAAGCATTTTACATGATTCAGTTTTATCTTTTCTATTAGCCTTTTAATTATACTTCTTAAAACAATTTTTAGTGGTTGCCATCAACTTTAAAATGTACATGTCATCAAAGTGACCACCTTCACATATAGTGCCAGTTCACATATGTGTACCAGTTCACATATAGTGCAGGTACCTTATCACAAAATATTCTCAATTCTTTCCTCTTGTCTTTTGACACAGCTATCATTCATTTCACTTATCCATGTGCTATAATCACCAAATGCATTGATCCTGTTTTTATTTTAAATAAGCAATTATATTTCAGATCAGTTAAGGATAAGAAAAAATAGA
Source organism: Procyon lotor (assembly GCA_028646535.1). Taxonomy (NCBI): domain Eukaryota; kingdom Metazoa; phylum Chordata; class Mammalia; order Carnivora; family Procyonidae; genus Procyon; species Procyon lotor. The sequence goes on from CM053603.1 coordinate 50,012,519, forward strand.
GGCGCCTGGGTGACTCAGTAGGTTAAGCATCCATCTCCTGATTTCTGCTCAGTTCACGATCTCAGGGTCATGAGTTCAAGCCCTGTATCAGGCTCTGTGCTCAACGTGGTGCCTGCTTGGGATCCTCTCTCCTCTCTCTGCCTGTCCACTCCCTACTCCTTCTCCCTTTCTCTTTTGCTCTCTCTCTGTCTCTCTCTCTCTCACCCTCTCTGTCTAAAAAAAAAAAAAAAAGTAAGGAAAATGAAATGTCTTAACTTCATTTATTCCTTTTCTGACACTTTCTTTCTGTAGATCTAATTTCCTGACCTACATCATTTTCCTTCCGCCTGAAGAACTTATTTTAACATTTCTTGCAGAGCAGCTCTGATGGCGATGCATTTTATTCCTGTCTGTCTCTTCTGCCCACCCCCCAGAGTACTAACTTCTAGAAATACCACTTACAAAAAGTCAAAATTTCTCCTTCACACTGAAAGATAATTTTGCTGGATGTAAACTCTGATTTGGTGGGAGTTTCTTTCCACACTTTATAAGCACTTCATTTCATTCTCTTCTTGCTGGCATGTTCTTACCTTTGTTCCCCTGTCCACAAGACATTTTTCTCCCCTCTGGCTTCTCTCAAGTTTATCTCTTTGGTTTTCCACAGTTTTGAATATGATATGCCTGGGGATAGACTTTTGGCATTTATCCAACTTGATGTTTTATGGGCTTCCTGGATCTTTGACTTGGTGTCTGTCATTAATTTTGGAAAGTTCTCAGGTACCATTTCTTCAAATATTTCTTCTGTTCCATTCTTTCTTTGTTCTTCTGGGATTACAATTATGCATAAGTTACACTTTTTTTTTTTAAAGATTTTTTTTTTTAATTTATTTGAGAGAGAGAGAGATCACACAAGTAGGTGGGGGAGGGGGGGAAGCAGGCTCCCTGCTGAGCAGAGAGCCCGATGTGGGGCTCGATCCCAGGACCCTGAGATCAGGACCTGAGCGGAAGGCAGAGGCTTTAACCCACTGAGCCATCCAGGTGCCCCTATGTTACACCTTTTACTCTTATCTCACAGTTGTTGGATATTTTCTTGTTAGTTTTTGTTGTTGTTGTTTTCACTCTTTGAAGATTTTATTTATTTATTTGAGAGAGAGAGAGATCACAAGTAGGCAGAGAGGCAAGCAGAGGGAGGGGGGAAGCAGGCTCCCCGCCGAGCAAAGAGCCCGATGTGGGGCTCGATCCCAGGACCCTGAGATCATGACTTGAGCTGAAGGCAGAGGCTTTAACCCACTGAGCCACCCAGGCGCCCCATGTTTTCACTCTTTGTATTGATTCAGACTGGGAAGTTTCTTTTGACCTATCTTCAAGATTACTGATTTTCCTCATCTGTGTCCAGTCAGCTGCTGATCCTATCAAAAACATTGTTCACATTGTTTAGAGTTTTTGATTTCTAGCATTCCATTTTGATTGTTTCTTAACATTTTCCATTTCTCTGCTTACATTTTTCATTTGTTCTTACATTTGGTCTACTTTTCCCAGTAGAGCCCTTAACAATATCAATCATAGTTATTTTAAACTCCCTGTCTGATAATTCCAGAATCTGGAATTATGAGTTATGTCTGAGTCTGGTGCTGATAATTTCTTCCATCTCTTCAGAGTGTGTTTTTCTTGTCTTATGGCATGCCTTATAATTTCTTGTTGAAACCAGACATGTTGCATCAGGCAGTAGCAGCTGAGGTAAATAGGCCTTTGGTGTCAGGATTTGTGTTAATCTGGCTGGAAGTTGGGCTGTACTTGATGTTTATTTTGGCCATAGATACCAGAGGCTTTAAGTTCCCATTGTGTCCTTGTTTTTGTCTCCCTCTTTAAGCTGGGCTTCCCTATGTTTCCCTCCTCAGAGAAAGTGTGTCTTCCGGCTCTTTTAACTGTGATACACTATTATACTAGAGCCCTGTTGGTGTGTGATAAGCTGTTGAGGAGGGGATGAATTCTCTGATCTTTAGATCAACCCTAAGGCTTTAAGTGAGACAGTGTTTCAGAAGAGTGGTCTCCAAAAGTGTTGTTACATGAGTAGAGCTCTCCCCCTGCCCCCTGCCCCCTTCCCTGTCTTTAGTTTCCAGACTACTTCCTTGAAGCCCTCTTCCATCTGTTTTATTTTTGTTTTTCCTTGCACAAGACAGGAAGGCTGGAAGGGGCAGGAGTGGGAAGAAATTTCCTTACTGAAGCTGGAACCACAGTCTAGAATTTGCCCTGGTAAAGTCCTTCCTCCTAGAGAGTAAGCCCTTTGTATGGAGAAGGCTGTGAACAGTATTTCATAATGCATACTCTTCCTCTCTCCCTTTAAGACATGTGAGGTGATCCTTTTTCTGTTCTCAACATGAGAATCCAGTTGGGTTCCTGGAGGGAACACCTATGAAAGTATGGGGCCCCTAGCACTGCACCCTTTAATGGTTTCTCACTCATGCTGGTCATGCTCAGCCACCAGCAATTCATCAAAGTCACCTTTTAAGTCTTCCTATCAGTTTATGGCTCTGGCAGTTTCCATTCCGAGTAAGTAGATCTTGGTTGCTACAGGTCTCCAGAGGCACCTGACTCCCCAGATTTTGAGCGGTGGTTTATCCTCAGTTCTTTAACAGGTCCAAGAAAAGTAGTTGGTCTTCTATTTGTCCAGTGTTTTCTTATTGTATTGACAGGAGTGATAACTTCCAAGCTTTCTTTACATGTTAGAGCTAAAACCCAAGTGCTCAAAAGTCTTTTGAAACGATGTTATTTGGTTTCATATAAATTTGTCAGTTACCAAAATAGTAAATGAAAGCATATATTCAGTAGTAAATATGCTAAATTTTGTTTTAGGGAAACATGAAGCAAATGTTTCAATAACTGACAAACTATTTGCTCACTGATAGTAGCAGAGAAAGGTCCACTGTGGAGGGGACAGAAACCTGAGGCCCTCCTGTGCACCCCGGTCTGTCTGGCTCTTCTCCTCTGCAGAGTAGATTTTCTCATGAAAATGGGCCTTACACTGTTTATCACCCGCCACCCGAGTGATAAACAGTTAATCAGCTGACACCTCTGGTGTGGTTTGGTGCCTGAGGTGTAAAGCCCACTGTTTCCTGGCACAAGTTCTCAATTTAGAATCATATTTTAGAGAGGGACATTTGTCCAGCTGCATTTCTAAAACTGCTGCTAGTGACTTTGTGGCCTTCAGCAACATATGTATATCCAGTACTAACTGGATTAGTATGAAGGCTTACAAAGATGGAAATAAGAGGCTTCTGCCTTTGGCTCAGGTCATGATCTCAGGGTCCTGGGATCGAGCCCCGCATCGGGCTCTCCACTCAGCAGGGAGCCTGCTTCCCTCTCTCTCCGCCTGCCTCTCTGCCCACTTGTGATCTCTCTCTGTCTGTCAAATAAATAAATAAATCTTGAAAAAAAAAAAAAGATGGAGGGGCGCCTGGGTGGCTCAGTCGTTAAGCGTCTGCCTTCGGCCCAGGTCAGATCCCAGGGGCCTGGGATCGAGCCCCGCATCGGGCTCCCTGCTCTGCGGGAAGCCTGCTTCTCCCGCTACCATTCCCTCTGCTTGTGTTCCCTCTCTCGCTGTGTTTCTCTCTGCCAAATAAATAAAATCTTTAAAAAAAAAAAAA
>CM053603.1:50016241-50031702 GCA_028646535.1 Procyon lotor
GATGGAAATAAGAGGAGGTACTTTCTCATTTCATTTATAAACAAATAACCATCTGGTTTTTAGAAGGCTCCATTGAAGGACACTAACATTTTTTGCAGTAATTTCTTTCTTCAGAAGAATACTCAATTAGTTAAATACCTGCCACAAAGGTTTGGATGCCCAAACTGAGTTGAAAGTGGTCAAAAACCAATTTGACAAAATAGTAACATGGGAACTTTAGAAAGTAACATTTCTGGGACAGCTAGGTGGCTCAGTCAGTTAAGCGTCTGCCTTCAGCTCAGGTCTTGATCCCAGGGTCCTGGATTTGAGTCCCGCATCAGGCTCCCTGCTCAGCGGGGAGCCTGCTTCTCCCTCTGCTTCTGCTGCTCCCCCTGCTTGTGCACACTCTGTGTGTGTGTGTGTGTGTGTGTGTGAAATAAATAAATAGAATCTTAAAAAAAAAAAAAACATTTCTGTATCTTGCCTACTCACCATTTGTCAGGTGTAACAATGGGAAAGGAGACCCATTGACCTGCACCATTGACCTGCCCTCTGTGCAGATGCCTGCCTGGCTCCCAAGCCTGTGCTCTCCCACCCACAGTGTCTTCACAGAGCACCCCCAGAGCACCCCCGGGCAGGTAGTGTGGGGAGGGCAACAGCAGTGTGTAGAGTGAAGAACCTAGAACTTCGTTCTCAGCCCTGATATAGTCTCTGAAGGTCAGTTTCTTGCCTTTGAAGTGACAAACTTATTGAAAGCCTCTCCCAGCTTCTTACAGCTCTAAAATCTCTGCATTCCTGATGGGACAAGAGACATCACTACCCACCAGGTGGCCCTTCTGTAGAAGCTCTTTGCCACAGTTTCCTTCTCTACATATCAGTTGGGCTATACAACAACTGTGGAGCACAGGAAGAGTAGAGGAGGATGAAGCCCCACAGGAAGAGGGGGAAGCACAGGCCTGGCAGGGATAGTGCAGAAGCAGCAGCCCCTGGGGGGCACACATTTCAGAGGCCAGATCTACAGAGGGTCTTGGCAAATTGAAGCTGGTCCCAAGCAAGCAAGTAGAACCAAGAAGAAGGGACAGAGCTTTCTGCCTGGTAGTGTCAGAGAAATGCCAGGTAGCCTTTCTTCATGGTTGGTTCTTGGGGAAGTGTTTTTAAACTGGTTCTCATTTAGTTCTGTAATAAACAAATTGTTCTCATAGCCATAGCATCTAAATTACAAGGAAAACAAAACAAAACAAAAAACTAGAAGGAAAGCAAAAGACTTAGAGGGAAGGAGATGAAGTCTGTGAACACAGAGCCATCCTGAGATCACAGCTTTATGTCACATATGTCACATCCTGCTGTCACCATGGTGAAGGGAGAACTGTCCTCCTGTCTTGTACCTGTAGCTTGGGATCCCCACTGCCATTGGGCCTTGGAGACTTTTTTCCAACTTAAAAAATCCTCCAGGGGGCACCTGGGTGGCTCAGTGGGTTAAAGCCTTTGCCTTCAGCTCAGGTCATGATCTCAGCGTCCTGGGATCGGGTCCCACATCGGGCTCTCTGCTCAGCGGGGAGCCTGCTTCTCCCTCTCTTTGCCTGCCTCTCTGCCTACTTGTGATCTCTCTCTCTCTCTGTCAAATAAATAAAATCTAAAAAAAAAAAGAAAAGAAATCCTCCAGTGTCTACCATGCCTGTATATCTCCATAAATAAACAGTGTTTGGTGAGGCCAGTATCTAAAGGACAGTTTAGTTGGCCCCAGACTGCATCTTAAAAGAACTGTAATTCTGTTTCCTGTAAGACTTCGCATGTGGAGTCTCCTGAGCCTTGCCCTCCTCACTCTCTGTCACTGACCGGGCAAGCATTAGGCAGATGACCTCAGCAGGCTGATTGTGTGTCTTCCGAGCACTGTGGTAGAGCCACCACCCCTCACAGGGCCCTTGGAGTGCACCATGGCTCGCCTTTGTGACTAATGATTTAGAGGCTACAAATGTGTGTTTCTCCGGCACTATTGAAATTCTCACTTGATTGTCCCATTTAAGTAAATGAAGTAAGTATATAGTGAAGCGAAACTACAATCTTAGGGTATCACTTTGCTTGTAGGCCTTAGAAAACATTTCCAAGTACACAGTTATTAAGTGTTGCTTGGTTTTTTCCTTGTCGAGTGATCAAAATAATTGTTGGAAAAACAAAACAAACTCCAAATAAAACATAACCCTCCTACAGATTGCACTTTCACAGTCATCAGATCTGGCCTAGAAACTGCTTTGTACATGGAATGTGGCTCTGAATGGAAAGAGAACAAGTTTTGCACATGTAAATCACTTCAACACTGCATAGGACCAGCTCTTGGATGACACCAGGATTGCCAAGGCCTTGAAAGCCAGCTTCTTCACCCCACTGACCAAAAACAATGCCATCACTCGGGGTCCTTCACCTATGAGGAGCCTCTTTTGTTAGCAAGTCTCAACAATGGTGATTATATTTTTAAAAAAGAAGAGCTGTTGAGGCATTCAGCTTAATTTACTTGTAACCCTTTAATTCCCTCTGTCCATTTGGTCTAATTGGCATTGGTTCTATTAGTGGTAAGATAGAGGAAGAAGTAAAAGAATTTTTATGTTTTTATTATAATCAGTTTCTCTTCTCTGTCTCATTGTTTCGATCAAGTAACTCTTCTAACCTTTTTTCATTGCTTTTTTCCTGTACACTTATTTTAGATTCCAACTTTCCACTAACCTTTTCAAGCCAACTCTTCACTCACTTGACTGATCTTGAGTGATAGGTCATGTAGACAAGCCAAAGGCCTAGAGTCTTTGTGATGATGGAAGCTCCCTGCCATGCCTTATGTGCATCCTCACTGCACCAAGCATGCACCATGACCTTGGTCAGGAGCATAATGTGCAGTTATCACAGGTGCACCCCTGCCCCCACTGTATCCCTCAGGGTCCATCAGTGATCCACCAGGTGTTAGGAACTGAAGATACTATATGAGAAGCCTTCTTTGAAACTACAGAGAAGATTCCAAAGACAGATTTTTTATGCTTTCTCATCCATTTGCATGGAATATCTTTTTATATCTTTTTGCTTTTAATGCTATGTGTGTCCTTAATTCTAAAGTGAGTCTCTTGTAGATAGCATATAGTTGGATCTTGTTTTTTTATCCATTTAGCTGCTCTTTGTTTTTTGGAGAGTTTAATCTGTTTACATTTAAAGTAATTACTGACAGTAGCAAAATTTCTGTTGCCATTTCATTGTTTTCTGTGTGTCTCAGTTATTTTGTTCCTCTTTTCCTCTCTCGATGCCTTTCTTTGTGTTTCATTGGTTTTGTTGTTGTTGCTGTTGTTGTTTTGTGACTTGCTGTGATTCTCATTTCTCTTTTTGTGTATCTTCTTGTGGTTAACATAGTGGGTATATAAAACATAATTATAACAATCTATTTTAAACTGATAAAAGCTTTATTCACATGCAAATCTCTGCTTCTTTACATGTCTCCCCTCCAATTTTATGTTACTGATGTCACAGATTATGTTTTTTGTATATTTTTATAAAATATTTTTACAGTTTTTTTGTATGCTTTTATCCTTTAAGTTGTACACCAGAATTAAAAACAATGTATATGTCACGACTACAGTATTACAGGGTTCTGTGTTTGTCAGTATTTACCTTCACAGAGAGCATATATTTGTGTATGCTCCGTGTTGCTGTCTAGCATCCTTTATTTCAACAGGATGGATGCCCTTTAGCATTTCTTGTAAGGTAGATCTGGTGGTGATGAGTTCTCTCAGCTTTTGTTTATCTGTAAAGGTCTTTATTTCTCCTTCACTTTTGAAGGACAGTTTTGCTGAATATAGTATTCCTAGCTAGCAGAGTTATTCTTTCAGCTATTGAATATTATCATCTCACTCCCTTCTAGCTTGTATTATTTCTGCTAAGAAATGCTCTGATAATCTTATGGACATCCTTTGTAGATGATGCAACACTTATGTCTGCTGCTTTTAAGATTCTCTTTTTCTTTCAGTAGTTTGATTACATTGTTTCTCAGTGTGGGCCTTTTTGGGTTTATCCTAATTGGAATCTTTTGAGTTTCTTGAATTTGTATGTCCATTTCCTTTCTCAGACTTGGAACTTTTTGATAGTTGTTTCTTCAAATAAGCTCTTGTCTTTTAATCTCTTCTCTTTCTGAGACTCCCAGAATGCATATATTGGTCTGCTTAGTGTTGTACCTTAAGTCATTTAGGCTGTCTTCATTTTTTTTTTTTTTCTGCACTTCTGACTTTACAATTTCAAATGACCTCTCCAGGGTCACTGATTCTCCTGCACAAACAAGGCAGCTGTTGAGCCCATTTAGTGTATTTTTTGATTATTAAATTCTTTGGCTTCAGAAGTTCTGTTTGGTTCTTTTATAGTTTCTGCCTCTTTCTTTATATTCTCATTTTTTTCATGCATTATTTTCCAGATTTCAGTTCATTTTCTGTGTTCTTGTCCCATCAATTTCTTCAGATTAATTATTTTGAATTGTCAGGTAATTTATACATTTCTGTTTCTTTAGTGTTGGTTTTTCAAGATTTATTATTTTCCATTGATTGTGCCATGTTTCTTCATGTGTCTTACCATTTTTTGCTGAGGTTTTTGCATTTGAAAAAATAGCCATCCCTCCCAGTCTTTACAGACTAGCTTTGTATGTGAAAAAAAACTCCCATCAGTCAGCCCAGCTAGAAAGCTGGAGGTGTCTCAAAACTTCTGGGAATGTGTCTTCTTTGAACTTGTGCATGTAATTTCCCAATTAGGAAGGTTGTTGGTTTCATTTTCAGGAGTTTATAATTTCTTATTCCCTCCACTGTCTGCAGTACTGCAGGTCCTTCAGCATGCCACCAAGCTCATGTTGCTTTTTGTGGCCCTCAGGCATCCAAAGCATTTCACATCCTCTCCAGGACCTGGAGTCTACTGAGATAAAAATCAGTCCCTGGGGGCAATTCCCTGAAAAGCCAGAACATTTGATGATCATTCTACTCTTCTCCTCCTCTCCTGGAGGAGAAGCCATGAGTTGGGCATTTTCTCCCAATTGTGCTGAGTTGTGCCAGCATAGAGGAGGAGCTATTGCAGCTATTGCGAGATCCAGTGGCTTTTCTCATATATTTCAAAGTAGCCGTTCTTGGCTTTGTGCTCACTTGGAGTACTACAACTTCTTAACTAGCTTCTGAAGTTCTCATAAAGGCTTTTTGGACTGAAGATTGCTGTTAGGTCGATGTCTCGGTGGGGGAACAAGGTTTGGTTTTCTATTTCAACATCTTGTCGACTTCACCAGGGCCTCTAAGTCTTTAGTAGGAGCCTGGTATGACTGTGGGCGTGGCTTCTTTCTTGAGCCTAGCAGTCCCACACAAAGAGCTCTCCCAGATGATCACATGCTTTCTCTAAAGAGCAAGTCACTGGCTTTAGTGCAAGAGAACCTTGCAGTCACTCTCATGAGGTGGCATAAGAAAGATCTCCCTGTGGCCCTCTTTTTTCTGAAGGGAGGTTTTTAATACATTCACTTTGGTGAACACTCCCTGGCCCAATCCTTTCCTTTTGTGAGGCTGAATCTGACATTGGTGTCTTTCTGAGTCTTTTTTGGGAGGATCTGCCTTTATGTCAGGAGATGTGCTACACTTTCTGCCCCATCAGTCCTATATTCAGAATTTCTGACAAATTCTCTAGGTGCCTCATCTCATTCTTTTTTTTTTTTTTTTCCTTTTTCCTTTCTTTATTTTTTAATTTTTATTTAAATTCGGTTAATTAACATATAATGTATTTTAGTTTCAGAGGTAGAGGCCACTGATTCATCAGTCTTATATAATACCCAGTGCTCATTACATCACGTGCCCTTCTTAATGTCCATCACCCAGTTACCCCAACCCACCCCCCCTCCAGCAACCCTGTTTGTTTCCTATGATTAAAGAGTCTCTTATGGTTTGTCTTCCTCTCTGATTTTGTCTTGTTTCATTTTTTCCTCTCTTCCCCATGCTCCTCTGTTTTATTTATTAAATTCCACAGATGAGTGAGATCGTGTGATAATTCTTTCCCTGATTGACTTATTTTACTTATTAACATAGCACTCTGTAGTTCCATCCACATCATTGCAACTGGCAAGATTTTATTTTTATGGCTGAATAGTATTCTGTTGTGTGTGTGTGTGTATATATATATTTATATATATATATGTGAATATATATATACACACACACACACACACATATATATGTATATATATATACACACACACACACATATACACACACACATCCACACCTATACATCTTTATCCATTCACCTGTCGATGGACATCTGGGCCCTTTCCATAGTTTGGCTATTATGGACCTTGCTGCTATAAACATTGGAGTGCAGGTGTCCCTTTGGATCACTACATTTGTATCTTTGGGGTAAATACCCAGTAATACAATTGCTGGGTCATAGAATAGCTCTATTTTCAACTTTTTGAGGAACCTCCATACTCTTTTCCAGAGAGGTTGCACCAGTTTGCACTCCCAACAACAGTGTAAGAGTGTTCCCCTTTCTCACAACCTTGCCAACATCTGTAGTTTTCTGAGTTGCTAATTGTGGTTTTGATATGTATTTCCATGATGCTGAGTGATGTTGAGCACTTTTTCATGTGTCTGTTGGCCGTTTGGATGTCTTCTTTGGAGAAGTGTCTGTTCATGTCCACTGCCCATTTATGGATTGGATTGTTTATTCTTTGGGTGTTGAGATTGAGAAGTTCTTTATAGATTTTGGATACTAGCCGTTTGACATTTGCAAATATCTTCTCCCATTCTGTCGGTTGTCTTTTGGTTTTGTCAACTGTTGCCTTTGCTGTAAAAAAGCTTCCTATCTTGAGGAAGTCCCATTAATTCATTTTTGCCTTTGTTTCCCTTGCCTTTAGAGACGTGTCTAGCAAGAAGTTGCTGTGGCTGAGGTCACAAATGATGCTTGCTTGTGTTCCTCTCTAGGATTTTGATGGATTCCTGTCTCACATTTATGTCTTTCATCCATTTTGTGCCTATTTTTGTGTAGGGTGTCAAAGAAATGGTCCAGTTTCATCCTGTCCACTAACAATGAGACAGAAGAAAGTGAAATCAAGGAGTATCTCGGATTACTTTCTTTTGTCTCATTGTTAGTGGATAGAAATGTAACTGATTTCTGTGCTATGATTTTATATCCTGCCACTTCTTGTAATTCTGGGATGGACTCTTTTGGGTTTTCCACATGGAATATCATATCATCTATGAAGAGTAAAGAGTTTGACTTCTTTGCTGATTTGGATGCCTTTTGTTGTCTGATTGCTTAGGCTAGGACTTTTAGTACAATGTTGAACAGCAGTGGTTATAGTTGACAGCCCTGCCATGTTCCTGATCTTAGATGAAAAGCTCTCAGTTTTTCCCTTTTGAGAATGATATTCACCGTGGGTTTTTCATAGATAGCTTTTATGATACTGAGTTATGTTCCCTCTATCCCTACACTGTGAAGCGTTTTAATAAAAAAAAAAAAAAAGGATGTTGTATTTTGTCAAATCTTTTTCTGCATCTATTGAAACGATCATATGGTTCTTTTACTTTTTTTATTAATTTAGTATATCATATTAACGTACTGTAATACACGATAGTGTGTAACATTGATTTGAGGATGTTGAACCACCTTGCAGCCCAGGAATAAATCCCACTTGGTTGTGGTGAATAATCCTTCTACTATACTGTTGGATCCTATAGGCTAGTATCTTGGTGAGAATTTTGGCATCCATGCTCATCAGGGATATTGGTCTATAATTTTCCTTTTTGGTGGGGTCTTTGGTTTTATAATCAAGGTAATGCTGGCCTTATAGAACAAGTTTGGAAGTTTTCCTTCCATTTTTATTTTTTGAAACATCTTCAGAAGAATAGGTATTAATTCCTCTTTCAGTGTTTGCTAGAATTCCCCTTGGAAGCCATCTGGCCTTGGACTCTTACTTTTTGGGAGATTTTTTATTTCTTTGCTGGTTATGGGTCTGTACAGGTTTTCTGATTCTTCCCTTTTCAGTTTTGGTAGTTTATATGTTTCTAGGAATGCATCCATTTCTTCCAGATTTCCTAATTTTCTGGCTTAGAGTTGCTCATAATATGTTCTTATAATTGTTTATATTTCTTCAGTGTTGGTTGTGATCTCTCTCCTTTCATTCACAATTTTATTAATTTGGATCCTGTCTTTCTTTTTGATGAGTCTGAATAGGGGTTTATTGATCTTATTAATTCTTTCAGAGAACCAGCTCTTAGTTTCATTGATCTGTTCTACTGGTTTTTTTTTTGTTGTTGTTATGTTTGTTTGTTTGTTTGTTTGTTTGTTTGTTCTTGGTTTCTATTTCATTGATTTCTGCTCTAATCTTTATTAATTCTTGTCTCCTGCTTGGTTTAGGCTTTATTTGCTGTTCTTTCTCCAGCTCTTTTAGATGTATGTTTGGGTTGTGCATTTGAGACCTTTCTTGTTTCTTGAGAAAGGTTTGTATTGCTATATACTTCCCTTTTAGGACTGCCTTTGCTGTATCCCAAAGATTTTGAACAGTTGTGTTTTCATTTTCATTTGTTTCCATGAATTTTTTAAATTCTTCTTTTAAAAAGAAGAATTTAAAAAATTAAATTCTTTTTAAATTTTTTAAATTCTTTAATTTCCTCATTGACCTATTCATTCTTTAGTAGGATGCTCTTTAAGCTCCATTTTTTTTTTTTTTAAGGTCTTTCCAAATCCTCCTGTGATTGAGTTCCAGTTTCACAGCACTGTGGTCTGAAAATATTCAAGGAATGATACTCATATTTTGGTACCAGTTGAGACCTGATTTGTGACCCAGTATGTGATCTATTCTGGAGAATGTCACATGTGCACTCGAGAAGAATGTGTATTCTTTTGCTTTAGGATGAAATGTTCCAAATATATCTGTGAAGTCCATCTGGTCCAACATTTCATTCAGAGCCCTTTTTTCCTTGTTGATTTTCTCCCTAGATGATCTGTCCATTGCAGTGAGTGGGGGGTTAAAGTCCCCTGCTACTCTTGTATTATTATCGATGTGTTTCTTTAATTTTTTTATTAATTGACTTACATAATTGGCTGCTCCTACATTAGGGACATAAAAATTTACAACTGTTAGATCTTCTTGTTGGATAGACCTTTTAGTTATGATATAGTATCCTTCCTCATCTCTTATTACAGTCTTTGGTTTTAAATCTAATTTGTCTAATATAAGAATTGCTACCCCAGCTTTCTTTTGATGTTTATTAGCATGATAAATGGTTTTCCACCCTCTCACTTTAAATCTGGAGGTGTCTTTGGGTCTAAAATGAGCCTCTTGCAGACAGTATACCAATGTGTCTTGCTTTTTTATCCAATCTGATACCCTATGTCTTTTGATTGGGGCATCTATATGCAGAGTAACTACTGAATATGAATTTAGTGCCACTGTATTACCTGTAAAGTCACTGCTTGTATATATCATCTCTGTTCCTTTCTGGTCTATGTTACTTTTGGGCTCTCTTTCTGCTTAAAGGATTCCCTAGAGTATTTTTTTGCAGGGCTAGTTTTGTGGTCACAAATTCATTCATTTCTGTTCATCCTGGAGGATTTGTATTTCTCCTTCTCTTTTGAATGACCTACTAGCTGGATAAAGTATTCTTGGCTGCTTATTTTTGTCATTTAGCACCCTGAATATATCACAACAGTACTTTCTGGCCTGCCGGGTCTCTGTGGATAGGTCTGTTGCCAGTCTAATGTTTCTACTATTGTAGGTTACAAACCTCTTGTCCCGAGCTGCTGTCAGAATTTTCTCTTTGTTGTTGAGATCTGCAAACTTCACTATTATATGTCAGAGTGTTGACCTATTTTTATTGATTTTTTAGGAGGGTTCTTTGTGCCTCCTAGACTTGCATGCCTGTTTCCTTCTCCAGATTAGGAAGGTCTCAGCTATAATTTGCTCAAATATACCTTTTGCCCCACTCCCCTTTCCTCTTCTTCTGGGATTCCAATTATTTTAATATTCTGTCCCTTTATGGTATCACTTATCTCTTGAATTCTCCCCTCTTGATTCCATAGTTGTTTAACTCTCTTTTTCTCAGCTTCTTTATTCTCCATCATTTTCTCTTCTATATCATTAATTCTCTCTTCTGACTCATTTATCCCAGCTGTTAGAGCCTCCATTTTTTTTTTTAAAGATTTTCTTTATTTATTCAACAGAGAGAGAGCACAAGTAGGCAGAGAGGCAGGCAGAGAGAGAGGGGAAGCAGGCTCGATCCCAGGACCCTGAGATCATGACCTGAGCCAAAGGCAGAAGCTTTAACCCACTGAGCCACCCAGGCCCCCCTAGAGCCTCCATTTTTTATTGCATCTCATTAATAGCCTTTTTTATTTTTACTTGATTAGATTTTAGTTCTTTTATTTCTCCAGAAAGGGATTCTCTAGTGTCTTCTGTGCTTTTTTCAAGCACAGCTAGTATCTTTATAATCATTATTACCAACTGCAATTCTTACATCTTACTTATATCCATACTGATTAGGTCCCTGGCAGTCAGTACTGCCTGTTGTTCTCTTTTGGGGGGTGAGTTTTTCCATCTTGTCATTCTGTCCAGAGAAGAATAGATGAATGAGAGAACAAAATACTAAAGTGGCAACAACGACCCCAGAGAAATATACACTATAAACAAATCAAGAGAAACCTAAAACAAAACAAAACAAAAATTTTAAAAAAGAGAAAATGTAATCAGACAGGTGAACAGAACAGGGCAATACACTGGATCCTGTATGTTTTGGTATGTTTTTTAGAAAACTAGATCCCAAAATTGTAAGGAAAGAAAAACTTATATATGTACAAACATAAAATTAAGTACAATTAAAGGATAGAATGCAACTGTAAAAATGAAAATTAAAAGAAAAAAAAGACAGAATATAAACAGACAGGTGAAAAGAACAGAGAAATACACTATATCCTGAGTATATTTTAGTCTGTTAGAAGAAATTACATCTCAAAATTGTAAAGAAAGAAAAATTTGTACATATACAAAAATAAAATTAAATACATTCAAAGGCTAGAATGTAACTCTAAATATGAAAACTTAAAAAGACTAACAAAAAAAAGAAAAAAAGAGAAAATATGATCAGACAGGTGAAAAGAATAGAGCCATACACTAGATTCTGGGTGAATTTTGGTCTGTTTGTTAGAAGAAACTGCATCCCAAAATTGTAAATAAATAAATAAATACACACACACACACACACATTTACACAAAAATAGATACAATGAAAGGATAGAATGTAAATGTAAAAGTGAAAGTAAATGATTTTTTAAAAGAATTGATAAGAAATTGGTTAAAAAGGAAAGAGAAAAAATTAAAATTGAAAGACTAAACAATTGTGGTGGAAAAAAACTTGAATTCTATATACTCTTTTCCTCTAGCTCTGGAGTTTTACAGTTCTCTATGATTTTTTTTTAAGTTTCAAGGTTTTATTTATTTAGTACTTATTTGAGAGAGAGAGAGAAACCATGAGCAGCAGGGAAGAGCAAAGTTAGGGAGAGAAGCAGACTCCCTGCTGAGCAGGGAGCCCAATGTGGAATTCGATCCCAGGACCCCAGGATCATGATCTGAGCTGAAGGCAGATGCTTAATTGATTGAGCCACCCAGGCCCCCTCTGTGATTGGTAAACTTGATTTTGGCTGGATGTTCTTACTGATCTTCTGGGGGAGGGGCCTGTTGCATTGATTCTCAAATGTCTTTGCCTCAGACTGAACTGCCTCGGCCTTGCCAGGGGCCAGGCTAAGTAGTCTGCTCTGGTTTGCTCTGTGTGTCATTTGTTCCCTGGAGGCTTTTCGTGTGGCTTTAGAGGATGAGAATGAAAATGACAGCCTCTCAATGTCTGGCCCCCAAGCCAAGAGCTCGGACCCTATTCCTCAGGGTACCCTCAAGGAAAAGCATTCCAATCACTCCTGTCTCCCTGATCTCTCTGTGCACTTCATGCTCACCTGGCCTGTGACCAAGGATTTCTATCTCAGGCACGCGACCTCATTTTGAGTTTTCTAAACCCCAAAGACTCCTATGGCGCGCTCCGCCACCACTCCTCCATAGGGTGAAAGGAGGGGGTCTTCTCTGCTCACTGGGCCCCTGCTCAGAGAGCAGTCACCCAGCTATGCTGAGGTTCACGGTTTATGGCAACCTGGACCTTAGAGCCCACTCTCTTTGCAGCTGACTTCCCTGCTCCGATGCCTGGGAATTCTGCCACACTCAGGCATACCTCGTCTTCCTGTGACCCCGAGAATTCTGAGACCACACTGTCCCACCTAGCATTGCGCCCCGTTTCGCCACCTGAGCACCTTTCAGGCAGGGATGTCTCTCACCAGAGCAGATTTCTTAGAGTTCTTTTCCCTGTTGTATATTTTTGCTTCCTTTGTCATAAAATAATTGACCAAATATGCTTGTGTTTATTTCTGGGCTCTCGATTCTGTTTCATTTGTGTCAGTACTATGCTGTTTGAGTGCTATAACTTTGTACTGCAATTTGAAATCAGCAAGTATTGGACCTCCAGTTTTGTTCTTTCTCTGGATTGTTTTGGCTATTCGAGGTCTCTTGTGGTTCCATGCAAATTTTAGAATTATTCTAGTTCTATGAAAAAAATGTCATTGGAATTTTGGTAGGGAATACATTGAATCTGTAGATTGCTTTGGGTAGTATGGACATTTTAATAATACTAATTCTTCCAGTCCATGAATGCAGAATATCTTTCCATTCATTTCTGTCTTCTTCAGTTTATCAATGTCTTATAGTTTTCTATAGTCTTTTACCTCTTTGGCCAAATTTATACCTAGGTATTTTATTCTTTTTGATGCAATTGTAAATGAGATTGTTTTCTTGATTTCTCTTTCTGATAACTTGTTGTTAGAGTACAGAAATGGAACAGATTCTCATATAATATTTTATCTGAAAATTTATGGAATCTATTTAGCATTTTTTTTTTTGGTAACATCTTTAGAGTGTTCTATATATAACATCATGTTATCTGCAAATAGTGACAGTTTTATTTCTTCTATTCCAATTTATATGCCTTTCATTTCTTTTTCTTAACTAATTGCTTCCTAGGACTTCCAGTACTGTGTTGAATAAAAGTAGGAAAAGCGGTCATTCTTGCCTTTGTTACTGATCTTAGAGGAAAAGCTTTCAACTGTTCACCTTTGAGTATGATGTCAGCTGTACGTTTGTCATCTATGGCCTTTATTATGTTGAGGTACATGTCCTTTATACCCACTTTGTTGAGAGTTTTTATCATAAATTGATGTTGAATTTTGTCAAATGCTTTTACTGCATCTTATTTTATCATTCATTTTGTTAATGTAGTGCTGATTGGTTTGCGGTTGTTGAATCATCCTTTCATCCCTGGAATAAATCCCACTTGATCATGGTGTATGATCAATTTTAATGTGTCTTAAATTCAGTTTGCTAATATTTTGTTGGGGGAGTTTGCATCTATTTTTATCTCCAGCTTGTAATTTTCTTTTTTTGATGTCCTTGTCTGGTTTTGGGGAGCAGGGTAGTGCTGGCCTCAAAAAATGAGGAAAGCTTTCCATATTCTTCAATGTTTTGGAAGAGTTTGACAGGGGAAGGTATTAAATCTTACTTGAATGTTTGGTAGAATTCACTAATAAAGCCATTTGATCCTGGACTTTCATTTGTTGGGAGCTATTTGATTACTGATTTAACTTCTTATTTATAATCAGTCTATTCCAATTTTCTATTTCTTCATGATTCAGTCTGGAAGATTTTATGTTTTTAGGAATTTATCCATTTCTTCTAGGTTGTCCAATTTGTTGGCCTGTCATTGTTTCTAGTAGTCTGTTATGTTCCTTTGTATTTCTGTAGTTTCAGTAACTTCTATTCCATTTCTGATTTTATTTATTTGAGCCCTCTCTTTTTTTCTTGATGAGTCTAAAGATGTGTTAATATTGTTTATCTTTTCAAGGATACTGCTCTTAGTTTCACTGATCTTTTCTAACTTTAGTCTCTATTTCATTTATTTCCACTCCAATCTTTATTATTTCCTTTCTTCTATCAACTTTGGGCTTTATTTATTCCTTTTTTTTTCCCTAGTTCCTTTAGGGTTTAAAGTAAAAGAGTTAATTTGAATGTCTCTTGTTTTTTGAGGCAGGCCTGTATTGCTATGAACTTCCCTCTTGGAACTGTTTTTGCTGGAACCCACAGATTTTGGTATGTTGTATTTCTGTTTGCCTGAGGTTTTCTTCTTAAGAGCCTAATTCATATTTTTTTTCAATCTTGGATTCATTAATCATTCCTTATTAATTGGCATTTCGCATGTAATTTGGTAGTCAGCAGAGGATGCTCTTTTAGAGTTTCTTTTATTCAGTGGTGGCTGGGTTCTGGACGGAAAGAGGTAGCGTGGCCGACATTCCACTATAGAGATCAAATTAGCTTTTCAGAATTCTAAGAACTCATCTCTAATTTGCATTTTGTATTTCATAAGAGAGAGGGTTGGGGACATGCTGCTACAAACACAGCTGCTACTGTCGATTGTGTCATGATTTCCAGTTTTTGTAAAATAAAAAGGTTCTGCTCACACTCTGTGCATCTGCCTCAAGATTCCCAAGAGCTTGACCCTCTGGGGTGACTGGAGGTGAGTGGCACTAGTGGCAGGGTAGGCAGTACTGTAGTTCTGAGAAACACTTAGCTCATTTTCTCCGGTCTTGTCCTTTTCTTCTTTCCTAAGACACCCTATAATCATTACTTGAAGCATATTGTTATGGGGAGCCAACTTCATTGTATTTATTACTTTTAAAATTCTGCCCATCTCCCCACCCCACCCCCCAGCTGTTTCTTTTCTTCTTTGCTTTGTTTAGGATACAATTTTGTGAGTTTTACTTTAAAAGAAGATTGTCAGTGAAGGAAGAATCACAGTCATAGCCACAAAATGTCTTCGTTTTTCATAGACAGGCTATGAAAAGCCAACCCAAGTGTTCATTTTTGAATATGTTTTTCTTCAAGTCTGAATAGATTCACATTTTGTCTTAGGTTTGCTTTTATTTATGAAAACAAGTAGAAATAGCTAAAATGCCTTTTGCAATTTTTTTTCTCAGTTCAGTTAGCATAAAGCAGTTCCCAGCCTTGAAACAGATTTGCTGTAGGGAATATATAAACAACATTTTAAAAGTTGATTTTTTTTTCTTTTTTGGATACATGGTGCTATAACTGTTATTTAGGTTTCCAGGCTAGCCTACAAAAGCTTACTTAATCCATCAACTTGAACTCTGGATCCTGGGTACAAGAAACCAGTAAAGAGAAGGCAGTGGTGGCTGGATATCTAATTTATCCTTTCCTAAGCATCGAGATAGTGTTAGTTCCTTTCTTTTTTTTTTTTCCCAAAAATGTTTATTTTATTTTTTCAGTGTTACAAGATTTATTGTTCATGCACCACACCCAGTGCTCCATGCAATACGTGCCCTCCTCAATACCCACC
>CM053603.1:50032202-50173176 GCA_028646535.1 Procyon lotor
CTTTTTCAGCATTTGCTTAGTAATTCGGGGTCTTTTCTAGTTCCATACAAATTTTAGGATTGTTTGTTCGAGGCTTTTGAAGAAATCCAGTGGAATTCTGATCGGGATGGCATTGAAGGTATAGATTGCTCTGGGCAGTATAGACATTTTCACAATGTTTATTCTTCCGATCCAGGAACATGGGATGCTTTTCCACCTTTTTGTGTCTTCTTCAATTTCTTTCATGAGCGTTCTGTAGTTCTTCGAGTACAGATCCTTTACCGCTTTGGTTAGGTTTATTCCCAGGTATCTTATGGTCTTTGGTACTATCATAAATGGAATAGATTCCCTAATTTCTCTTTCCACAGTTTCATTGTTAGTGTAAGATCCTAGCTAATAGGATCCAACAGCACATTAAAAAGGTTATTCATTATGACCAAGTGGGATTTATCCCTGGGATGCAAGGGTGGTTCAACATTCGCAAATCAATCCATGTGATAGAACAGATCAATAAGAGAAGAGAGAAGAACCACATGGTCCTCTCAATGGATGCAGAAAAAGCATTTGACAAAATTCAGCATCCGTTCCTGATTAAAACTCTACAAAGTATAGGGATAGAAGGAACATTCCTCAACATCATCAAATCTATCTATGAAAAGCCCACAGCAAATATCATTCTCAATGGGGAAAAGCTGACAGCCTTCCCTCTGAGATCAGGAACACGACAAGGATGCCCACTGTCACCACTCTTGTTCAACATAGTGCTAGAAGTCCTAGCGACAGCAATCAGACAGCAAAAAGAAATAAAAGGTATCCAAATTGGAAATGAAGAAGTCAAACTCTCTCTCTTCGCAGATGACATGTTACTCTATATGGAAAACCCAAAAGACTCCACCCCCAAACTACTAGAACTCATACAGCAATTCAGTAGTGTGTCAGGTTACAAAATCAATGCACAGAAATCAGTTGCTTTCCTATACACTTACAATGTTAGTTCCTTTCTGATACTCTTTACTCCTCTTCCTCAAAGCCAATACTGTACTGCTGAAGCTGCTGTGGCATTTCCCCCCACTTCTGAGCACTCAAGAGTATTGGGGATGGGTGGAGGACAGAGTTTGCTAGCATTGGCTAATGAAACTAATTGACAGCTACCTGTGAATGGTGATGCTCCTTCACCCTCCCAGGGGTATGTTAAACCAAATAAGCCTGTAATTGGTGGAACTTCTGGAGTGCTGCAAAGTGGAGCAGGGTAAGGGGTTGGATCAGTGTGACAGAAGATTTGAGGAGGGAAGGAAGTGGTGGAAGAAGGCCGCCATCTAGGTGGTCTGGCTGTGTGTAAGTGCTCTCCTATATATTTGCAGAAGGAATGATTACAAAGTGACAGCCTTCACCAGCTTCTTGTAATCTTGGACCCCAGATTAAAAACCAGACTCCCTAGGCTGCAAGTTGTCTGGTTTGGGTCTGTTTCCTAGGCATATGTGCAGTTATAGTGAGGTGGAGTTAGGAGCCTTGGCATATGTAATTCCTTTAAGTGAGTGTTGGTTCACAACCCTCCCAGGAGCTTCCTGGGTGAAGTCTGAGCTGGCCACTGAGGGTGGAGGGCAGAGAGAGATGGAAAAAAGAGGCTTCCCTCCTAGTGGGAAGATGGCAGTTAAATAGCAAATGGAACTTACCTATGAGGCTTGTCTTGGATGGCAGCAAGAGGAGTGGATCCCTGCACCTGCCCGCCACATCTAAAAAGTTTTTTACAAACTTTTATAAATAGAGGCCTTGACAGGGTTTAGTCAACTGTACCGTGCAGGTGTTCTCAACACCACCTCACCATCGCAAGGCGATGTCCTTGAAGCAGCTTCTGGGAGTGGGAAGGGCAAGCCTCATTCCAACATTCCAAGGACAGGGGAGGAAGTGGCATTTTTATTTTCCTCTTTAAGACCAAGGCTCACCTTGATCTTGCTTCTGTGACCTCCACTCACCTGAAACCACTCCCACCAGAGCCACCAAAGGCCTCCTGGTGGTTAAAACCAAAGCTTGCTCCCAGCCTCCATGTACATTATCTTCCAGTGCCCACCTTGACTGGCTTCTTTCTCTCTCTTTTGCTTCTGTAACCCCCACAAGCTCCCTGATTTCTGCCTACCCCCACGTGCTGCTTGTCAAGCTATTTTTCAGACCTCTCCCTCTGCTCATCATACCTAATACAGTCCTCCAGTTCCATCCTGTGCCAACTTCTTGCCTCGTCTCATCTTTCCTCCCTCACCATACGTCCCTGCGGATCCCACCCATTCCCCACCCATTGACATTATATGCCCCTTAAGCACATACCCCAGCAACTCCCAGGTGTTTGCCTCCAGTCCTGTCATAAACTTGAGACCCCTCTACCCCATTGCCTGCTGAGCATCTCTACCCAGATATCCCACAGACCCTTGAAAGTCCATAGGCTGCACAGACCCTCTCCCTCCAGCCTGCTCCTCATCCTGCACACGTCATGATGGAGGAGCCATGGAGGCCTGTCTGGTCCTCCGCTGGCAAGCCCTCCATTCAGTCTCATTACTCTTGCACACACCGGCTCACCCCGATGACCTGCCTGTCCTTCTGCACCCTCCACACTTGTCCACTCTCCATGCCATGAACGGAGACCTCCGAGCCCATCATTTCTATGTCGGTGCCTTCAGTGCCTCCTCACTCCTCACTCAACTCCTGTGTCTTCCAGTCCCTGGGTGCCTTCATGGCCCCTCTCTCCTCAACCCCACTGCCCTCTGTGTGTTGGTTTCCTCTCTGGGAACACTGCTCCCCTTTCCCAGCCAACTCCTCATCATGCATGTCTCTGCAAACATACATCCCTGCTAAAAACTAAAAATTACTACTAAAAACCAGAATAACTGACAGTCTCTAGTCTCCTTGTCCTGTGTGTACTGGGCAGGACCACTCATGCATGGTATTTGAGGATGGCCCATAATTACTCGTCTCCTCCTCTAGACTGTGTGCTGGGACATCTTCTCCTTCACTGTAGACTCCTCCAACACGTGACCCATGTCTAGCACCCCTGTCATTAATACACGTGAGAGAAGGGACACAGCACTACTTCCCTCTGGCCTTTCTGGTGCTGGTAGCCAGCTAAGGAGTATTCAGCTGTGTGCTTTGTGTGTAACTCTCCAAGAAGCATAACGCTGGACGTGTTCAGTGGGAAGTCAAAAGCTAAAAATAAGCAGGTCTATTAGGAACCTATTTTGCAAATACAGTTCAAAAGAAATTGCTCTCTCTACATATGGGCCTTTAGAAACATTTAATATAAAATGATTTTAAGAAAACAAACTACAGAGCTCCTCATAAAAACTTACTGCTATGTAAGTGATCTAACCATGTTAAAATGACTTCCTGTATCAACTGATATTGTCTAATAAATACCAAGATTTTTAATTCATGAGGGTTATGGACATTTCGTATGGCATCTGTGAGCACTGAGGTCTGTGGCAGCCTTGCTCGGTTGCCCGGTAATCAGTCCTGGTTCCCAGAGGAGAGTTGACACATCTTATAAGGACTTTGTTTCCAAGGGAAGACCTTGGCAGGGTCTTTTTTCTCTCTGGTTCCCTCCAAGACTTGAAAGAAGAGAAAATGGGTACAGATTTGTTAAGAGAGATGGAAGGAGGCCAGTGACTGGCTCATGGTGGGGTTTTGGCAGTTTGAGGACACTCCATTCCTGGAAATTGTGAGAGATTTCTTTTCATCTGCTCATTTGTTTATTTCTTATCTAGTATTTCTACTGAAGAGGTTATCTTATGTAAAATTATGTGTCAGTACTCCAATGGACTAAAATAATGACATAGTATACCATTTTTGAATTATTTGTTCTTTGTAGATTTTATCCACATTCCTGTTAATTTAATTCAATTAGTTCAGACTTACAACAGATGATGTCACCTGATCCGTGCTTTGTTATCTACTAGTTTTCACACTATACATACTTAATCAGCACCTTGCAGGTGTCCTCTTGGGTCCCAGCAGTCACACTTCAGTGAAGACTGCCTGGCCCTGGCCCAGTCCACATCTCCTGTTAATACCAGGAGCGCCTGGCCTGCCCTGGGCCTCTGCCCATTTCCAGGTCTTTGGATTGAATTACTGCTTGTTCTGGCATGGTGTTGATTTCCTTCATTATTTCATGCCTCTCCCAGGAGATATCCACATGGTATTCATCCTTCATCTTCCTTTTGAAAATATCACAGTATGGGGTTCATTTAATTTTTTTAAGCTGTCCTCTTTTTCTATCAGTAATTCAATGCAACATTTCTTAGATGCTGTTCCATTTCCTTCACTGATTTTTAAAATGCCTTTTAATCATTTCTTACCTTTAAAAATCATTTCACAGCTTTTAATATTTAGTAACTCATGCTGTCATCAAAGAGGCAACTTTATTCTTTTTATCACTCAGACTTCTGTGGCTGTTGATCCTGGATCACAAGATGATACTAGAATTGCAGAAGCATCCGTAGGTTGAGGCCATGCATCTGAAGAACAGGCTTACCGACGGAAACAATCCTGTTGGCTTATTCTGTTCTGCAGAGAAAAAAGCATAATTATAAGCCTCATATCATTATGGTATAGAAAAACTCTGCATAAAGGGTTCTAAGCTTCCCAAGTTATAATGGATACACTCTACATTTTCTGTGTACCTGCCCTACAGTATATATGGAGTCAGCAGTGTAAAGTAGTACATTACAGCCAATCAATTTGTCAGTATTTATTGATTATCATTTCATGAAAGAAACTGCACTGGACACTAGTGGGGGTGCAGAGGATTCAAGGCACGTGGTGTTTAAGGCACTGTATGTTTCACCTAACTCAGCCTGAAGCAGAGCACAGGGAGATGTTATTGGGCAAAGAACAGAGGGAGTCTGCCAGTGTTGCATGCTAAGATACACTGGGAGAGTGGACACAGGTAGAAAAAAAAATTTCGTGAGACTTTTTAGAGTAAATTTCATTTTTCTGTAAAACACTGAAAATAACATATGGCATCAATTTAAAGGAATAAACAATTTTAGAAGAATAAAGCAAATAAGACAGTAGTTATTGAGTGGGCCACAGTGGTGGGGTGGGTTAAATAGAACTCTTGGGCCTGGTTGATCTCTGATACATGACAGGCCAGTCATTAGAAATTAACAAGACTAATGAGAAGAATCACAGATTGCTTAGGTCCCATTTTGTCTTATTGCACATGTAGCCTAGTGTGGCATATCAACATGTACTCTTTCTTGTTTTCAGCATGCACTCCTGGCTTTAAAGTTCATACTTGCATTTGCCATACCTGATAAACCACGGCATATCCAGATGAAACTGGCCAGATTGGAGTTTGAGTCTTTGGAGGCACTCAAGCAGCAGGTAAGGGCAACTGTGCTGAAAATCAGTGTATGTCTTTAGCAAATGCCAGGGGCTATAATTTAGAGAACTCACTCTAAGCATTTCCTTCAGCTTTAAGTTACCAGCTTAAATAAATATAGAAGCCTGCAGTTTAGGATGGCATAACAAAACCAAAATCATAATAATATGAGCAACGAATAGATTGAAAGAACTAAACTAAGCAAAACAAAAGTATTTGAGCAACATTCAAGAGTAGAGCTAGCATTCAGCAGAAGAACAAGACCAAGATTTCTAAGAATCATCCTGGGGCAACTCCCACAGTTTCTAAGTCTGCCTTCTACAGAAACCTGAAGCAAGGGGAAGTCAGTAAATAGAATCTTGCATAATATCTTACAGAGAATGAGGGAGAATGAGAAAGTGTGGGCAAAAGCAGCAAAAATGCCATGAAAGTAGAAACTTCTTTCCAGGGATTATGCATTATACTAGAGGCAATGCCGGAGGTCTTCATCTTGACTTTCTACTCATAGCAGAGTGTGAGCAGGAAGACGGAGACTCCTCCATGCCCGGAGCTAGTTCTCTCTAATGACAGATACATAGGAACTAAACGAATGAAAAAATTAGTAAGGCAGTTACCATCTGAGAGGTAGGCTGTGGGTCCAGTACCTGGGTTCTGACCCTAATGGTCCAGTCCATTAGGCTTCCAAACCACCTTGCATGGGAATATTTCCTTTGATGTTTGGGAAGCTGGGAGGGAAAAAATTGCAAGGAGGACCCCTCCCCAACCTGACCCTCGGATAAAAGCAAGGGCTCCCGGACAGTGCACAAGATGGGAGGCCCCACACTGGAGCAGAAGAATGTGCTCCTAATTAGGCAGGGTGTCTCCAGGATAAGACTCATGATAACAGTACAGAGAAGAAGAAGTGCGGGTCCACCAGCGGGGCACAGCAGGGGATAAGGCTAGATGACTGCGTTTCGGTTTCCGAGTTGCGGGGCAAGTTCACCTAACCAGTGTGTCTGTATCTTACATTAAAGCACAAGCACCATGCTCCACAGTGAGCCACCAGAAGCATTCACAGCAATATCAGGAAGCCCATTACCACCGTTGGTACTTTTCTGTGGTGCCAGGGCTGCTGATCAATGCACTTCTACAGGAGGAAGAAGTGCGAAGGTCAAGTAACCTGCAGGAGGCAGATGTATCACTCCTGGAAGATTAGAAGGTTGTAAATCTAAAAATCACTAGATACGTTATTGGACACAATAGGAAAACTTGGTAAGGGGGTAGGTTACAAGGTTTATCTACAATTATTTGTTTCCTTTCACAAGACATAGTAGCCATTTGAAAATATTATTGAAGAAAAAGCCCCATTTATCAAAGAAGCCAAAAGAGAAAACCTTTAGTAATTTATAAAAACAATATGGATAGTCTATATGAAGAATATTTTTAAAACTCTGCCGAGACCAAAAGATTCAGTCTTGTGAAAGTGTGATGCCAATTCAAATATGTAGAAATAAGCATTTGAGGATAGCAGGGAGATTTCCGAAAAAGAAGAAAAATGAGGCCTTTACCTCTGTAAGATATTAAAATGTATTCTGAATAATACAGTAGTTATTGTAATTAAATACATTCTGAATTAGGGAGGAAATAGATCAGTGGAAAAGAGCAGAGAGCCCTTAAATGGGCCAAAATAAAACCAGGACTTTAGTTTATGTTAAAATTAACATTCTGTGATAGTGGGAGGAAAGAAGGATCATTTATTACATCTGATGACAAACAATTGTTTGGGAAAATTATTACACTTTATTTTACCACCTTCCTTACATACCTCTTGCCATCACCCTCCTGCAAAATCCAGACAGGTAAGAGATACAAAAAGTATAGGAATTTAAAACTTCTTTATGACCAAACAAACCTCAAAAGATAAACTGGATAAAGTGGGGAAATACTTGCAATGTATGAAAAATGGTTAATACCTTTAATTCAAGCAGCATTTTGATAAATTCATATGAAAAGACAACCCAGTAATCAAAGCATAACATAGGAACAGGTGCTCAGCCTCACTCACAATTAAAGAAATGTAAGTTCAAGCAACAGGGAAACACGACATTTTACTCACTCTGTTGGCAAGTGCTGGTTGATGACCTGTTCTCACCTGGTGTGAGGAAGGGGACACTTTTGGGAACACTTTCCTATACTTGATAGAAGTGTAAATTGGCTCAGGCTTTCTGGAATGCAATTGAATCAAAATTTAGATTACCCTCCAACCAGAATGACTCTTGGTAGGGTAATGGTTATAAGTGCAAAGTGGGCCAAAATAATGTTGTCAAAGCATTTCTATTAGCAAGAACCCAGACGCAACTAAACTGAGTAGGGGACAGTTTAAAACAATTATAGTATGATAATGGTTACACAGAAGCAGCTTGTTTTTAAAAGATCTCTATGCTGGGCTGTGTGTTGTGTGCATGTGCATGCACGTGCATGTGTGAGGGTATACTTGCTGTTCTAGTAAGTGGAGAAAGCAAGGTACAGAACAAATTTGAGTTAAATTTTGAAGAAGGGAAGGAAGGGACAAGAAATGGGCGAATGTGAACAGGTGAATTTGTTCTTCCTAGAAGGGTTTCTGGGAAACCCCGGAGAGTAGCTGCCTTTGAGGAAAAATTAAGATATTGCGGGTGCCTGGGTGGCTCAATCGGTTAAGCATCTGCCTTTGGCTCAGGTCCTGATCTCAAGGTTGTGGGATCAAGCCCCAAATCCAGCTCCCTGCTCAGTGGGGAATTTGCTTTTCCCCCTCCTTCTGCCCCTCCCACCATTTGTGTTCTTTTATGCTCTGTCTCTCAAATAAATAACATCTTCAAAAAAAAATTAAGGTAACTCCTTTCGAATACAGCTTGAATTTTCTGACCAGGCATGTACACTACTTGTTGAAGGGCAACAGGAATTCTTTAGGTGGAGGGTGATTTGCCATTTGTTATCAGTATGTTTTCTGCATTTAAAACACTCCTGTAAGTAAATGAGGAATAAAGTCCTCCCTCATGGTGGTGGCTTGAATAATTCCTTCAATTCCCTAATGCCATTTTCAGACACACCTGAGTGCATCCTTCACACACTCTTCCTCCTCCTGCCTTGTTCTTTTTACGTACATTCATATGCTTTGTTTTTTTTCTTAGAAAAAAATTTAAGCATCAGGTGAAATTTTTGGAGTAAAATTTATTTTCATATAATTTGTATTTTACACATGAAATCTGAGGGCACGAATCGAATGTGGAAACCTAGAGGCGATGTGAGGCAAAGTGGGATTTGTCCTCAGTGAATGTCAGGTGGGGTCAGGATGAGACCAAGGCTGAGTGCAGACCAACCTGAACTTGGAGCCCCACTCGGTATTTCAAAGTAGTTGTTCAGCCCCCATTTAAAGGAGAGGCTGAAACCATAGGGGTGAGGGGCAGAACACAATCCCGCCCCACAGCCTAGTTCCTTAAACTTGTGAGGATTCTGTGGGCAAAGACAATTATAAGGGCCTCTGTTCAGATCCCCAATTTATATGCATCCTCTTTTCCCCAAAATGTCGTTGTAGTAGGCCTGGGTGCCCTGTGGTCCCTCTTGGCTGTCCTGGGCCACACCCCCTTTCTGCCTACAGTTGTCTCCCCTGCTTAGCAGAAGAAAGTCACCCCTCTCTGTCTTGAACCCTACCATGCCCTAGAGTGAAAGGCTCGCAGCTGAGAGCCTTACAACATGAAGGTGTCAGGGGCTAAACTGTGTTCCATAAGTGCACCCCAGTCTCCTGCCTGCCAGAACCAAACCCATCTCTTTAAAAGATGCATTTCCAAAATGTATGCAGGAATTTATGTCCAATGATTGCTTATAAATATGTATATTATTTATGTAATTTTTATCATTTATGCACAGTCATAACTATAATGACCAATTGGTCCAGAAGAAAATTTTAAACACTTATAGTGAGAATTAGAGTCATGGGAAATTTTTTAAACTTATAAATTTCCATTTATGAGCTTATTAGTGAAGTAAAGTATGACAGTAATTGATACTTCCAAGCAAAAAAAAAATACATTTTATTAGGATAAAATTCTTTGGGAAAAGAATTTTCCACCCTAATGAGGCTTTCCTCTTGCTCAGGATTTCATGTTGTCATGTATTTGTCCAAAAAGCAAAGGGTCTGTAATGATGTTGGATATTAACATGGTTCATATTACTCAATACATTTACCTAGAAGTCCTACTGCAGAGCTGTTCTTGCTTTTGGTGGGGGCTCATAGGTGTGAGTGTTTGCTGTGGACATGGCTAAATGATCTCTCAGGTCATCTCAGCTCCTGGCTTCCCCTGCTTCAGATACACCCACCTAACAGCAAAGCAAAGTCCTAATTCAAAGGCAGAATTTTTTTTTTTTTAAAGATATTTTCTGTTTATTTGACAGAAAGAGATCACAAGTAGGCAGAGAGAGGGGAGGAGGCAGACTCCCCACTGAGCAGAGAGCCCGATGCGGGGCTCAATCCCAGGACCCTGAGATCATGACCTGAGCTAAAGGCAGAGGCTTTAACCCACTGAGCCACCCAGGCGCCCCTCAAAAACAGAATTTATTTATTTTCATGGATCACCATTGAAAAATGAAGCACTAACCAAAATTCTGTCTGTTTTTTTAATGTGTTTTTTACTAATTTACTTTTTTAAAGTAAGCTCTGTGCCCCATGTGGGGTTTGAGCTCACCACCCTGAGATCAAGGGTTATATGCTTTACTGACTGAGCCAGCCAGGTTGCACCTCCCTGTCTCATATCATTTTAAAAGAAGAAAAAAAATCAAGGGTCACATGGGTAATTCAGTTGGTTAAGCATCTGACTCTTGATCTCAGCTCAGCTATTAATCTCAGGGTCTTGAGTTCAAGCCCTGCATTGGGCTCCACACTGGGCGTGGAGCCTACTTAAATAAAAATAAATAAATAAAATTTTAAAAGAAGAAAAAAATCTGAAAGATTTTAAGTCTCCTTGGGCCTTTGTCTTCTGGAGACACAGATGTGATTTTCTGATTAATATCACCTAAGGAAACAGGGTTTTGGTGCTAATTTTGCTATTAAGGTTCTGGAAGGACAAAAGTGCCCCACAGGCTTTGACTCATTATATTTATCAAATGCCTTCAAATAGTACATTCTAGCTTTTCATGGCCAGCTTGCACTAAACGTGGTTTTAAATCTGTGCATGTGTGGCTCAAATGCATCCGATCCATCAAGTGGGCAGGAGGCAGTGATGAGTGCCGTGGTCAGGGTTTCCCAGGGTCCTGAGCTGCAAACCACGTAAAGGTATTCCCCTCTCCACTCCTTATTCGTTAAAGTTAGAATCTGAGAAGGATAGGTCCAGGATAGAAGCTGGGTGGGAGAGCCCGTGCCAGCTGCCCCTCTTCTGTCCTCTCTTGCTGGCCCAGGGCTTTGTTCTGTGGTCGGTGCTGCTGCTTGGGCCTCGAAAGTTCGTGCTGCTCTGAGTCCGGCAAAGAGTCTTACTACACTGCCTGTTTGGTCTCACTGTCCAGAGGTCCGAAGAAGCCCAGAAGGTCCTAGATATGAAAGGTCACCCATGGAGAGCTTTTCAAAAACTCAGACTAACTGGCAGGTCTTCAGTTTACTTACTGAACTACTGACATTTCTCGGATATAGAATTTTTCTTATTTTTCTTTAATCTGACATTTAACTACCTGCTTTGTAAATAAGCAGAGCCTCAATTCACCGGGCTATTCTTATGTATCAGAGGCAGAGAGAGCTTCTGCTGGGTCCCCTGGTCAGTTGGTGGGCCCAGGTCAAAAATGGAGTTCTTGAAGACATATTTAAGAATAAATCTCATGAATGCCTAGCCTATCCCCTCACATTTTCACTGTTAAGTGACCAGAAATTGACAATAAATTGGTCAATAGAAATCATTACTTATAAAAAAATCAGTATATTATGTTTAATTTTCATTTGAATTGCTACTTTTCAATTCAGGTTCCCATTTTATGGACAAAACATGACTGAGAAATTTAAGTCATCGGACAGTTTTTTTTTTTTTAAAGATTTTATTTATTTGACAGAAACACAGCGAGAGAGGGAACACAAGCAGAGGGAATGGTAGCGGGAGAAGCAGGCTCCCTGCCGAGCAGAGAGCCCGATGCGGGGCTCGATGCGGGGCTCCATCCCAGGACTCTGGGATCATGACCTGAGCTGAAGGCAGACGCTTAACAACTGAGCCACCCAGGCGCCCCCATCGGACAGTTCTTAAATCGGGCTGTGCATCTCAAACATAGAACTTTTGAAAGATACATGTGCCTGGGCCCCACACCTGAAGAATCAGAGTCCCTAGATCTAAGGTAGGGCCCAGGCACCTACAGTTGAAAAGCCCTTCCTATTTGTCCTAACCCCCCACCCCCAATCCTCAGCCCCCAGCAAAATAGATCCCAAGCATGGTTGAGTGCGTGCCAAGAACAAGGGACGTCTGGGCCATAAATGAGGCAGGTAGTGTCTTTGACTCTCAGTGTTTTGTCTTATAAAATGAAAGGCTGGATTGCATGGTCTGTGGAAAGGCCCGGAAATCCGCATTTTTGCCTAGCACTGGTTCTAATGCAGGAGCCCTGAAGCCCATTTGGAGAAGTGCTCTGTGGGTCCTAGTTACTGCTCTCAGCTGCGATGGGAGGGATGGAGGAAAGGAGAGGTACTGGGAGCAGTTCCCTCTCCTGCGTCAGGTAGGAAGCTATGGCTTTTCTAAATATATAGGCAAGTTGAGAGGCAAACTGGGGAACATAAAACTGTTTGCAAAGGGCATTTTCAAAGAATCCAGCTTCAGCTGGTGAGACCTTTGCAAAGATTTCTAGACGGTAAATATCATCCTAGCAATGTGCTTTTATTTCTTTTCAAATTGATTTATTCAATTCTGGATAATCTTGAGATTTAATTAAAAATAGAAAGGAGTCACTCAGAGTCCTGGAGGCCAAGAACATCACATCCTCAGTAGAGTCACCTCCTTAACTGGCCTCTGGGCAGCCAGCTGCCCCAGAGCCAAGCACCTACAGAAGCCAGAGGGCTGGTCCAAACGCAGGTTTCGAGAAAGATAACAGCCCCAGAAATCAGTCAGAAAGAACAAGATAAGGACTTTAAGAGGACACTGCAGTGCCAATTATAGCCCTCAAGGGCTTCAAATCAGGTGTGTGCCTTGCCAGGCTGGGCCATCTGGGCCAGAGGCCTTAAGTAGTATCTTTGTTTCCTAGGGTTGAGTATATTTAAACCATTTCCAGCATTTACCAATAGCTCTGAACTTCTCTTCCCTGCATCTGTGCTCTCGAGTTGTGGTGCATAAATAAACATTTTTAAGGGAAAGTTAAAAGCTTCACAGTACGAAGGTGCTAAAGCAATTGGCTATTGGATATGTAATCACAAGCTGGTTTGCCAACATGTGGTTCAGAAGGAAATGAGCCCAGAGAAAGAATCTGCTTCCAAGAAAGCTAGCAGCGGACAGTGCCGGAGCCTCGGTTCTTGCGCAGGGATGGTCCACAGCCCAGGACCCCCAGCCAGGTCCTGGCCTAGTATGTTTCAGGGCTTTGAGACTTGGGGTGGCCCCTCTAGGCTGGCTTCTTCCTTTCTCCTCCGTCATTGTCCACCCAACACAATGAGGCCCTGGGAGGTGGTGCCTACCGCGTGTGGTCAGAGTGAGGCCCGATTGGGACAGTGTGAGTAGGGCACAGTGTGAAGTTGGGACAGGCAAGGTCTACCTTGTGCTTGGGTGGGCCCGGCAGTAATTCTGGGGAAAATGGGGCCATGGAACCAGATTAGGAGATGAGTCACCATCCCACCTTTGCATCAGCCCTGCCTGCTTTCGAGGCCTGCAAGCAGCTGAGCAGCCGTGATAGCGGAGGAGAGAAGGCTGGCCTGCAGCGGGTGGTCACGTGAGCCAGGTGCACTGCTCCAAGCCCATGTGCGTGCACTGAATCCTGCGAAGGGTTCTGGGCCCAGGGTCTATCAGCCACTTTCGTGGGATTTCTGTCCAGTCCACACAGCATACTTCTTCACAGGTGGTCAATGCTGTAACGAATGCTGGCTCTGTGTGGCCCTTCAGCCCCCTCTCCCGTTCTTCTTCCTCTTCCTTTCTGGTCTGGCAGGATGCACTGCTCATGGAGTCCCAGGTCCACCTGCCACTTTATAACTGATCACCCCTGGTCCCCCCGCTCTGCGTTCAGCTTCACACACCTCACCTTCAGCAGGGAGTTGGGGGGAGTGTAGCGCTCCCTCCACTGTGAGGTTGGTGCCCACTTCTGTGCATTCCCCCACAGCATTTGGCCCGGTGGTTCTCTACCCCTGCGTTCCCTCATCTGGCATAGGGCCTGATGCTCAGCAGACTCTGAATAAATCTCCACCTCATCAAACCAAGTTTGTTGACTCATACATAGTTCAGAAGCTAATATATTAAGTAAATGACAAGTGATGTCCTTGGACAAGAAAAGAGGAATCTTAAAATAGGTTCTCTGGCAAAAATGGAAACTGTTAGGTCATATGCCTTTCTGGGATCACTAGGGAAGAGAACGCACTCTGAGGAATTGCGTCCGAGCACTTTATAAGGTCCTCATACCTAGCCTTGATAAAGCTTAAATTCTATTTTTTTTTTTTTTTTCCAAAAAGACTGACTGTGGTTCATCGCAGTAACGGTCATGGCTCCCAGAAGATGGTAAAATAAGCCCAAATCAAGCCAGATAGAATTCTAAAGTAGTTTCTACTTTGCAAAGTTCAGACTCTGGAACAATGCTCTCCTTACCACTGATGTGTAGACATTTTCCCCCCTGCGTTTTCTGTTCTCACTAGAGGAAAAAAATGCTGTAGTGTACACAGAGTCAGACAGACATTAAAATAAGATGCTTCACCAAAGCTCTAGAAAGCCTCTGATCATTTTTGTCTTCCTAGTAAACAATCCATAGAAATTGTTACTTATCTCATTCCCCTGGTTTTCTGAGCAAAATTTTAAATTTGTAAATCTTAATTATTTTTCCAGATGTAAGAAACATAGCCAAATGAGAACCAGATTTATTTTTACTTGTGGGAATTACTGAATAGGCCATGATACAGAATAAAATTTAGTATTTTCCTAGCCAGCACATGAGTAAACCAGAAGCAGAGTAGGGAGAAGGGGCCTGGAAGCACAGTTCCATTCTGTGCAGAAGAGCTCTGAGTTTACCGTGCTGTAGGAGGGACCCCCTGTGCTTTGGACCGGGGTCACATTTGTTGCCAAAATATGTCTGAATTTGTAAAGAAGAAAGTTCATCTCATAACAAATTATCTTAGAGATTTCAGAAGGCTTAAAACTAGATATAGATATAGATATATAGATGTGTGTGTGTATATATATATATATATATAAAGTTTTTAAAAATTTTCTGGCATAATTAACATACAGGGTTATGTTAGTGTCAGGTATGCAATATAGTGATTCAAAAGTTCTATACATTACTCAGGGCTCCATCACAAGAAGTGTACTCTTAATGCCTTTTACCTCTTTCTCCCATCAAAGCTATATATTTTAAGAGGAAAAAACATATATTCTGGTAAGATACTAAAAGTTCTAAGAGTTCTAATCTCAGACTCTGTACTAGAGTAATAGTTACATTACCTTGCGGGCCAGCAAGTGTGGGAACAGGCTTTTCTTTCCAGGAAAATGCCTGGGCTGTTATGAATGCAGCTATTTACCTTCCTTTAAAACTGTATATTCTAGGATATTAAAGATTATATTGTTGGCTCACTGAAGTCAAAGATACTTGTCTGTGACCACCAGACTAGAAGCTTCTTAGAGACAGGATTACTCCAGACACAGAATTTATATTTATTGAATGAGTAAGTCAGTAATTAAATGAACATCACTAGGGTCAAACCCCCATCTCTTTGTGCCTTTCTCTATTACTAAATTCTAGTCTTTTGACTTTGAAATTATCTCTTGTATGTTATATTTGGGATCCAGGAAACCATTATTGAGTACTTACTATGTCAGGAAACCACGGACTTTTTTTTAACTTTTGTTTTTAATTACTAGTAAATTGCTAAAGTAGAAAATACTCAATATAAGAAATGGTGTTATTTTCTGTAGATTACTAATGCTACAGAACCTCAGGGATATATGATTGAATATTTTATCACGCAATGAATATAAACCTAAGAGGTTGGGCTGAAAATACAGTGATTGGTAGACTAGAAATTTTAGACTTTAAATCCTTAGGAACAACACAGATTTGCCTCTATCTTCTAAGAATAGAGTACAGAAAATAAGGAATGTTTGGATTTAAGAACTTTTTGAAGTACTACCTAATTAAAGGAAAATAATCCACATTAATAATGGCTCTAAGATCATAAGTAGTAAATTATGCCAAATTCATGTGAGTCAAAATTAAAATTCAACAAATATTGAGTACATTCTGTGACCAAAGCACAAAAATATAAATCATCAAAAATTCCCCATATCATGTAATTGTCAAATGTTAGAGGAAAAATTCTTGATCCTGTCCCAAACCCTGATTTTATAGAATAAGGAAAGTGTCACTAACTGTGATTGTTAGCTTCCAAGGTCCCCAGTGATCCCTGCCTCCCAAGTATTTACACTCTTTTGAAGTCCCATCCCAATAGAATACTACAAAATGTTGGTATGTCCCTTCTGAGGCTAGTGGCTAAAAAAAAAATATGTGTGCATGTACATATACATATATACACACGTGTGTGTGTGTGTGTGTGTGTATGTATGGCTTCTGTCATCTTCTCCCTCTTGGATCATTTGCTCTTGGGAAACTGACTGCCATGTTGCTAGGACACTCAGCATTGGAGGGGGTCAATGTTGGTTGTCTGACTGCTGGTTGACCTGAGAGTTGGACCTAGGCAGTCAGAAGCTCCTCCCTGTCCTTGGAATATATGTTCTGACCACTGTTCCCACACTAAGAGCCATTTCAGGGACAGAACCTTGAGAAAGTAGGTATTGAGACCCTCTGGATTGCATATGTGACTGAGCCCCCTTGAGGTCTCCACATAAACTGTAAGATTCTGGTGGGCAGATACGGAGATCTGCTCATCTCGTGACCACTCAAATCAAGCCTCCCAGGTCCTTTTCCTTACTTGTTAAACCTGCCACCTACCAATCTGGAGTGGCCAGCCTCTTTCTTCAGTCTCTCCTTGCCCTTTATGTATGGGGCCCAGTTTCACATTTTACCCAGAGAGCCCCCCCCAAGCAGCGAACGGAGAGACCCACATGACTAGAAGCATGACCTACTGCCAACAGCCAAGTGAGTGCACCATCTTGGAAACATTCTCTAGTCTGAGGGTTAGCAGACATATTCTGGAGAGAATCAGGTAGTAAATAGTCACAGTGTGTAAGCCATACAATCTCTATCAAAACTACTCAGTTCTGCTGTCGTGCAAAGGCAGCCATTGGCAGTATGTGAATGAAAGAAAGAGGCTGTGTTCCAGTAGAACTGTATTTATAAGCAAAGGTGTGGGCCAGGTTTGGCCTGTGGACTATGGTTTGTCATCCCCAGCTCTTAGCCTCACTCAGGCTTTCAGATGCCTTAGCCCCTGCCCTACCTCTTGACTGCACATTTGTGGTAGGCCCTGAGCCAGAGCCACCCAGCTGCTTCCAAATTCGTGGCAGACAGAAAGCATGGAAATAAATGTATGTTGTTTTAACCCATGAGATTTTGGATTAATCTGTTACACAGTAATAAAGAGCTAATGCACCAGTAATCCAGGAAAGGAGGCTGGGTGACTATGAGCTGATCATTGTTGAGGCTCAGCAATAGGTAGATACATGGGGATTCTTTATATTATTCTCTTTACTTTTGTGTAATAAGTTAAAAGAAAAAAAAAGAAAAGACTGTTATGTGATTTGTCTAAAATCATAAAGCCCATGCTGCATACCCAGGTCTCTGGCTCTGAAATCCTGCATTCTCTTGGCTTCCCCTTTCTGCATAAATAGCAACAAGTAGAGAATTAGCTATTTGCCCAAGTTTTCCCCCCAGTTCTTCACTACCTGAGTACCTCCAGCTTAACATGCAAGATAGTTATTTGGACGTTGATACCGTTACTCCTGTTGAGCCGTCCTGAAGGCCTTTCTGTTTTTTCATACCTCTACACTGTGGACTGTAGAAGTAGTCATTCCTGCAGGATGGAGCCTTGCTCAGAGAACTACAGATTCCTACCTCAGTGTGGCCTGGAATAGAACAAAGCTTGCCGTTTACGTTCTTATTGAACATGCCATCACCAGAGCACTGGCAAGTCCATTAACTGCCATGAACTCTTACATAGCCTGTGAGGATCGGCCTGGCAGGTTTCACTCCATGATTTTATAGGTGAGAAGACAGAGACTCCAAAAGTTTAAACGGTCAGACAGATAAAGGTAGCCGAGTTCAGAGTCTGGCTCCTGGCCCCGTGTTCTTTCTTTCTTCCTATACTACCTCTCTCATGCTTAAGGAGAAGCAGAGAAGGACACCCAGAGGGCTCAGTCCATTAAGTGTCTTTCAGCTCAGGTCATGATCTCAGAGTTGTGGGATCGAGCCTTGAGTGGGGCTATGCACTCAGTGGGGAGTCTGCTTAAGATTCTCTCTCCTCTGTCTCTCCCCACTGTGTTTTCTCACTCTCTCTAAAACAATAAATAAATAAATCTTTTTGGAAAAAAAAAAGAACAAATAGGTAGAATTTGACATTAAATAAAATACAATTCGTTATATAAAAGTACCTACCACTGTGGTTGGTACATAGGAGGTTCCAAAACAGTGAGTTTAACTTTTCTTTAAAATCCCTTTGAAATTGGAAATCACCCTGAAAGGTTTTAACTGAAATATAAATAACTTAGTGTATTGATAGGTAGGTACATGAGATGGGTATTTGAAACAACTGGTCTTTTGATCCCTTGCATTACATGTACTCACCTCCCCAGAGTGGTTGAATGGGTCTGGAATAGTCTACCCCTGCGGTTCCCCAGGATAACCACGAAATAAGATTTAGTACTGGATTTTTAATAACCAGATGTCCTTGGTGATGCCATTTACGAGTGAGATGAAATGATGAGAATAGGTGAAGAAGGTGAGAGGACAACAAAGAACAAAATACCAGGCCTGATGAAATGTCCCTGGATTATGAAATTCGGTTCAAAAGTACATCACCTTCCCTTTACTTTTTCTTTCCAAAAATATGTTTAATGTATTTTGAGGTTTTTTTAAAACATTTTTATATTGGTGGATGTCCTTTCAGATCTGATATGCAAGGCAGTTGCTGTCCACCAGGTAGCTTCGTTATCAGGGCTGTAACTTTAAATTCTTGATCTGCCTTGATCTACAAGCCAATTTGGGAAAAAAATCTCTTTTTTGTTATTTGGGAAGTAAATGGATCTCAAGATTCTCTCCAGTTCTCCATTCAAGTTGCTTAAAGCAGTATTTGTGTGGGTAGATTTACAGGCTCTTTTGTTTGAATTGTCTTGAAAAAAAAATGAGAGGCGTTTATTTTTAATTTTCAAGTCTGGTTTTAGTCACAGGCACGAGAGAAAATGAACTGCCAAATGTCTGGGAAACACAGCACCAACGCCTCTCCTTTCACATGTGATAAATATTGTTTTGATTAGAAGCAGAATAAAGCCAGGTTGCTTTTTTTGACTTCTTGGACTAATGAATTCACTTTTTTTTTTTTTTTTTTATAATGTAAGTTGTAGAAAGACATTTCCAAAAACATCGGTCTGGGTTATTCAGACTTTATTCAGGATAGCTGTGTACAAATCATTTTTGTGAAAATGATGTGTGATTAAACAGTTACCATCAGACAAACTCGCTAACAAATTGTCAACTTTATGTCTGTGCCAAACCATTGGCCTCAAATGAATCGTTTTGGTTCTCTGAAGGATATAAAATGTGCCAGGAGCAGGATGGGTGGTTTGCATGCCCCGGGTGTTAAAAGAGAATGGCTTTTGGAAGCAGGTATATCCCAGCTTCGCTACTAAGTAACCCTGGGCCTCAAAGTTACTCAGAGTACTAAACTTCTCTGGGCCTCATCTTCTTCCTCTATGAAATGGGCATAATGATGGGAATAACCACACAAGGTGAGTAAGTAGTCAGGTCCAGGCTGGCAACTAACTCTGAGGCTACTATGGCTTTTCTACCATTTTCTACCATGGAACAGATGGTTGTAAATAACAGAATTCTCTGTTGGGTACAATAAAGAACTTGACCATTGGGAGACAAAATACTCCTTTTTAATACTCCATCCTTGGAAACGTATGGTTTTAATTCTCCATCCTTGGAGATCTTGCAGAAGAGAAAGAACTCCTACTTTGGAGATTTACCTACTTTCTTGACTGTCTCAGATACCCTCCAGCCTGTGATTCCTTAAAAATAGTTACTGTCCAGCTGTATTTTAACTACAAACTTGAAATGCTGATCAGCCAAGACTAATGTGGATTTCAAATGAATTTCCGGAAATGAAAACTGCTATCAAGTCCCTGGGCAGTGCCCTTCCTTCAAAACTTAGGATGGGGCTCTGTTGGATAGCTCTTCTTGGGCTCACACTTGCTCTTTCCATGGCAGAATTGATGAGGAGTGGATTTGAAACAAGTTAGAGCACAGAGTTTCTATCTAGAAAGAATAGTGACAGAATTCAGCCAGCTCTGGCGCTATATTCTGTAGAGACTGTGTGTATGTCAGTCACGCTTCTCTTTTCTTCTATCTCCTCCTTCCCACTCCCCATCAACATCTCTTCCTTCTCTTTTTTCTGGTTTTCAAGAAAGGAAAAGGCCTACATGCCCAGAGTGTCTGTTCTTTGAATTTTATGTTATCCAAACACCCTCCTTTTAACCTTCCTTCTTTGTGCTTGGGCTACTGTTTACAGTCTCTCTCTCTTTTCTTCCTGCTTCATTTCCTTTTAGCAAATTACCCCGCTTTCTCTTCTGTTTATCTTTGCAGATGCTCGTGCACCCTTCTTGTTTTCTGCTGGTTCTGTCTTCCAGTCTTCAGAGCACTAGGTCTCAGACCCGCCTCTAGGATGGCCACAGACCTCGTGGTCTGTGCTCTGGGCCAGCATTCCTACTTGGGAAGCTGTGGGTCAGGGATGACTGCCCTTCTGAAGGCTGCCCTCTCTCAGTGGGGGGCCTCCCATCTCTGTGGGGCTGCAGTGCAGCTGAGCCCTGTGGGGCCTGGGAGACTTGCAGGCCACTTTCCCGGTCACAGCAGGTGAGGTGAGAATGGACCTCATTCAGATCTTGCTGTCAGAGATGTAGCCCTAGCACCAGCTTAACTTGCTGTCCCCTGAAGCAGATGGCCCACCTCTGCTGATGGTCATAATGAACTCACCATACCAGATGGCAAACAAGGGGCTGTCTCAATGAGAACCAAGGAGTGCATGCACTCTAGAGAAGAGAGCACTTCCTGTCCATCCTCTCCAGAAGCCTCGCCACAGACCAAGGCAGAGAAAAGTACAGAGTAGGGTGGGAGAAATAGGAAACAAAAGGCTGAGCAGCTGAGAACTCTAACAGAAGTTCCCTCCTGCCGGGTCCTGAGTGCAGGCTTTGTTTGTGGCTCTGCCTTAGGAAACTCTTGCTTCAGATCATAATGTGTGTCATTCTCATTGTGCCAACAGGGCACGGAATAAAGATGATTGTTGGCCATTTGTATGGTGTCTTTCATTTGGTCAAAAACAGTGCTCTGATGGACAGGCCCTCAGGTCTAGACAGCACTGGGTTTCAGATGAGCTGTGGACTCGGCAGTGCCGGAGAGCCCTCTGGAATGGAGACAGTAGCTGCAGGAAGGCGGGGGGAGCCTCCCAAGCAGCCAGCCCAGCACATTGGCTGTGTCCTGGGCCATTGCCAGTGTGTGCCTGGGACACTGGGGGCCACCTGTCATCTTTTTTTTTTTTTAAGATTTATGTATTTATTTTAGAGAGCGTACACGTGTGCGTGGGAGGGGCAGAGGCAGAAGGAGAGGAAGAGTGAGAGAAGCAGACACCTGGCTCAGTGTGGAGCCCGAAACAGGGCCATTGCAGGGTGATCTCACAACCCTGAGACCATGACCTGAGCCACCTAGCCACCACTAGACCATCAGGCATCTTGACAGTTATCTCTGGTTGCCTCCTTTTCCATATTCTCTTAAAATAAGATGCGTCAGCATTTTGATCTGCCACTCTTCTAAAGCTCCGTGTCACCCGGCACCCCCTTGGCTCCCTCAGATCCCCTTTCAAACCACCAGCCCTTGGTTGAGGGTGGTTAAGTGGAAATGAGTTGTTCTCATTCTGGAAGGGTAGAGGGGGCTTGATTTTCATTCACATTTGGTTGTAGGAGCTGGTTGTTTTCACCCTTAGCTGTGGGAATCCATCACGTGTCAGCTTGTGACAGTTGAAATACCCCTATTATTTGGAACTCTGTTAAAAATACATACATACGTACCTACATATAAATATCTATGTCTTCCCTCTCGGGAACTTGGGCCTATCCTGTGTCCAAATCAAACAGATAAGCTGGCGAAAGAACAAAACTAAGTTCTTGTGAGTTCTCTAATTGTACCCTAACACAGTGGCAGTCTCAGGGTGAAATGGTTGGTTAGCACATAGCTAATACTCTTGAAGTTAATTTTTCTGGGAAACAATAACTCCAAGACACAGTTGTTCCTGAGCTCCAAAATACAGACTGAGGCATCTTTAAATGGTCCTCCATTAGACTTGAAACCATCTGCTTGTTTGCAGCAAAAGTATAAATTTTCCACTGTTCTGAGCTCTGTGACTATGGCATCACTCCAGAGAGAGAAAGCAGCCCAAACGGGGCCCTGTGGAAGCGCTCTTGCCAGCCTGCTCTGCAAGGCACTTCAAGTTAATTTCCACTGATTTGATTAGGGAACAGAGAACCAATGAAAACTGTAATGTCTTTTCAAAATTAAGCTCCCCTTCTCTAATACCCTCCTGGGCTTCCAGAAGATTAAATCTCACTCAATCTGTCTTCATCGAGTTTCCATTTGCATCTGGACTCTCACAGCTCTAAGACCGTGGTCAGAATCCATATGATCTGCTTTTGAAGGAATACAAATTAAGTGGGAAGGTGAGTTTCTCTGACTGGAAAGTCCCTGGACTAAGGTGGTATTAAGTGCGGGCCCGGAGTGGGCTGTGGCTCTCTGCTTGTCATTGTAGATGGCAGTGAAGCGGGATTAACATTTTTGCCCCACCGCTGGGGTCCTAAAACCATGTTCCTACAGCATCACTACCTTTCAGTGGACTAGAGAACCTAAATACCTGTTGCCTAAGGCTGTGGACATAATCGTTGAGGTCATAATTTGGTTTCAGTGCACACACACACACGGGTACATGTACCAGCTGAGGGACCTCGTCATGGTGGTGTTCTGGAAATTTTCATGTGGGTCAATCAGTGAGAAAGGGGTTAGCATCTGTTTGCCATGTTACCAGAATGGCATTGTATATTTGAGAGTCATCTGAGAAGAGTTATTCTTCAGACCACTTGGAGTCGTGGCCTCCACCTGGAAATGTTCACAGAAAGTCTCTTTTTTCACAAATACAGCACCATTGTATTCAGAGTATATTTTCTCATGCAACTAAATGCAGTAGGCGGTCATGGACTTTCTGAGTGTTGAGCTAGATGAGGTAAGTGGGACGGAATGGGTTTGGTAACATCACCTTCTTGCCAGTTATATAATGGCACTCTGCTTGAAGAGGCACACCAGTGTTTTCTTATGGTTCCAAGAGCACATCAAAGTAGTTTACTATGCTGCAGACTTGGAAGGTCTTTTTCTTTTTCTTTCTTTCTTTCTTTTCTTTTCTTTTCTTTTCTTTTCTTTTCTTTTCTTTTCTTTTCTTTTCTTTTCTTTCTTTCTTTCTTTCTTTCTTTCTTTCTTTTTCTTTCTTTCTTTCTTTCTCTTTCTGTCTTTCTGTCTTTCTAAGAAAATGTAAATAGAGGAAGACTAATGATATTGTAGTCATAAAAAGTTCTGTTACAATCTAGATAATGGAATCCAAATACTCTTGCCTGCAGAATGGGATATGAGCCCAGCAAGAAGAGTTTAATATTAAACCAAATTTTTTAAATGACAGTAATAGGATATGTTTAAAATTGCTTAGAGGAAAAGTCATTTTGCAACAACTTCTTAGTAAACTACAGTGGAAAACAACTTGTGTACCATTCTTATTCCCTTTGTTTTATCTTCCTCTCAGGTTCTGTTAAATATGGTAGATTTTGTGAGGGAGGAGAAAGCTAGATAATCTCACATAATACCTTTTATTGCTCATTTTCAAAGCCATTAGCATGGTAGAAACAATCCCAACTTCTCATTTAACACAAATGAAGGACTCAAATTACTCTCTTCCTTCTTCCAGTTTCCCTTTTAAAGGATGGATCTTCAGGAATAATATGCTGCAAAAAGAGAAGAATATTCAAACGTAATATAAAAAATAAACTCCCCTTAAAACATTTGAGAGACAGTCACTCTTTATACTGTTTTTTTCATCCAGTATTTTGTTAACACAGTAACCCCCAGTGTGAAATACAAATTAGACAGGTTAGCTGCTTTTTATCTTATTCACAATTGAGTAATGTAATATGCACATGCTTTTGAATATTTTGTGTTGTAATGACTTTTATTTTATATTAAAATTAACTGGTAAAATTCACTCCAGTTCCCTGGGCTAATTAGTGATAAGTAACGCAAACTGCATTTTATATCTGGGAAAGATGATTCTGAAAGATAGATGTAGAGGATGTAAGAATGGCATGTATTCCTTTCTTCCCCGAAGGCTGTGGCTCCACAGACTCCTCCATTTCCATTCCTATTCTGTGGATGCAGCAGTGGTGGTGATGTGGGCTTCTGATCACCCTCACCCGGGACTGTTGAATAGCGCACAGTGAAGGCAACTCCAAAGCGAGAGATTGGTGGACAGACACTATAACTCATCAGAAAGTATCTAGAACTACAAAGCTGTTACACTGATCTCAGAACCTGGACTCCTC
This sequence comes from Procyon lotor, assembly GCA_028646535.1. Lineage (NCBI taxonomy): Eukaryota > Metazoa > Chordata > Mammalia > Carnivora > Procyonidae > Procyon > Procyon lotor. Next base: position 50,056,500 of record CM053603.1, read on the forward strand.
AGCCAGAAAGTAAAGGTGAAAAGCCATGAGGAGAGTGACCCAGTGCTGGTCTTCAGGCACGGTGCCCCCTACGGATAGGGCCTTTCATGCCTTCACTTAGCAGACACTATGTGCCTTCTGGGTGTCTTAAACAGGACAGTAAGTAGAACGTAGGGCTGTATGGAAGGAGCAGATTTGGAAGTGATATATATTTGCTGAATTGTAAGTGCTGATTATAATTCTTCAGTTGCCAGACTCTTAAATTACACCTTTGACTTCCTCAAAGGAGCAAGCACTAAGTTGAAAATCAAACCCATTTTCAAAATCACAGTATATCCTGCTGGTTTCCCTTATGTCTCTATTTTCATTTGGTACTTTAAAAAGCACAGAAATTATCATTCTCCAGAGAATAGTAATATAGCTTAAGCCTCTAAGATATAATTAATAGGTGAACTATGTTAATAAATCAGTGTTTAGATGAACTAAGATTCTTCTTTTACATCATCTGAGAACTCTCTATGACCAGGATCCCTCATTAAAGTAACAAGCTGTGTTCTTAGGTTTCCTTTGCTGGGGTTAGGAATTCAGGTCCCTGACTTGTCCTTTTAAATGTTATCAGTCCTCGTGTAGTGAAACTTTCCCTTTAGTCAGGAATATGTTGAGGAACCAGTTAAGGGGCTCTCACTCTCTCTTCCACAACAGCTCCTACAGCCCCTGACTGCCTCCTGTCTCTCCTCCGTCCCATCCACTTGCCCTTTTGCTACCACAACTTGCTCTCCCAATTCCAAGTGTAACTCTGTGAGGGGACGCCTGGATGGCTCAGTTGGTTAGGTGTCTGCCTTCCGCTCAGGTCATGGTCTCCAGGTCCTGGGATCGAGTCCCGTGGCTTGGCTCCCTGCTCAGTGGGGAGCCTGCTTCTCTCTCCACCTATCGCTCACCCTGCTTGTGCTCTTTCTGTGTCTCTGACAAATAAATAAATTAAAAACTCTGTGGTGGGGTGCCTGTGGGTTAAAGCCTCTGCCTTCAGCTCAGGTCATGATCTCAGGGTCCTGGGATCGAGGCCCCACATCGGGCTCTCTGCTCAGCAGGGAGCCTGCTTCCCCCTCTCTCTCTGCCTGCCTCTCTGCCTACTTGTGATCTCTCTCTCTCTCTCTCAAGTAAGTAAATCTTTAAAAAAAAATAAAAAAAATTAAAAAAAACTCTATGGTATGCTCCTGCTCAAAATCCGTCAGCCTCTCCACGTTCCAGAGAAACCCTGGGCCATCCCCATGGCTGGTTCCAGCTTCATCTCCCTGGCGAGATCCTCTCTCCAGCCACATGGAAGTGATCGGGTTCCTGGGTCACCCCAGGTGGTTTTGCCTCTGCACACTCTTCTCACTCTGCTGGCTCCCTTCTTTCTGTCCAGCTTGTCTTTCTGGAAATGTTCTCATCCTCTCTTAAGACTCCTGGGTCACCACCACAGTGAGGCCCTCCTTTGTGCTACATGAGGTCACGGTTTGCTTACCTGTGTCCTGGAATAGCCGTGGCCAACATGTGGCTTCTCTGTTTCCTTAGTACCTAGCTTGTGGTGGGTGTGCGTGGGGGAGCCACTTTGTACCCATTGACTATTGATTCCATCTTTGCATGTGTGTTCTCAGAGAAGGTGGTGGTGCAGTGCTGTTTGAGGCAGCAGCCTTCACCCAGCAGAGGATCCTCAGGCACAGGCCCTGTCCCTGGGTATCCAAGAAGCGCAGGGAGGAAGACATTCTCTTTGAGGTTAGAACACCCGCAGTCAATCGAGCAGTCTCCTTGAGGTCAAGGGACCTTACCCAGCGTTCTAGGATTTATAAGTCAGAGGCATGGGTTCTGGTCTGTCTTCTAGCATGGAGAAGCCATGCAAGCCTGGGCTTGCTTCAGGGCCCTCCTGGCTAAACTTGAAGACTCGGACCAGGCCACCCCGGTGGCGCCTCCATTACCATAGGGCAGCTCTTCCCGGGGAGACTCAGTGTGCATACAGTAGGGTGGGGCAGCTCGCTATTCCCCTTGAGTTCAAATGACAGCATGTGATCCCATAGCATCATTCTTTAAAATGCTGGTACTCCCCAGGATGGGCAAATTGGAAATGTTGTAAATGGAATTTAGTCTTCACTTCACCTTTTTTGCTATAGAGTTGTTAATTTTACCTTTCTAAAAGGATACGGTACAACTCTGTAAGTCACTAGGGAGATAAAGAAGCAGTTGGGTTTGGGGAGAGACTAACAGCACTGACTTCAGAGTGCATTCTGCCCATTTTCACGGTCATGAATTGGGTACCACGTGATTCATCCTGTGAGTCCCTCAGTGTCATAAGTAACCCGTGCTCCCATCAGCCACGATGTGGCTGTAACGTAAGTTACGATCCCAGTAACTTACCAGCATTACAATGTGACTGCTGTTTGAAAATTAGCAATAAATGGGATGGTGTCTCCTTTTTTGCCTCTTAAGATTTCAGCATTGGCTCACAATGTTTAAAAAGGTGGTCATGATCAGTTTTAACCCAATACCCCGAAGTTTTGAAAACTAGTTGAATGTGGTAAGCATATGCACATCATCTGCTTTGGGTGTTTCATCGTGTTTCTGAGCAGTGAAAGCTCCAACTCAGCGTGGACCATCTGTAGCCTGCTCCAGACACGGCAGAGGAGGCCAGGCCGGCACAGGGGAGCAGAAGCCCCACGTCACCCCTCACCCAGACATACCTTAACTACTGTGCCACTTAGTGGAAATTAGAGCAAAACTGTTTTCTTCTTCAGGCCCAAAGAAGTAGGTAATTATCTTTGACAAAGTAACTGATGATAATCTAACAATATTAGATAAATTTGTCAATAATTAGGTAATGATAAGTATACATTTTAGGTTGAAATTCTAGTTCTTCGGAAAAACTGTACAGATTAAAAAGTGTTAAGGAGTGATTTGTCAGTTTCTCATAAATTAACAGAAAGTTTTGAGTCTTCATGAAATTACAAGAAAGTTTTGAGTCTTCATGAAATTACAACACAGTGGGTTGATAGAGGATTACCGGATCAAAGTGACCATCCCTGGGCCACATCCTGGGTCAAAGTGGACTTTCTCACATCCCACCTCACCTCCTCCCTGCACACTGCTCTAGGAGTCCACAGGTACAACACCCTGTTTACCCCCAGGACTCCTCCAGGTAGGATTGCGTAGAACTAAAGTGTTGAGAGTTCACCAAAGGATAGAGTTTCTTAAAAATTAGAGCCATCAAAATCCTGAAAAACTGGGATCGATTTGCCAGAAGAGCCAAGCAACACACAGGAATTTGGATTGGCTTAAAATTGAAAGGATGGGTTAGATCAATTTGCAGATGACAATTGTAGCAAAGATTTGAAACATTTTTTAAATCTTCATTTATTTGGGGCACCTGAGTGGCTCAGTCAGTTAAGCGTCTGCCTTCAGCTCAGGTAATGATCTCAGGGTCCCAGGATCGAATCTCGCATCTGGCTCCCTGCTCAGCGGGAAATCTGTGTCTCCCTCTGTCTCTGCCTCTCCCCTGCCACTCATGCTCTCTCTCTCAGATAAATAAATAAAATATTTTTCAAAAATCATCATTTACTTAAAACTATAAAATGTTTGGAGATCATTTCTGCTTAAGTGTTTCACATACTCAGGGCATCGAGAATGTGGCATAAGTGGTTTCTACCTGGGGCACTGTATTAGTTTGCTGTTGCTCTGTAAGAAACAACCACAAACTTAGTGGCCTGAAACAACACATACAGTATTTCACAGTTTCTGTGGGCACAGCTTAACTGGGTCCTCTCGGCATGGTCTCAGTGGCTGCAACCAAAAGCTTGGGCAGGGCTTTGGTCTCATTAGAGGCTCAACTGGAAAAGGATCTTCAGGCTCTCTGCAGTTGTTAGCCAAATGACAGTAAGACTGTGAAGTGCCCATTTTCTTGCTAGCTGTGTGCTAGGGGTCACTCTTTGCTCCTCAAGGCCACCCACTGTTCCTTCCCATAGGCCTCCACAGTATGGCAGTCTGCTTCTTCAGAGTTGGCAGTGAAGAGTCTCTGCTTCAGTCTCTACCCTCAGGGACAGCCTATACCCTTTATTAAAGAGCTCTCAATTTATTATTAAGTCCAGCTTACTCAGGATAATCTCTCTTTTGGTTAGATTTTTTTTTAAGATTTGTGAGGGTTTTTTTTCTTTTCTTTTTTTTTTTGAGGGAGAGGGAGCAAGCAGGGCAGAGGGCAGACAGCAGGCTCCACACCCAACATGGGGCTCAGTCTCACAACATTGTGATCATGACCTGAGCCGAAATCAAGAGTTGGACACTTAATTAACTGAGCTACCCCAGAGCCCCTCTTTGGTTAACTTAAAGTCAGCTCATTCATTATATCTGCAAAATCTTTTCACCTTTGTCATGTAATGCAACCTATCACAGGAGTGACCTGTCACCTTTGTCATATTCTTTTGATTGGAAGCAAGTTCCAGCTCCCACTCATATTCTAGGAAAGGGGACTGACTGTCCAAGGCATGAAACCAGGAGATGGAATTCATTGGGGGTGAACGCTAGGACATACCTTAGGGTATCCACCACAGGCACTCAGTGACTAGTTATTAAGTTGAAAGATCCTTGTATAAGCCATTGGTTTGGAATGTAGAACCCATATTTTTAGAGAGAGGGGTTGAGCAGTTGTAGCTTTTATAGGGAGCTGACTAAGCCCATGTCACAAAGTGTAGCTAATCTAAAATATCATATGTGACTTACCTTGTGCTTGGAATAAGATCAGGGTGTATGCAGTGCTGGAGAAATACTTTTTGACATCTTCTGGGGGAACAGGGGAATCCTGTCCATCAACACCTCACCACGCCCACTCCAGCCCTGTTTAGTAAGAGGCCACATCTGCTGCTCCCTTTCCCACACATCTAGAGCAGCCCAGCCCTCTTGTGCTGCCCGCAGCCCCTTGCTGCCACACCCACACAGGCCCAGCCTGGCCTTAAGTTCCCCAGGTGCCCAGATAACCTTTCTTCTGCTTCCCTAGTCAAAACCATTCCCCTTGGGCTCATCTCACTAGATATTAGACTGCGCACCTATCTTGACTGACATCCGATAGATGCTGAGTGTCACTATTTTTCTCCAAAATTCAAAATATCTTGTGGCACCCCTACAGTGCTCAGGGGTGCCTCTGTGCACAGTTTGAGAACTGTCTCTACCTGGTGCAGGATTCCACCTGCATGGAGTACTCACTATTTGCAAGGCCCGGTGTTCAGGGCAGGGGCAGCAAGTAGAGGAAGAAATATGTCACTGGCTTGAAAACTGAGCAGGATGAAGGAGAAACTTAGCAGACCTGCTGGGGGAGGACAGAGGAGGCATATTCAATCCTGGGTTGGTGCGGAAGGTGGCAGCTTGCCTTAAGTCAAAACATATGGCAGCCGTGGCACAGTGTTCCTGATAAAGAGTCCTCTCATTTGTCTGTCACTAGACTGCAGATGAGGTCTTGTTTAATCTGCTGATTAAAGCATTTGCTTCCTGTTGGAGGCAACAGTTGTCTCATTCTCCTCAGTGAGGACACCGAGGTGCGATTTTAGATGAGCCTGAAGAGAAGGCATGTAACTCCATCCCTCCTCAGCACAGCCTTCCCTGTGGAGCTGGTGGGGCCTGGGGCGTAGGGCAGCTGTGGGACGGAGAGCGCAGAAGTAGGGCATGCCCTTGCCCAGGGGCCCGGGAATCAGCACCCCGGCACATTGGCAGCCAGTCCACCCCGGAGCCCTGCGCGGCCAGCTCTTGTCACTAACATGAAGTTTTAACACTTACAAAGTAATACTGTGCACCATTCAGGTGTTAACACATCTGGGAGAGAAGAACCGCATGGGAATGATGAGTACCAAATCCAGGGGAGTGTCCCTCTTTGGGGGAGGAGGGTGGGAGATGAGGTTCAGAGGGGCTGTCAAGGTGGAATCTGTCATATTAGCAACTTCCATTTCTTCCTTTTTTTTTTTACGATTTTATTTATTGGGGCGCCTGGGTGGCTCAGTGGGTTAAAGCCTCTGCCTTTAGGTCATGATCTCAGGGTCCTGGGATGGAGCCCTGCGTCGGGCTCTCTGCTCAGCAGGGAGCCTGCTTCCCTCTCTCTCAGCCTACTTGTGATCTCTCTCTCAAAGATTTTATTTATTTGACAGAAAGAAAGAGCACGAGCAGAGGGAGCTGCAGGCAAAGGGTGAAGCAGGCTTCCTGCTGAGCAAGGAGCCTGATGTGGGGCTTAATCTCAGGAACTGGGATCATGACCTGAGCCACCCAGGCATCGTCCCACAATGTCCATTTCTTAAGGAAGCTGGGTGGTGGTACGGTTAGAGCATTCTTTCCAACACCATGTGTTTGTGCAATAGTTTGTGATTTTGAATAGAAAAAGAGTAATACTTTTATATTTTAGAGATTTATGTTTTTTATTTATGGTATTTATGGTATTTATTATTTTATTTGTTTGTTATAGATTTACATTTTATAAATTTATAGACTTATATTTTATAGATTTTTCTGTTTATGTTCATTAGCTTTAAGGAAAACCAGGAATTGAGCAGGTATGCGAGGTGATCCGTCTCTTGTTTACTGAGTTTTACAGCCACTGAGCTGAAAGAAAAGCCTGCTGGGAGATATTCCAGGCTCTGTGTGCCACACCATCCTGTGCCCACAGCCCTTGCTTTCCCCCAGGGCGCAGGGACCCCTTCTTAGAGTCTGTGCAATTGCAAATTAGCAGTAACCAAGGCCAGCACTTACTCCACAGGACGCATCAGCTACACCTGGCTTTCACAATGTGATGGCTTCTGGTCCCTTCAAAGAAATATGGAGATATATTTGTATTTATATCTATTATGCTATTACTGAACATTCTTACATCTATGGGAAGGACTCCATTCTATAATTAAAACAAAAAAAGCAATCATGTAGAATTGTTCTAATTTCAGTTCATTAATTTCTCCAACCTGAAAATAGTCCGGGATTTTTTTTGTGACGCTCCATTTTGCCTGAGACAAATTGAACCATGAAACTACTGGTCTGTGAAATGATTGAACAAATTAAAAATGTGTGTAAACAGCCAGATCAAAATGAACCAGAGAATCTAACAGCATAAGCAATGGCCTGTTGGCCAAGAAGTAAGTTGACGAGTGTTTGAAAGTGCTAGTTCTTTCATAAATGCTGTGGCCATCCTGTCTTAGGATAAAATACTACAGAAACTAAAACAAGCTGTCTTTGAGGCCAAGATTATTGATACTTTTAAGGACCTCCCCCCCACCACCAAAAAAACCCCTCTCAATGTAGTTTTTTTTTTTTTTTAACTTAGTGCTCCAGGGGCGCCTGGGTGGCTCAGTGGGTTAAAGCCTCAGCCTTCAGCTCAGGTCATGATCTCAGGGTCCTGGGATCAAGCCCCGCATCGGGCTCTCTGCTTGGCGGAGAGCCTGCTTCCTTCTCTCTCTGCCTGCCTCTGCCTACTTGTGATCTCTCTCTCTGTCAAATAAATAAATAAAATCTTTAAAACAACAACAACAACAACAACAACAACAACAATTTAGTGCTCCAGGGGCGCCTGGGTGGCTCAGTTGGTTAAGGATCTGCCTTCAGCTCAGGTCTCGATCTCAAGGTTCTGGGATCAAGCCCTGTATCTGGCTCCCTGCTCAGCAGAGAGTCTCCTCCTTCCTCTACACAGCCCCCACCCCTAGTTGTGCTCTCTCTCTCTCTCCCAAATAAATAAATAAAATCTTTTTTAAAAAATGTTAATGCTCCTAACTACTGACCAGATGGAGAACTACATATACATGTATACTTTTCTTCCAAAAAAACAGATAGAAGCAGACTCAAGCCGTGAGAGATGGTTAAGGGAAACAGAGAACGGCCTGGTCGTGACCACTGTGGGTTTGATTCTTGACAAAGTATGTCCTACTGAACCTGTGCTTTCCTGCATCCCTGCTCTTTGCCTAGCCACATCCATGCCCCTTGCCTCCCTTACATGGAGCCATAGTTTTCCATGGCCAGAAGAGCCCTTTAAAGACTTGGGGAATGAGATCACAGCCAGCCAGCCTGCTTTCTGTACGTAGTATCCCTGGTTGGCCTGGCGATCATTCCAGTTCTGCTTTCTGTCTCTGGGGATGACCTAGCAGATATTCTGTGGGAAAATGAATCCATATGTTCCCTAACACTAATTACCATCTAATAGGACTTCCCATTTATTTCTGCCTCCTCCGAAAACCATATTTACACAAAAGGAAAAATAAAAGAAAAGCATAAATCCATTTAAAAGGTTGGAAAACAAGAAAGCATACTCATCAGCTAACCAAAAAAGGTTGGGAAATTTCTGTAAAATACGAATTAAAAAAGACGTTGACCTGGAACTGGAGCCAAGATGTTGCAGCCCCATCAGACACAGCTGAGTGCGGGCTGGTGAGGGCAGCCCCAAGCTGGAGGCCAGTCCAGCCAGAAAGAGAACCAGGAGTAGGCAGTTTCAGGCAGCTCTGTCAAGAGAGCGGCACCTCCCCAGCAGGAGAAAATGAGCAGGAGGAGCTTTGCAACTATGAGGGATGTCTAGGCTACTCTGGGTCTCTATGACCCATGAAGAGAGGATACAGGGAATGCGTGGTATCCCAGGATGGAAGATCCTTTTCTCATGTGGCTCCTCGTGAGACCTGCAGGTTGCCTACCTGCTGCCTGAGACACACCCTAAAGAAAAACAGGCTCATTGGTGTATGCATACTCAGAGCCTACCCAGAGCCCCTCCTCCCCATCCAAGGAGAGAAAAGTCCTGGAAGGGGCCCATTCTTGTCACCTGTTCTTTTCATGGAGTAGATCAGCAAGGATCACCTAGTCCTTTCAGAAATGTGAAGGAACTACCCGAGAGCATCAGATATTTGAAGAAAACCAGTAGTATAAGAAAGACACCAGGATATACTACTGATTTTTAACAGACACAAATATGGTGCACTAGAAAAAAGATAGTCTTTTCAACAAATAATGTGAGAACAATTGGATAACCATATGCAAAAACAGAACAAAAAAATGAACTCGGACTGGTGCTTCATACCAACATGGCTTATAAACCTAAACAGAAAACCTAAAATCATAAATCTTCTAGAAAAAAAGCAGGATAAAATCTTTGTGACTTTCATTAGGCAAAGATTTCTTAGATACAGCCTCTGAAGCACAGTCCATAAGAGAATAAATCAATAAATGGCACTTCATCAAAACTGAAAACATGCTTTTCTGAATCTGTCATTTATATAATGAGAAAGCTAAAGGAAAAGCAGGAGAATCTGCTAGAAAACAGTTCTAGGGAACCTCTCAAACACTGACTGTTGCTCCCTGTGAGCTGGAAACATGCTGTGTCAGATAGTTCAGCCTCTCAGTGTCCTCCCCCCAGCTCAAACCCCTTTCCCCACCACCAGCAAAAGCGGATTGGCAAACAAGTCCAGCAAAATTGTAGTTTCCTGAAATCTAAAAACTGAGGAGCACACAGTTGACCCTTGAACAACATTGGGGTTAGGGACACTGACCCTGCTCATTCAAAAATTTGCTTTACTTTCGACCACCCCACAACTTAACTACTGATAGTTTGCTGTTGACCGGAAGCCCTGCTGATAACATACACAGTCGATTCATAATGTATTTTGTATGTTATATGTATTGTATACTGTATCCTTATAATTAAGTCAGCTAGAGAAAAGAAAATGTTATTAAGCAAATCATAAGGGAAAGACATTTGCAGTACTGTACTGTATTTATAAAAAAACAAAAACAAAAAAAACCAAAACCATGGATAAGTGGACCTGCACAGTTCAAACCTGCATTGTTCAAGGGTCAACTGTACCTTCCCTGAATGCCAGAAAATACAGAAATGGAGGGAACTGGGAAGAACAGTAGTTTGAAACCAAGCTGCTTGGCTGTGTTTCTGTCCTAAGACCTAAGCTTATTAGCTGTAGGCATGTGACTTTACCTTTGTGCAGGACAGTTACTGCATTTGCAAAGTGGGAAGCACTGTAAGAACTATGGACAGGGTGGCCAGGTGCCCGACAACTAGGCCTTGCCACTTCCACAGGGGTGCCTCCTGCTTTCTTTGCCAGCACGGCACACAATTCTGTCAAATGTAAAATACCACATGCAAGTGTAAGGGTTATTTTTTTCATTGTTTCCTATAAATTCTAGCTGATCTTTTTGCTAGAAAAAGTCTAGGCTCTAACATTTTAGAAGGGATTAAACACATTCCTGTGCAAGATGGAAAAAATTCAGGAAGGAAGCCAGAAAAACAAATATCCTGAAGAGACTTAGAGTCAAGAGGTGAGGGTGGAAGAATTTGACACAAGGGAAAAAGAAAAATGCAGAGCTACTGGTGATGTGTTTGTGACAGGAGGTTTTCCCATAGAAGATAAATGTGGACTTCTCAAGGAAAAGCTGCATGCCAGGCCTCAGGACAAGAAATAAAAATGATAGGTCAGAGGAAGCCTGTTGCTGACCACAAGGGGCCACAATGCCTGAGGGTGGGACCAGAGGACACAAACATAAGGCCTGCACTGCCAAGCAAGAAGGATGCTACCACTTTGGCACGTTTGTGAAAGCAAATCTGCCCACACTTATCAGCCCTTGCAGCTACCCTAAACTTCCCCTGATATTCCTGAAAATGAAGTGTGATAGAAAAAAAGTTATGATATCTTGTGAGTATTCACACCTTTTCCCTTCCCTAGCAGTGTTCCTTCTCTACCAGCTCTGTCCCTAGGCTTGTATATAGTGCTGACTTATGAGGGGGCAGGGGGGCAGACAACAGGCTTGATTGCCTTCCATGGAAAGGGAGGATGAGAAGGGAAGAGCTCTGGGAATGGAGGAGGGGGCAGGGACCAGTGCCTAGGAGGGCCTTTCTGAGGAGGCATGGAGGAAGGAGCCACAGTTGGGGCCTGAGGGAGCTCAGCTCACAGGAGATAACTCAGGTTATCAGCTTCCCTACTAATGTTGGAGCACCTGCAGGAGAAGGGAGACCAGGTGTTGGTCTATGTTGGAGGTCAAGACTTGCAACTGAAAGGAAAGGGAGATAAACAGCCGCATGGAATGTTAAAGAACATGATTTTTGTGTCCAAATGAGGCTTAAAATGTTGCAGTGTAACAACCAATAGAAAGTACCTCAAATTTCCCAAGAATGAATTTCTCAGAAAATTGGCCGGTGTAAACAAGAGACCTTTGTAATTTAAAGGAGAAAAACATATGCTCAGATAAAGCCTTCAGTCTACATAGAATTAGAAACCACAGCTACAACATATTTAATTGAGAAGGTGCCCAGTAACTGATAAGAGAACACAAGAATGATGAGACATAGGGACTTTCATAGCCTGGGATATTTCTGAGTTCTTTCCATATAAAGAATAAAATTTATCAGGGCTTTGAATGACGCACTGGACCAGATGGACTTCACAGATATATTCAGAGCATTTCATTCTAAAGCAACAGAACACATATTCTTCTAGAGTGCACATGGAATAGAGTGCACAGGTCTCAACCTATACAAAAAGATTGATATTACACCATGTACATTTTCAGACCACAGTGCTTTCAAACTTGAAGTCAACCACAGGAAAAAATTTGGAAGGAACACAAATACATGGAGATTAAAGGGCATCCTTTAAAGAATGACTGGGTCAACCAGGAAAATAAAGAAGAATTTAAGAAATTCATGGAAACAAATGAAAATGAAAACAACTGTTCCAAATATTTGGGATGCAGCAAAGGCCCTCCAAAGAGGAAAGTATAAAGCAATACAAGTCTTTCTTAACAAACAAGAAAAGTTTCAAATATACAACCCAACCATACACCTAAAAGAGCTGGAGAAAGAACAGCAAATAAAGCCTTAACCAAGTAGGAGACAAGAATTAATAAAGATTAGAGCAGAAATCAATGAAATAGAAACCAAAAAATACCAAAAACAATAACAAAAACAGACCAGTAGAACAGATCAATGAAACTAGGAACTGGTTCTTTGAAAGAATAAGATCAATAAACCCGTGATCAGACCTATCAAAAAGAAAGGACCCAAATTAATAAAATCATGAATGAAAGAGTAGAGAGCACAACCAACACCGAAGAAATATAAACAAATATAAGAACATATTATGAGCAACTGTAAGCCAGCAAATTAGGTAATCTGGAAGAAATGGATGCATTCCTAGAAACATATAAACTACCAAAACTGAACCAGGAAGAAATAGAAAACCTGAACAGACTTGTAACTATGACATCAAGGAAATTGAAGCAGTCATCAAAAGTCTCCCAACAAGAGTCCAGGGCCAGATGGCTTCCCAGGGGATTTCTACCAAACATTGAAAGAAGAATTAAAACCTATTCTTCTGAAGCTGTTTCAAAAAACAGAAATGAACAGAAAACTTCCAAACTCTTTCTATGAGGCCAGCATTACCTTGATCCCAAAACCAAAGACCCAACCAAAAAGGAGAATTGCAGACTAATATCCCTGATGAACACGGATGCCAAAATTCTCACCAAAATACTATCCAATAGGATCCAACAGTATATCAAAAGGATTATTCACTACAACCAAGAGGGATTTATTCCTGGGCTGCAAGGGTGGTTCAACATCTGCAAATCAATCAATATGATACACATACATTAATAAAACAAAGGACAAGAACCATATGATCCTCTCAATAGATGCAGAAAAAGCATTTGACAAAATACAGCATCCTTTCTTGAGTAAAATTTTCCTCAGTGTAGGGATAGAAGGAACATACCTCAATATCGTAACAGCCATATATGAAAGACTCACAGCAAATGTCATCCTCAACAGAGAAAAACAGAGCTTTTCCCCTAAGGTCAGGAAAATGGCAGGGATGTCCACCATCATGACTGTTATTCAACATAGTACTGGAAGTTCTAGCCTCAACAATCAGACAACAAAAAGAAATAAAAGGCATTCCAATCAGCAAAGAAGTAGTCAAACTTTAACTCTTCACAGATAACATAATACTCTAGTAGAAAAACCCAAAAGACTCCACCAAAAAATTGCTAGAACTGATACAGGAATTTAGCAAAGTTGCAGGGTACAAAATCTATCAAAAACCACAGAAGTCAGTTGTATTTCTATACATTAACAATGAAGCAGAAGAAAGAGAAATCAAGGAAAGAATAGTCAATAGAAAAAAGACAGTCTCTTCAACGAATGGTGTTGGGAAAATTGTGTAGCCACATGCAGAAGAATGAAACTGGACCAACTTCTTATACATAAAAATAAACTCAAAATGGATGAAAGACCTAAATGTTGAGACAGGAATCCATCAAAATCCTAGAGGAGAATACAGGCAGCAACCTCTTTGACCTCAGCCACAGCAACTTCTTACTATACATGTCTCCAAAGGCAAGGGAATCAAGGGCAAAAATGAGCCATTGGGACTTCATCAAGATAAAAAAACTTTTGCACAGCAAAGGAAACAGTCAACAAAACTAAAAGGCAACTGACAGAATTGGAGAAGATATTTGCAAATGTCTATTCAGATAAAGGCTAGTATCCAAAATCTATAAAGAACTTATCAAACTCAACATCCACAAAACAAAAAATCTAGTTAAGAAATATGCAGAAGATATGAACAAACATTTCTCCAAAGAAGATATACAAATGGCCAACAGACACATGAAAAAATGCTCAATATCACTCAACATCAGAGAAATACAGATCAAAACCATAATGAGATACCACCTCACAGCAATCAGAATGGCTAAAATAAACAACTCGGGAAACAACAGATGTTGGTGAGGATGTGGAGAAAGGGGAACCCTCTTACACTGTTGATGGGAGTGCAAACTGGTGCAGCCACTCTGGAAAACAATGTGGAGGTTCCTCAAAAAGTTGAAAATAGAGCTGTTCTGTGACCCAGCAATTGCACTACTGGGTCTTTTCCCCAAAGATACAAATGTAGTGATCCAAAGGGACACCTCCACCCCAATATGTTCATAGCAGCAATGTCCACAATAGCCAAACTGTGGAAAGAACCCAGTTGTCCTTCGACAGATGAATGGATAGAGAAGATGTGGTATATATCTACAATGGAATATTACTCAGCCATCAAAAAGAATGAAATCTCGCCATTTGCAATGACATGGATAGAACCAGAGGTTATTATACTAAGTGAGACAATTCAGTGAGAGAAAGACAAATACCATATTATTTCACTCATATGTGGAATTTAAGAAATAAAACAGATGAAATAGCAGAAGGGAAGGAAAAATAAAATAAGATGAAAACAGAGAGAGGCAAACCAGAAGAGATGCTAAACTCTAGAAAACAAACTGAGGGCTGCTGGTTGGGGGAAGGTAGATGAGGGATGGGGTAACTGGGTATTGGGCATTAAGGAGGGCATGTAATGTAATGAGCATGGGCTGGTACATGCAAATGAGGAATCACTAAATTCTACTTCTGAAACTAATTAAAAAAAGTTATTAAGTGAACATGAGGTTTAATATAACAATAAATCCATAAGTGGGCCTATCCCAAGGTTGAGGAAACAGCCCAGTAACATCATTATGGAACTAGGTAGGCTTTGGGTCTCTTCCCACCCAGCCATCGTCAGTATGTTGGCTTTCATCATGGTTGCAAGGTGGATGCCACAACTCCAGGCATCATATCTTAACACACTCTTGTCCAAAGGCAAGGGAGGCTTCTCATCAGAATCTCTTTATATTAGGAAGGAAAACCTTGCCCCAAAGTCCCCCAGGAGACTTACTAGTTCATTCCCTAACTACCGAGGAGACTAAGAAATAGCACCTGGCATTGCTGACTTCCAGAGTGAGAGATGGGCTTTTAGAATAGGGAAGAGGTAGAGATCAGGCAGGGAGTGAAGGCACTACATAACAGCCGAAGGGAATATATTTTGTTCTGCCTGACTTAAGTTTGCAGTAAGCTCTGAGTGTCAGAAAAATGCACGCAGTAGGAAATGCATGAAGTTTGCAGTAAACTCTGAGTGTCAGAAAAATGCACGCAGTAGGAAATGCATGAAATGAAGATGAACAGTGAGGATGGGGGAAAGGCAATGGAATGTGCTGGATGAAGGCATTCAGAAAGATCATGGTAGGTTTCAATGATGAAGGTCAGAAAGAACAGGTTAAATTTAATCAGGATCAACTGAAGTCCTTGCATTCTATTTAAAAAAAAATCAATCACAAAAGTACAGGCAAAAAAAAAAAAAATCTGACCAAAAAGCTGGCCTGTCTCCTTGGCTTCAAGTTCCAAGGAGCTAGAGGCTCAGCTGCCAAAGAAGCTTATGTAACCAGAGGCTGCAGGAATAATGTCCAGAACACAGGGGCGTGACCCCAAGGCCTCCTGAGCCACCTCTCCTGCCCAATCTCTGTCTCTGGATTTTTTTTTTTTTTTTTTTTTTTTTTGCCACCTTCATCCTTTCATGTCACAGTCCCTCAGAGAGCCCCTTTGAGGGATTGCTCAGCAGATCACATCCTTGGATGACTCTTGGTCAAGTGCTTGCTTCTCCAGCCTTTCCTGATCCCAGGGGCCCCAAAGTACATGGGGTCCCAAGTAAAATGGACCACTCTGCTTTGTTTCCCTACCTAACTGCTAGCACTTACTGGGCCTCAGCTCTGCTCGTCTTGCAGTTGGACCCAAGCTTGACTTCGAGGGCTTGGAGGATCCCTGGCATCTGCCAGGTGCACGGCATCTGTGACTCGTCGCTGGTCTAATGGATGACTAAGTGTGCTCTCGCTGTACTGTTGCACGCTGAGAGTGGTGTCTCTCGGACTCGAGGGTACTGTGAGGACAGATGAGGGTGGAGGCCAGTTCCATGATGGATTCATAGGACAGTGACCAAGATGTGGTGCAGACCAACGAGGAATAGTCAGGAGACCAAGTCCACCACACTTGCTTTTCCAAGGCTCCAGAGCTGTGCACTTCACTGGGTGGGAGGACAGCCTGCCTTCAGGAGATGATCTTGAATTTAGCGTTGTCGGTTTAGTGACATCCAAAGGGAGATGTCAGGTAGGCGTTGGGTTTGTATTCTGTGAGCTGGGAAGGAAATCTGGGCTGGGAGTAGGGACAAGTGTAAGTTCTGGCCACAGGTGGTGGCTGCAGCTGGCTCTGGGCGAGCTCTCGCAAGGAGTGTGCTGTCCACAGTAGCCGCCAGCCACCTGTGGCTCTTTACATTTAAATTTGTTCACATTAAATCAAAATAAAAATTCAGCGCTTTAGTTGCATGAACCACATCTTAAGTGCTTATGAAACATTCTCATCGTCTCAGAGTGTTCTGGCAGGTGGCGTCGATCTAAGTGAAAAGAAGAGAGGGCCAAGGGTGGGCACAGGGCAGGAGAGGTGGGAGGGCTGGCGGGCCAGGTGAGGGGTCATGTCATAGTCACGGGCAGCCTTGTCAGGAAGGAGTTGGTGGCAAGATGTCCAGTGCCACTGTGAAGGCATCAGATGAGGACGGGAAAACACCCTTGGATTTAGCCATATGGCAGCTGGATGACCTTAGAAGGAATTCTTCCAGTAGGTTCACTGGCCAGGAGCCATAGTGGGGTTGTGGGAGCCAGAGTGAGGAAAACAGCCAAGAGAGACCATTCCATTCACAGGTTTGGCTGGGAGAGGAAGGAGGAAACTGAAATGTCCACAGGATGGAGAGTGAGGGGAGGGGATTGAGGGGAGGATTTTGTGTGTCTGTTTAAGGAGAGTAGGATGGTTAATAGCCTAAAGAAAATTCTAAGAATTTAGTCCCCAGATATACTCACACATTCCTAAGTCCTAGTTAACGAATTGTCCTGTCACAAACCCCACAGACGTTCAAAAGAAAAAGAATTTTCTACAATTCCTGATATAGGGCTATCTCCAAGATTTATTTTGCAAGATGCAGAACGGGGTATATTATGCTACCCTTGTATTAAAAACGAGAAGACTATCCTCAGACATCATATGCTGATCCTTGGTATGTGTATGTGGGGGACAAAACTTCTGAAAGAATGATTGTGAAATTGGTCATGTATTAAGAAATTTCCTCCCAAGATAAGGAGCTGGGGGACAAAAGCAGGAGTGAATCTTTATTCATGGTATTTTTCTAGTGTGTGATTCTTTTAAACTATGCACATATATTTTAAAAATAAAAAAAGAATTTCAAAGTCACTAGGACAGGATTTGGTTGAAAGAGAGGTTAAATAATCAGGAGAGGTAACCAACCTCCTGCCTCTCTGGCCAGGAACCCTTGGCCTTTGATTACTCCACCGAGCTCTCCATGAAATTGGCCATACTTTAACGTAATGAGTTTTTGTGATATTCCACGTTAGTCCTCCTATATTGTCTACTGCTGGATACCGACTTATCCCCAAACAGTAAACACTGGCTCTCTCAATGTCTGCGAATCTGCACCAGGCTTCCCCAGGTGCCTCTCAGGTTGGGCAGAGCTGCAGATTCCCAGGGCTGGCTGGGAGCCTCAGGGCCCGGACTTGAGTTCCCCACCACGCAGGCCTCTCCACGTGTGAGGACCACTCCCAACAGGGCAGCCAGCTCCCGTCAGAGCCAGCGCATAAGAGGGAGCACCTGAGCCAGAAGCCACAGTCTCTTTGTAACCTAATCTCCGAAGTGACATCCCCTCGCTTCTGTTGTGGCCTTTTGTTGGGAAGTGAGTCACTAGGTCCAGCCCACACTCCAGGAAAGAGGGTTCCACAAAGGAATCATACCAGGGGCAGGGACCACTGAGGGCCAGTTGGAGGCTGCCCACCACATATCCCCACACTCAGCTCAATTGAATGCTTCTTTATATGATGATTTTCTATTCCAGTTGCATCAAAATATCTTTGCATCCTCATTCATCCATCACTGTAACCTCTTCCATAACCTTCCGTCCTCGGAATAGCCAGCTGCTGTTTTCTCTTTCTGCAGTAATACTTTGGGGATTCCCATCTGGTTTTGATACTTCCTGAATTCTATCAGTTGATAAAATTTGGAAAGTTTGATAGAAAAAAATGAAAGTGGCCATCACTTCACCCTCCAAATCACTTTGGGAACAGAACATTCTATATCACTCAAGAGACAGGCCTTGATTTTAGGAAATATACACTGATGTGTTTAGGGACACAGGGTCATGTGGTCTACAACTTACTCTCAAATGGTTAAAAAAAAATAATAGAGAATAATGAAGCAAGTAAGGCAAAATGAAAGCAGTTGGTAAATCTGAGTGAGAGTATTTCTGCATGCAATTTTTCTGTAAGTTTGAAGTACCCAAATTAAAGGTTTGCAAAACAGTTCTCAGACCCATCCCCAGACCTGCGAATGGGAGCAGGGAAATTTGTTTTATGAATAATCCTCAGACGCATTCTGGTTGTCAGTCAGCAAGGCTTGGGACCCACTATGTGAAAGTCAGTCTCATTCTTAAAGCTGCTTGGATAGAGCATCTGAATTTGCCAGTTGTACTTTGCTTCTTCTGGTCCCTTAGGCTCTCCTCCAGCTATAGAACTGGCCACTTGGAGGGATGGGGTTTGGTGGCAAAGGGGGAGTCTAGCCGTGCAGCCCAGAGAAGAAGGGAGACTCCTAGGATGTGTTTGTGGTCACTGTGAAGGGCAGAAGCAGTGGGTCCAGCAAAGAGCAGCACAGAAGCCCTCCCCAGCCTGGCTTGTTTGGCCCCGTGCCACACCTTAGAGCCCTGGGTCCCCCCGGTGACCAACCCTGGCCTTGAGAGCCCACTCAGGGAGGCCAGTGGGCAGACAACATCCTACCAGCTCTTACATCAGGGTCCTCCACTTGCCGGTGCACAGAGGCCTGCCCGTCCTGCGTGTGGCAGGCTGGAGAAGCTTCCGGAAGTGTGCCTGGTGTGCCATGTCTTCAAAGGGCAGTAGGCACACACAGGTGTAGGTGAGGCCGCGGGACTAGAGGCTGCTGCCAGTGTGCTGGGGAGGTCAGGGGAGTGCTGTTCATGCAGCCCTTCGAGCTCCCTGCACACCAGCCTGCCCCAAGGGCGAGGAAGCGGGCAGGGCCAGACTGAAGGTGGGCTCTGAGAGGTGGGCTCGAGATCCAGGCCAGGCGTATCCACGCCTGGATACGCCTCCTGGGAGCCAGAAACCCTGGGGTCTCCAGCGCTCTCCCAGGGGCTGCCGCTGCTTCGCAGCTGGGGTAGTTAGCTGGCGTCAGTGGGACACTGCTGCCCTGAGGTCCGGGAGGGCAAGAACTCAAGCCCTGTGGGTGGGGCTCCCTGCGTCATTATTGGTGGTGAGCCTTTGCCCCTGATGAGGGCTTTGTTTGGAAAGAGCTGTCCTCTCATTGTGTGGGAGTCCTTCAGCGTGGACACACCCACTGTTTTGCTCTGTTCCATTTCCTCCTCGAGTGTGTTTTCCGCTTGCGGTTGGCCCTCACTTCCTCCCGGCCCGTACGGCTGGCTGCTGCACTGCGCATGCCCGGGGCCTAGGGGCACATCGAGCACACCAGGGGAGTCTCCAGACTAGGACCAGTTCCTTCTTGAGGGGTGGTAGGTCTCGGTCCGCAAGCTGCTTTTGTTACCGTTATGGATGTCTTATTCTTCCCACGGTTTTCAGGCCCTTTCAGTTAAGCCTACAAAAGTTAAGAGCATTTACCCATGTGCTTTGTCACATACTTACCCAGAATGCTTGGTTCAAAGGGCAAAAATATACAGTATAGACGCACAACCCGGAGCAACTGTATGATTCTTGATTTTGGCACACGCTTGGCTTTTGGCTTTGCAAAACAACTTAGGAAACCCTGATTTGCTTCCCCCTCCTAGACCCATGTGAGCGAACTGTGCCTCAGCTGTGGGCTTTGCTAGGTGGCACAGAAGCACCCCACGAACACCTGGCCATGTGCGCCTAAAACATTTATCCCCTGTCCTCTTAACAAACAACCTGCAGATCATTCAGGGTAAGAGGCAAAAATCATCTGTATTTTATTACTTTTGCCAGGGGCTCCCCTATCAGCAAACGGCTTATCTCCTGGGCTGTCCGCTGTTCTTGGCTTCACACTGAGAAACAGCAGTAATGGTAGAGGAAGAACTAAATATTTGAAAGCGTGTTTACTTCAACACCTATTAGGTGGACCAGCTCATGTTTCTAAATAGCAAAGCAAGGAGACAGAGTTCTGACACTCCAGATACTGGGACTTGCTTGGGAAGCCATGTCCACAGCCATGTGTCCTAAGCAGGATTGTGCTGGCTGACAGCTTAACCCAAACTGTGACTGTGATCTCCTCCAGAAGTCACACTAAAGATAGCACTGATCACACGGGCTAAATCCCATCCTTCTAGAACGTTCCAGATCCTGGAAAGCATATGATGGAAACAGAAGGAAGCCATTGCTGCTCTCCCAGCATGAAATGCAGCCACATTTTGAGACCTGGAAACAGTTAGTGGAGCGAGATGGAGTTGGAATGAAGTATTTGGTACTAGCTTCTTTCATGCAGTGATTTCTAGAAACCTCATGAAGTGCCCTTTTACCACTTCTCCCACTATTTTGTGTGCTCTGCTGAATGTGGTATGCAGAAAGAACTGCAACATTTTAGTCCTAATTTTTCTTCTTTCTGAATTTGTAAGCCTTTTTTTTTTTTAACCAAAGAACACCTGAATTTGGTAATATTGGCCTCACTCAAAGAACCAAGAATATCTTCTTCTTTTTTTTTTTTCCCCAAGAATATCTTCTAAGTTCATTTGTTCATTGTGCATTTAGGGCCTAAGAACAATCAGAACTTTTGTATTTCCCTTAGATGGACAAAGTGAACCTGTGGTGTTGTATATAAAATAATAAAGTAGCTATTATTCTACTTCTGTTATTTTGGAGAGAACACAAAGAGCCTTTGGAATACGGTCAAAAACAGGGATAAGCCCATGCATTTGTTCATGCTGCCTTTACGAGCCTCCCCTGACAGGTGAGAGTGCTGCTCTTCAAGGCCTAGAGGGACTGAGTGGCTAACCCAGGATTGGTTTCGTAATTAATTTCAGTGCAACTCTGTAATCATTGCAATTTGGAAAACCCCATCTCAGCTCATGTAACACCAGCATGTACCGGGCCAGGTCTCCCCCAGACCACATGCACCCTCAGGAGAAACCCGATGGGGTCTGACTGGACGGTATGTGGAATATCAGCCATGAATCCTCCCATTTCTTCTTCATCCACACTCTGTGTTCTGGTCACACTAGGTTCTTAGATTTCTTTGGTCTCTAAGACACACGTTTGCAAAATAAGTCCTTTCTTCCTCACAGAAGTGATGAATTTCATGCCTATACCACATGGACATGAACTTAAAAAAAAGTCATCTAGCCTGCTTCTAACTCCACCTGTTAGACCCCGCCCCCTGGAGGAAAGTTAATGGGACAGAGGTGATTTGGTGCCCTGGATGGGTTTCAATGGCACCACCTAGGACAGCGTTTCGTCACCCCAGTTCTCGATCTCAGGATGCACTAGACAGCCTAAGTGTGCTCACGACCCTGGGATACAGCGATGAGGTGTGTTCGGTGACATTCCCATCACCCTAAATTCAGCCATTAGTGTTGGTTAGGGTCGCTGCCACTCTCCCAGGAGGGGATAGAAGACGATGGAAAGGAAAGTGAAGTAAAAGATGGAGGTGAAAAGCAGGAATTTTTCTGTTTAATGAAACTGATAGATGGGAATGAGTAGGCCTTGGCTGCTCTGAGGGAAAAGGATGTCCAGTGAATGAAGGCTAGAGCCCCACCTTCCCCTGATGGTGTTTGTTGGAGAAAAAGACCGGGCATGATCAAGTAGACCATCCCTGGCTCCAGCTTTGTCCAGGCTCCTCCGAAGGGGCGCCCATGGTAGCAGTCCTGCTGGTTTGCAGGGGACGGGGCTCTATCCACCCCACCCCCACCCCGGGTGAAGGGAACATGCCGATATCTTGGACAATGGAGGCAATGTGGACTTGTCAAAATCTCAGTCAATGTTAGAACTACTGGTTGGGTTTTAGTCATATTATTGATTGTGAACTGTCAGATTAACTAAGGATAGAGATGTCTGTGTTTATCAAAGAGCCATTCAATGTTTAGATGGAGAGAAACAACCTCACTGCCCTGGGAAGACCCTAAAGATGGGGCGGGGCGCGTGTGCTCTCTTCCACGTTTTACAAGCTTCTTTCTCGTCTGCAGCAGACAGGAGCCCTTTCCGTGCTTGCACACCCCCCAGCCCTCCATGGCAGCCACGCAGAAGGGGTACAGGTGCCTCTTGGGGCAGAGAGGCAGCTCGCCCTGTGCGGCCATGCCCATTCATTCTGCTGTCTCTCTCCTAGTTGTGATGGCATGTTTTCTTAGATTAAAGGTTATTCCCCCTTAATATTAAAGAAAAATGTTTATTTTAAAGATTTTATTTATTTGACAGAGAGAAACACACCGAGAGAGGGAACACAAGCAGAGGGAATGGTAGCGGGAGAAGCAGGCTTCCTGCAGAGCAGAGAGCCCGATGCAGGGCTCGATCCCAGGCCCCTGGGATCTGACCTGGGCCGAAGGCAGACGCTTAACGACTGAGCCACCCAGGCGCCCCGAAAAATGTTTATTTTAAATTGAAAAAAATCTTTGGTTGGAGCCGTGGTGTGGGCCGTAGACTGTCTCCTACATTTAATTCATGGACTGTTTACCTCAGCCCTTTGTTTTCTAAACTGTCTGCGTTTCTGCTTCATGCCACAGTGAAATCCTGCCCCTCCTGCTCCTTGACTCAGGACTGGGATGAGAGGCTGGATTCTGGGTTCCCTCTGACCGACCTCCACACCACCCACTCACCCCGCAGTCGAGGTCCTGTTAGGGACCTTTGATTTCTGTGGTGAATCAGTAGAGTTTATTTCTGTTCTTGGGGCTTGTAAGCCTTTGTGTATCACCTGGACCCAACCAAATTGTTGAAGTTTCAGTTGCTGGGTCCCTAAATTCTGCCCAGCCACGGCTTTCAGTGAGACTGTGGGGGTTTTCTTTGGAGCAACCATGAGTGCTTACTGTCCTTTATCCCTCTGAGTGTGTCCTCTAACCTGTCTACTGCTCCACTCACAGCCTGAACCCTGAGCCCTGGGGCACCCCTACTGTCCTGGGGCACCTGGGACCCGCAGGTAAAGACAAGGCTTCGGCTGGTCACAGACCTCTCTGGGTCTCATCTCCTAAGGGACCCTCGTGACCTGTTTATGCAGGGAGAGAAGAACACTGCCTCCCTCCTTGGCTCCCAGGGCTTCCAGACAGAGAGGGAGTTACATCCTGAAGGCCCCAGCACATCCTTCCTACAGTCAGGTCAAGAGTGGGCCAGTTCCTGAGTGGGGACGCGGGACGGTCTTGTCCAGGAAGTGCCGCCTGCAGGCGCTGGGTCATCTGGGTGATTGGAAGCTCGAGAGGCATGTCTTGGTAGAGTAACGTCACTGGTGTTCAGTATCGAGGGTGATGAAAAGCCACCAGATCAGCCCCCTCCCTCTCTTCTGATAAACAGCCCAGGACCCTGTTATAGCAGGTGGGGTGGATGGAGGGCTGTGCCTGCGCTTCGCTCCGCAAAGTAACATCACACCTGGACACCTAGTTCTTTCAGTGAAAGATGCCATTAGAAAAGGATCTCTATTTGTAAAGGAAATTTAGTCATTTGTCCCCTGATTTGAGGCAAACTGATCACCGTACTTTTTTTTTTTTTTAATTGTATTTGTTTATTTGAGAAAGGAGAGGGGGGTAATAGTAGGGGAGGGGAGGAAGGGGGAAGAATCCCAAACAGACTCCGCGCTAAGTGCACAGCCAACACAGGGCTCAATCTCACGACCCTGAGATCATGACCTGAGCCGAAACCAAGTGTCACACGCTTGACTGAGCCCCCCAGGGACCCCCACCATACTCTTTTTACGTGATTATTTGCCAAAATACAAAATGCCTTTCTCATATAGAATTGGCCCCTTCATCCGGCTTCTGTGACTTGCCAAGGACTCCCATTCTGTGTCTTCCTCACCCTCCCTTTTATCCTCCTCCTCCTTCTGTGATCATGATGCGCACTGTGGATGTCCATTACAAAATTACTGAGTGTCTTACCTGTATATTCTCTTATTTCCTTAGAATTACACATAGCTTGCTTTTGATCTCAGGGACTCCGGCTCTTTGTATTTCTAATGACACTCCTATCCCGCATATTTCATCCGCATGCTGACCTGACCCCTGTGGGGGTGGGCCATGGAGAAGGCAGGGTTAACGCCTTCCGGCCAGGCCGCTGCCGGGCTGTCTCCCCTTTTGTGGATGTTCCCAGGCCCTCCAGGGCCTGCCATCCTTCTTCTCCTTGGGTCTGGGTGTTTCCAAAATGCATCCGTTTAGTTCAGCTACCTTTTAAGCAACATCTGTTATCAGTTTTCTCTCCTCATCTGACGAAGGAGACATCACCTATTTTAACCTTGGTTGTTCCTGAATAATGTATGACTGTCTGTATAGCCCCTTTTCTGTGCTTGGTGAGCTGTACTTTGTTGCCACATTTAGGTCCTGGCTCTTTCTGTTTTCCTTGTTGGAAGGGCACTACTTAGCGGCTCACCCATCACTAGCCCTCTTCCCGTGTTGGAGCTGTTGAGCATTTGGGATTTTGCCAACTAACATTCCCACAGCATCTCCCACATTTGCTGGCTCATGTGCCCTTCAGAGGCACACTTTCCTTTTAAGAAAAGAAAAAAAAAAGCCAAGGATGTCTATCTTCTTGAAAACTTTAACTCTTAAACTTCTTTCCTGGCATTGTAAGCAACTTTTTAAAACCTTGTGTAAATTTGTGCTTACAAGTCAGGAGAGGGGTTAATATGGTGGGTTCTAGAGCCAGACTCCCAAGGTTTAGAGACTTAGCAGAAGCAGAGAATCTGAGCCAGGTGGGATGGGAACAAAACTGAGTCCTCAGCAAGAATGAGAAAGATCTCAGCAAACCCTCCTGAGACAGCAGCGCGAGCCAGCTGACCCTGAGTCTCCCAAGCGCAAGGGGCTAGGAGTGATGTGATAATGGCGCAAAACCAGAGATGCAGCCTCGGGCTGGGCTTGAACTTCCTGTGCGCTGTGTGACCTTGGGCAGGCTTCTCAGCCTCCCTGGGCCTCGGTTCCATTTTGAACATGATGACAATGATGTTTCTCATAGTGTGGTTCTGAGGGGCAAATGAGTATATAGCATTTGGAACAGTATCTGGTATGTATTGTGATGTAACTGTTGGTCACCAAGTTACACAAAAACAATAGAATGAAACAGACACAGAAAGTGAAATCAATAAAGCAGGAGGGAAGAAGAGTTTCGATGTAGAACCGCAGTTAGAAGTGCAGGAAATGGCAGGTGGGGAGTAAGTTGCCAAGAATGGCATGAAGCTGGCATAGAGAATGTGCATGAAGCACGGGGCTAGCGCCCTGGACACGCCTGCCGGGGCCCCACAGTCCGTGCGGAACCCTCTAGATGGTGCCCGTGCCACGCTGAAAGCCCGGGTCCTGGCAGAGGGTCTGCTGCATTCATCACTTAGTCATTTCATGTGAATTTTGGATAGGTAGAAAGCATCACATTTAGGAGCCCGTACCTCAGAGAAAATACCAGAAGCCACTGATGGGATGTGGAAGGACAGAGGCCATGAGCAGCCCAGGTGAGGGCCTTCTCCCCTTCCCAAACTTAGCGAGGTAGGCCGGTCTCTCATCAGTTTTGCTGTGTCATTTTTGTGTGCATTCAGTAGCTTCTAGCCACCTATAGAACTCCGTAGCTTTGGCACATACATAATTTTAGCAGCCCAGGTTTCAGAGATGTCTGTGGCTGATTGGATGTACTTGGTTCCCGATTCCAGAAGCATCAGAATTAGTGCGTACCTAGGGATGGCTGGGAAGTAGGCATCAGGCTTCTGCGGGCCCCTCACGCTCTATGGAAAGTGATTTGCATTCTCAGGCTATCTGTGGAGTTTTCCTTCCAAGAGCCTTTAACTTCTGCTTTTGGAAATTTAGCTCTGAATCCCAATTATGCAGAGAAAGCAGGACCCAAACGATTATTTAAAAAGTAGATTAAAAAAAAATTTTTAACGTTAAACTGACTTTACCCTCCCCAGGGTCAGCCTGTGCAGTTAATAGACTCGTGGGCCCCGGCATGTCACCCGCTGGGTGAGCTGGGCTGGGCCACCAGGTCCTGAAGCCTCTTTGGAGCTGGGTTTTCATCTGGAGGGTTTTTGTTTCCAGCTGGAATTGAGCGGGTCATCCGGCAGTCTTCCTGGTGGCCCTTGACTCTGCTCCTCCCTCCACGTCCTCGGCTGTCATTGCAGACCCCCCGAGCCAGCGCCGCACCTGGGAGCTTGGGGGAACCACAATCCCTGTTCCCACTGAGCCACCAGCCTAAGGGGCCCAGGCCTGCATCGCTACCAGGGCAGGTAACTGGGCCTCCCGAATGACATCCTGGGCCTTCGGACATGAAGCTCATGCTGCAGTGTGCTTTCGGGGCCCCCACACAGGTGACCGACAGATTTGTGATCCAGATAGTGATGTTGCCTTCAAGAATATGAGCATGTCTCCTTTACATACCCACGAGAAGGGAGGCCTCCCCAGTTCACCGTAGTCATGCCGAGTTGTGGGCTGAATGGTGATCAGGCTGGCTGCCCCCAGGGCTCCAGGCTGTGGTCCCCCTTCCACCGGTATTGACGGAGTGGCTCCGGCTCGCAGTGCTGTGCTGCTGGCCGTGGGTGCAGAGCCACGTCCCCTCTCTGAAGAGTCCACACTAGGTGGGCTAGAACACTGACGCAGGAAAAACCCTCACATAAACACTGACAGAAGCAGATGGTGTGAGTGGAGCATAAGAATCACGGTGGAGGGGATGGTGACAGGTGGCCCCTCTGGGCTGAGTGACCTGGGGTTGAGTCCGGAACCTCTGGGAAGCCTCTGTGGTTGCATGTTCTTGTCCCCTGTTTTAAAACCTGGCTCGGGCTGCGTTTGGATGACGCTGTTGAGGAGTGGGAGGCCGGCACTGGGAGCAGCGGGTGTGCTGGGCGGGTGTGGGGAGCAGGGCCCCATGGCGGACCAAAGACAGAGGAGGGGCACAGAGGCACCCACCATAAGGGCTCCAGTTCTGATCCAAGCAGCCAGGTGGTAGTGGCCCCTGAGATGGGGTGACTGGGAGAGCAGCTGGCGGGGGTGAGGACGTGGGACTCAGTGCGCTGGTGCGTCTAATGGTCAGCAGACCTCACAGTTGGTACGTTTTGTCTTTGTCAAATACTGAGAGGAACCAGGTCCCCCTAGAGGGAGAGGTGGTGTAGGCGACGCCCTCAGGATGGCCTGAAGGACCACTGCCCCTGCCCCCGCTGCGGGGGGCCGCGGGGGCATGCTTCTCAGAGCCTGAAGGCCTTGCCAGGCCCAGGGCAGAGCTAGAGTGGTTCATCGTTGTGTTAGAGTATGTCCAAAACCCTGCTTGTTTGAGGTAAGCTTTCCTCTAGATGTAACAAATAAAAAGGAGGCACCTGGCTGGCTCAGCCAGAAGAGCACATGACTTGGTCATGGGGGTTGTGAGTTTGGGCCCCATGCTGGGTGTAGAGATTACCAAAAAAATTTTTTTTAAAGCCTTTGTGAAATGTCGCGTTCTTTACTTTCTTTTTCACCTGAAGGGCCAGAGCCTTGACCGATTTTGCCCTGATTCTAGCTACACGACCTCAGACAAGTTGCTTAGCCTCAGCCTGGTCCATGAATGACACAGAGAGAGAAGACCTCGCTTATGCCAACGATGGCTGCATGGACAGGGCTGTGCACGAAGGAGGCCCCCAGGCCTGCTTCTTCCTGCTCCCTAGAGCTGGAGTGGCTTCTCTCCACCCCGCCTGCGTGATGGGCTCACCCTGGGGGAGCCCAGTTACATCAGGACGGAGGCGGGGGGGGGGGGGCGGCGTGCTTTTAGCGGCGCTGTCACCAGGCCTCCACACACCCGAGGCTGCAGCAAGGTTTGGGGGAGCCAGGTGCCGCAGGTGCCACTGCCTGGACTGAACGGGCCCGGGAACACAGCTCCTGTGAGCCCGTGAGGCCAGCAGCCAGTTCGCACGGCAGCCACTGAGCTCTGCAGGGAGCCAGCTCCTGGCCAGGGAGGCTTCCAGTAAACAGGAAGAGATGAATGCACAGGCTCTCTCTGTCCTTCAGCCAGGAGCTGCCCAAATAGTCTTTCTGTGGGTGGTTGTTGCTCTTGAGGGGAGGGGGTAATGGGGTAGCTGCTAACAGATTTCCGATCGGGCAATAATGTCATCCATTGGTTGTGATTTCCTGAGTGCTGTGAATAGAAAGATCCTGGAGCTGATTGTGGGTTCAGCCAGAGAGAGTCCCTGCTACCCGCCCAAGAGGGGAAGGGGCTGTCCCAGGTCTGTAGAAAGCACCAAGGCTCAGAAAGCATTTCTGTGCTTCTCCACAGGGAAAAATGGATCCGATTATGCGTCCTTTCTTCTGTTAAGCTGTGCGTTTGGACAACACACTTCGTGATTCGGTTCCTCTGATAATCAGTACTAATAATGATGCAAGAAGTCAGTCTGGCTTTTTAAAGAATTATATGGAGCATGAGTGTTTTAATGAGTCACGAATGGGGAAGATTTCATTCTCTTCATTCTGATGCTTTTAGTAGGGAAGAAGTTAGCGCTATTATCTTGCTCATAGTTTTAGTAAGACTTTAAGGATCCCTAAAGAAGCCAGGTTTGTTTGTTTGTTTAGGGGATATTGTTGCTCGCTCCCACCACATCCCCCCAGGCAGGGCCGCTAAAGAGCTGGCAGCAAGAGGGGGCCTGGTGCCAGAGGGCTGCTCTGTGTCTCTTGGCCTGAGCCCACAGCATGGCCCGCCAGGGACCTGTTGTCCCCCTCCACTCCAGCATGCCGATCTGTGAGAGATGGCAGGCAGCAAATCAGAAACTCCCAGGTCTGGGGAGAAATTTCGAGGGCTTGTTGAAAATTCCGAGACCTGGGCCCCACTACAGACCGGGGAGTTAGCTGCGTCTCAGGCAGGGGCCGACGCGTCTGCATTTAAGAGGCGCTTCTGAGTCTTAAGTGGCCACGGGACTGAATGATCATCAAGGTTCTTCCAGATTAGAAAATCTGTGCTTCTGGAGTTCATTCTGCGAATGCTCATGGTCCCCCCACCCCTCCCTATAGGGGAAGCTGTGGTAAGCAGGCTGGGCTGGGGCTCAGCCTCCTGGCTCCTCTGCACCAGGAGGATGGGGTAGGGGTTCTTTTCCAAGTTCGTGACAGCAGATAGAGGGTCAGCAGCTGGCTGACCTGAGAGAAGCCATCTGAAGGTGCAGTGGAGGAATGGGGGAGGCCTGCCCATTTGCACGGGACAAGGCTGGCTGTCACTCACTGACCTCAAAACCGGTTTGAGTCTCCCTCTGCGGCAAACAGGCTGCTGCAGCTCGTTTCTTCTAAACTGCTGGGATGTTTCTCTGGGCTTGAGCCACAGGTTTGAAGTTCTGCTTCAGCCGCTGGCTAGCACGTCCAGCAGGGAGGGCAGTAGACACGGGGAGAGAAGCCAAGCCTCCACTCCCCTCAGAGCCAAGATGCTCAGCCCCGCACTGGCAAAGGCCTGGGGAGCACGAGCCTTCCTGCCCACCATGGGTCATGTTTCCTGTTGTGGTCAGGACGCTCCATGAGGCAGATCAGGCCCTGAGGGACCCACCGCCGAGGGGAAAGGCTGTGGGCAGGCTTGGCCGAACCCACCAGAGGGAGGGGCCTGGTCACCGCACTTCTGGAGACAGGTTCTCCTGCTGCCTGGGCTGGGGCATGAGAGGATGGCGGGGTCCCCGGCCATCATTCCCACCTTTGCTCCTAGCAGCGCAGCTCAGGGCAGATAGCCCTCGACCTCCCGGACATCCCCTGTGCTCAGGAGCCACGCTGAGCGGGGCAGGCACTGCAGGTGGGGAGGTGGGTTCCGAATCCCTCCCCAGGCCTGAGTGAAGCTCCCACCCTGGGCTGAGTCATCCTGGGGAGAGGGCACGTCCTGCTGGCTGCTGTGGGGCAGGACGCCCCTCCTAGGAGATGCTCGGACAGCTCCGCAGTCCCTCGCCTGCTGGCAAGAGGCCTCCCAGCCATCACCATGCACAGAATGGGACAGCAGCTTGCAGCCTGCAGGGAGCCTTACAGGCTCCTTTGGAGCAAAACCCATTTTGATTTTCCTCCCCATGTGGAATGCTAGGGAGGCCTGGCTAGAAGATTCCATGACAAGCTAGGGAATAGCTTCTCTTCCTTATAGTTCTGGTTTAGTTAAATTTATTTAGCCTTTAATTTCTTATGGCTACTTGTCAAGTCAGGAAATAGATTCATATTCTCTCTCTCACAAAAAGACATTTAAAAAGGCCTTGTGTTAGATGACACCAGCTAGAAGAGTCGGCAGTGACCTTATGATTGTATTTTACATCCTGTCCCCGGCAGTGAACAGGGAAAGTAGGCTCGTAAGAGGACAAAAAGTGCTAGTAGCCACAGAAAAGGGAGCAGATGCACAACCTAACTTTCGGGAGACTCTCACGTGGCCCAGCGGTTCTGCTTCTCCAGGGGTGAGAACAGTCACCATCACCCAGGCAGGCTGAGGGCTGTGCAGACCCGGCAGCCGTGGGGCCCGAGGCTGGCGTCAGCTGCTGTGGCCCGAGCAGCTCACCAGTCCCTGTGACCAACCTGTCCCCTTACCCATCAAAGCCATCCCCTGAAGCCTGTTTCCATGTGGACCAAGGGCAGGCCCCTCCGCAGCCTATGGGGAGAGGGGCAGCTGCCAGGCTCAGAGAAGGTGACTGTCCGGAGTGGACAGGGGTCCCCCGAGGTACTACACATCTAAAGGATTCTCACCAGGGGAAATGGGGTTGAAGCAGGAGGCAGAGACTTTTGATTCCGGACTCTGAACAGGACTCCTCTCCCTGAAACAGAGAGCGTGTGGCATTGTGTCCAGCCCCGGGTGGTGCTGGGGGCCCCCAAGAGGGGCAGCCCGCTACCTGGAGCCGCGGCAGTGTTTGTGCTCAGAGCTGTGTCTTCCCCAGAAGTAAATAACTGTTATCAAAAATCAGGGTATATTTTAAGCCACATTCCAAAGGTGTTACTCATTTTTCCAACAGACAGGGTAGAGGTATAGTCATGTTTTCCAGCACCCACGGGACAGAGGGGCCTGGGAGCTGCGGGGGGCGGGGGGGCTCGGGGAGCAGCGGGGGGGACCCCAGGACTGAGAGCAAGACTGCCTCCCCCCCAGCTGCCTCGTCCTTGGCTGTGGGCTCCTTCCGACACCTCCCTGCAAGCCCGGCAGGCTGCCCCTCCATCTCTGCCTGGCTCTCCGGGAGATTTCATAGGATGTCCCCAATAGCGCTGGATGGCTCAGGGTGGTCCTGTGGCCATAGGGACAGAGGGCTGGTGAAAATGTTTGCTGTTCTGGCACATCTGCTCTGGGTCAGGGACCTCACATTCAGTGACCACCGTGGCCACCTTGCAAACGTGCACTGTGGCTCCCCGAGTGCCGATGTGGAAACATAGGCTCAGAGAGGTCCACTTGCCAGGGTTGCCAAGTTTACAGGCACAGAGCAAGGACCTGGCCCCAAGTCAGGGCTCCAGGCCCCCTGCTCTGCCCTTTCCCCTCCCCCCAGCCCTGGGGATGGGGGGGCAGATTCCAGCTGCTGCTTCTCATTTCTGCCTCTGTAGATTCCCCACTGTGCTAGGAGGTTCACACAAGAGGACGTTCCCAGCCCACGCCTGCTGGCCCCCACTTCCTCGGGGTCAGAAACAGAGGCTCTGCACTGGGGAGGCCGCAGGCAGTGTCAGAGCGCCCTGGCTTCCTGGGGCGCAGAGTGTGCGGTGATGGAGCTCGAGGGACACCACCGCCCAGGGCCTCCCACAGCAGGGGTGGGAGCCTGTGTTCCCCCTGGGGGCCACTGCGCAGGCTGGCATGGCTCACCCTATGTCCTGTGTTCTCTCAACAGCAAATGAAGCTCATGGCCCAGAACCTGAAGGAGGACTCAAGGAAAGGCAATAAGGAGGAAGAGGCCTGAGCGCCCACCCAGGCCGCCCTGAGCGAGGGCAAAGGGGCACCTGAAGAAACGTGGCGGCCCCTGAACCCAGACCCGGGGCGTGGCCACAAGTAGCGGCGCCAAGCGGCAGGTCCCCTCCTCCCCTTTGGAGAGGGCAGCCGAGACCCCGTCCTTCCCAGTCCCCCACTCGGCCTGCTCCTTCCTTTCCGTCCCTGCCCAGGCCCCCCACACCTCTGCAGCGGCCCGACCGTGGCCCAGCGCCTGGCTCGCAGTGGACCGCAGCTCCCCGTGCGCCCCTCACAGTGGCGGTCAGCCCCGGGGGCTGGGCGGCAAGTCAGGGCTTGTGCCCACCAAGCCACCAGCGGGCGAGTGCGGGGGCTTCTGGCTGGACCTCCGGGGTGGGGGAGGGGAGCCAGTGTTTCCAGCACCTGGACAGCTCCAAATACCTCTCGCCAGTTCTCCTTTGCAGTATGTCAACAGACCCTTTCTCAACAAAAACCACAGTAACTGAGCTATTAAAGGCGACTGGAAACTCTCTGACTCCTGCTTACCGCATGTGGGCTGAACTGGCCCTCCTTCTGAAACGAGCCCTGGGTCAGGTCATCAAAGCGGGGAGCTGAGAGCGGGGCTCAGCTTGAGACTGGGCACCCATGTGCCGCTTCCGTCTGTGGCCAGGGTCTCGCAGGTTCTGCCACCACTGGAGCCCATCCCCTCGTGGGGACTGGCAAGGGCTCTTGGGGCTGCTCTCATGTCCGTGGCACCCGGCGCCCTAGTGTGGGCTCAGCCCCGTGGAAGAGGGCCTCTGCCCAGGGGTGCCATCCGTCCCCTGCCTGTGCCCAGAGGGCTGCACACACCTCTTTCACGGGCACAAAGGCGGTAACCCTGGAGCTCAGGCTGCTCCCCTGGCTGTCTCCCCACGTCTGACCACGAAGACCGCCCAGGAGTGCAGAGCCCTTTGCCCGCCTACTCTCAGGCTCGGCCTTGTGCCACAGCCAGGCCCCCCGCGCCTGGGCCCATTTCCTCGAGGCCGGGGCACCACAGACCAGTGGGCCCTTCCTTCCCCCTTCCTTCCTCCCCAGAGCAGCAGGGAAGGGGCTGAGGACCTTCTAGCTTCTGGACCTGTCTACCTCGGGGGCCCAGCACCTTGATTCTCTCCTTCACCTGAAAGTGGAAGTGCTCCGCGGGCCTATTCAGCAGAGTCGGCTGGAGGGCCCAACGCCTCTGTCTGCTCCTCAGCGTGGTCGGGTTGGCCCTGCCAGACCAGGGAGTCCACCAATGCGGACACCTCTGAGCCGGCTCTACCCAGCCCCTGCTTGGTCTAAGGCACTCCAGGGCCCAGCTCTCTGGTGGTGGTTCCAGGCTTGATGAAGACTTTCTGGAAAATGTTCAGGTTCTGAAGCCCCGGTGAATGGTCGCCCCGGATGTGGTCCTGAGCCGAGTCCCCAGGAGTTTCCTTACAGTCCAGCCTGGGTGCCACGTTTGCTGGGCAAGGGGCAAGTGTCGATGGGGTCCTTGGACCAGCTCTCGGTCTTGCACAGGTCCTGGCTGTGAACGGGAGTTAGCTCGACTCCCTGCCTCTGAGCGGTGGCCACTGTCCAGGCTGGCCCAACCCCCCTGTAAGGGCCCCATGTAGTGCTGGGGGTCCTAGCACTCGAGACAGTCTCTCCCGGGAGCCCCCCGGTGCCTGGCCTCAGCACCACCGGCAGAAGTGTAGTGCTTACCCAGGGCTCAGCCAGCCATGCCGGGGGCACACGGCGCCCCTGGGGTAGGCCGGGACACAGGACCCACCTCCACTGGGGCCACGGGGACGTGGAGGCTGCACGTGGGATCGGCCAGCTTGTGTCAAAGGGAGGTGGGGGGCAGGGCGTGCCGTATCGGTCTGCTGGCCCCAGAGCTGCTCCAGCTGCTCCAGAGCCTTCCAGCTCATGACGGGTGCTCAGGAGCGGGCATGGGAGGCACTAGAGCCTTTCACTGCTCCACCTTCTGTGGCTCCGTATCCTCCTGAGTGGAGAGAGACATGGAGGACCACGCTGCCCCGTCCTCACCCAGCACCGCTCACCATAACTGCGTCCCGCACTTCGTCTCCCTCTGCTTTCCTGCCTGCTGATTTGTTCTGTTTCTGGCCTCATCCCCACCCCTAGAGCCAAGCCACAGCCCTGTCCGCTGCCCTGGGCCTCCCTGCTCTGCTCCCCAGTTCTCCCAATGTCCTTAAGGACAGCAGCCGAGCGAGCGCCCTGCTCCCACGTCGGCAGCCCACCCGGCCCCTACCTGCCCTGACACATGTGGACTCCAGGGCACCGGCCCCAGTCCGGCCATCCCATGAGGGAGCAGGACCGAGAGGGGGCCCCAGCAGCGGCTCCCCACGGGTGGATCAGGTCAGGACAAGCAGGAGCCTCGGAATCCAGCCCTGGGTTTCTCAGAGGCGGGTGGAGGGGCTGCCCACACTGCGGGCAACCAGAGGAGAGGGAACCCGAGTGTCGGGACCCCAGACGCAGTCAGCCCTGGCTGTCCCGGAGGACAGTGGCCCAGCCACTGCCTGGGTAGGCCCGGAAAAGCACCTCGGCCCCAGGGGCACCACGGCCCTCACTGGGCCGGAAGGGGGCAGGGGCTGCTCCCCCAACTTGCTAGGAGGCTCTGCATATTCCACGGGGGAAGGCACCCAGTGGTCTCTCCCCATGGACGACTCTCCCCACCGCCCACGTAACATGCCTCGCTGAGGCCCCTGGATGCTGATTGTCCCTAAGCCCATAGATTGTTGGTGGGCCCTGACCCTGGTACGTTTTGGCTGGGGCCTGATTGACACCTCAGCCCAACTCCCCCTGCACCACTAGCGTGACATCTGTGGGCACCCCTGCAGAGAGCCGGGCTGTCAGGCCCCACACAGGTGCCATAGAGGCCCCGGAGTGTCCCCCTGATGAGTCCTGGCTTCTGCTGGCTGAGTCCAGCCCCTGGCTGCAGCCTTGGGGATACGGGGTCAGACAGGGGACCCTCCTGTACCTCCTGAGGGCCGCACTGCCCCACTCCTCACTAGCAGCTCAGACGCTCCGACTTGAGGACAACTCTTTGTCTTGGTGGCTTTGGGGAGGAAGCCAGAAGCCGGGAGTTAGGGATACCCAGCTCTACGATGAAGCTGGAGGCCAGGAGCCCATGCCCTCCTTGATACACCCCACGGGACTCAGTTTCCTTATATTGTTCTCTTTTATAGATGAGGAAGCTGAGGCACACAGGGTTCCCCCAGCAGTCAGTGTGGCCCGCTCTCCACCGCTGCTCGTGGGCCCACATCTGCCAGGATCCTACGGCAGCCAGCGCCGAGCTGCCCGCCTCCTGCGCTCTCCTCGGCAGCTTCCACACTTCCTCCTACAGGAATCTAGCCACAGAAGGAAGAAGGCCTGGGATCCAGAGTCCTCCCTCTGCATTATTCCAGGAATCCCACAGCCCTGCGAGGACCATACCTGGCACCAGCTCTTGGCCAACAGCAGGCAATAGGGCTGAGTCTGAAGAAGCAGGCCAGGCTTAGCTCCCTGTTCCCCATGCTCCCCTGAGGGGGGCTTGAAGAGTGGGGAACCTGAGACCAGAGCCCCAGAGCCTCCAGGAGGCCGCCAAAGCCTGGAGGAAAGATGGCGCCCCCCCAAGCCAGGGCAGCTGTATCCTTCAGCTTGGGAGCATCCATTCGTCCCAACCACGGGAGGGGCCACAGCCTCTTCAGGGGAAGGAGGACACATTTGCTGGTCCTGTAGAGAGGCCCGTCAATGGTCTTCTCATCCATGTGGAAATGGGCACCTGGGAAGGTGGTTGCCCACATGGTGAGGCAGGGCCAATGCGCCGCCCACCTGTCCTTCAGTGGGGATCGAGCAAAGGGACACCCGCACGCTCACTTTTCCACTTCCACCTTGCTCCTGACTCTTCTCAGAGAGCCCTCGAAGGACCTGCTTCCATCTCATTCTCCACAAGCTTGGGGAGCCCTTGATGCTCAGAGCTGATCTACAGACCACTCAGCCTCAGCAAGAAGTTCTCAGGCTCGCCTTGCAGTCCACCCCTTGCCTCCTTGATGGTCTCTCTTATCCCCACACTTGAGGTGGCCTGGGCTTGTCTCTGGCCTTTGCTGCTCCCTCAGGGTCTATGATCTCGCCAGAGAACCCCCCTTCTCCGGGTTTCCGGGTTGAGATGACCTCTCATACGTTTGGAATACAGATCTGCAAGGAATCTCTCTGGCAGGGGCGGAACCCAAGGGGTCCAGTGCAAAATGAAAACGTGGTTTTCATTTTCATTTCCCCTTGCTTGAAAGTTTTTACGAGTTTCAAGACAACAAACTAGGAGCAGAGAACTAAATCAAGGGGGCCCTTTCAAGTCTGGGGCCGCACACAATGGGCACTGAATCAGTCTCATTTCCCCTTCATGCAGGCCTTCCGCTGTACCACACCTTCCAGCTGTGCTCCCCCAGCCCCCAGTTCTTCCAGCCCCCCAGTCTGGAAAGTTTAGCATCATGGTGAAAGGATGAAGGAGCCAAGAAACAAAGTGGACTCTCCCCCAGCAAAGTCCACTGCTGGCTCCTGGCACCTACAGGGGCTGGCAATCCACATCTGCCCAGCTCTTCAGCTCCCCACCCCTGGCAGTCGACTCTCTCTCTCTCCCTGGACTCACCCTCCCTGGAACTCTCCGGACCCTCCCAGCAGTGCCCTACCACATGTCACCATCTCTGATCTTCATCTGGGACAAATTTAGATCCTCATTGCTGACTCAAGGGGGTTATGAACTCACAAGGACCAAGATTCAGTTTTTTTTTTCCTCCTCCTAACTTCTCAAACTGTGTCATACACTGCTTGGAGTGGGGTGTCCAGTAGGTGCTCAGTTCTGGAGTCAGAGGTCCTCAGAGACACGATGTGCTGGCTGTCAACAAGGTGCTTGGGTCCCCTTAGCTCAAGGAAGTCTCAAGTCCCATTTCCCCCTCTCATCTATCCCTCCCCAGAGCCACGTAGGCAGCTGTGGGGGACAGCAAGGCCCGGGGCACCCTGAAGTCTGATGTGTCCTCTGGTGGAGTGATAGTTCACTTCATTGGCGTGCTTAGGATGTATTGTCTCAGTGTGGGTCAAATTAGCCCTAGAGGCAGCTCTGGATCTGTCCTAACACACTCTAAAAGCAAAACCCCAAGGGATCTCCCTGCTTCCAAGTAACTGTGTGCCAGAATGAAAAATCTAGCACTCAACAATGTAAAATGTGTTGTCCAACACTGCAGTAAAAATCAACCTAGAATTCTATACCCAATGCAAATTTCCTTCATGAATTAAGTAAAAATACTTTTTTAGACAAGCAAAAGCAGACAGAATATATTGCCAACAGACCTGCACTGTATGAAAATTTAAAATTCTAAAGACAGAAGGAAAATACCAAAATGTGGATCTACACAGAGAAGTGAAGAATGCTGGAGATAACAAGATGCAGGTAAAAGAGACTTTTTCCCCTTGTTTTATCTCTTAGAAAGAAAACAATTTAAAACAAAAATATTTATGCATATATAAAATTAAAATGTATGCCAATGATAGCACAAAGAAGAAAGTGGAAATCCAATTGTAAGGTTCTTACATTCTACACGAGGTGGATTGTAGTTATATATATAAAAAATAGGGTTGGGACATTGGCAAGCCAGCCAGCCCCCCTGCCCCCACCGGCCCACCCTGGGTGGGCAGTAAGGCAAGGACCAGGGCCCTGTGGCAATGGGGCTGGCTCAGGTTGCTCAGAGGATGTTCATACCTCCCCCTGGGAATGAATATATATATATATATATAATATATAATACATATATTATAATAAATATTTATATATTTATATATATTTATTTATATATATAAATAAAATTTATCTATATAATTACATAAATACAATGTGCTATATTTATATGTATATGTCCATCCATTTATATATATGTGTATGTGTGTGTGTGTGCGTATCTCCATCCCTACAGCAACCATTAAAAAATTAAAGATGCACAACCAGTAAGCCAATAAAAAGCGCTCAGTTAAAAAGAACATAGTAAAGAGGGGAAAAGAAACAAGAAACAGAGGAGACAAATAGAAAACCAGAAAGATGGTAGATTTAAATTCAACCATGTTGATAACTACACTAAATGTACTTGACTTAAAATACTGCAAATAAAAGGCAAGGATTTGCAGGTTAGGGAAAAAAAGCAAGACCCCACTATTCACTGTTTATAAAAAAGAAACAAAAAACCCCAAAACAAAACAACTCTACTTTAAATATAAAGACACAGATAGATTAAAAGTTAGGATAGAAAAAGAAATACTCCCACCAAAGAAAAGCTAGAGTGGCTGTATCACACAAAGTAGAGTTTATGACAAAGAATCATTTACTAGAGATAAAGAGGAACATTTCATCATGATGAAGAATGTCAGTCCATTAGGAGGACCTAACAATCTTAAATGTGTTTGTGCCTAAGAACAAACCTTCGAATTGCATGAAGTAAAGCCGATAAAGCTAAAAGGAGAAACAGGTCAACCCACAATTCTAGATTTCAATACTCCTCTCTCACTAACTGATACAAGACAGAAAATCAGGGAGGATACAGACTTGACTGACATTAATAAGCAACTGGGACTGACATAAGTAGAACACTTTACCAACAACCGCACTTTTTCAGCACTCACAAAAACATTCAGCTGAGCCATAAGAAAAGTTTTGGTAAGTTTTAAAAGATTTCAGTTATACAAAGCATGATTTCTGGACAAATCAGACCTGCACTAGAAATTAGTAACGGAAACGTCTGTGAAAATCCTCAAATATTTGGAAAACACCTTTCACTGAAACATGACATGCTCTAGTTTTTAAAATAATCACTCAACCTGCTGTATGGAGAACAAACAAGAGAAAGGCAAGGACAAAAGCAGCAATACCATCCAGGAGGCATTTACAGTTGTCCAATTGTGATGGTCCATTATCTGGCATCATGGACTAGTGTGTTAGCAGGGAAGGCAGTAAGAATGGGTCCTTTCCTGAATGGTGCATAAGATTTGCTGATGGCTTGGATATTGGAATGACAGAGGGAAGGATATCCAGATTCTTGACTTGTGCAAAAGGTTTAGAGCCACTATCTATGAGAAGGGAGGCTTTAAGAAGGTAAGGATTTGAAGGGAAGGTTTAAGTTTTGAGCATGTAAAAACTTGGGTGCTTATTAGACACATCCACGTAGAGAAGTCAAATAGGTTGTTGGAATCCGGTGTTCCTGGGAAGTGGGCTAAATATATTTTTCGGTTCTATCAGCATGTGAACTTTAGACTGAATGGGATGACCGAGAGACAGAAAGTGCAGAGAATGATCCAGAAATGAACTCTGGGGTCCTCCAAGTGCAGAGGTTGGGAGAGGAGCCAGTGGGATGAAGAGCAACAAGGTGGAAGTAAGGCCAAGAACAATGGGAGGTTTATGAGGAAGGGTGACCAACTCATCAAATGTTAAAAACTTCTCACCAGGGGTGAGAAGCTAACTACCGGCATTAGTGGTCACCACGGGCTAAGGTTGTGGTAGGGAGCTGAAAGGGAGGAAGTGCAAACAGATACAGATTTCTTTTTGGGTTACAGTAATGGTTACACAACTCTGAGGATATGGTGAAAAGTACTGAATTGTACAACTGGTGAATTGTGTGCTGTGTGGTTATATCTCAAAGCTGGTTTTAAAAACTGACCACTGGTTTTAGCACATGGAGATCACTGCCAACCTTGAGCGAAGCAATTATAGTGGGGTGACAGCAGCAAAAGCCTGATTGGAAGGGTTCAAAGAGTGAAGACAAGCAAGAACAACAAAGACATCTCTTTAAGGTAAGGGAATAAAGTCATGTTTGTTTTGCTTGCTGTTGGGAATGATCTAGCAGTGAAGCAAAGATTGATGGTGCAAGAATGAGTAGTCCCCGTGGCTGCCTCACTCATCCCCATGCAGCCTCAAGGTGTGAGGAAAGGAACTGACCTTGGGATCACACAACAAGGAGCAAGGGCAGGGCATGTGGACTCAGATGAAGGTGGGAGGGTGAAGCGGGAGCCTCCCATTAGCGGCTTCAGTTTATTCCATTATCTGGGAGCATGGTGATGAGCCAAGTGAGGGAAGCGATGAACTGGGGAAATAAAGTAGGATTAATGGGCAGTCCTGGAGCAACCTGAGATTTGTGGTCATGAGTT
This sequence comes from Procyon lotor, assembly GCA_028646535.1. NCBI lineage: Eukaryota > Metazoa > Chordata > Mammalia > Carnivora > Procyonidae > Procyon > Procyon lotor. The sequence goes on from CM053603.1 coordinate 50,096,547, forward strand.
CAAGGCAGGAACAGTCACAGTGATATTTTTTCAGTCACACTGGCAGCGCAGGAGCACGGCACGTGCAAAGTTGTGAGTCACCCAGGCTGGGTCTGTACAAGGCTGCCTTCAGGAGAACAAAGAGAAACAGGGGACACGGTTTATATTGCTGAACACCAATATGCCACTTTATTATTTGGATTTTTTTTTTCCCATTTGTCACATACCTGTCAATGTTTACACAATGAGGAAAATCAACCAGCAGTGGAAGCAACTGACCAAATCAGCTGATAATTCTGTACCCTCTTAACACACATCAATTCTTACTTGGTAGGGATATCTTTACTTGGATTCAGTCTCACAGCTATTCTTAAAATCGGTGTCAAGATTGTCACATCTTTAAATACAGATAGAATTGCCAGAAGTACATAATTTTATATATATATGTGTATATATATATAATATATGTACACACACATACAGAAAAATACAAGACTAATTGTTTTTCCACAATATTTAATTTACACACTACTATAACTCTATGCAACTTCTGAAGACAGGTTAAGGGGTACAAGAAACTGTTTAGAGCTAGTAAATAGTTTGGTCCAATATTATCTTAATGTAATGGTTATTTGCTCCCTCCCTTTTATGTGATGACATACTATGACATACAACACATGCACAATCATTCACTTATGAACAAATGAGTAAGACGCCACTCAGACTGACATCTGTATACCCAGAGGGTCAACCAACCACACACAACTAATAAGGCTATAATACAGCTATGCAGCATAAACGGTCAACACTGCTGATCCTAAAGTGAGCACCATATATACATCTGAATATAAAAAACCATTGGAAACCAAACACATATGGGTTAGTTAAAAGGTGCCATTCCAAGGCTATACATAATCACAGGAAAAAGTATTTACATTACTTGGAAAACAGCTGCAACAAAGAGTTTATTGCCAATGCCCTTTATAAACTTCTCTCCTACGTTTAATACAGATGTTACGCTCACTATCTACGTGAACCCCACATCTTATTTCTGGCCCTTTATAAGATCCCTGCTCAAGAATTTCAAGCAAATATGTTCTATGGCTTCACCCACACATCTTTTCTGGTAGCTTTCAATTATAAATATCACAATGAACTAACTAAAGCTGTAGCTTAAAACATAGCTAGCCTAGGTCTAGAAAGTAAAATAAGTATTTTAAGTATCATCTTCGTTTAGTAAGTATATTGTGAAATTGAGTTCGTAGTAAAATCTATGAATCCTAAGTAGCAGAACCAGTGTGTACTTGGAGAAACCATGACCAACGGAATGCAGTCCTTTGGTGCTCTGCCCACTCTACAGACAAAGTGACTGTCACTTCAGAGCCGTGAAGGAAAGCTGCAGAGTGTGGGAAGGTCCCCCCTCCCTCAACGCCCCCCAGCCACATCCTATCACCAATGTGGATAAGCATTGCTTTGAAGACCCCCAGGGAACAGCCTGAAAAATTAACATCTGGCCCCTTGCAAAATTAGCAATCTGCGTCTTACAAGATAAAATGCCATGAAAGATGATTATCTGGTCAAAAGTAGTCTTTGTACAGGAACAGTTTAAAGCAAGAGTTCTTTGATTATTGTTTTGGCAGGAAGGCAAAGTGAAAAACACTTCCAGCAAAAAAAAAAAAAAAAAAAGCCAAAACCAAAATGACAATAACAACAAAAAAACAAAGCAGGCTTTGTGCATTTTTGTTTGCTGTGTGAATTTTGCTCTTTTATATGTGTTTGACCAGCCAATTTTCATAGCTTACTGAGCTAAAGGACATAGTAGAATGGAAAAAACAAAAGAGACAACTTAATTACCAAACTAAAAATCAAATCCTAAAAATCAAATCCCAGTAATTTTTTTTTTTTTTTTAATTTGTAGGGTTTTGACTTTGCCAACCTCTGCGTGCACCTTTGCTCCCATATTAGGCCCTACAGGTTCTTCTATCTACATGGTTTTAAAGGAAACCCAAGGGTGCGCCCTATAGGAAGGAATTTACACCAAGCATCTTTTTGTTCTGTTAGACAGACTATACACTCTGTAAGTAGAGTTAAGACACCATCAGTTCACTTCATCACATTACAAAATAGGATTGTCTGCTTGTAATTTACCACTACGGGGGAAGCTGCCTTATAAATCTAAGTACTTTATCTTACCTAGTACAAAACAAGAAAATCTTTTTCAGTTAAATTTTAAGAGCCCAAACTTCTTTTCACACGATAGCTTAAGACAAACAGGTGTGGGTGTGTTGAAATCATGGTTTTAAGGTTCTCAGTGCAGACGCCCGCTGTCCTCTGCTCGGCGCGGGCCTCGGAAGGCGGGGCACGCACGCACTCGCAGGCTCCAGGCCTGTCAGCATCACAGCGTTATTGCTTTGGTTCTGTCTCAGACACCACGGAGTGTGCCTCCGAGCACGGAGTCCCCGTTAGCACAGAAGGTCAGGACAGGAATTTAGATTTTTCACAAGGAAACAAAAGCATTTTTTTTCTCTCTAGATTAAGTGCAGAACATCAAATTTCTAAGTGCTCCATTTATATTAGGTTCCAAATATACATTTTAATTTAATCCTGATCATCCACATTAAAATTATAAATGTAAAAATTACACAATAGACTTCTCGGCTGGAAAAGAAGTGTCTAGCAGCATGCACAAAGACCATGCATCGTCACACCATCAGGCGAACAAATGAAAAGGTAATAAATAACTGCTCCTAACGCCCACTTGCAAAGAGTAAAACCAAAGACAGAAGAGTGAAGCGAGTCGGTCTTCATCACTCCGAGCAGGAAGCGTGCCAGTGGCCAGCGTGGGCGCAGTCAGATGACATGGCAGCAGCTGGCCTGGCTGGAGGCGCACAGCAGCCCGTCCTTAGGGTTCCGTTGGATGTTCACAGAGATGGTCTTTTCACACAGAGGTAGCTGTAGCACGTTATTTTTCAGGTTCTTGCTCTTTATCCGTTCTAACTCAGTGCTGCTGTCTGCCACATGGTCAGAGAAGAACTTGATGCTGCCCATGCCCGGAGCCTGGCCTGCATTCCCCGTGGAGCTGATACACATCTTCCACGTGGACTTCTCCTGGACCTTGACGCTGGAGAAGGACAAGCCGCCCTGCGGGTCGAGAATGTACTTGGCACCGCCGTGCAGCTGGGAGCCGAGGCAGAGGCTCATGAGTTTGAGGCTCTGCACCAGCTCGCCGGGCCCGGGGCCGGCGCAGCGGCGCGTGCTGCCCGACGTGCCAGTGGGCTTGCCGCCCGAGCCGCCAGCGGGGCTGCCCCCGCCCGCGCTGTTCTCGCTCGGGCTGGCCTTGTCCGCACCGCTGCTGCCGGCGCTTGGCTTGCCCTGGCCCCCGCCGTCGCCCTCGCTGCCAGGGGGACCCTCGCTGCTATCCCGCCGGTGCCAGGAGTAGGTGAAGCCGCTGTCTTTGTCCAGCCGCCGCCGGCTCTCAGAGTCGTCGTCGCTGGTCTCCGAGCTGCTGCAGCTGGAGCCGCGGCCCTGGCTTTTCCTGCGGTGGTAGCGCTTGTGCACTGTGCCCGGGGAGGCAATGTTCATCTTGAGCCGGCTCAGCTTGGGGGGCAGGTTCTCATCCATGTCGAACTCGTCATCCGACTCCCCTTCCTCAAAGATCTGGTTGAGGACGGGAGCGCTCTTCCTCGATGTCAGCCGGTTGGTCACCGAGGGCTTCCGGCGCAGAACCACTTGTGTCGAAAGGGACATGGGCTTCTTGTCCTCCTCATCTTCCTCTTCGTCTTCCTCCACCCGGAACAGGCACTTGCGCCCACTGGCTGTGGGTTTCAAGCTCGCCGGGGACACCGTGGAGAGTGCCGGTCCGGCCAACTCAGGGAGGTCGTCCTTCTTAGATGAGTCACACAGGCCTTTGCTCCTGTGACCATTGAGGACATTTTCGGCAGCCCGAGCAGGAGACTGAGGGACAGTTGCATGAGACAGAGGCGTGGCTGTGAGATCATCCTCAAGGTCCTGGGGTACATCAATTTTGGTGGGCCACGACTGTCTGTGTAAATAGATTGGAAGAAGAAAGCCGTGTAATAATATGCAGACTTTACTAAAACTACATCACGTAACACTGACTGGAGCAAAATCCACAGACCAAAAAAAGAAATACATAAAAAAGAAAAAAAGAAAAGAAACAGCAGCTTTGCAAACCCATTCAACATCCTATAAAGATCAGCAAGGACACCAGCAAGGACTCCAGCAGGGTACATGTGCCTCTGAAACATAGCTCTGTGTGGCTAACCCAGCCAGATAAGAACTTCATCAGAGCTGTCAGGAAAAGGGGGCCAAGAGCTACTCCACCTTCCCCATATGAGTCTTACACCACAAGAAAAACAATTTTAAAAAGCACAAGGGAGATCACCAAAGCAAAACCCAAACACCACATATTTTGTTCCTCTGGGTCTTAGATCACAACCTTTGAAGGCATATGGTTTGCTAATAAAATTCTCCAGAAAAAAAATGTATAATTCACCTGAAACTCCCAGTCTTTCAGATATGACAGGATGGTGTAAAAGTTTGGTGTTTATAAAAATAAATGGAAATAGTTCAGTGGATTAAACATGAGGATATGGCTAAGAAGTCAATGAACACGGGCATACATAAAACTCTCCTTTACCAATTAAAACACATACGACACTAAATATAAATTCATGTATTTTTAAATGTCCACCCAAGTGTAGTTAAGTAGCAAATCCACAATTATTTAAACTTTGATTTTACTCCCCAGTCTAGAGTCAACCAAGTAACAAGAACATTGCTTGGCAGCCAAAGAAAAAAATTTTTGAAAATGAGGTCTCTAGCCTGTTCTGGAATTCTTAACTGTCCTCTCTGTCCAGGGGAATAGTAGATGCCAGAGATCTTTAAAACAGCCACTTCCACACTACAAGACTTTCCTTTCACGCTAATTATGTTATCCTGCAGGATAGTAAAACCCAAATAAAGTAAAACCCAAATAAATCTGTAACTTTGAAAATCTCATAGGAATTTAGGACATCTTTCTCCCAACTCAGAGCCTCCTCTTTGTCCATGGAATGCATGGTCCATCTATGCTAGTCACTGCTGGGTAGTTCATAAAAGCTGAGTGTTGGTTGGATAATGTCTCTGAGGTCGCTGAGTGTCTCTGGACAAGTCATCTGCCCCCACCATCACAAATGCACAAAATGCACAAAGCCTAGTGACGCCTGTGACTCTGGAGAATGGTTACCCAACACCCCCTCACCCCCCCACCCCGTCCTGAAAGAGCAGCCCCGCCCCTCAGGCCCACAAACACCCCGGGGGCCCTGCGCGGGGTGGGAGGGGCGGGGCATGCCAACTATGTCAGACTCACCAGAGTGGCAGTCAGCGTAGCCCAGGCTGAGGGGGCCCACAAGTGGCAGAGGCTCTTCTCTCCCCACCTCCTACCCCACCTGAAAGACCCCACTCCCCAAAACAGGATGAGTGGGTGCGGCCAGTAAGGTACTGGGGGGCTCCTCCACAGGCCACTTCTGAACCAATGGCTCTTACTTAGAGGAGTAAGTCAAGCCATTCAACTACTCACACTAACTGAGCACTCTGAGCTCCATGTTGTGCCGAAGTACGAAACCTTCACTGCCACGACACTGGCTTATCTTAACAAAAGGGAGGAGAGATGGCTAAACAAGAATGACAAATGGGTCACACGGACAGAACAATTTACAGGGCCCGAGCACTTCTCAGAGCCAGCACTGCGGGGAGAGCTGGACAGGGCTGAACGCGCTTCACCACCCCCAGCTCTCCACAAGTTGCTGCCATTATCCTCCCTAAAGGTCACACAGGCTGGGTCCCAAGGCTACCACACACACCCCGCCCTGTCTCCGGGGCAACCTCGGAAGCTTCTGAGCGGCTGCTGCCCAGCCTGGCCTCTGTGGTCTAGCCTTCAGGATTCTCCTCACTTCCTGGGGCCAGAGACGATGCTGGCACCAGGCCCTCCCATGCTGGGGTCCGCTCTTCGGACGACCACATGAGGCCTCTGCTGCCACACAGACCATGCCATGCTGCCTGCCCATGCTGACCAGACCCAAAGGGGCGCGCTCTCTACAGTGCGGCTCCCGGGTTCACCCTGCCTCCCCCCGAAGAGCTGCGCTCATTTCCACATCTGTCTCCTGACTCGGTCCAGGGTCCTGAGCCCCAGGTCACTCTGACCTGAAGTCATGTCCAGTAACAGAACTAAGTCAGGTCCAGCATTTTGACAAAAGTCACAGTGACAGCAAAAAGAAGGCAAGGAAGCAGATGCCCCATCTGCCCTGGGTTGGGGAGGAGGCGAGACACCTCACAGAACCTCCACTCCAGTATCTCCTGGAGGATAAAAGGAAAACCTAAGGGAAGGCTCTGATATTTCTTTACAGCCTCCTTGGGCTTTGTAGCTTTTATAATAAGGACAACCAACTTAACTCACATATGTGATCAACTTCAGACTGAGTTCCGATCTGTTTCACTGAAAACGGCTCAAATCCAAATAATCTGTTCTCTAAGGCTGGACTGACTCCAGATTTCATGGCCTGATGTGTGGTGACCCTGCTCTTCCCTATCGGGGGGCTCAGGTCAGGACTAGGATGACCTCACCACTTGAAGTCACCGTCCTGGTCGGTCTCCTGCCTGAGTCCCTGGCTCCCTGGGACCCAGTCCTCTTCTACACAGACAGCAGAGAGCGTGCCTAGGTTTCATTACAAAAGCCTCCATCTAGGATCTAAACTAAGTTACTAAGTCAACTTTCCAGTTCTAGACTTTCTAAATCTTTATACTTTGGCCACCCAGCAATGTTTTTTTTTTTTTCTCTTCTCTGTTGCTACATCCCAAGTAACAACCTATACATGGATGGCAAGCTGACTGCAAGTAATTTAAATCCAATGGCTTTTTGTGTAATAATTATTACATATTCGCACACAGATATTTGTATATGGATGTATGCATAGAGAATTATTCAGAATTGGGAACATTCTTCTGTTTTGAATCACATCACTTCCACGGATTACTTTATCTGAAGAGGGAAAGATAAATTCTACAGAACTTTCATAGTAGTGATGTAAAAATGTAATCCTCTCCATCCCTTGATTTTAAATGGAAAGCAAATGTGGCAGAAGAAAAATCAAGATCGGAAAGAGCAAGTGGGAGGAAGAGAAAAGGGGGAAAAAAATGCAGGAGAGCATATTCATGACTTGCCAAAGACACCAGTGGTGGTGAAACAGTCATAACAGTGACAGCAAACATGTAGAGCCCAGCTCGGGAGGTGGATGTATTATTACTCCCATTTCACAGACCAGGAAGCTGAGTCAAAAAGAGGTAAAGTGACCTCCCAAGGTCAAGCAGCCAATAAATCAACTAGCTGATCTGTGAAATCACTGAAATCCTGAGATAATATCATGGCACAGAAATGCCCTAAATGTTCTTAAAAATTATTTCAAATAACAGAGGGAAAATTTGGCCCTGTTCCTGGAATGAAAACTTAAAGAAAATAACACATTAATACATATAAGATCTGGAAGAGTTTAATGAAAATAGTTGACAGATACTCTGCTTTAGGCTGCTTCTCCAAACGTGTTTTCCTGGCCAGGCCAGTAGCCACAGCCCCTCTGCCCTGAGCCCAGGAAGGAAGGTGTCCTTGGTGACAAAGGAACAAGACTCCCACACAGGGAGAGCCCATGCGTGGCCTCTCCAGTGAGGCTGTCACCATTGTTTATACTCTCGTGCCCCAAAGAGTTATTAGGAAGCATATTTTTTAAAGGGGTTCTCTATTTCAAAATGTTAACTTACTAAAATCAGTGAAGATTTTTTTCTCACCTAAACTGGGCCTTGATATTGCTAGGACTTGCAGATCTGGTTTGTATTTCTTTCTCTTGCTTCTCCCTCAAGATCCTTTCAGCAAGCAAGAAGTAAGTGGCCGTGATATGATTATACCTGTTGGTTTCCAGGGCCCTGAGGGAAATAAGGAAGAATAAATGTAAGCCACATCAGCAGGTTTGCTTTTTTACAAGCAGAACTCATTCCCTCCCCCCACCAAAGTACAAACAAATGAAATCCAATGACCTGGAATCTTTAAAATTATTAAAAAAACACAAAGAAGAAAAACCTAGTAGTTATTTACATCACTCATGAAATTCTAAAAAAAACTACATAAAAATATTCAGTAAGTAAGAAAAATCCAAAATGCCGAGAGCAGCTGGATGTCAGTTTTTGATGCATAAAAAAGGTGATGGAGGTTTCCAAGAATATATGCATTTTACAAAACTTTAATCTGTATCAAAGTGTTCATTTTCATTAAATTGGCTTACTTGATTCCATCAGAAGTACGAAATAAGCTGTATGAATGTGCACTGAAATGCTGGTATCAATCAGAAAAACAAGTGTAAGTTTTTACCTTTGCATTTAAAGAATTACTAATGTAACTGAGACCATGTCATTAGCTTCTTCTTTGAATAATATCAATGTACTCATTCATCCATTTCAAAAGAGTGCTCCGAGTCCCTAGCCTGAATGGGCGCCCAACAGGCCGGCTCAGGGCATCCCGCCCATGGGGCACACGGCTGCCTATCCTCCTGCAGCTGGCCTGGCCCACACGAGAGCACTACGAAGGGTCTACAAGGGCCCAGAAACTCTCTTAGTCAGTGAAAATACACAATGAACACTTAGGAAAGGAGCAATACAAGGACCCCATTTCACAAAATGAATGGCAGGGGAGGGGGGCGTGGGGGGGAATCATAGCTAATGGGGGCAGGGCAGCCCAAGGTGCAAGACTCTAAAGAGCGTGCCCAGGATGAACTTCAGGGCTCAGAACTACCTAGAGTGGTTTCCTAAGCCGAGTACCAGCTAAGGTCACTGGCTTATTTTGACAGGACCAAAAAACACGAGTCTTTGAGTTGAGGCATCATGTTCAGAAGGAGGAGTTGGTTACAGACACAAGCCATGGGTAAGAGGTGAAACCAGCTGGGGGGCCGTGGGTTCAGGCCTGCCGGCACCTGCTTCACCATGTAACTGCCCTCTAGTGCACACGCAAATGGAGTCACCTGAACCAGTGAGAATGCCCCTTCCTGCGAATTTATCATTGAATTTACATGAATCAAATAGTTCTAAATGATGCCACTGCATGTTCTTTATTTAAGCTAAGAACACTGAGCCAATTCAAGGAGATACAAATAAGCCTTCTATGCACTCAAAATGAAAAACCACTTTCTACACATTCCTAAAACGAGCGTCCTTGGCAGGCATAGCAAGTGTTCTGCTCTTCCTGTTCATTTAGGTCATTAAGTATGACAACTCATAATGCAGCTGGAAATCTGCAGAAATTTATACTTAAACCAAAATTTTGAATCTTGAGTTTTTTTGGGTTTTTTTTTTGCCTCCCCACCTCCCCACCCCAAGTATCTCTTCTTTTCATCATACCTGATGGTTTCATTCAACAGGTTAAAGAACACTGACTTTTCATTTGTGAAAATACTTCATACCTTTCTAGACAGGACCTCTTATAGAAATAAATCATTATTAAATCAAGGCAACTGCATCTTAATATTGTCCTTGATTCCAAACTTCTCAGATTATTAAAAACTGGCTTTGGTTTTAAATGACAACAACTTTGCATCTTGGGTTGTAGGTTGCTGCCGCAAGGGCTCTGAAGGGCCAAAAAGTAATAAACATTTTAGGCTTTGTGGGTCACGCGGTCTCTCTCACAGCTAATCTGAAATTGTAGCACAATGTGGCCAATGACAATACCCAAGCCATAAGGTATGGTTGTGACCCACAAAAACTTCCCTTATGACAATGTGTGACTGGCCCTGTGTGTCCACCTCTGATTGAGAGGACTGTGGTCTGCCCCATTCTCTCCACTCGCTATGGGGAGCAGGGGGAGACAAGACAATGAAGATGCTGCTATGGAAAAGACATGTACTGGGATAGAAAAGAAGCTATTCCAATCCACCCCGACAGGAAGGGAGAGAGGTCACAGCATTCGGTGACACCACCCAGCAATGGTGTAACTTGTTCACTGGCACAAAATAAAAACAACACAACAGTATAACCTACGAGACAGGCACTGGGCCAGGAACTCTAGAAATAAATGACATGACTTCTGCTAATTGGGAATGCTACGGATTATAGTGTCCACAGGCCCTGACAAGCTAAGAGGAGAAACCATTCCAAGAATCCTAAACCCGTGGCCCTGTGCTAGTGAGTGCTGACATACTCCACAATGGCGTCGCGGTCTGCTATGTCCCCAAGCACCATGCGCTGAATGATGCTGTTGTGTTCCTCCTCCGAGAGGTTTTTGTATGACACGAGGGGGATGTTATACTTTGTAGCTGGTGAAGGGTCCACTCCCTGAAGCCAAGGATGATTTTCAATCTCTTCTAAGGAGGCCCTTCTCTTGGGATCTCTCTGTAGCATCCGTGTGATCAGGCTGGAAAGGAAGGTAAGTCCACTGTTAGAGCAAACTGTTGGCAGGGATTAGTAATGGTGGATTATTTTATTAAACAGAATTGTCTCCTACACATATTTATACCATCAAATTTCATTAGGATCACTAGTGGTGGTGATGGTAGAGCAGATGGCAATAAAGAAAATTTAGTGCCATCAGATTCAAAAATAGAAAATCACAACTGCTGGATATACTGGTAAGCCAAACAGCTTCCTATCATCTAGAATTAGCTCTAGATATCAACATCTGTTGCTGAATTAACTGTGGCTTAGTGGCATGCCAGAATCAGCTATACTCATCAACAATGCCATACAGAATACAGTGCATGAGCCAACTTCTGCTTCAGGAAGAATAAATGATCCTGATGAAAACAATCAAAATGCCACAGGCTTTTAAACATATGTTTTGTTTAAATACATTGTGCTAGCAAAAAAATAAATACATATATACATAAAGATGGAAGGAAAGAAGGAAGGAAGGAATACTCAGGAAAAAACAGAATAAAAGCAGGACTTTTATGAGGCGAATGACAAAGCTAGCTTTTGACCCGATGGCTTCTGCTTTGGTTTTGAAGGCTATACTGAGTGCACAATATAGAAATAAAATGTATAAGGCCTACTGAAGCAGGGAGTACAACTGGAACCCTCGTAAAGAGCTGGGGTCCCAGCTTCAGTGGAAGGGGGAATAATAAATGAGAAACATATCTGTTACAACATCAGGAAGGAAACCTGCCTGCCTCAACACTGGCTGTGGAGGTGGGGCAAGGAAATGTCTTCTAAGACTTTCTAGCCACAGGCTGGTCCTCACACAAGTTTGTGGTCCAAATTAATGGTATCTTGTGTGGTACATGTAGGAAGAAGTTAATTTCAGGTGGTTTTAAGTTAGAAGTGCTCCTAAGTAACCACAGTAGAGAAGGAAATGTAAAATCTTTCGCTAGGAACATAACTTAAAAGAACTCCCCACATAGTACTATAAGGAATATGACCTTATAATAAAAAAATACAAAGGCTGCAAGTACTAACAAAAACTAATAATACATGATGGCAAAATCAGAATGCAAAGTCTTCAAATACTGAAATTTTCAGACACAGAAGATAACTATATTGAATATGTTTAAGACATGAAGAAGTCGGAAATACAAAAGACTGAAAAGAAAGTGATGGACAAATTTTTAAAATTAGATATAAAGAGAATTGATGAATTGGAAGGCAGAGCCAAGAAAATAACCCTGCACCAGTGGACTAACAGAAAATACAAGGAGGACAGAGTGAAAATAATGAACATATATCTAATCAGAGTTCCAGAAGGGAATGAGGGAATGGGGTGAAGAAACTGTATTTGAAAAGATCATATCTAAAGATTTTCCAAATTCATGGAAGAACACAAATCCCGACCCAGGAAGCCTAACACCTCCTAAGCAGAATGAATAGAAGCTCTTAGAGCAGCCTGAGAAGAGACAGATCACCTGTACAAGAACAGTGACGACACGAATAGATGACATCCCAAAAGCAACATGACATATCAGATGTGGTAACATCTTCAATAACCTGAGAGAAAACAATTGTCCACACCTAGAATTCTACACTCAATGAAACTTTCAAGGGCATATGTAAAATAAAAAGATTTTCAATGAAAAACTGAGGAAGATGATCACCAACAAATACTCATCAAAGAAATTCTAAAGAATATAATTTTAGCAGAAGAATGTAATCCCAAGTGGAAGGATATACAAAGTTTTTATCAAGCATCTGGGTTAATTCTAAACAATATTTTTACTATCCAGAATGCTAATACTGTCTAATTTGTGGCGTTAGAGAATATTGAATGGTAAAGTGTTCTAAGGATTTTGTGTTTAGGAAGAGCTAAAGATAAGGATTAACTATTGATTTTATTAAATTAAGCATATAGGGGCCACCTGAGTGGCTCAGTCAGTTAAACATCTGCCTTCAGCTCAGGTCATGATCCCAGGGTCCTGGGACAGAGCCCCACATAAGGGGTTCCGTGCTCAGCAAGGACTCTTTTTCCTCTGCCCCCTGCTCCCCCATGCACTCTCTCTCTCTACTTCAAATAAATAAAATCATAAAAAAGTTAAAATTAATTAGTTAATTAAGTATACAAATATGTATGTGTGTTAAAACAGGATAATTACTACAATTGACTAGAATGTCTAAGCTAGTTGAAGGCAGAAAGCCATAAGGGGAAAAAGAAAAATCTCCATCAATCCTAAGGAAGGAATAGATGCAAAAAAAGGAAGAAAAGCAGGACAAATATGAAGCATATAAAAAGAGCATAAATATATCTACATCTTTCAGTAAAGACAATATATATAAATGAGATAAACTCTGATAAAAAGACGAAAATTCTTAGAAGGGATTAAACCCAAGCTCCCAGCTGTTAAAAAAGACTTACTTAAAACCAAGACAATGAAAGGTTTAAAGTAAATGAATGGAAAACTATATAATACATAAATGCTAATCAAAAGAAGACTGGTGTGGCTAGCTAAAACTAGATAACACAGATTGACTTTAAGGAAAAAGGCATCATTAGAGATAAACAAGTGATATACAAGTTCAATTCACCAGTAAGATACAACAATTTGTACCTAATACTATTGCCTCAAAACACTTAAAGCAAAAACTGACAGACCTCGAAGAATAAAACAAATCTACTATCATAGTGGAAGAATATCTTAGTAATAAATCAAGTAATCAAAAAACTCAGAAAGGATGTAAGTAATTTAGGACAACATGATTAACAAGCTTGATCTTAAGGATTTATACATAACTCTGACCCCGAAAGTGAAAAAATATACATTCTTTTCCAGAACAAAAAAATTATTTACAAAAACTGACTCCACGGTAGGTGTTAGGCAAGCTTCAACAATCTGAAAAACAGCAACAAAAAATTAGTACTATATAGACTATATTCTTGGACCACAATGCAATTAAGTTAGAAATGAGTAACAAAAAAGTAATTAGAAAAATTCTATACATTTGGAAATGTAAAACACCCTTCTAAAAATCTTAAAGGTCAAATAAAGCATGTGAAGCTAGAAAATACTCAGAACTGAATAATAACAGGGCTATAAATCAAAACTAGATAAGATACCACAGAAATGGTACAAGAAGGCAATTTAATAGCCTTAACTATGATATTAGAAAAGGAAAATTTGTGAGCCAAGTCTCCAACGTAAGAAAAAATGAAAAAAGAAGAGACTTAGCCCATGAAGTAGGCAGAAGGAAGTAATATAGGTAAGAGAAAATTCACAATGTAAAACAAAAAATACAAGGAAATTAATAAAGATAAAAGGCAATTCCTTGAAAAAGAATAATAAAATTAACAAACCTCAGGCAAGACTAATTAAGACAAAAACAAGAGAAGGCAAAAACTCAATAATGGAATAATAAAGTACAACATCCCACTGATCTATATACTTTACAAATATAACCAGAGACTATAAATACTTCAGGCCAATACATTTGAAACTTTAATTAAATTGGGCAAGCTCCTTAAAAAACAGAAGTTAGCAAAACTGACAGGAAAAAGTGGAAAACCGAATGGTCCTGCAATTATTAAAAATAATACCTCTACAAAAGGGAGAAACAGAGAAGGCTCCTAAGATATTACAACTCTTCTATTTCTGACTCTAGATAACAGGTTCTACCATTCTCACATCATCAGTAGATAGAGAAGCCTGTATCTGAATCCAGAAAGTTTGAATGGGTAAGTTAACCACCCACCACATGGGACCAAGGTGGAGTTCCACTTGGAGAAAAGATTTCTCAAACCATCAGATTTCCTTACCAGCTGATGGGAAAAATTCAAAACTTTGTACTGCAACAAAATCCTTAAAGTAGCAGCTATAATCTCAGCTGAACTTACTTAAAAATACTCATTTAAATAAATAAGTATATGCACACGCACGCGAACACACACACACACACACACACACACACACACACACACACACACATCACCCATAATGTCAATGAAATACTGAGCTTCTAACAGTTCTCTTATTCTATTATTATATTTCTCACAATACATATCACAGAACTATAAAGTTCTTTAAATTCCAAATAATCAACTTGGCTGTACTTTTGGTTGCTGGCATCCCATAATCAAATAAACCAACTGGGGAGAACAGTGTATGAATAAAATTAAGGGACACATTATGTAAAACCTAAAATGGTGTATTGGTGGTCTATTTCAGGAAAAGAAATGCCTTAACTTTTCTCTGGAATTTAAAATAATTCCAGGTAGTCTTGCTTTTATGCTGATGCAAAACCCAGAAAGGTAGTTCCCATGGTAATATCTTCATTTGGAGTGGGTAAATACCACTCCTGGAAGCTGAAGAGGCATGTAATAGGTTTCTTGAAAACAAGCATATTTAAGAAATAGACTAATACATTTTGTACTCTAATATTAAATTTCAAATCATATTCTAGGGTTAACCCCCTCAAAATACACTTAACAAAAATAAAATATCAAGTTCAAAAATTAAAATGAACGCAGATGCTTATATATTGAAGTCACCTCAAAATTTTTTGACATGTTAATGGAATAAAACAAAACTTCTAGGGGTGCCTGGGTGGCTCAGTTGATCAAGCATCCAAACTCTTAATTTCAACTCAGGTCATGATCTCAGGATCATGGAGTAGGGGTCCTCACTCAGCACGGGGTTTGTTTAGGACTGATTCTCTGTCTCTCCTCATGTTTGCGCTCAACATACATACATACATACATACATCTTAAAAAAAAATAAAACTTCTGGTTTTAACATTCTTTTTCTATTTTTACTTACTCTTTACACTCTTTGGACACATGGGATGGTACTGTGTATTTGCAATCCATGATCATTGTCAATGTTTCACTGTCATTGGCCTCTTGAAAAGGTGGTTGCCCACACACCAACATGAAAAGGATCACTCCCAGACTCCATATATCTACAAATCAAAGACATACTGTTAAAAATTGGATGAGTTAGAAAACAAAAAGCACTAAGAAGAGCAAAAGTAGACTAACAATATTATTTTATTTGAACAGTGAAAAGCATTTATATCTCAAAGGAAAACATCTAGGGAAGAAAACTTAAGTCCCAATAAGGCAGGGGAAGGTATCTGTCTTGTTTACTGTTTTTATATTCACCTCAACCACATAGCTAAGAGTCAATAAATGTTCAACAAAGAGACAAATTAATTCATTAATGGCAAGAACATCAAGTGGAAAGTACCTATCAAGGTTCCCAAGCCAGTGAACAACAGACTGCTGTCTTTCTCATGACATTATTTACCAGAGAAAATCTAAATCTAGTATTTTAATACTCTGAAATATTGAAAAGGATTTTGCCTAATGTCACAATTACCTCAGTTTTTCTTTACTTCAATCCTAGTGAGATAACCAGATGATGTAAATCACAGTCATTTTATAGTTAAGAAAACTAAAATTCAGAAAGGAGAAATATTTCTGTGCTGTCAATGAAGAAAAAGGTTATACATTATACATATTTCAGAGGACAAAACTAGGTCTGGAAGGTTTAGGTAACCAGGAGGCACACTTTGGCTTAAAAATAACAGAAGCTACTTAATAAAGCAATGAGAAAGACAGTAAGCGTCCCATACCTCTAAGTATTTCGGCAAAGACCGGAGAACCATCTGTCTAATATTCTGCATAAGACATTCCTATAGTGATTGTAAGGCTGGACTAGTTGACATCCAAGGACCCTCCCAACTGTAGCATTAGACTAACTACTACAAGAGCCATTAGCCCCCTACTTCTTGCCATTAGATAAAATCTCACCAATCAGTTGGAAAAATGATGGCTTTTCAAATGAAAAAAGGATGAATCCATTTAGGAAGGGTATCACAAATCATTCATTCATTCCAGAAACTAAAGCACAGACATGATTACATAAACATTAATATAACAAGAGATGAATTCAAGAAGCTTTCTACCACAAAAGGCTTAGAAGAGAATGTAAGCCACATGGACTCTGTCACATCTGTTAATACTCAACTGCTGTTTTCATTTAGCTTACACTCCCAAAATAATGTAGGATCCATGTTATTTTCAGCAGAATTATAACTTGTTAATAAAATATCTCCTCCTTGGTCCAAACTAAATTAAGACAGCAATAAAGGCAGAAACCTAAAAGTTAAACACACTGTGATTTTTTAAGATTTTATTTATTTATTTGACAGAGAGGGAGAGATCACAAGTAGGCAGAGAGGCAGGCAGAGAAAGGGGGAAGTAGGCTCCCTGCTGAGCAGAGAGCCAGATGCGATGCGGGGCTTATCCCAGGACCCTGAGATCACAACCCAAAACAAAGGCAGAGGCCTAATCCACTGAGCCACTCAGGCGCCCCTGATTTTTTTTATATGTACAACAAATTTTACTAAGGATGCTTCAATGAAAATTAAACAGATGGAAAAATCTACTAAAATTAAAACATTACATATGTAAGAATAAAAAGGACCTAAAGATCAGTCAGTCCAAACCCTTGGCTCTTCAGTGTCCCTAAGAGGTATGCCTGACATTGCTTGTTGGATGCATAAATTATGTGACCTACAGCCCCAGGATAGCAAGCTGGCTCAGGACTCCACTCTACTCATTGACCCACATTTCTTTACCTTGATCTTGGAAGGCACAGGGCATTTCCCATACAAAGTCAAACAATCTGAGTAATGGTGGCTAGCTGTACCTGTTCTTTAAATATCCAGTGAGAAGAATTTATAACCCCAATACTATTGTAACTTACTAAGAGTTTCAAAGGAAATTTACATAGTTGTTTAACTTAAACCCTCTCTGAAAAACCTGAACCTATTTTTGGTTATCTGCCCCAACTCTCAAGCCACTACTGTGAACACGTGGCAATTATAATTATTCTCCCTCTAATACATGTGTCCCTCATTTTACAAAGCAGTTATATTCCTAGAAATTCACTATAAAGTAAACCCATCTTTTCACCAATGTTTATTACATAAGAATGGAAATACACCACAGTCTTATTTTTGGCACGTTATTTAGTGTTATTTTATTTATTTTTGGCTATCTCCTCCCCAAAGAAAGGAAGGGATTTTAAGTGGCTTGCAATAAAAACACATAAACATAAAAATCAGGGTAGTAAAATAAAACTCTCTCTTCTGCTGTTCAAATACTAACGTCTAAGGCTACTACTATAACCAAGCCCAACCACTAATACATATGTATTTGGAATATAATAAATTATCTTTCCATATAAATCCCACAAAACAGCAATTTTTATAAAATGAATTTGGTTACATTATTTCATCTACCATCTCATACTTTAACTGTGGATAAAGCAGTTACTGGTTATTTAGTTTTTTTACTTTTTCTCTATGCTAAATTGGAGATGATATCTGACAGTGAAGTTATACAAAGCTGATGTTTTAAAAATTCAGCAAATAATATAAACATCAATTAATAATTACCCCAAATTCTTATCTGGCTAAATAAAATATTCTTTTCCTGTTAAATATCAACCTCCACGGCAATAAGGAAGTCCAATTATTTGGAAATGTTCTCTTCAGGATCATCTGCCCAAGCAGACTCACACCACTTGTTTGGAGGTGGTATGTGAAAAGAAGGATAAAAGGAGAAAAACAACATAAATAAATATATATACTATTTCCAGTGTTTCCAGTCAGGGCTCAAATAATTTCTGAATGAAGAAGCACTTAAAATGTGAGAAATTTAGAAACACGGTGCTGTGCCTGGTAGTTTACAAAGCTAAGCGACATGATGTGAAGCATGTAAAAGAAGAGCAGCAGTATGACTAAGGGAGCCAAGTTTTAGAAAGAGCAAATGACTCTCTCACAGAGACAATGTGAGTATCCATTTACTTATTTCCCAGACTTAATTTCTCTTCTTATTCTTGTCTTTGAACGATTTTACTTTTCCATCCCAAGGACCAAAGTAAAGAGATAAAAACAATCATGAAACAAACACAGAGTGGTATGACTTTTTTAACCAAGTATTTAAACGTGTTTCCCATCGTTAAATGGGAACAGAGCAGTAATGAACTTCCCCTTAATGCTGCGGTGGGCATTAAAGAGATGAAAATCAAATCCATGCTGAATACTCGGGACAGAGTCCAGAACACAGAAAGCATTCTGAGGAGGCTCAGAATGCCCTATCCTGCCCTGCTTCATCTGTGCAGGGCGGGCACTGTTCCTGAGCACCGGGGACACAGAGATGAATGGGGAACACCCTTGCCCTTACAGGGCTTTCAATTCACTGTGAGAGACAGACAGCGGATAAGCTCGAGAAAGCACAAACCCGGGGCGCCTGGGTGGCTCAGTCGTGAAGCGTCTGCCTTCGGCCCAGGTCATGATCCCAGAGTCCTGGGATCGAGCCCCGCATCGGGCTGTCTGCTCGGCAGGAAGCCTGCTTCTCCCGCTACCATTCCCTCTGCTTGTGTTCCCTCTCTCACTGTTTCTCTCTGTCAAATAAATAAAATCTTAAAAAAAAAAAAAAGAAAGCACAAAGCCATCACAGACAAGAAAAACTAGTGAAGATAGGGGAAGAGAACAGGAAAGGCCTCTTAGGAATGCAGCTACAAAAGGAGACAATTTATGATCTTGGGTCCCCAGGACAAGACATCTGGTATTACAGGACTAACAACAGCATCAAGAAGGATTATCTATTACATTGCCCTCAAGTGGGGGAGGGAGGTGGTACTTGTCTTAAAAATTCATTTTTGTGAATATTTTTAAATACCTTTTTCCATTTTTTTTAAACTTGCTTACAAAGCTATATACTCCCAAGGTATAGATCGCAGACTCAGCTGGGATCCACCAAGTCTATAACTGGGGATAGGGGATGGGCAGGAAGAAGGTGAGAGAAAGATAATGGAATAGAGACTTTACATTATATTTATTTAAAAAAAATGTTAATGTAATTGTCTATTCGTATTAAAGGTACGCAGGTTAACAAATATCAACCATCTGAAAAATCAAATTTAATGTTAACACTACTATTTGAAGCCAATGTTTTGATTTCAGACCCAGCTATAGGTTCTTGGTTAATAAAAAGGGAAAAAAGAAAGCATCCCTTAATAAACATAGTTCCTTTGGTTAAGAAAACACTTCCAACTCATGGAACTGTGGGAAGGGGTGGAAAGATAATGAGGTCTTTGTCAGTACAAAGAATGGGAGTTACCGGTCCCCCTTACTGGCAGCTTTCAAGCTGGCTGGAAATAAGAGCACAAAATTGAGCACTGCTAACATTCAGCAGGTCAACTTTTCATAATACAATTTATGCCACTTCTAGGGTTGGAGGTGGAATTTCTACTACAAAGGTCACTTTAGGCAGGCTAACAAAAGATCAAAATGAACACAAAACAATAAAAGAACATGCTAATGATTAATTTGAGGAAAAGCTACCACTAAACGGTGGGGCGGGTGGGGGTGGGGGAGGTGGAGGATGCCATGACTGCTGAGAAGTTTTCTAAAAACTCATTTCTGAAGTGAATTATCTAGAGAGCAAAAGAACGAGCAGGGATTAGAAGCAATAAAAATGGGAAGACCAGAAGAAAAGTTTCAGGTGGACACTTCTATTTTTTCTTCTGGCTTTCTTTTATCAGTGTAGCCATCAATCATAACAGAAGCAACAGAATGTTCTAAAACCAGTTCAGATGAAGCAGGGACCAACCCCTTTTATGACACCACTTAAAACCAGCAGGATTTATGCAATCACTTTGCAGTTCCAACTGTGGTTACCAGAAACTGACATATGACCCAAAACTAATGTAAAAGGCAATGCTTTCTTAGAATAGCAAGTACTGTTACACAAGCATATAGGTCTTAGGACCTTTGTTCCTTGTACAGATATTCAGAAACCCTAAGGTCTACTGATATGAATTGCTCCCTACACAGTAAGAACTACTCATCTGCATTCAACGTCGTCTAGAGCTCTGGTTACTAAGATTCTTGTTCCCAACAAGATCAATGGTTGGTTCTGAGGGACCAGACTAGAGACCATTCTACAAGTGGTCTTCTGAACTAACAGGGGAAGAGTGGGGCAGAAGAGGAATGAAGCATCTGGACAAGTCCCTATTTTACGGTATCTATATCTCTGGTTTTATTAACACTTTAGTTAGAAGCAAAGTTTTACTATTTAACAAGTAACCATTTCTTAAGCAGAAAGTTAGAATGAATGCCATGACTCATATCTACTTCAAAATATTTCCCACACCTGAATCCATCTAAAATGCCCCCTGAGGACTTCAAAAATCAATGCTGTCCAAACTAAGCTTATTACTTTTAAAAAAAACCTAGTTGTCTCATCTGGGTTGTAGTGTGGCCTGTGGCACCTCCACCTATCCAATCAAAACTCAGGAGACACCCCAGACTCTGCACCTCTCATTCCAGGTCAGGAAGATCCTGCCAATTCCAGCAGATCCCCAGAATCTTCCAACGCTCCTACCAGTGCCCCTCAGCTCCCCCAACTGCTCCAACCTGGTGACCAGGGCAACACCCCAGTGAGCTGTAATTACAGATGTTTTCCTCTATTACTCAGGGTTCCTTGAGAGCAGACTACATCCCCTGCAACCTCAGCAGTTTGCTGAATGTCAGAATGAACCTACAGCTACAGAGAACCCAGTACTTTGTAAACACTGTTGGGTTGGAATCCCACAAAAGGCAGCTGCAGCAGGGGGCAGTCCATAGTTATCAATGACCTTCAAATAAAAATTAAGAGAAAAAGGAGACTAAGTACCCAGAGTGGGGGAAGGGGGGTACCAGGGAAGACAAGCTACAGTTTGTTTTAGTTAGGGGTTTAACACCTTGTGCAAACTTGTTTTTTCAAGTCAAAAGAAAACAGGGAAAAGTTCAAGAAGTCCAAAGGTTATCAATCTCACACTGTGGGACTGCACATGTTCCTAAATCCAAACCAGACAAGCAGCACTCTCCCAACTCAGCATTCTTCCATAAATCACTTTACAAATCTGATTTTAGTGAACTTTAGAGATGAAGAGCAAAAAAGACAGGCCAAGCTAAAATCATGTGATTTCCCTCAGTATGGCCTGATGAAAAGAGCATGCCTGAGAAAATCCTGGGGTCAAATCCTACCTTAGCCATTTAATTAGTTACATATCCTTGGCCAAATTCTACCTGCCTTCTGTGCCTGAGTCTTCTCTTCTACAAAAGGTGGACACTACCACCCATCTGGCAACTTCTGAGAGGGTGTCTGGCGCAAAAAGCACTACAGATATGACCACAGAACCTGCAAGAATTGAAAAAAATCCTTACCTCTAAGTATAGGAAGGAGAAAGGTAGAGAAAAGCAAAAGGAATTTAATAATTTTAGTCAATCTACTTCTGTACTATCTGAATTATCTTACAAGAACATTCATTTACTGCTTGTAAAAAAAAGTAAAAATTAGCCAAATTTAACAGAACATTATGAAGTATATGTACCTCAGTGGGATAAGCAGAAACGTCTTTAGAGGAATTAAAAAAAAGCCTACTCTCATTGAGACAGTGATTCTCAACCTGTGGCCTGAGGACACTTGGTTCTGCAAAGTTCCCTTAATGAATTCACAGACCAATCTCTCCACAGCATGAACAACTTACAGTAGGAGTTATTTTAGTTTGATTTTTTAGCACAAGTAACTTCCTTCAAGGACTTAAAAAAAACAATTCAAATATTAAAACGCTGGGTCTTATGAAGCCAAGGAAGGGACCAGGTCTGTGCTGTTGGCCATTTTACCCTCTAGTTCCATTTCTGTGCTTCAGGGTCCACCTGAGGTTTCACCAGGGGAAGGGGACACCGAAACCAGGGCCACCACCTCAGGGACATTCCCAAAGTCTGTCTCCAAATCTCCATCTAGCCAAAACAGTACCTCGAGGCATTTCTGAACACCTAGGTGAGGCAAGAACCCGTTACAAATTCACAGCTTTCCAAAATTACATCTTTTAAATTACATCCAAATTTACATCTAATACTTTGTGAAAGCTAAATATTTCCTTTTACATCAAGCTTACGGGGGGAAAATCTCTGGCTTTTGCCCAGTTTTAGAACACTAGCCACAAAGTCTAAAATGTTCATATTTTAGAAATAACTTTCAAAATGTGGAGACAGGGCCATCAGCATGGCAACACGTACCCAAGCACCTTCTATACATTTCCACATGGATGCTCTTCAAGGAAGGGAGCTGATGCTGTGGATACACAGTGACTGTATGTAGTTTTCAGAAGTGATTTCACATGTCAACTTCCCACAAGGTTATGACAAATGCAAATTTCACAAGTCTAACTTTGATTTAGAAAGTAGGAATGCTCAGATTTAGTATTAAATCTAAAAATGCCCAATTCTATCTGTCTAGTCAAACAATATAAACCATGCAGGCTAAAGGACTGTATGATTAGCATTTTATAAATGTGAAGTCTGCTTGATGCTTTAGTTTAATAGGTAGTGAAGTATTCTGATGTTTTCTTAAATTTATTCTAAAAACGCTGAGCCTTTTGCATGAGGTTGAGCTATGCTAATATAAGACAAATATACAAGCCATTAAAATGTCAGTTAATAAAAATCACCTGCAGATGCCAACTCCCATGGGTTCTCTTTCAAAAGGCACACAATATTTAATGCATGTGGGGGATACAAAGTAAAATGAAGTTTGTCCTTTAACAGAACACATTATCCTAGATTGCCCAAAATGTTTAAGTTTGTTAAAAAGACTTTAACTTTCTTGAGGATAAAGAAAAAAAAAACTTTAAAATAGTGTATTTGCTGTAACAAGATTCAAGATTCAAAATGTTTATTCTTGAAATGTTTGATTCTGGTTAGTTCTCTATGTGTAACACCTGACATGCATGTGGTTGAAAAGTATACACAACTTATTTTCCTATATTAAAAAAAGTCAGCAAGGCATGTTATATCTTCCTAGGAATTACAATAAGCATACAATCTGGTTGGTTCTATATAGGATTAGGACTATTCCTTCATATTAAAACTTTAGCTAGAAAGTTCTCTCAAACACATTTCCCAGTTTTTAAGTTAACATTTACTTCTTTCAGATTATCAAAGTAATACACGTTCAGTGACAGTAGGATTCCATTAGCAGCCCCCCTAGACTCATCAGCATCACAGACAGTCTTTAATATTAGCCTTTCGGACAGATAAAGATATGATTGGTTTGTTCTTATTTGTACTGTCCTGAATATTTTTCCCTCATTTCTTCAAGGTTTAATTTACATGCACCGGAAGTCACCATTGTTACAAGTGTGCATTTCTGAGAGTTCTAACAAATGCAGTCATGCAACCACCACCACAATCAAGATATACAGCAGCTCTATCACTCCCAAAAGTTCCCTGTACTTTGTATTCCACTGCCCCTCCTGGCCCAGCTCCCGGCAATCACAGGTCTATCTCTGTCTCTCTAAGTCCTGCCTATAAATGGAATCATAGTACGTAGTCTGGCTTTTTTAACTAATGCATTTGAGATTCATCCACATTGCTGTGCATATCAATAGGTCATCACTTTTTATTGTTTGAGTGGTATTTCATGGCACAGATGTTCCAAAGCTTATTTCAGTTTGGGGCAATTATGAATAAAATCACTAGAACCATCTGTGTACAGATGCTTGTGCAAACTCAAATGTTCATTTCTCTTGGGTAAATATTTAGGAATAGGCTTGCTGAGCCATACAGTAAGTGTTTATAAGGAACTGCCTAATGACCTCCCAAAAGTGGCTCTAGGATTTTATATTCTCATCAGCAAACTATGAGGATTCCAGTTGCCCCATTTGCATTTTTGTCGACTCTTGGTACTGGCTGTTAAAAAACTTTAGCCATTCTAACGGATGTAGCTTTATTTTGCATTTTCTGTAATGACTAATGATGTAGAGTATCTACATGTGCTTATTTGCCATATTATGTCTTCTTTGATGAATTGTTCACATTTTTTGCTCATTTTAATATTGGGTTTTGTTTTTTTTTTATTTTTTCATTTTTTTTTTTTTTTAAGATTTTATTTATTTGACAGAAAGAAACACAGCGAGAGAGGGAACACAAGCAGAGGGAACGGTAGCGGGAGAAGCAGGCTTCCCGCAGAGCAGAGAGCCCAATGCAGGGCTTGATCCCAGGACCCTGGGATCTGACCTGGGCCGAAGGCAGACGCTTCACGACTGAGCCACCCAGGCGCCCCGGGTTTTCTTTTTAATTTATTAAGTTCTAACAGTTTTTTATATATGCCATCTCAAAAGCAATACAGAAAATGGCTTTATTTTAAAAGTCATATTGGGCGCCTGGGTGGCTCAGTGGTTAAGTATCTGTCTTTGGCTCAGGTCATGATCTGGGTCCTGGGATCGAGCCCTCCATCAGGCTCCCTGCTCAGTGGGAAGCCTGCTTCTCCCTCTCCCACTCCCCCTGCTTGTGCTCCCTATCCCACTATCTCTATCAAATGAATAAATAAAATCTTAAAAAAAAAAAAAAATAAAAGTCATATTGACTGTATCTACATTATTTCCTGAAAACAGCTTCATAAGCTTTTTTAAAAAAATTACTGAAGTATAGTTGACAATGTTATATTAGTTTCAAGTGTACAACATAGTGATTTGACAACTCTACACATTACTCAGTGTTTATCATAAGTGTAGTCACCATACAATGTTATTACATTATTTGTACTTTCCATTTCCATGACTTATTTAAATTTCTATCTCTTAATCCCCTTTATCTATTCCACCCCTCTGGCAACCACCCATTTGTTCTTTGTACTTAAGAGTCTGATTTTTTTGGTATCTTTTGTTTTTTAGATTCCACATGTAAGTGGAACCATACAGATTTGACTTTCTTAAGTCTAATTTCTTGACTTATTTCTCTTAGCATAATAACTTCTTAGTCCATCCATGTTGTTGCAAATGGCAAGATTTTGTCCTTTTTATGGCTGAGTAATACTCCAGTGTGTGTGTGTGTATGTGCATGCATGCACGCATATACACACACATGCACACACTACATTTCCTTAACCCACTCATCCATCAATGGACACATATGTTGCCTCCATATCTTAGCTACTGTAAATAATGCTGCAATAAACATAAAGGTACATAAATCCTTTCAAATTATTATTTGTGTTTTGTGTAAATATCCAGCAGTGGAATTAATGCTATTTCTATTTTTAATTTTTTGAGGAAACACCATACAGTTTTCCACAGTGGTTACACCAATTTACTTTCCCACCAACAGTGCATAGGAGTTCCGTTTTCTCCTCATCATCGCCAACACTTGTTACTTCTTATCTTTTCTGACTGATTCAGGTGATTTCCTACTGTGGTTTTGATTTGCATTTCCCTGATGATTAGTGATGCTTTGTATCTTTCATGTGTCCGTTGGCATCTGTATGTCGCCTTGGGAAAAATGCCTGTTCTTCGGCTCCATTTTTTAATTGGATTATTTGTGGTTTTGCTGTTGAGTTGTAGATGTTCTTAATATATTTTGGATTTTAACCCCATAGCAGATTTATCATTTGCAAATATCTTCTGAGCTTTGAGAATCTTTATATATTCTCTATCAGATATGTGATTTGAGAGTATTTTCTCCCTGTTGGTGGTAGCTTCAGTATCTTTCAGAAGCAGGAGTTGATTTTTGCAAAATCCAATTTATCAATTTTTTCTTTTACAGATCACGCTTTTGATGTTGTATCTAAAATAGCTTTGCCTAAGTCAAAGATGCAAAGATCTTCTATGTTTTCTTCTAGAAGTTTTACAATTTTATGATTCACATTTAAGTCTTCTGATGCACACTGAGTTTTTAAGTGGTGTAAGGAATGGATCAAGGTTCTTTTTTTTTGCATATTGATAGCCAACTGTTCCAGCAACACTGTTGACAAACTACTTACTCTTTCTCTATTGAACTGCTTTAGCACTTCTGCTGAAAATCAATTGAACCATATATGTGTGGATTTATTTATGGACTCTATCCCACTGATCTATATGTATGCCTTGTTAATATCACATAGTCTTGGTTATTGTAGCTTTACACTAAGTCCTGAATACTCCAATTACTTTATTTTTTTTTAGATTTTATTTATTTATTGAACAGAGAGAGCGATCACAAGTAGGCAGAGGCAGGCAGAGAGAGAGGGGGAAGCAGGCTCCCTGCTGAGCAGAGAGCCTGATGCAGGGCTTGATCCCAGGACCCTGAGATCATGACCTGAGCCAAAGGCAGAGGCTTTAACTCACGAGCCACCCAGGCGCCCCAGACATATTCTCTTAAGTCTCCTATATACCATACAACAGTGTTAACTATTGTCATATGTTACTGTCCATTACATCTCCATGCTTATTTATCTTATAACTGGAGTTTTGTACTTTCTGAACACCTTCCTTCAATTCCCTCTTCCCTTGCCTCTGGTAACCACAGATCTGATCTCTTTTTCTAAGTGTGGTGTTCGTTTTGGTTTGGTTTTAGATTCTACATATGAATGAGATCATATAGTATCTTTCTGTCTTATTTCACTTAGCATATCTTTACGGTACATTTTGTCACAAATGGTAGGATTTCCTAATTTTTATGGCTGAATAATATCACACCGTGTGTGTGTGTGTGTGTGTGTGTGTGTGTGTGTGTGTGTGTGTTCTTCAACCATTTATCCACTGATGGAGACTTACAGTTGTTTCAATGTCTTGGCTATTGCAAATAATGCTGTTCTGAACATGGGTGGGGGGTAGCTACCTTTTTGAGTTAGTATTTTCATTTCCTTTGGATATATTTCTAAAGGTGGAACTGCTGAATCATACAGTAGTTCTGCTTTAGTTTTCTAAGGACAATCCATATTGTTTTCCATACTGGCTGTACCAACTTATATTCCAACCAACAGTGCACAAGGGTTCCACTTTTCTCCGCATCCACACCAGCATTTGTGATAACAAATGTCTTTTTGATGATGGCTTTTCTAACAGGCATTAAGAGAATATATAATTGCGATGTTAATCTGCATCTCTAAAGACTAGTGATGCTCAGCATTTTTGCTAAGCATCTTTTCATGTATATTTTCCTTGGAAAAATGTCTATTTAGGTTCTTTACCCATTTTTAACTAGATTATTTGGTTTTGCCACTGTTGAGTTGTAGGAGTTCTTTATATATTTTGGATACTAATCGCTTATCAAATACATGATTTGCAAATATTTTTCCCATTCCATAGGTTGTTTTTTCACTTTGTTAGTGACTTCTTTTCCTGTGCAGCTTTTTCATCTGATATAGTTTCACCTGTTTTTTTTTTATTTTATTGCTTGTACTTTAGGTATCATATTCAAAGAAATCATTACCAAGACCCATGTCAAGGAGGTTTTTCCTGTTTTCTTCTAGGAGTTTCATGGCTTCAAGTCTTAACACTTAAGTCTTTAGTTCATTTCAAGTTAGTTTCTGTGAGTGATATAAGACAGGTAAAATTTTATTCTTCTGCTTGTGAATATCCAATTTTTTTTCAATTTATTGAAGAGAGTTATCTTTTCTCCAGTGAGTACTGCAGGTTCCCTTGTCAAATATTAGTTGACTGTATATGCCTGAGTTTAGTTCTGGGCTCCTGATTCTGCTCCATTGGTCCATTTGTCTGTTTTTATGCCCACACCATACTGTCTTCATGACTACAGCTTTATAGCACAGCTTGAAATCAGAAAATATGCCTGCTGTTTTGTTCTTCTTTCTCGGGATGTCTGTGGCTATATCTTGGATCTACTAGGTTCAATATAAATTTTAGGAATGTTGTTTTCTATTTCTGTAACAAAAAAAAAAAAAAAAAAGCCGGGGCGCCTGGGTTGCTCAGTGGGTCAAGGCCTCTGCCTTCAGCTCAGGTCATGATCTCAGAGTCCTGGGATAGAGCCCCGCATCGGGCTCTCTGC
This sequence comes from Procyon lotor, assembly GCA_028646535.1. Lineage (NCBI taxonomy): Eukaryota > Metazoa > Chordata > Mammalia > Carnivora > Procyonidae > Procyon > Procyon lotor. Next base: position 50,124,858 of record CM053603.1, read on the forward strand.
TCAGCAGGGAGCCTGCTTCCCTCTCCCTCTCTGTCTGCCTCTCTGCCTACCTGTAATCTCTGTCAAATAAATAAATAAAATCTTAAAAAAAAAAAAAAGCCACTAGAATCTTAATAGGAGTGGCATTGAAACTATAGATAGCTTTTGGTAATACTGACATTTTAACAATATTAATTCTTCCAATCCAACACAGGCTACTTTCCATTTATTTGTATCTTTGGGTTTTTTTTTAATCAATGTCTCATAGTTTTCAAACTACAGATCTTTCACCTCCTCAGTTAAATTTATTCCTAAGTATTTTTATTGTTTTTGATGCTACTGTAAAGGGGATCAATTTATTCGCTTTCAGAAAACTGGCTAGTGTATAGGAATGCAACGGATCAGTTAATTTTTTATCCTGCATTTTACTGAATTTGATTAGTCCTGACAGGTTTTTGGTGAGTCTTTAGGATTTTCTATATATAAAATCATGTCATCAGCAACTGGAGGCAATTTTACTTCTTCCTTCTCAATTTTGATGTCTTTAATTTCTTTTTCATTTGTCTTGAGAAACTTTCACTTCCCTTTTAATTTCCTTTGATCCACTGGTTGTTCAGGAATATCATGTTTTTGAGTTCCAAATTATGATTTCATGATTCTCATCTTTGCTATCAGTGTGCCAGCCTCTAAATGTCTCTAATGTTACCATATATGAGCTGAAGGTTGAAAATACAAATTTACTGAAACTGCTAGAATTTTATGTAAAGTGAACTAAGTAAGGATCCAAGTAAGGCCCTGAATGAAAACTATGAACAAAATACATGAACTTTTACATGGGCTCATTTAGGACAGTCCATTTCAGCATCCCAGGAGGTTTTATTTATTTGCTTTCATGGTGCTCTGCTATAGGACAACTCAAGAACTCATCTAATAAATAGTTCTCTAACTGGTAAGGGGATTCTGAAGTTCATTTCTCTTACATGAAGTAACATAAGAATGAAGGCTTAGAAAGCATCCTTACACGTGAAAAGCTATCCCCTTTTCATGGCAACAGCTAGAAGAGTCAAAAGTCAAAAACAGAATACAACTTCTCTAATCTTGCCTCTGCTGACTAATGAATTCATTTTGATACTGAAGCTGGACAGTAAATCCAAAAAATTTTTATCAAGCTTTTTACTGACAACTTGATAATAATGGCTGTCCTGTTTGGGACAGACAGCAACATATCCTACCCACAAACTAACGACTGAGAACAAAATTAGGACTAAACTAAAACCACTGGGAATTTTCTGCTTCTAGGCAGAATATAACGTATTAAGCAAACTGAAGATCCTGCTGTCACAACTAGAAACAAAATGGTAACTTGCAGAAACCATGTTTTCAAGGCCTCAGAAGGAAAAGAAATAAATAAACTAAAATTCCAGAATTGGGAAGGGCCCCTTGTAAGATCTGAGGCAGAAATCCAAACAAGAATCATGTCATCTTAGGAATATGAATGGATCACAAATCTTAAACCTTCCTAAGAAAGGTTTAATCAAATCAATTTATACTATACCTCAAAGAAAATCTTATGTATGCCAACATTTTAGAACCTGAAAAAAATTGGTAAATTTAGGAAAATATCACTAATCTGAATCAAGAATCTAAACTTGCAGTGGACTGACATTTAAAATCTCCTATATCAATTAATTGGCATTTGTATACATTTGTCTCCTAAGAATTTGTTAAGCCAGTTTCAGTCCTCTAGAAACCAATTACCACTGAATACAAAACTGAGATTCATACCTTGGAACATGGAGATCACACCATCTGAGGGGCCTCCCTGCCATCTACTGGAGCTCCTAATCTATGTTAAGTCTCTAAACTGTAACAAGGACCTCCTAATGTCAGTGAATAGTCGATACATACAAACTGTTAATAGAAAATGGGTTTACAAAAAACCCCCCAAAACCACTTATCAAACACACCAAATACCTACAAATTAACTCTTTAACTTTAAAAAACAAAAAAAGCACACCATATCCCCAGTGACTTGATCTTCCTTTTGGAAGAAGCCCTGTCTATAAGCTTATCTTCAATTTTCCGATACAATCTTTCCAAGTCATAACTACGGAACTTAAAACACGGTAAAGAAAATGAGAAATCAAAAAAAAAAAAGAAAATGAGAAATCTATATGTATAAAACAGTAAGTCAGAGTCAAGTAGACAAAACACAAAAATAAGGAACCTATTCCTCACTTATAATTTATGCTCCAAAGCTTATTTCAAAACTGCCTGTGTTCATCGTTCCTGTCAAAGTTGTGGCCCACTTTTTTTTTCTCAGCCTGCAAGATCAGATCCAAAAAAGGGTTCATAGTGGTCCATATGTAATAACATGCTTGAAACTGCAACTCTTACTCCCCATGAAGAGAGAGGGCCTCTCCATGGCTTCCACCAGATTCATTTATATATACATTAATATATTTACATACATATATGTATGATGCATTAATATATATATATATATATACAGAAAGCAGGGAAAAGGAGTTCCAATGTGAGCAAGGACATCAGGAAGGACCATCGGAAGCGGCCACAATTATACTTTGTAAATAAGTTTAAAGGAATGTAAATTTTCACTTCTTTAATTTGTTCCTGTAATATTTACTCATTTAAACAAACATTAAGAGCTTGTGGTGTTTACCAAGTGATAGGGATGGGACATAGATAAGATACAAACACACAGTTCTCTCGCAAAGACCTTACTATTGAGCAAGGGGGACAAGTGAAAAAAGCAAGGTCTGGTCGTCATCCCATCCAATTCTAAAGAGAAAAGGCCATCAGGGCATGTGTCCCCTGCACCTCATCATCCTGTTTTTAGCCATCACAACCCCTCTGTTATTTTTATCTAGTATACCTACTCTGTGCCTGGCTGCATCCTAGGCAGAATTTAAAATGTATCTACAAAGAGGATTTCACTCCACAAGGTCTTGTTCTCCTACTCACCAGACAATGCTTCAAATGCTGAGGTCCTATGATGCTTGCCTTAGATTTCAAAGTTTAAAATAACTAAATTAAAATTTCATAATATTAAATTAGGTACTGTTCTATACTATACTATACTAAAACTGATAAAATTTTAAAGATATCACCATAAGGCTAATCAGTAAAAACTAGGTAAGATAAAACAATGTTTTCCGAAAACAAAGTGGGTTAGGTAGCAAATGGGTTGGTTATGGAGAATGGGTTATGGAAGAAGACATTTAAAAACATGAAACGGGCGCCTGGTGGTTCAGTGGGTTAAAGCCTCTGCCTTCGGCTCGGGTCATGATCTCAGGGTCCTGGGATTGAGCCCCAAATCTGGCTCCCTGCTTGGCAGGGAGACTGGTTCCCCCTCTCTCTTTGGCTGCTTCTCTGCCTACTTGTGATCTCCATCAAATAAATAAATAAAAATCTTTAAGAACACAAAAGACATGAATTTGGAATCAAGTTGTAAGGAAGCACTGGTTCCACAGTATATCTCTGGGGATTAGCTTGGTTTAGCTCTATGGTGCCCTGTTCTATGTCTGCTCCCCATCTTTCTCCACCAAAGTCTGCGTCAACATGCGAGGATCTAACTGAGAGAAGCCACAGCCCTTGAAAGAAGAAAACCACACTATGATGTATGTTAATGTGAATGTGAAAGCATTTCCCAAGCAGCTGCTCTGGGAGTCATGACAACTCCAGGACCACACAAGCGACATCCTGATGTGGAGGGACAGTTTCTCCAGAAACAGAGACATTTCACTAACAAGTCACACCAGGCCGTCTCAGAACAAGCACAAGAGCACAACTGAGCACAGCACCTACATGCCAATACAGTTTTCACCAGTTCTTAAAAACACTACAGTGACTTTACTCAACATTTGAGTTCAGGGTCTGCCCATCAATGTATATTGTGACTAACAAGCTTCCAAGTTTAATATGCTAGTCAAAAAATGGGCAGAAGACATGAACGAACACTTCTCCAAAGAAGACATACAAATGGCTAACAGACACATGAAAAAATGTTCATCATCATTAGCCATCAGGGAGACTCAAATCAAAACCACACTGAGATACCACCTTACACCAGTTAGAATGGCCAAAACCAACATGACAGTAAACAACAAATGATGGAGAGGGTGTGGAGAAAGGGGAAGCCTCTTCCACTGTTGGTGGGATTGCAAGCTGGTACAGCCACTTTGGAAAACAGTGTGGAGATTCCTCAAGAAATTAAAAAGAGAGCTACCCTATGACCCTGCAATTGCACTACTGGGTATTTATCCCAAAGAAGCAGATGCAGTACAAAGAAGGGCCACATGTACCCCAATGTTCATAGCAGCAATGGCCACAATTGCCAAACTGTGGAAAGAGACAAGATGCCCTTCAACAGATGAATGGATAAAGATATGGTCCGTATATACAATGGAATATTATGCCTCCATCAGAAAGGATGAATACCCAACTTTTGTACCAACATGGACGGGATTGGAAGAGATCAAGCTGAGTGAAATAAGTCAAGCAAAGAGAGTGGTTTCACTTATGTGTGGAGCATAAGGAAAAACATGGAGGACACTGTGAGAAGGAAAGGAAGCTTGAATTGGGGGACATTGAAGGGGGAGATGAACCATGAGAAACTGTGGACTCTGGGCAACAAACTGAGGGTTTTGTGAGGGGTTGGGTGAGCCTGGTGGTAGGTATTGAGGAGGGCACGTATTGCATGGAACACTGGGTGTGGTACATGAACAATGAATCTTGGAACACTGAAAAAATAAAATAAAATTAATTGGAAAAAAAGTTTGTGCTAACTACTCATTTTTTTGTTTTGCAAACTAGTCTTTCTTCAACAGGTTTATGCTTCTCCCTACAAAAAACAAAACAAAACAAAAAACAAAAAACCCCAAGCAGATTTGATGTTTTCAACTCCCTAAAGGTTTCCTAGTCTATAACCTGAAGTGAACAGAAGTATATTTTAATTCTGTATTTCTGTATTAAGATAGCTAGCTAGCTATTTTAAGTGGCTTAAAAAAAGCTCTTCTAAAGTTCCAAGAGACTAACCAGTTATCAAATAAATACTTCCTTTTGTTTTTATCTAACATAAACACACACACACACACACACACACACAATCCCTACTTTTAGAAGTTAACCTATCTCCTACATTCTGAAACTTAAATACAACTAAAAACTTGTGTGAGAAAAACAAAAGAGCAAAGGTCCTGGGCCTGCCCCTTCCTCCCAGTTTTCCCACGGCAGCCAACATTTCAGAAATTCCCCTGAGGACAAATTTCCAAAGGAGAAGAAAACACCTCGAAAGGAAAATGAGGCTATGATCTTTAAACACCCTTTGGCACCACAGCCCTAGTACCACAGAAACATGGCATTCTGTGATCCCTCCAAAAGGCTGAGACAGTTTCATCTGCCTTGAAGACTGATTTTGTGTCTGGTGTTATGCTAAGTACTTCCATGTTTTCATTCATCTAACTCCTTCAACAATCCTAAAGGCGAGAACTAATACCACCTTCATTTCACAAACGGAAGTAAGAGAGACCACAGAAATGAGTCAAGTGGGGAGGGAGAACAGGCAGTGCTGGGGCCCTCCACCTTTGGAGTAGAGGGTGGGGCTGGGCCAAGAGGGTGGCAGTGGGCAAGAGCCTAAGTACTGGAAAGGAAGACAGAAGGGCCCTGAGGCAGGACTGGATGTGGAATGTGACTAAGAGCAAGAAGGCAGTGTTGGAGCTGAGCAAGCAACTGAAAAAAGAGTGGGAGGAAAAAGTGAGGGAGAAAATGAGGAAGCCAATCTTGAGGCCATGCTGGCCGCTGTGAGGACTCCAGTTTTGACTGTGAAGGAAATGGTAAGTCTTTTAAAGTGTTCTGAGCAGAGGAGAGAGATGCATATAAATTTTAAAAGAACTGATAAGGATTTTTTTTTCCCTTATGAGTGGTGACTACCTAAAACTTCCACCTCCATAGGAATTCCCCTCTCTGACAGCTGTTACACACAACAATTCCTGGCTTACTGTTGCCCAGAGTCCCAGAGCCTCCTCTTACCTGTAACTGTCAGTGTCTAAAAACAAGCAGCACGTACAAATGACAGCAAACTTGCCTTTAAACCCCCTTCCTTCTATCTTCTTTCAAAGATGCACATAGCCATGTCAGTCAGCCCAATTCCCACTTCCTCACATGAAGTACCAAAAGACTCAGAGCTTGGGCACTAGTCTGAAAAGTAAATGAATAGTAACTTCCAGTTTTTATTCTAATAGGACCAATGATTATCAGTCCTGCACACCTTCGTCTCTCCACACGGGTTTTAGAGAATAAGAATAAGAGGAGCACCAAGGCCCATGTAAAACCAAACCAATCCCAAGTATAGTTAGTAGCAGCAAGAGCCTTAGAAAAGTGCAAAAGTGCTACAAATCTTCTGAAGAAAATGGGTTTTATATGAGGCAGTGAGGCAACCTTCTGACCTGCACAAGGACAAGGGATACACTGAAAAGCAGCTCCAGGCACAGCAGTGGAAAACCAACAAGGAGGACAGTCTCCGGACTCCTAATAGAAAAGGTAAGAGGGGTCTAGCCTGAAGTTCCTGGCACTGGAACAACATCAGAAAAAATTTCCGAAGGTCCTGAAATTCGGTTTTCACTTACTTATCCCTAAATAAGCAAAGGGTGTGATTAAAATCGGGGAGGGAGAGCAGAGAGAAATTTAAGCTTAATTATCAACATCAAAAAAGAATGTATATTCTTGTTCAATTTTTGAAACTAAAGAGGTTTAAACATTTTTTCTGAACACTTATTCTTTAAAGACTATTAGAATTAAAATGTCAGCAATCTATTTTTCCACTAATAACCAAAAACATTTGACTCTAGGATTTTACATCACAGGGAGGCAAGGCTGGGTGCCCATCAGAATCTCACAGAAGCTTTTGGATCAGGGCCTCGCCCAAGACTATCTGAATCACAGTCTCTAGGGTGGGACCCTGGCAAGGTTTGCTTGGTTTTAAATCTGCTGCTCTAGGTGAAACTTCACAGATGGGAAAGAGAGAACCACCAATTTAGATCTTACCATACCACCAGTAAATTATACTTTTCAAAGTAGTGTCAACATATATTTCACTTCATCTGAATCTTCAAATATAGTAAGAATAAGCACCAGAGGCAAAATGTAGTAAGGAAAACATTAAAAGCACAGAAGTCATTTTTATCTCATTTTCTCTCACTAAAAAAATCAATGGTTGAGTTACCCTAAAAAATCTATTTGTATGGTACCTACAGATTACACTACCCATAACATTTCATGCTCAAAAATCTTTATTACAAATACTAAATCCAATAATGGCTTATTTATAAAACTGAAAAGATTCTACTCAAAGCACAGAACTTTTGCTGTTTTCTAAATACGTAATTACACAAATTCACAATGTAAAGTCAGTATATTCTGCATACAGAGCTTATACTATAAAGTACTTTTATTTACACAGGGTTCAGATCAGATCAATTTCTAACTGTGATCTCTGAAGTAACTGTCACTTCTTACAGGCACATGAAACTTCAGAAAATTTGGGATTTTTTCCTTTTGGTTTTATATGACAAGTGATGATGTTACACTCTGTAAAGGTATCTTTCAGAGTCTGTGACCGTGCACTCGGCAGCTAGATTGTGGAAGGTGTGGGCCTCATTTCTATGGATACGTTTTTCAGTTCTGTAAAACTGAACACCACAGCCATTTGCCTGGGCCCAGGTTGCATTTTAGTTCATCTCAGACACATACCATGCAGGCAGGTTTTACATATATCTTTTTAAATAAAAGAAACAAGATACTACTTCCCTATGTACAAAAAAAAGCACAAATCATCCCTTAAAAAATGTGGGCCTTGGGCCTAAAACTCTGTGAAAAAAGCCAAGGTTTTCTAATCTAGAACCCATCAGGGCCCACAGTCCAAATGGCAAACTATGTAAGAGTAAGTAATACAAAATTTAACCAGAGTCTGACTCCGGGAAGAAAGAGAAGGTTCAAGTCTGAAAACACAGTAACATTGCTAAGACATCTGTCTCTAATAAATGGGACGGAAATGAAACTGTATCCCTTGAGATTTGGGGGTGGGGGACTGTAAAAGCAGGCATATTAACAGTTTTTTTGGAAGAAATCAGAAATAAAAGCAAGGAGTTATCAATTCATAATAAACTATAATAGCAGATTTAGATAAACCAAAGAGAAAATTACTAATTTATGTCCTTTTGAACTACTGCAAAGTTCTACCACAAAGGTATTACAGCTTAGGCTATACAATCTGTACAGAAAGGAGTAATCCTTTTAAAAGTTTTCAAAGAGAAAATAATTAAGCATACTATAACGCATAATACTATAATCACAGTTCTGGTGGCTGCCCATTTCCTAAATTCTCTAAGAGAATTTCTGCTGAGATATTTCTTCACGGCACTAAAGCAGAGCAAGGAATGGACTGCCTTAATTACATTCAATGTGGTTTCTAGTTAAACCACAACTATTGGCTTAAATATGCCAAGACTTCCAAAAACTGGCATATTAAACAAACTATAAGTCGTACATAAATAGTCAAGAATGTCTCAATTTATGTTTAACTAATCTAATTTTTCACAAAACAATGCGATCAATGCAGTCACTTTTTTCCCCCCTCTCCAGCTAGTCACTTTTAAATTCACACTGGATTTTGAGATGTTCTTTGCATGCAGGAAGTTAGGTCAAAGAAAGGAATAATTAAAGATGCTTAAGAACACAATTTTAAGATATATCCACTCTTCATCAGCTCTTACAGCATTACTGAATCAGAAAAAAAAAGTATTAAGAAATAAAAGCAAATTAAAAATCTATAACTAAAAGGGAAGTAAAAGCAAACTACATATAGTTCTTGTTTGTAGGGCAAAGGGAATGATACGGATATTGATTAGCACTGAATATTAAGGTAAGACACTAATACATCCTAAAACAAAACAACAAAATAGAATCCATGGCAACAAAGCACAGTTTCATATTGAAAAAATGTATACTCCATCATATAAAATAAATTACAAAACTTTATATACCTCACACAGCTTGAAAATAACATATATAAAGTAAAAGTTGATTAAAATACAAAATTCAGATTAGAGTAGGAAACTAGCATAATGCTCTCAGAAAATAACATCAAAATAAAAACATGACAAAAAGGAACAAAATACATAATTAACCACCTTAATTATGCATAAAAACTTGTATATGCTAAAAATACGAATATTTTAAGCATACAGGGAATAATCACCAAAAATCACTGTATAATAAGCCATACAGAAAATCTAAAAATACTTCCCAAAGCAAAGTGTACATTACTGTCTGCAATGTACTAAAATTACAAGTTAATAACCAAATGCCTAAAGGAAAAATAAATCTATCCAGTTTGAATTTAAAACAAAAAAAAGAAACTTTGGGTTAAACAGAAACAAAACTTTAAAGATAAACTTCAGCAATGATGGCAGAGTGAAATCCCCAGGATGTGACCAGAGATTGCCGGAGAGAACCACACACAGCCTTAAATGTGAAAAACTAGGACAATAAAGAAAAAAAGCTTTCAGTTCAAGAAAAAAGGAAAAAAAAAAGGAAAGAAAAGAGAAAATGAAAGATCCTGGAAAAATTTAGTTACAGTGAAAAAAATAGTAATGACAAAGAAAACAGAAAGTGCAGCTAATACATAAAATCAAAATCTGATTCTTTGAAAATAACAGACAATCCCTGAACCAAGTGTCAATGTTAAGGACCAGTGCACTCTAAAACATTTATAAAACTGAACCAAAGTTGCTTAATTCAGCAACATCTGGTAATTTAATAAAAGGACAGATTTTAATCTGTCTTTTAATTAATTAATTAATTAATTAAATTTTAATCTTTTACTAATTCCACTACATATTTGTGAAAAATCGCTGACTGATTCTGGCACAATAAACTGGCACTACATTAGCAGAAAGGTAACTTGTTTTTGAAAGCAATTCTATATTTATCTCAATCACACAATTACACAAAATTGAAGTAAATTCAAATAAGAAAAGTTACTCATGAACTCCACCCAATATATACTTCACCAACCATTTATCAGACTGGTAAGCATCCTCCCAAACACTTTTCTTTTCCTTTTTAAAAACTTTTAAAAAGTTTTATTAGGCAATACTTAAGGGAAAAAAAAAAGAACATTATAGTGAGTACCTATGTACTCACCACCCAAGTCAGGAAATAAATACCACCAATACAGCTGAAACCCTCTAGGTATGCCTGCCCTTCAGAAGTAATTATCTTGACCTCATGCATTCATCAGTACCTTACTATATGTGCGTGCAACCCCCTAAACAGTATAACACTGCTTTGTTATAAATATATATTATACATATATATGAACATTATATATAATATATATTATATTATTATTATTATATTGTTATGTTTTATATAAAAACAAGTTTGTTTTTATATAAAAGTTATAATACTGTAAGTACTATCAGCAATTTGCTCTTCTTAAATAGTATGTTTGGGAACACTAGCCACAATGATATACATAGTTCATTAATTTTTACCAATTCCATCATATGAATATCAAACAATGTATTCCCCTACTGATGAATACACAATAATGCTGTTAAACAAACACTTCGAAAATCTGTGTACACAAGTGAGAGCATCTCTAGGGTATGTACATAAGAAAACTGCTGGGTCTCAGGATTGCGTACATCTTTAACTTTAGTAGACACTGACAAATTGTCTTTACATACTGTAAGAGCTCCCAATGATCCATTGGTCTTACCTATGCTTAGATTTGTCTGACTTTAGTTTTTCCTAATATGAAAAGTATGAAACAGTAACTAATAGTGGTTTTATCTTCCCTGACTATTAGTGAGGTTGAATATCATTTTCATGTTCAGACATTTATGTTTCCTCTTCTGTTAATTCTTGGCTTCATTTTCTGATTAGCCTGCTCCACTTGTCAAAAATCTCTGACTCAAATATTCTAATGAAAAGTTTCGGTGAAGCCTTGTTATCTGTAGTGGGGAGAAACCATTCGATAACCCTTTCTTTTCCAGAACACAGTCTAACATGAAAAGCAGTGTCTTGGTGTACAGAATATTCAGTATAAAAATCAGCACTCTTCAATATGTTCTTCAATGTGTGTCTTTCCTCTTCCGTAACATGCATTTCAAACAACTTCTATCTATGAAGTATGATATCATATATACGTAGTATTGGGGCATACTGTTTTAAGATTAAATTAAAAACTGTAAAAGCTGACCACACATTCAACTTAGCAAATCCTTAAAAATTATAAATAAATTCTCATATGACCTTCAAAACAGATATAATCCCAAGGGACAAAACTGACATAAGCTGAAAAAGCAGTAAACACTTCCACCCCAACTAGGTAACTCATGACAAGAGAGAACACAATAATATGTTGGAATGGAGAGAAGGAGCTGGGAATGCCCAGGGGTACCAAGATTCTGGAATCCACCATAGAGCAGATGTCTGTATGTCAATTACCTGTCCTATACAATGAGGCAGACAATAACAGCCCTGAAGGTCTCTGTGGATGGTAAACATAATATAGGATAGGATACTTCGATCCGATCCAATTCTATTCCATGGATGAGGAAATAAAGCAGAGAGATGAAGTGCACTCCTCAAGGTCACAATTAATAAATGATTCCCATGCCCAAATTCTTCATAATGTATTGTAATATTCATAATACCTTTCCAATAGAAGTTTCAGAGACTGTTAAAGGATGCGCACAGAAAAAAGCTGACTAGGGCACTACCAGAAGAATCTAAGAAGATAGGAAATATACTCAGACCTTCAAAAGAATTACAGAGAGTAGATGATGGTTACCTTAAATAATAACTTACTCATTTTTCTTTATGCTGAAATATACTTTAAACATTTGGCATCTAAAGGGTAAAACAAACTGACTGTAAGGTTTAGGGATATATGGCATTCATGAAACCAAATCCGTTAATTAAAACTCATTTTAAAAAGTCCCTTAAGAAATTATTTTCAGATAAACAACAACCAATTTGACCAACTACACTCTAGTTGGTGGGATTCAAGTGGGCAAATACTGAAAAGAGGTTACCTACCTACTGCGGGTGCATCATACTCATCACCAAGCAGAATTTCTGGAGCAGAATATGCAAGAGATCCACAGCTTGTAGTGAGCTTCTTCCCTGGTTGAAATTTGTTGCTGAAACCAAAGTCTGTCAACTTTACAAGACCTTGTTTTTCAAAGAAGACCACATTCTCTGGTTTTAAGTCTCTGTGAACCACATGGAGTTTATGGCAGTAAGATATGGCATGAACAATCTGAGCAAAGTACTTCTTAGCCAAATCTTCATTAAGTCCCTCTTCATGTTTCATTATGTAATCGAACATATCTCCTCCATCCCCAAGTTCTAGAATAAGATATAGTTTGGTCTGGGTATCAATAACTTCATAAAGGCGTACAATGTTGGGATGCTGCACTAGTTTCATGCATCTCACTTCTTGGAAAAGATGACCAGTGGCTAAAGTGTCCAATTTTGTCTTGTCAATAACTTTTACTGCTACTTTTTCACCTGTAAAGACATGCCTGGCAAGTTTAACCACTGCAAAATGACCTCGACCCAAGGTTTTATCCAGATCATATAATCCAGCAATCTTTCCATCATACCCTCGCTTGAATCCTGCCATGCTGGTCCAACAGAAGGAAAAATATCTAGACTGTTTGCAATGGATCTTCTCATATAAGAATATCTGGTAAAAATAAGGAATTCATTTTCAAAGTCACCATGGACATCTACAAAAGAAGAAGAGAAACAAAATTAAGTTTCTGTAGCTTTTTCTCTTATATCTCTCTCTCTCTTTAAGTTTTAAGAGAAGCCTGAAGTAAACAGAGACATAAAATGAATAAGGGCCATTTATACAATTTATATATTTTGGGTTGATGTTACAAGGGCTGAGAATTTAAATGCCACATTAAAATTTGCAAACTGACTGTGGACTATGAGCAACAAACTGAGGGTTTTGGAGGGGAGGGGGGTGGGGGTTGGGCGAGCCTGGTGGTGGGTATTGAGGAGGGCACATACTGCATGGAGCACTGGGTGTAGTGCAAAACAATGAATCTTGTAACACTGAAAAAAATAAATAAATAAAATTTAAAAAGAAAAAAAATTTGCAAACTGAAAAAAATTAGTTGAAATACGTTTTTGGTGATGTCAGAAATAAGAAAACTGACAAGTTTGGGCACCTGAGTGGCTCCGTTGGTTGAGCAACTGCCTTCGGCTCCAGTCATGATCCCGGTGTCTGGGGATCAAGTCCCACATCAGGCTCCCAACTCCACGGGGAGTCTGCTTCTCCCTCTGACCTTCTCTCCTCTCGTGCTCTTGCTCTCTCTTACTCTCTCTCTCTCAAATAAGTAAATTAAAATCTTTCTTAAAAAAAAACTAGCAAGTCTGATAAACAATGTTTAAAAAAAAAATCTTACAAAAGTAATTTCATTTAGTGTCTTAAAAAACAAGGCAAGAACTAACAAAAAAGGGAAAAAAGAATAAACATTTGGACAGAAATTCGGCAATTTTTTCCTGTTATTCCAAAGCTAGCACTATTTCCTGTAAGCTCAAACAGATTCCTTTAGTGAGGGCTCTTCTAACTCTCCCAGCTGGAATGAACTTCCCTACTCAGTATCCCCAATACTATATGGACTACTCAGGACACCTGTGTGGTCTTATCCCATGGGTTTTTGTATATGCCATCCCCACCCTCAGACTGTGGATTTCTGAGGACTCTAAGATCTTTTTTTTTTCCTTCTACCCTCCCTTGAACAGTGTTTAACACATAACAGGTAATCAACAGTTTATTAAATTTTGAAATTCAACTTTTCAAAATGTTTACAGGGCAATTGTTTGCTCTTCTTGTCACACTAGTGCCCAGAACAACATGTGACACACAGTAGGTGCTTTAAGAAATGTTTGCTGACTGACTGGTACTCACTCTTTGCACTTAGCAGTTATGCTTATCTTTATTACAGTTTTCCAACTCTCAAACATAACCCACCATGATCTGATTATATTTCAAAAATGAACAAGCATGCATATCTCACATGGCATTTAAAATTCTACAGGGCGCCTGGGTGGCTCAGTCGTTAAGCGTCTGCCTTCGGCTCAGGTCATGATCCCAGGGTCCTGGGATCGAGCCTCACATCAGGCTCCCTGCTCAGCAGGAAGCCTGCTTCTCCTGCTACCATTCCCTCTGTTTGTGTTCCCTCTCTCTCGCTGTGTTTCTCTCTGTCAAATAAAATCTTAAAATTCTAAACCTTTATAAACTCTAAATACAGAAACATGCTCTTATAAATGACCCTCAGAAAAATAAGTGTATAAAATTATACAAATTAAGATATCACCTTAAATCTCATAAATTCAACTCCCATTATTATTCTTTCTGACCAAAATTTAATAGAATTACAGCAAAATCCAATGGGGAATACAGCCATCTCCCAAGACTAGTTCTGTCCTGTGAGTATATAGCCCTCTCTTTTGTGAAACCTTTTCTATTGCATGTTTCCAGTTGTTTTATTAATAGTGTTTACATTTATCTACTCTCACTTAGATGAAAATACCCCCCAAAAAGTAAATTGTATATAAAATGAGGGGTTTTTTTTTATTTTAAAGCTCTAGCACTACATTTCTTAAATCTCATTTTTGCTTAAAAGAACAGAAGAAAAGCTAACATACATATTTGTGCAAAATGAATCAAAGTGCTAAAACTAAGCTTCAAATTGAATTATTTCAAAGCTCACCTTCTTTATAAACATTTAACCACTCTAAACAATGTTATATTTATGATAATATCTGGAGAGTAAAGTATCGACTCTAAAAAAGGCATAAAGTCATTCTCACATGCAAATTGAAATGATCAGAAACACATATCTGGGGTCACCTGAAAATATATATATAGAGAGAGAGAGAGCATGTGCGAGAGAGAGAGAGAGAGAGAGCACGCACGCACTTAAAAAGCCAATGTTAGTATGTTTAATGTATTAGGTTTTAGTAATTACTGTAAATATAAATATTAACTACCATTCACTAAATACAATATGTTACTCATATACCAAATGTTTTATGTCATCTCATTTAATACTTAAAACTGCCCTAAGCAATAGGGATTATTAGCCTCATTTTGAGGCACAGAAATGGTAAGTCACTTGGCATTAGCTACCAGGCCAGTGTGTAAAAGAGCTAGGATTTGAACTCTGAGCTACCTGACCTCAAAGTCTCTGCTTTTAACTATACTACACTGTTTCTACAAACTAATTTCAAAACCAAACTAAATTAATCCTGTTTCTATAAAGATTTTTAAAATAAGAAGCCAGTACTATGTACAGGTGTTGGAGGAAAAGCAAATTTCTTCCATATTGTTTATTATCTTGTCATCTGAGCTATTAATTTTAATGATAAGATTAACAGGAAAATCGGAGTAAAAAGATCTTGCTTCAATGGGACAGTTCTCCAAAAGAAAGTTTAATTCAGGCATATTTTTCTTTTTTTTTATTTTTATTAACTTATAATCATATTTAATTTTCAAAAATAGAAACTCTAAGCTAATTCCAGGGGGCAGAAAACCAGCTTTAAATCTCTAATTTTGATTAATTACAAGGGCAGTAATTATCTTTAAAATTCTACCTGAATCTGTTTCTATTGTACAAGCTTGTAAATGTAACTTAAGCTTTCAAAACAATTTCAGATAGCCTCCAAGTTATACAATATTTGTTTCTTCATCTATCACTTTAGTTTAGATATATTCTTATAAAGTGGTATATAAATCTGAATTTAATTAAATTTTAATTAAATTAATTAGGTTTTCCCAGTTTTAATCTTGCCTTATTTTGAAAGTAACAAATGTGTATACAAAGAAGGAAAATCTGTTTTTAGGGTTTCTGACACCCAGAAATGATCACAACTAACATTTTGAGGTTTCTCTTCCCAGAACTGTGCCAGCAAAAGGGCACAATGAAAATAGTTTTTAATCTATTAGTGAGTTCATAGGAAAGAATCTAAAAAGGTCTCTTTACAATAAGACTACCCTGGAGTGAAATAATAATCACTTTCAGTATCAAGAAACTTACTCTTTTTATACTTTGTTTTGTACACATACCCCTTTCCGGGGTCTATGAAACTATAATTATATACCTAAGAACAGGATATTATGATTAGCTAAAGGTTGGAAGGAAAAATATCCTTGTCACTGAATATCTTTTTTAAGTACTAGCCCACTGTGCAATCCTACCGAGCGCATTTTGTGTTAGCATAGGAAATAACTAAATTGTTTTTGATCTCTGAGGATCTTCAGGTACCCACAAGTCATTCTGAACATCAATGCCGAATGTGAAGCTGTGGCTTATATAAAGTGCAGGTGACTCTGTAATGGCTCCAGCACATACCCTGCAAACTGCATACTGAATAATCCTTGTTACCACTGTGTTTTGTTAGTTGCTTCTTTTTCCTAAAAGAAAATACAGAAGGAGATTTTAGTTTAGTTCTACTTAACTTTGCTTAAAATCAAAATATACACCCTAAGGATAGATCCAGACAAACATATAAAAATGGCAAATTTGTCTTTAGTGACCCAGTGTCCTCTCCATCTTTCTCCCCTCTGTGAATTATAACCCATTCAAAGGATCTTAAGTGAACAGGAATTTAACAGTGAATGGATACACAGATAGTTCCACGTAGCCTGGTCAGACAGACTGTTCCGCTAGAAGGAGGAGGAAATAATCATGAACAACAGACAATTCACCATTTTCTAAATGTTTCCTGGGTAAGACGGCACCAAATCCCCATTCCATGGATCATCACTAAGAGCCTGCAAGCTAAGCACAATAAGGCTTGACTTGCCCAATCAGCAGCAGTGGGCAGCTCCAATCCTGCCTAGCCTGGTTTCCAAGCCCAGCTTGCTTGCAAGAACCCCTGATGGCTCATACAACACTCACTCCCACAGCCAGGAGAGCAACCTTTACAACATACGATCTTCTAGCAGGCCAGCAGAAATCCATTACAATGCCAGCATCTGAGAACACACAAAACATCTTCACAGCAGAAGCTTTCCATTCGGCAGTAAAAAAAACTATCACTATGAACACAGAGGATGTGAACAGATCACTGACATCTAAGTCCGTGGCTTGGTGAGAGTACTTGGCTGAGGTGGCTTACAATCCTTTCCACAATACTGAAATAACCCACAAACACTGAAAGGCCAAAACATTCACAATAGGCCAAGGCAATTTACACAACACATTAAAGGTGAGCATCCAGGTAATCATTAAGCTCACAAACAGGGCCAGCAAGGTCATGGGCGCAGGCCCACCTCCACAGACATATGAACCCTAGAATGCTACCTTTTCCTTCAGCTCCAAGTGGAATATGGTAGCTCCTGACATTACCCTTGCTTGCTTCTCTCTTTCCACCAACCAGTCTCTAGGCAAGACAGCCAGTGTGGCTGAGCACTGGTTCTGAGTGCCAGTGACTGGATCTGAATCCCACTTCACCTATTACTAGCCATAGGACCTCAGCAAAAGCTGACCTTTCTGTATGATCAGCTTCCTCGTGAGAAAATGTTTATAGTTAAGAGTACAACTTCATAGATTGGGGTGAGAATTAAATGAGTTAGTACAGGAAGAGTATTTAGAATGAAGCCTGGCACACAGTAGGCAGGAAACACTAGCTACCACCACCATCATCGTTTTTTTGTTGTTTTTTAAAAATTTTATCTATTTGACAGAAAGAGAGAGGGAGGGAGGGAGAGACAGAGAGAGAGAGAGAGAGAGAGAGAGACAGGGAGAGAAGGGATACAAGCAGGGGGAGTGGGCGAGGGAGAAGCAGGTTTCTCGCCGAGCAGAGAGCCCAATGTGGGGCTCAATTCCAGGACCCTGGGATCATGACCTCAGCTGAAGGCAGCTGCCTAATGATTGAGCCACCCAGGCACCCCGACTATCATCATTGTTAAAACAATGGTATTCTCCCTCATCCAAGTAGAAATTCTTCCACCCTACTTCAAGAGAATGAATTCACTGAGCTATTCAGTTTCTTAAAATGTACTAAATTGAAAATGACTGATGTACAACTGTAACATAAAGAAAATAGTAACTCGAGTTGGGCATCAAAGTCTGATGATTTTTCAATAAAATATCCCACAAAATCTAAGTATTTGTTTTTAAAATGATATCAAGATGACTTTCTTTCAAATCTACCTTTCAAAAAAAATTAAATGCTCCTTTAAATATTTTCCCCCAAAAGTAATATATTCTTACAGAAAATCTGGAAAATACAGATGAGAAAGTAGAAAGAATAAAAAAGTATCCATAATCCTACCCCTGAGGATAAGCACTATCAATACTTTGATGATCTTTCTGCAAATACTTATATACAGCTTCTTCTTTATTTTGTTTTACAAAGATGTGATCATTCTATACATAACTTTATATCTTGTAGCCTTTTTCCACTTGACATATCACTTTTCTTTGTTTTAGTATTTGCTTCTATTATGAAGTCATGAAAGAAATACCTGTACAATATAGGAAAATATATAATTAGAACATATAAGCTGGCAAAAAAAAAATTTTTTTTTAAAGATTTTATTTATTTGACAGAGAGAAACACAGCGAGAGAGGGAACACAAGCAGAGGGGATGGTAGTAGGAGAAGCAGGCTTCCTGCCGAGCAGGGAGCCTGATGCGGGGCTCGATCCCAGGATGCTGGGATCATGACCTGAGCCAAAGGCAGACGCTTAACAACTGAGCCACCCAGGCGCCCCAAGAATTTTTTTTTTTTTACAAATCATCCATTATTCTACTCTCCATGGCAAGCTCTGTTAAGTTTGGTACACAGCCTTCCCAATTATTTTCTACATATAATACATACCCAGACACAATTTTTTTTTAATAAAATGGAATATAAAGAGACACAGACACAGAGAGAAGGAGAAGGGTTTACAATCATTTTAAAAGTATGCCTCTCTACAAAACAAGTTGATACAAATTTACTTTAGAAAATTCGGAAAATGTAGAAAAGCACAACACGCGGGGGGGGGGAATCACCTGTAAACTTCATCTAAGATGATCTCTCTTTAGTATATATCCTTTATACCTATGTTTCTTTACAAAGCTAAGATAATGTATATGAAGTTTGAGACTACCTTTTCCTCTACTTTATAATATGAACATTTTCCCATGAACTGAACATTTTCCCATGCACTGAATCCTTGTAAATCGGTATTTTTAATGACTACATACCAAAGACGCCATCTTTTAAAACAGCAAAACCACTACATTAGGCTATTCTAAAGCAATCTTATTTAGCATATGCATATAACTGGGCTGGACCTAAATGAAACAGGCCAACTAATCAAAACTGTTTATAATATGGAAATTCATGTTTGAGAAACAACCACTAGTATATGTGGCAAAATATACTGATGTTCTCCCAACTAAAGAGAGAAGCAAACTGAAGTGTGCGGGTGTGGCTAGAGAAGAGGAAGGAAGTGTGGGTGGCTCTACACACATTTTGCAAGCTGCTGAAAACAGTTGTAGAACCAGCCTCTGTTAAATCTACTGTCAATCTGGAGTTCACCCTGTTATTGTTGTCAAAATATACTTTTAGATTTTCACTGACATTATCACCACTGCAGTGTGGTCTATATATCAAACAAAATGTCTCCTACTCACACCTCTAGGGGAGGACAAAACAGCACACTGAACAAAGGTAGCTCTGAGTGGCCAATTCAAGGCATGAGAAAGTAGAGGAGTGAAACAAAAAGGGCCATGTACTTCTCTACATTTTATTTAGGATATTATTCCTAAAATCAGACCACCAATATTTAAATATGCAAAACCTCCCCCAAATTAAATGCTTAAAAAAAAATCTGTGCCAATGGTCTCCCTCTAATACAGATAACTGAAAGATGAATTTTTGCAAAGCCACACTAAAACTGCCATTTAAGCTTCCTACATACAGAAATTATCTGGTATCTTTCACAAATACCAAAAATGAAAACTGTAATTTTTACTCATGGAAAATACTAGATTAAACTGATGTTTATAGAAAAACTCCTGGAAGTAGAGGAACATTCACCCAATGAATACTACCACCCCAGTCTTACTGCTAAAATTTCAATGATGCCCATAGGCTGAAAGGAAGACAGCAGACTAAATCCTCCAAGAATATTGACAACCGCCCGATCAAGCAAAATAAACACAATCTTACATGCACTTGCCACTGCTCTTCCCTCTATCCAAAATAAACAATATTCCACATTTCTAGACTAGCACTCTTCCCCCTGATAGGTACCAACATAAGCCATAAATCAAAGACAAAGAAACCACAAATAAGTCAAGAGGTCTTAAGTTATGGAAGGATTGAGAGAGTTTTACACTGGATTGGCTGAGTATTACCATGTGATTATCAATGTAGTATTATGTGGTTATCAGGCTGCACTCACTGGATGGACTCAAGATGGGAACTACAAATTAAAAGGTTAAATTATTGGGGTGCCTGGGTGGCTCAGTGGGCTAAAGCCTCTGCCTTCGACTCAGGTCATGATCTCAGGGTCCTGGGATCAGCAGGGAGCCTGCTTCCCCCTCTCTCTCTGCCTGCCTCTCTGCCTACTTGTGATTCTCTCTCTGTCAAATAAATAAATAAAATCTTAAAAAATAAAGAAATAAAAGGTCAAGTGATTTATTTATTTATGTATTTTTTTCTGTTCATTTGACAGACAGAGAGACAGCAAGAGAGGGAATACAAGCAGGAGAGCGGGGGAGGGAGGAGCAGGCTCCCCGCTGATTTGAGGCTGGATCCTAAGACCCTGACTGAGATCATGACTGGAGCTGAAGGCAGATGCCCAACCGACTGAACCACCCAGGCGCCCCAAAGGTTGAATTAATTATTATTTAATTATTTAATTAAATTATTTAATAATTATTTATTATAAGAAATGTTCAAAGAAGGACGCTTGGGTGGCTCAGTTGGTTAAGCAGCTGCCTTTGGCTCAGGTTGTGATCCTGTTCACTTAAGATCTTTTCTTTAAAAAAAGAAATGTTCAAAGAGGTAAAACTGTAGCTCCAAATGTCTAGAAAAGTATTTTCCAAGGGAATGTTCTACAAGTTTTCTTCCAAGCAGTCAATTTTAAAGGACTGAGGGCAATCGAGGTGACCAGGAATGGCAGGCTGAAAGGACTGCTCAGCTCTCCAGGAAGTGACTGGGTCACCAGTGCAGATCGATCTCCTGCAACGCTGGTTTATATAATCTTTATTTTCTCTAAGTGAAACAAGCAACGGTCCAGGATATGTCACAGAATTTTTTTTTTAAAGATTTTATTTATTTATTTGACAGAGAGTGAGAGAGATCACAAGCAGGCAGAGAGGCAGGCAGAGAGAGAGGGGAAAGCAGACTCCCCGCTAAGCAGAGAGCCCAATGCAGAGCTCAAACAGCTCAAACCCAGGACCCCGAGATCATTAGCTGAGCCGAAGGCAGAGGCTTTAACCCACTGAGCCACCCAGGCGCCTCTATATCACAGAATTTTAATGTATCCAAGAGTCAGGTAATTTATTAACTGATGTAGAGTAGTACTAATTATTTGTAAAGCAAAAGGGGTTAACATCCAAGACACAAAACCTGGGCCAAAAGTGCAGACAGATATTAAGTTAGAATTCCTAAACAGAATCCACCTCTTGTTAAAATGATGAAAAATGCTAAGTGTGTCACCATTTCTGGTGACAGCCCTGGTATAAAGCACTCACATAACAAATAATGACTTAAGCAAAAGTTGGTATGTAGAAGTTACTCCAAAATAAATAAAGCTAACCCACAATTACTCCTTGTTGCCAGGAAGACAATATAAGTTGTAAGTTTGGAGAATTTAAAAACTTAATAATCTAAATCTTACTTCCAAACTTTTATTAATGCTATCAAGACTCATTTTCACTCTGTCATCTTTTTCTTTCCCTGCTGATATTGTGATGAAGATGGTCATTAAAAAATGGTCAAAAAAGAATACTGAAACAGAAAAAAGTAAACTAATCTATAAACAAAAACACTGGTACCTAACACTATATTAACTATGACTTAAAAGACTAAATCATTTGAGATTCTCCTTACATTGGTAGGACTGCAAATTATTTCATGCCTCACACCTCATGCAAGGATTAACTGGAAATATGAAATATGGAAATAGAAATATCTCTAAATGCAAAACGTAAAACCAACAAACTTGCAGAAGAAAAAGAGGCAAAATATGCTGTGGCCTTAAGCTGGGCAAAGATTTCTTAGAAACAACTGTAAATTCATGATCCATAAGAAAAAATAAACCAAAAAATTGCAAATTATTTCTGAAAATCTGGTTTCTGAAATTTCTGAAAAGCAATGTGGCAAAACATATCAAGAGCCTTAAAATAACTACTATCCTTGATTTAATAATCTTACTACTAGATTATGTCTTAAAGAAATAAAGATGTTAAAAATTTTTGTAGTCAACAATGTTCAGTGATCTTTATACATTCAAAAAATCAGAAATAATCTAAAGTTCTGCATAAGAAAACAATTAAATCACAGTACACCTAACATTAACACTATGCAGTCCTATTTTGAGGCTATTTAATCTCATGGGGGAATTCTCACAATAAAACGTTAAGTTAAAAAAATCCACACACCAAATTTCATGGCATGATCTCAATTTTTTTTTAAAAAGCATATAATTTGTCTGCATAGATATTTTAAAAATACCAAAATGTTAAGTTGTTAAGATTATAGAATTTTTTTCTCTTTATGCTTTTCTGTTCTTTTCAAACTTTTGGCAATGAATGTGTACTGCTTTTATAATCTAAAAAAGATAGTTTATTAAAATTTTGACTTTTTTGTACATGATTTTCAATTTACTTTTCCACTGAGATCTATGAAAAGACTAGTTTCCCTAAAAATATATTGTCTAAAACTTACTTATTTCATCTTAATAAACAAGACATATTCAAGGAAATATTTTACTTCCCGTGAGGGACAAGGTATGAAATTCCTTCAGGCTGTGGAAGGAACAGGAACAGAGTCTATTTTCATTAGTAGATATTTGAGCCCTAATTAGGACACAACTGATTTATAACCTTACAAATAAGTTATCTACATATAAACAGATAAAAAACTACACAGGTTAGCCTGGGTGAGGTGTGCCAAAGGAAGAGTAGAGGACTTCTACTCTTGGGGAGTAGAAGGGCAGGGTAGGGCAGCCCATAGACCAGAGCTTACCCTTCAAGAGGGAGCAGTGGAACGAACACCACTCCTGAAAGTGGGGTAAACAGAGGCAGCAGAGCACATGGCTGGCTGGATGGCTTCGGAAAGGAGAACATCACTTTGGGTGAAGTTATAACTTGGGGTAGACGTGAGATAAGTTAGGGGGGTTAAGGAGGCTGATCCTGAAAAATACCTACTGGCTTACTATCTAGGCAACTATGATGATCTCTTTACTTTCTCAAAATTAACGGAAAACTTGCCATACTCAATTCACCACTTATCTTTGAATGATACTTAAGTTTAATTAAAGAGTCATTAAAGAGTTAAAAATGCACAGAAGCAGCTTCTGATCACATAACTGATAAGAGGTCTAAACAGAAGAGGAAAACTAGGTAGTAACATGAAAGCAACACAGAAATAAGGTCATTAGAGAATTTAAACCATTTTAAAAGGTCGCTGTCCACTTTGAAGTTCCATAAAACACCAATTTTTGTTTTGACTTAGATTAGAACTATCTCATTATCACCCATACTACTTTCCTAAAACCCTACTACAAACCTAAATACATGTATATAGAAATGCATCCAGTCCCATAAAAAAACCACAATTGACTTTGTCTCACTTCAAATTTTAAAAATGTCTTTCACTGCCACAATTGTTCATTTTAGAATTCCAGTTTGTTTACCCTTTTTGAGACCTGCATTAAAACAAATGTAATAACTGGGAATCTGTGTTGGTACTGAACTCTACATTTGTTTCATCACTTAGTCCACACAACCAGCAATATAATGGAAGTATCATACCTGTTTCACAGATGGGAAAGCAGGGCCAAAGAGGATAAGGACTTCCTTTGCCCCAGTCCTACATCTAGCTAAAAGTTGCCTGGGCTGGACCTCAGGTCCCCCATGACTCCTGGGCCTTCCACTTTTTCCTGCAACAATACAAAGCCTCCTGTTTACCTAGGCCTTTCTAATTCCCAGGGGAACAACAGCACTAAAATAAATCAATTTTGACATTTCTTGTGTTCTTCCAGTTCTGATATGCTATACTAGCTACCTAGCCCAGCAATCAATTAAATGGAAGAAATTCCCTAGCACCACTTAATAAACATTATTAACAATGTTAAAACATAAAGGTTTTTTTAAGAAAGGAAGTTACAGGCAAATAACTATTCAAAAGACAGACTGAGGTTGAGGTATTTAGTGCTCACGTGAAAATGGAATGGCACCTTAAAAATAACATCACCTTAGAATTTATATACAATTTTGTGATAGCAAGAATAGCCACAGCCAACACGAAGCAAGTGATTCAGAAAAACTTAGGGAGGTTCTATTTTCTGCTTAAAAATCGTATCCTTTCCCACAGTGCAATTTTAATATGCTTTGCAAATTACATTCTCTCCATTTGTTTCTGAAAAAGCATTTTCCTTCACAAGAGGATTAGCAAATATACATAAAATAGGAGTGCAAAGGACAAAAATCAAGGCCTGAAACTGAGACTGTATGAATATTCTCATTCCAAATTTCTTCAGTAGTCCTCAAAATATTTTATGTTAATAAAGAAACTGTTTCACCTGTAGAAAATGAGCTAAAACAGAAAGCTAAACTTTACTTTTAAATTCAATTGCTCTGCTTTTGTTCACTGCTAAATAAAAGGCTAGAGTATTAGGACTATTGTAAAAAGAGATCCAAAAATACAATACGTTCTAGCTTCATACTCTTTCCATGAATATTTGTTAGTATCTTGTCCTAAGTCTGAAATGAACTTTATCTAGCGTAAAACTTACATTATCTAAAATGTAATTTCTCTAATAGAGAAAAACCAACATGGATGGATATGTATTAAATTTGAACATTTTTCCCTAGCCACGCAATATAAAGACAACATTAACAGCCTACGAGGTGTGTACACAGAGGGGAAGGGAACATCGGAGAGGAGCTGGGAGAGGATCCTACAATTCAGCATTTCAAACTACCACAAGGTCAACCTTTCTTATTATCCTCACCATAGAGGTGCACTTTAAAATGATCAAAATTCATATATTCAGCTACATGAGCAGCAGCATCATAGCACAGTAGAAAGAGTACCCCAGAACCTGGAGCCCAGGAAGTTCTTCAACTTCTACAAACAGGCACATCTTAATCTATAAAACAAAGATAATCACCACCTTAGACAGTTATTATGAAGCCTAAGTGGGATAATATATATCAGCAAGATGCGAGGAGGCTCAAAATCATCCACCATTTTCCCCCCAACTTTTCAGAACTGGCCTTCCTCCCAGGACAGTCTGATATTTGAGAGGGTTTATATACTTATTTTCCCACCTAATTTTGATATCCCCTAATAGGCCCATTAAGCTGCCCCTAAATGCCTCTACTAGACATGTTAGGAAGATCCCTGCCACAAGGTCTATATAATCTCTTATGTGGACAGATACACCACAAGAGGTGTTCCTTCCCCCTAAACCTACCTTGGGAAGTTCACAGGAGGTATCTCAGAGAAATGCATTTCCTTGTTTGAGCTAAGAATTGTAATTGGCAATGATGGGGAAGAGGCTTTTCAGAAAAGACACTTGACAGAGCTCAGTGTGACTGGGACAATAATACATACAGAGCACAGGAGATGAGATCAGACAGGTAGGCAGGGGCCAGATACCCAAAGGGCTCTGTATTCCAAGCAAATCAGCTGCAGTTCCTTGGGTCTGGCAAACCCTTAGCAGAGAGCTTCAGGGCCCAGCAGGAAGGTCACCCTCCTGAGTGTGTCCTTCCCCTTCCCACACCCCAGCACACCAGCTCCCATGCCCTCTCACAGCACCATTCCCTTCCCATCAGGGCCATTACCACAACTGCAGTTATATAATTACGTGAGTAATAATCTGTGTCCCCACTCAACTAAATGACAACTTCAGTCTGTGTAAGGCCCACGTCCATTTTATTCTACTCTGTATCCCAAGTCCTGCTGAGTACAGCACCTACCTAAAATATATACATATTATTATATAAACAAATGAAAGCCGGCACTAAGAAGGGGGCACCTGGGTGGCTCAGTAGGTTAAGTGGTTAAGCGTCTGCCTTCGGGTCAGGTCATGATCCCAGCATCCTGGGATGGCTCCCTGCTTAGTGGGGAGTCTGCCTCTCCCTCTTCATCTGCCTTCCCTCTGCCCCCAACTCATGTGCATGTGCGCTCTCTCTCTCTCAGATAAATAAAATCTTTAAAAAAGAAGAATTCTTTTCTTAGGGGAATGCCATTCAGCAGGGGAATGGCAATCAGAGACAACAGTTACACAAACCACTCTGGTAGCAAACTGAAGACCAGCCTGGCAGGGCAACACTAGAGCTGGGGGACAGGTAAAGAGACAACTGAAAATGACTCCAGGTAAATGATCACTTAATGACCTAAAAATGAAGGCAGCCAGTACGTGGACAGTGATGATGAGGATTAATGGAGGAGACATGTTTAGGAAGGAGAATCTCAGAACTCAGTGTATGGGAGGCAAAGCAAAGAGGGAAATCCAGAACAATTCTAATGGAGAGTGGTAGCAAATGGTGCTATTCAATCAGACCAGAAATACACAGGATAGGAACAAACATTTCCTGGGCATCCATTACATGCCAGGATCAAGTGAAAGATTTGCTTCTAGTTCCAAAATTCTGTGATTAAAAAACAATTTAAATTTAGACCAGCTATATTAAAATGGGTACAGTTTCTATTAATAGGCTGATAAAATCAACAAAGTAAGTTTAGATTTTTGAAGTTTCTTCATTGAGACACCACATGAGGCATTACACTGGTCTGGGGATGTTGAAATCAAAGCAGTGGTCTCTGCCTTTGAGGAGTCAACAGTCATTTTAAGTTTGAGAAAAATAACTGCACATCAACAAATGAGCAACTGAGGCCCAATGGGGCTAGGATTTGACCATTTATATGACCTGTCCCCACACCTCTGGGGCACATACTTCATAACCTCCATTTCCAGGTCAATATGTAGTTGAGGGAGTATGTATGTTGATAGACCCAATCCTGCTTTGAGCCTGGAGTCACTGCAGAACTTAAAACATCACAGCATGTGGTCTGTGACTGACTTTGAAGTAACTGCTGAACAGCCACATAACAGCACTTTGGAGGGTACAATAAAACAGGTCAGGAGAGAGAAAGAGGCCTGATTTGTTATGGAAGAGCCTACCTGAGCAGAAGCCAAATGCTGGAGGTGCCAAAGCAGAATCTCAGGAGGCTCTGGAAGCAGCAGAGAAATAATATTCAGGGGAGATACAGCAGGAATCCTCTTTAGACAGGCTCCTCCCCTACCACCAGCAAGAAATGGTTTCCCATGGGATATAAGGCCTCAACCCAAAGCAGACTTCTAGAAAAACAGATGAGGAAACCATCCACCAGTTTGAATAATGTAGCTCCAGATCACCCACAGCAGACAACACATGCCCAGTGCTCTCAAGAGGCTATTAAGTCTGAGAGATTTTATACCAGCTCTTTGCAAACAAAAACAGAATACCCAAAAACTTCCCTCTCCATCCCCAAGCTCCTGCCCCATTCCTCTTCCTTCCTTTTCATATTCTGTAAAAAAAAAAAAAAAAAAATAGAACAGCTATACTGTCTTTACCTCCTCAACTCCCTTCCATCCACTTGGATCTAAATTCCTCCTCCATCACTTAATCCTGTCTTCTCAGCCTCCCTCAACCTTCTAAGAACTTTCCCCTTTTCTCTGCCTGGGAATTCTATCTATACTTTAAGATCTGTTCAATGTCATCCCCTCTGTGAAGCCCTCCCAAATCAGATTTTTCCTTGCCCCCATCTCTGTGCTTCCGCAGGATTTTGCCTACACCTCAGCCTACATTTGCTGGGTCCTACTGTTACTATTTACCTCAGTGTCCCCAATAGCCTGTAAGCTCCTAAAGGCAGTAACTGGTTTTTATTCATTTTTCTTTTGCTACCCTTGAACCCAGAGCTCCAAAAATAGACACACAAAGGTGCCATAAATAAATGATCATAGGTTAAGTTTATTTTCAAAACTGCTAAAATCTATTCAAGTAACTTTTCCACTGAAGTTGCTCTAAGAATTTACTTGCACACCTATACACTGAGAAGTACCTAAATTATGAGTAGTGGTTTTATTATAAAAGCATTTGGCTAAAGATTCTATCCTCTGGCTGTTAAGAAAACAGCACACATGCAGTTAAAATATGTCTTTAGAATTCCTCATCTATGTTTTTAATTCCTAAAATTCTGGCCATGTGAAAAGTTAGCTTGTGCCCCTTTCTTCCTGGGAAGTGTACTTAGTGAGCTCTTAGGTTCAGACAAGCTGCTACAGAGAAGACATCATGTCTTATTTATACGAATGCTCAGAACCATGGCTGCTCAATTATCTCCAAAAATAAATAACTTTTTTCCCATTTAGTTTCACTTTCTATAGGACAGAAACACCCATAGTAAGGTTTAGATGAACAGTATTTCCTGTGACCAGTAAAAATATGAAAGCCCTTCAACTTTAATAAGGACATATAAAAGCCTTCATTTGAGGATTATGGGATTAAATTTGAACATCAAGTCCCAGTTTATATTTCTGTTCTAGAAAAACAGAAATTAGGATAACTTCTGGGTTCTTGTTTGCTTTAAACTAATTGATCTTACTGTGACGATAATGAAAAATTTACTCTAAATAGTAAAACATTAATAGAGTGAGAGCCATTACTAAGCATGAAATAAAACAACAAAACTGAGAGTGCAGATTTAAAAAACAGAAAGGTGACACTCGAAGTTCCCTGCCTGGAAAACCTTGAAGATGTAAGAGAAGTTAGCACCACTTAATTTTTCAGCTACTACACTGCTTAGATATGTGACCTTGGGAATGTCACATAATTTTTCTCATTTCTCATTCTATAAAACGGGCATGCCATGTTTTCCTAAGAGGGACAATAAGGTAATTTGATAAAAGAATCAATACTTTTCTTTTTAAAGGAAACTTGTCTAATTAGTATGCTTAAATCACCACTTGTACAGTACATTCCTCCTCAGGAATCCAATTCCAAAAGAAATATTTAAGCAGACGCTGAAGACAGATTTCCTTAAGGGAATGATTTTATAAATTTGGAAAGCAATGTAACAAGATTATAAATTAACAAACTGATTACATAAACCTTGACAGCCCCTGGCTTTAAGTACACTGATATACATTCTGATAAACTAGGCTGATTTGAGACACAACCCCATACAAGGAACCAAAACCGAGGCATCTGATGTTTGACAGAAATTTGGTGAAAATTCATCAGGATACTCAACATTTGCAGTCCCATCACTTGTAAGCCATGCTTCACCTTAAAATCCGATTAAATGTGACATTCTTTAAATCAGCTTTACCTGAATCTAAGACTGAGAATGAATCAATTTTTAAAAAGAAAAAAAAGTAACCTGACAGTGTGAAAGGTCCTATAGCCTCAGACCTCTATAGATTTAAAAACCCTACTGTTAAATTCTCCCCAAACACTGAGCTTGAACCGATCTTCCCAAGAAGCTATCGGAACGTATCTGATTCAACTATTAGGAATAGCACAGGTCTAGGAACCCCCACCCCCACGCCCCCCAAGATAAAACTGTCACTTTTCTAGATCCCAAGTCCAAGTTAAAGGCAGGAAGGTTTTTGCAAAATGGTCCAGAAAGCAATCAACAGGCGATGACTATGGAAAAGAACGGAGGTTTCCCGGTCTGGGGGGGTGGGGGGGAAATTCCAGCTCCCCCTCGGGAATGGCACTGCTCCTCCTTCCCTACCCCGATGCCCTTTCTCCACAGACAACAATATCCCCATTCTATTGTAAGGCTGCAGTTTTACCAAGGAACCCCCCCTTGCTGCGGCCAAATTTCCAGATTCGTTTGAAAAAGGAAACACATTCCGAGAACCACACAGCCCACGAGAGAACCTGGGCGCGGGAGCGTGGCCGGGGTTCGGGGCCCCGCGGCGCCGCACTCGGCCCTCTCGGGGTGGGGCGCGGGATGCGGGCACCTCCCGAGGTGCCGCAATCTGGCCCCGGCCGCAAGGGCAGGGCCTCCGGGAGCCCGCGGCCGGCCGCCGCAGTGCCGGCTCCCGCCGGGCCCGCCGCCGCCCCGCCGCCAGGCCGCGCCGCTGCCGCGCGGGCTCCGGCTGCCGTAGCCCGGGCTCCGCGTCCTCCCGGGCCCGCGCTGCGGTCGGCGCGGGGAGCGCGGAGCGCGCAACTTACTTTCCGCCTGCGGCGGGCGCCCCGACCCGGACTCCCAGCCCGGCAACGGCGCAGGCTACCAGGCGGCGGAGGCCGTCCCGCACCGCGGCCCACGGTCGCCGCGCCCGGCCGCGCTCCGCGCTCGCCCCTACCTCAGCCGGCAGGCAGGCGTCCGTCCGCAGCGGCCGAGGCGCCGACGACTCCCTCCCGGCGGCCGAATCCCCGCACCCAGCGCTAATCATAATACCGAGCGGGCGGCCGGCCGGGGGGGGGGGGGGGGGGGGGGGGGGGGGGGGGGGGGCAGCTGCGCCTGCGCGGGACGCGCGTCACTGTGACGCAACGCCGGGGCGGGGCCGCGGGGAAGGCGGGGCCGACAGCACCTGCGGGCTCCCGAGCCCGGCTGCTGGAGGGCATCCTGGCAGCTATTCACCCCACCGAGTTCGGGCTGTGGCTGGCGGTGGGAAGCAGGCGAGGCGCCCAAGGAGAGGGGACGGTGAAGGAAGAAGCACCGGGGATATGGGACAATGGCTTAGAAAAGTAGCGGGAGCTGTCGGGGGAAATCGGAGGGAAGGGACTGCGTGCGAACCTGACTGCGTCCTGGAGCTGGGGGCTAGGGGCAGCACGCACTTTACCCTTTTAAAGGTTCACCGCATTTCTCGCCCAGGTTTAAGCAAGGGAAGGGGAAAAATTAAATATACATTCATATGTGTGTATATATATATGCATATGCATATGTTCTTTTTTTCTACAGTTTTATTTCTTGGGAACCCAATTTGAAGGAATTTTGTTGATTTTGGTGCTATTTAAACAAAAGGAGAAAAGTCCACTGTCTGAATGCAGCGCTGGCTTTAAAGGTGTACTGTGGGAGACACTAGCCCGGCCCCATCAGTTAGCTGCCTCCACTGGAAACCGCCTGGAAAGGCAAAAGGTCGTGGAGAATATTAAAGCATGTGAAGTCCAGGGTTCAAAAGAGCAGACATTAACTAACCGTGGTTAACTAGATGGTTCGGTGACATGGTCACCAGGTCAGGTGGCTTGGGAAGGGAGCTTAGCCAAAGCCAGAGAGGGGTGCTGGTGGCAGGGAGGGGGGGGAGCGGAAGGGGAAGAGGGGGCGCGGGCGCGGGGGCCTCCCGACTCCCACTCTTTAAAGTGTGTCTTGCAATGGCTAATCAGCTCTCTGAGGTGCCTAAAAGGGACAGCCAATAAGTCAGGTACCAGATTTCTCCAACCTGCTTTGCCCTTTCTGTTTCTCCTTTCTTTCCGCCCTTCCAATAAAAGACACCTAGTGAAGAAAGACATAAGAAATAAATAATACAAATAAAAGCTGCTTAGATGCTCCAAATTTGATTAAATTGACTGGGTGCAGAAGAGAAATATAGATGGCTTTAGCAAATGTCTTTGTCGACCTGCAAGTGCCAGGTTTTTGTGTTGTTGTTGTTGTTGTTGTTGTTGCTGTTCTTTTCCAGATTCTCTCCACAGCATCAATTTTGCATGTCCGAAGATGATTGAAAAGTAAAAGTGGATCGTGGGAGGTGCAAACCCTCAGAGTGATAACATAAGGTTTTCTATTAAATGGGGACTCTCGGTTATCCTAATGCTCTGATGGATCATTGGCTGGGGAAAGCCTCAGGCTCTAGGCCTCAAGCTGGGCCTCTACCCCTTAAGGAGGAGTCAGAGCCCCAGTTCTGGGATCACTCTAATTTAGGAAGATCATAAAAGAAAAATCTCACTTTGATGCTGATGTTCTAACTCTAGCCCTATGTTAAGCAGTAGCTCCTTTGTGGAATTTAGCCCTTTGTTACTGGAAAGTTGGAAGACCATGCGCTTTAATCCTCAGGGAGATAGCACTATTTAGGGAACCCTGTAAAGGGAAAAAAACACTACTCTAATGATCTCCCAAGGGAATTCCAGTGGTTGATAGCCTCTGCCACCAGGCTTATAGCCCCTGAGATGTAACAGTAACCACAAAACAATGGTCATAATAGGTAAGCCCTTGCAAAACAGTATTTATATTGTTGCCCTGTGACTCAGATTTTGACTGAAATCTGTAACAAGAATATAAGAATAGCAAAACAATAAATGAAAAGCAACAGAATAACAAATTGATTCAAATAAAGTCAGAGATACAGTCAGTACTGGCCACATGGTAAATCATTTATTCATCCCCGTGTTTCTTGGGAAGCTGGAGTGCTGCTGGCAAGAACATGACCCATTTTCGGTTCCACACCATAAATGTGGTAACATGATCTGATTATGCTTAGGCAATATTTAACAATATTCAAGTGCAAATTAATATATTATTACTTAACTTTGAATTTAAGCAAATGTGTTTATTGTTAATAAAGAAACCCCTCCTCCAATCTGCCCA
The DNA here is from genome assembly GCA_028646535.1 of Procyon lotor. NCBI lineage: Eukaryota > Metazoa > Chordata > Mammalia > Carnivora > Procyonidae > Procyon > Procyon lotor. The sequence goes on from CM053603.1 coordinate 50,157,698, forward strand.
GGGGCTTTCTCCAACACAGACTGCTTTTTTAATGTTAAGTCTTTTTATGGACCCATAAGAAGCTTTAATTAGATATACAGCACTCTACAAAACGACAAGATGGAGCATGCAGGTTTGTATTACAGTCTCTGTGATTCAGATCTCAAACATAACATAATGCCACCAATTTAAGGAAGAAGTTGTTTATTGGAAGGCAACCAGGGAGATGCTACAAATTAGATCAAGATGTAAAAAGCAAGCAGATTCTTGAAAGAACTACAATTTTCATCTTGGGATGCCCCCCACACACACACACTCACAAAGCATCATATTATCTTCTCCAGATATTGTTAGTTTTCATAATTTGTAAAAAATTTAAAATAAATCTATTTGAGACAATAGATATTGAGTACTCATCTGCAGTTCAATTTCGAGTTGTGACATGATATTGAAAGATTATCTTTTACATATTTAATTAGTCATTTTTACACATTGATACCCGTGTATTTCTAAATCTTGGCTTTGTCCCAGTAGGACCAAAATAATACTTCATTGAAATGGCCCACACAGAGTTCCTCAAAGACTTTCTTTTACCACCCCCTTGGCATCAGTTAGAATGTTTCAGTCTCATATCTCAGATGTCAGTTAACACCAACCTGTGTGTGTGTGTGTGTGTGTGTGTGTGTGTGTGACATATTTTTGATAGTTGCAAACAAAGATTGAAAATGCCAGCCCTTAACCCCATTTGTTTGCAGCCTGTAAACTAGGAGACATGGCAGTCATTGCCTGACATTGAATCCCAGCCCGGTCACTTACTGCTATATAGCTTTGGGCAGGTTGCTTAACTGTTTTCTCCTCTGTAACGCTGGGATGGCAGTGATAATGATACCTTTCTTACAAAGTTGGTATAAAACCACTGGTAAACTTGGGTTAAAGCAATGGTTCTCAAAGGGTGCTTTCTCCACCAGCAGCATCAGCTTCTTTTGGACCAAATCAAAATGCAAATTCTCAGGCTCCACTCCAGATGTACTAGATCAAAAACTGTGGTGATTCTGATGCAAGTTAGAGTTTGAGAACCACTGTTGATGGGATTGAGTTTATTTGAAGTATTAAAGCAGTGCCTGGTAACCCAGTAAGTGGTATGCTAATGAATATGTTTAAATGAGTACAATACGATGTTGCCAAGATTTACAATGTTTAATTTAGGCCAAAAGAAGCATGCCCATGTTCTCCAACAAGTAAATTCCTTCTTAATCTCATGGCCAAAAACTTTAACATGGCCTGCCAAACCCTTCATGATGTGGCCCCTACCTTCCTTTCCTGCCCTTTCCATTCTCCATCTCCAGCCTCCCCAGTTCTCAAAGGGAACTGCTCTTTCACACCTCCAAGACTTTGCCGATTCTGTTCCCTCTGCCTGGAAATGTCACCCTCCCCTTTGCCCCACTTCCCACATTTGCAATCTCCTGAATTCCTACTTACGCTTCAAACCTAACTGCCGTGTCCAACCTGGTCTGTGGTGCCTCAGCCCACACCCAGTCAGAGCCAAGGACTCCCTGGACCCATACCTCCCTGCACAACCCACTTAGAGCATTTATCTTTAACAGTTTTAATTGTTTACTTTCCCATTTTTTACCTTTGGTTCTTCAGCTCCTAGAAAACAAGGATTTTAGTTCACTTGAATTTCTGTTCATGCCTGTTGGCCCTGACATTTCAAGAGGATGGCCCAAGGGCTTACACCACAGACTTGGGGTATTTTTTTTCACAAAGGTCTTTTAAGAATTTGAATTAATTGTGAGCATTTTAAAATTGGGAGATTTAATTTTTATATTTAACCACTTTACTGAGGCCTAATTTGCATACTGTAAAGTTCACCTGGAATACATGGTAATTCAGTGATTTTTAGTAAATTTATAAAGTTGTGCAGCCATCGCCTTAATCCACTTTTAAAATATTTCCATCTCTCCCAAAAAGTTTTCTCATGTGCATATACAGTCGATCACATCCAATTTCAGGTCTTCAGTGACCAATAATTTGTTTTCCATCTCTGTAAATTTGCCTTTCTAAAAATGTTGTATAAATAGAATTATACAATGTGTAGTCTGTACTGTCTGACTTATTTCACATAGCATAAGATTTATCTATGTTGTAGTTTGTGTAGTTTTATCAGTTCATTCTTTTGTATTGCTGAATAGTACTCCATTATACAGATAAACTACACTTTATTTATTTCCACGTTTTTGCTGTTGTGGATCGTGCCATAAATAATTATGTAAACTCTAAATGGGGACATGTTTTCATTTTTCTTGGGTAGAATTATTGGGTCATGTCATAACTAACATTTTAAGGAAGCGACAAATTATTTTCTAAAGTGACTATTTCATATTCCCACTGTCAATATATGAGGGCTCTAGTTTCTCCACATCCTTGACAACGCTTGGCATTATTTGACTTTTAGGTTATCACTGTTCTAATAAAAGTATAGAGGAATCTCACTATGATTTTAATTTGCATTTCTCTGATGACCAACTATGTTGATCATATTTTCATGTGCTCTCTAGTCACTCATATATCTTCTTTGGCGAAAGATCTATTCATATCTTTAGCCCCTTTGTAGTTGGATTATTTGTCTTGATGAGTTTAAGAATTTTTTATATATTTCAGGTACGAACCCTTAATTAGATATATGACTTGCAAATATTTTCTCCTAGGCTGTGGTTTGTCTTCTCATATTTTTACTGGTATCTTTAGATGTGCCAAAGTTTTGCATTTTGATGAATTCCAACTTATCAAATTTTCTCTTATGAATCATGTTTTGGATGTCATATCTAAGAAATTTTTGCCTAAGCCAAAGTCAAAAAAAATTTTTCTCCTGTGGTTTTTTTCGTTTATAGTTTTCAATTTGACAATTTAGTCTATAATCCAATTTGAATTAATTGTTATGCTGATGTAAAGTAAATGTCTACGTAGTTTGTCAATTAATCCACTCTTTGCATATGGATAGTCAGTTGCCCCTGAACCATTTGTCAAAGAGTATCGTTTCCCAATTGAATTGCCTTGTCACCTTTATTGAGAATCAATTTACCATAAATGTAAGGATTTTCTGGACTTCCAATTGATTTCTATTGATCTATACGTCTATCCTTATACCATTGTTGACGTGGTCTTTGACTACTGTTGTTTTATAGTAACTTTTGAAAATGGGTAGAATAAGTCCTCCAACTATGTTGTTCTTTTTCAAAATTGTTTTGCTATTCTAGGTATGTTGCAATGCCATGTAAACTTTAGGATCAGCTTTTCAACTTCTACCAAAACAGTTTTTTTGGAAGATGGGATTTTTATTGGAGTTGTGTTGTATGTATAGATAAATCTGGGGAGAATTGCCATCTTAACAATAATGGGTCTTAGCAGTTCATGAACATGGTATATCTCCCCATTTATTTAGATCTTTTAAAATTTCTATCAGCAATGTTTGTAGTTTTTAGGGGTTGCACATTTTTGTTACCTTTATTTCTAAGCATTTTACTTTTTAGTGCTATGGTGAATTGCATTATTTTCTTTATTTCTAGGTTGCTAATTATCAGAAAATAGAAATACTGATTTTTATATCCTTCAACATTCTCATTTGTTAGTTCTAGTTGGTGTTTTCAGAGTCACTAGTATTTTCCAGATACAGGATCATATCTGCAAATAACAACTGCAAATTGTAGTTTGTACAATTTGTTGTACAGTTTGTACAATTGTACAACTATAATTGTAGTTAACAAACTGCAAATAAAGACAGTTTTTTTTTTGAGATTTTATTTATTTATTTGAGAGAGGGAGAGAGGGCACAAGCAGGGGGGAAGCAGGCTCCCCACTGAGCAGGGAGCCCAATGAGGGATTTGATCCCAGAACCTTTGGATCATGACCTGAGCTGAAGGCAGACACTTAACCAACTGAACCACCCAGGTATCCCATGAGTTTTATTTCTTCTTTTCCAGTGTGAATGCCTTTAATTTCTTTTTCTTACCTTCTTGACAGCCTATAACTTACCATATGATATTGAATAGAAGTGGTTAATTCTTCCGGTTGCCTGGCTCCATCAGTAGAGCATGCAACTCTTGATCTCAGGTTTTTAAGTTTGAGGCCCACATTGGATATAGAGATTACATAAAAACAAATCTTTAAAAAAAGTGATAAAAGTAGATATTCTTGCTTTGTTCTCAAAAACACAATTAGTCTCCCACTATTAAGTATGATATTTGCTATAGGTTTTTCTTAGGTGCTTTTAATCTGTTTGGAGAAATTCCATTATATTCAGAGTTTGTTGAGAGTTTCATGATGAATGAGTGTTGGATTTTGTCAAATGCTTTCTCTGCATGCATGACATGACTATGTAGGTTTTATCTATTACATTGATATGACACATGGCATTAATTAATTTTCACATGCCAAATCAACCTTGCATCCCCAAGATAAATTCCATTTAGGTCATTGTTATGTGCTGGTGGATTTGATTTCCTTATATATGTTCATGTGGTATAATGTGATAACTTCAGCCTCAATGAGCTTGGAGATGGATTCTTTTCCAAAACCTCTGGTTAAAAGCCTGTCCAGCTAACACCTCAATTTGAGCCCTGTTGAGTCTGCCTGTACTTCTGACCTACAAGAACTGTGAGTTAACAAATATATGTTGATTGGACTGTTAAGTTTGTGATAATCTGTTACATAGCAATAGAAAACAAATATACTGACTTTGTCCGATTTTAGTCTGCCAAGGCTAGAAGTCCAGCCTCATGGCAGAGTTAATTTAAAAAAAAAAAAAATAAAGATTTCTGGGCCTCTTGAAAAATGGGAAGATATGACAACTTGAGATTTGAGTTTTTCACATGTCAAACCAGCTTGGTTTCCCAGAGCAATGGCTCTCCCCACCCTCCTTATTAGCCAAGGCCTAGGTACTCCTTCATCTGTTCTGATCCTTCAGCCCAGGCCTATATCTCAGATGGCCCTGGGACATCTGAATCTGTAACACCTGATCAGCACATGCCCAACTTATTGAGCCCAAGTGCTCAATCAGTATTTGTTGAATAAGTGAACCAAACCGCAGAACCAGTGGCATAGGGGAATTTTACATAAGAGTGCATGAGTGGACATTTGGGATGACTGAGGCTAATGGCAGTATACCCTTCAGTACACTCAGGGAGGAGTTCCAAGCCTGTCTGCCTGTAGGAGGTTCCCTGGAAGTCCCATGGATTTTCACAAACATCTCAATGGCCCTAAGCGTGTCATATAACCAGCCCTAGTTCCAAAGGAGGCTGGGAAATGTGGTTTTCAGCTCCTTACCTGCCACATCCATCCCCACAAGGAGATGAGATTCTGACAGAAAGGAGAAAGGGGAAGATAGATGCTGGGTTAGTGACCAGCAGTTTCAATAGCTAGATCATGAAAAAGAACAAAACCAGCACCCCAGAGATCTTCTTGTTCCCCTTCCCTCTCTGTGTTCTTTTGTGTCTCTTCTTTTGCTTGCAGCATGAATATTAAAGAAAAAATAAAATTAGTATCAGAACAACTCAGGTTTTCTAATATGAGACTCATTAGCCTCAAGGAAATCAAGATTGTCAGTGATGGAATTATCCACTTCCATTCCTTGAATTAGTTATCATTTACCCTTCAGCCACGGACAGTCTAGAAAAATGACCAGTAGGAATAGTAACAATGTTCTTTCTCATGAAAGATAGTAAAAAGATTTTTAAATTATCTCTAAATGTACAGGCACGGAATGGATAGCCCTAGTGCTGGTGGGAGTAGGGTCTTAGGGCCCCTCCTAGGCCAGGGCGTGGCTTTCAGTTGCTGGATTGTAAGGAGATCATGGGCAGGGGCAGGGGGTTCCTCAGAGAGGAGCCAGGACAACCAGGCAACAGGACTATGAGGCTCCATGCAATGGCTGCCTCTCAGTTCAGTGCAAAATAAGCTCAGTGCACCAGTGTCAGTGGAGTGCTGGCTGCGTGTTAGCCCTTCTCTTGGCCATAACAGAGCAAAGGTTGAGTGGCAGATGGAGCATGTGAAGATGGAGCTTCTGTGAACCTGTGGCCACAAAGTATTCTGGCATCACGTGGATCACTACAGCTCAGATGAGGTGTCTGTCTTGATGAAAGTAAGGCTGCTCTGTTCCTGTGAAGACAGGAGATGGGACACTTGGCCACACAGATCCTGCAGCTGGAGTTGGCATCTGATAACTGAACAGAGCTGGGCTGAGCCATCAGGGCATGGATGTCACAACAGCTGATACTTGTTTCCTTAGAGCAGTCTTACAAATGAAGCTTTACTCATTTCCAGCTCACAATTCTTTTCAACTATCCCTGCCTGCTTCAAAATGAAGGAATATTAGACATTATGTTAAAAAAAAAACCAGGCACACCTGGGTGGCTTAGTCAGTTAAGCATCAGACTCTTGATTTTGACTCAGGTCATGATCTCATGGATCCAGAGATTCTCTCCCTCCCCCCAGGTTGGGCTCCCTGCTCAGCAGGAAGTCCACTTGAAGAGTCTCTCCTTCTGCTCCTCCCCCTTCACACACACACACACACACACACACACACACACACACACACACGAACACGCATGCACGCACGCACATGCACACATACATGCATGCACATGCACGCTCTCTCAAATCTTTTAAAAAATAAAAAATAGGGGCGCCTGGGTGGCTCAGTCGTTAAGCGTCTGCCTTCGGCTCGGGTCATGATCCCAGAGTCCTGGGATTGAGCCCCGCATCGGGCTCCTTGCTTGGCAAGAAGCCTGCTTCTCCCGCTACCACTCCCTCTGCTTGTGTTCCCTCTCTCGCTGTGTTTCTCTCTGTCAAATAAATAAAATCTTTTAAAAAAAATTTTAAAAATAATAAAAATTTAAAAATAGAATAGGAAATGCTAATTCAGGACTCAAGACTACTCTCCCAGAACTAGTAGCCCTATATTCACTCTCAGCCCCCACTCTCTTGCCTGCTTAGACTGTGGAACCCAGCAAAACTAAGCGCTCACTTTCCTGACCTCCCTTGCAAGTAGAGGTGTCCATCTAATCCCTTCTGACCAGAAGGATCTGGGTAGAATTCAGCTGAGTGGGAGGGGGTGGCATGATGGTTTGGGGAAAGCTTTTGCTTTTCTGATACAAAGGGACAGCTGCAGTTGGCTCTGGCCTTACTGTTTCTTCCTGCCCCAGTTGGGCATGATGCCTGGAATAGGAGCTGCCATTTTGCAACCAGGAAGGAGAGGCCAAGAGAATCACAGCAGTGCTGGCTCTGGACCTCAGGAGCTGCTGAACAAATGCTAACAGCTGCCTGCTCCAGACTTTGTGTTCTGTTAAAAAATCGAAAATCCTATTTTTTAATTATGCTTACTTATAGCTGAAAGCCTTCCTGACTGATACAACTAATATAAACTATTACTTGTCATGGATAGACAAAAAAAGGTAGTGGGGATGGGAGCATAAAGATTTTCCCAAGTCTAGTGAATTCATCATAAAGGAGCTGTAGAGAGATGCCTAGGTGGCTCAGTCAGTTTGGTGTTTGCCTTCAGCTCGGGTCATGTTCCTGAGGTCCTGAGATGGAGCCCTGTGTCAGGCTCTCTGCTCAGCGGGGAGTCTGCTTCTCCTTCTCCCTCTGCCCTTCCGCTGCTGATGCACGCATGCTCATATTCTCTCTCACTCTCAAATAAATAAAATCTATAGAAAATAAGTAAATAAAGAATCTGTAGACACTTGTTAAAAAGCAAGGGAGGTATCAAGTCCTGCTAGGGTCAGGTCAAAATGACCAAGAAGCTGACTTGAGGAGACTTCATTGGCCAAGGAGGAGACAGTTTGAGCATTGGGAAACAATGCCTCTCATGGATTAAACTGAGTTTAGAGTGGGTAAAGGGAGACACCCAAGCATTTCTCCTGCCTTTCTAGTATGAACTGTATTTCAGAGCAACCAAAGAGATAATAAGGAATTCTTTAAAGAAGAATTCCAGCTAATAAAGACAGAAGAAATGATAGAGTTAGAAAACCACCACACTGGAACACCTAATGAAATAAAGAATCCAGGCAAACACCATCAATAACTATTATGTGACAGGTTGACAGGGAACCTTTGGATGGACTATTCTGATAACACCAAAACCCACTGATCAGTTTCTAAAAGTGGGACAGACACCATGCACCTCACGATGTATTACATCAGAAAATACAAAGCATCTGTGAAGTTTTCTAGCCAAAAAAATATTTTAACAAGAACCTGATCCAGCTTACAGTAAATACAAGAACAAGTTGAATGACACTAGGAGGAAACAATCAGCCAAATCCAGAATGTAGGATATTGTACAGGACAATGACTCATTTCTCCCCTTCCTCAAGTAAATGGCATAAAAACAAGGAGGGGAGAAGAATTTACAAAACAAAAGAGACTTAAGAATTCTTCCGATTAAACATGATGTGTAGATCTTATTTGGATCCTGATTTGAATGAAACAACTATAAAAGTATTATTGGAGCTATTTAGGAAAATTTGGTATGTTCTGGGTATTGCATCACATGAAAATGATATTATGGTTATGTTTTTTAAAAAGTTATTCTTTGATAGAGATACCCACTGTAATATTTAGGGTTGAAATGAAATGGTGCCTAGAATTTGCTTTTAACTATTTGAGCAAAGCCAAACAAAAATTGTGTTGTGTGTGATGGGGGAGGTTATAGAGAAGACAAATTAGGGGTTCATTGTATTTTATTCTTTGCTTTTATGTACGGTTGAACATTTTGTATAATTTTTTTAAAAAATTACTGTTTTAATTGGGTTTTCCTGCATTGTAGATGCTAATAGCAACAAAAACGAGAAAGCAATTTAAAAAAAGAATAATCCTGTCAAAATCCCTAAATTCTGTTTCCTTACTTCATGGTGTTATTTTCATAAAAGCTAAATAAACACAAAGCTAGGCTATAAAACAGTGTCATGTGACTGACTGTACTTGAAAGCACAGGATGTTAGGGGCACTTTAGAGATACTAGTCCTGCGTGTGGACATCCATGTTGGTTCTCCACTCTGTTCTTGCATGTTGTCAAGAGTACCCTGCTCTCTCCATTGACTTGTAATGACTTGTCCATCCTCTTCCAGACTGGGAGCCATCCCCTCCCTAACTCTCAATCAAGGACCAAAAACTTAGTGCCACATATGCCATTTCCAATGCTTCCTCAACCCCCAACCCCTCACAACAAATTCACAGTGTCACTGCCATGACACTCTTGCCTCTTCTTAGAAGACATTACTCTGACTTGTTTTAAGCAGGGGAGATTGTAAGTAATTATATTACATAGATAACATAGTGCTGTTTTTAAAAAATTTTTTTTTAAATTTATTTTGGCAGAGAGAGAGAGATCACAAGTAGGCAGAGAGGCAGGCAGAGAGAGGGGGAAGCAGGCTTCCTGCTGAGCAGGGAACCCGATGCGGGGCTCTATCCCCAGACTCCGAGATCATGACCTGGGCCGAAGGCAGATGCTTAACCATCTGAGCCACCCAGGTGCCCCAACATAGTGCTGTTCTTAAAACTTGTAACAATACATGAGATCCTGAGCACTAGTAACTCTAGTTACTTAGAGCTAGTAACTCTTCCTTTATTTCTCCTCTAGTCTCTAATTTGCTAAGTCAAGAAAAGGAAACCAGGAAATATCCTCAGTGTTTCTTGAATTTTGGTCCCAAAGTCATGGGCACCGTGGTATACGGGGTGATCCACTCCTAACCGAAAATAACCTTGGTTTTCTCTGAGCTTTGATGACCACTCTGAGCCAGCCTTTGGTGAGAGTTTGGTCATACTGGTAGTACATTCAGCTGACCTTTAGGAAAGACTTATCTTTTTCCTGACACCCCCAAAGTTACAAATCACTGTGATGGAAAGGCAAACTAAATATCTGTCTCCTATCCCCATTGTTGATTTCTATGTCTCTCAGGTCTTAGCTACAATGTCATAGCCTCTGACTTAGCTCCTCCCCAGTCTGGATTCGGTGGTGTCCTTTGTGTTCTCATAACACATAATGGGCCATGTGGCATGGCTCTTCCAACACAAGAGTACAATCAACTCTTAATTTCACTCAAGATTACAAGCTCCTCTAAGATGGAGACTGGACGTGTTCATAGTTATATTCCCAAAGCTTTGCACATGGTAGCTACTCAATGAATACTTGTTTAATAAATATATGAGTAATCAAATGAGTGGCTTTCAAGATTCAAAAGTTCAGAATTGAGACTCTAAATCTCAGTCATCCTACTTCTTAAGATGTTAAATACCCTTTGTTCTCAAAGAATAATGTTGAAAGGGGAGGAGCCAACTAGTCCTCAGAAAGCAATTGAAAGGTTGGATAGGAGAAGTGGGATGAGTCATGCAGGTGTCCCCCACCCCACCCTCTCTTCCTCTTCTCAGTCTCTCTCTCAGGCCACTCCTGGAAAGGCCAGCCTGAGGTTCTGCTTGTCCTTATCTAGTCGTCTGTTCTGCCCTGTGAAGTGGAGGGGAATTGGGGGTGTGGGTAGTTGTGCAAGGAACAAAACTGCTGGCAAGAGCTGAAACCACCTTTAACGACACTTAACACACTCCTTTACAGTGCATGGGGGCTTGACTCACCAGAGATGACTAAACTGTGGTCCCCTGTCAGCACTCGGGCCCTCCCCAAAGGGGCCCTTTGCCTGGACCTGATGCTAATCTCAGTCTGCACTGTGGATGGCTGTGGCTTATTCATGATGATTCCCATACTTCTTAAATAGTAAACTTACAGTTCTTCAAGGTAATGGGGTATTCATGTGAGCTCAGAGCCAAGGGAAGGGCCAGAAACTGAGAGTGAAGGCAGGATGGTTTCTTTTATAATCAGCGAGCTAAATCTAACTCAGCACCAAATGGAATCAACCAAAATGGCCTGATTCCGATTTTAGGGGCTAATCATGGTCATAAACTGGGGGTGGGGGTGGGGAATCACTAGTCTAAACCAGCTGAGGTTTAATGAACAGGAAATGCAGTGTCCCCGAATGTCCACAAACTCAGGACTGGATTGTTCAAATCGTTAATATTCACAAAGGTATCTTGGCATAGATGTACCCATCATTAATTCTGGTAGGAAAATACCAGTTTTATTACCATTGTAATCATACATTCAACATCTACAATGGCCTGCCCCAGCTGAAAGGCCATTGAGGAAAGAAAGAAGGCTAGGGACTCTTGGGCCTAAGGCCATGTTCAGGGCTCTTGCCAGTTACCCCATCATCCTGAGCATTGGGAATATGAAAACTCTAAGCCATGCATTTGTCCTTGATGAGGCTACAGTTGATTACCATTAAGGTGTCATCGAGTAAGTGCCCATCCACGGTGTAGACATGTAAGAGCATGAGTTTTAGAGACAGAGGGAGGAAAGAATGTTTCCATAAGCAGATATGTATATTGCTTCTGACCGATACAGCATTTTTGTCCCTACAGCTTTAATGTCCACTGATAACTAACTTCCATGAGGGCAGAAATTGGATGTATTTTGTTTACCACCATAGCTCCAACACCCTGCACCAGTGCAAGGTACAGACCAAGAGATCAATAGACATTTGTCAAATATGTACTGTGTCATGTTCTATCTGGGGAAAGAAAACTGAGTAGAGAGGGAACTGATGTATTTGAGTTGGTGGTCATCTGCTCAGCATTTGCCCATATGACTCATTACAATTAGTTGCTCATAAAACATAGCCAAACTTGTGACCTGGTGTTCCTTTCATATTTTTCTAAAAGGTAGGGAAATATAGAAACATGAATAAATGACAAATACATGCAGAACTAAGGACAAGTCTTGACTCATATCTAAAAAGCGGTATCTAGGATCTACTATTCATAAAACCATGACATGAAGAAAAATCCTTAGGAAGAGAGGAAGCAGGGGCCAGAAAATGGGTTTTGATTTTTTCAACAGTGGAATGACAGTTTCCAAGCCCCTTTTTGTTAGACTGTGCTACTGCTTTGCTTTGTAGCCACAGTGCCCCCCACTTAATCTTCTTGTGTTAGTAGAGGACAGAACAAGGAATTTATATAGGTCAGAGAATATTTTGAAATTCCAAACAGAAGAGCTGCTAATGAATTTAGTTTAGGGTGTTTTTCCACCAGAAAACGATAGACCTTCCCAAACACCTTTGGCTGTTCGCTCATCAAGAAAAGTCACACATTTTCTCTCTATAAAGTGGCAAAGAAAAAACCAGGCAGAGTGTAACTAAAGGACTTAGGCCTGGGGCTGCTGTTAAATTCAGTGTCTATCACGATAACCCTGGAGAACTGGAAGAAAGCTCCACTCAGAAGGCACACGAGGTCAGTGGCTTCTTGCTCCAGGTCAGGGAAAGAGCCCAGGTACAGACTGAGATGCTGACGCCCGGGCACATTCTCACTCATGGACAAAAACAAAGTTTGCTTATGTTTCTTTTCTTTTCAATAGTGCTTTCAGTTACTTCTCCCCAAATTTCTGTCTCTGCCACAGCAGCTCCTAGGAGCCTTTTACCAGCATCCAGATGAAGTTCCGGATGGGACTTTTACACACTATAGCATCCCCTGTGTTGCAGACCCTATAGGTTTTACTATATGGGTAATTTCTTCATGATTTTTTGAGGTAAGTCAGCTATGAATATGCCTTTGAAGAAGTCTCAGTTGGAGTCTGTGAGTTTAGATCCCACTGGTCTCTTGCTTACCCTGAATCTGAACAGCCAATGAGGGAGTGCAGCAGACATCGACTTGGAATCTCACATGCGCTCCTTCATTACCTTCCAGGCTTGGTCAGGGCCTCAGTCTAGCATTGGCATTCTGGGAGTACCCACCTCAAAGGATCAGGGACGTGAGGACAAAATAAGGAGCCCAAGAGAAGTGCTGAGAAGGTTCAATGCTCATCAGCTGTACTGGTCCTAGGAAGTGAGTTCAAGTTCCTTTGGAGCATCATCTGTTCTGATGCCATAACATAATGTCCAGTTCCAGACTTCATGTGAAACAACCCCCAAACAAGGAGATTGAACTTGAAGGTGCAAAGCGCTGAAGAGCTATAGCCATTTTGGCAACAGCATTTAAACACTTAAAATGCTCATCCCTCCGTAACCAACAATTCCATTTTCCAGCCCTTTGCTATTTCTGCACTAAAGAAACCCACACACTCTGGTGCAAGAGATATGTTTAAGAATGTTTACTATAGCATTGCAGAAGAACTGTAAATAACCCAACTGTCCACTAATGGCTTAAAGAATGTATATAAGGGAATAGTTGGTGGTCCTTGTACAAGGTAACCCTCTGCTTTCTAACATAGAAAGTTCCTCAAAACATATAGCTGAATGTAAAGAAGAAAGTTGCAGAATGACATGAAAGGTACCATATGTATAAAAGTTGCATAATGACCCAAAAGGTACCGTATGTATAAAATGTAGAATATGTGATTTCTCTTGGAGTTATACGTGTGTGTAAATACAATGAAGTTGTTCTGGGAACAGGACAGCCACAGGGTATGGTGGCTAAATGAGAGGTCAGCCTTCTTCTTGATGTTCTGATTTGTTACAATGTGTTTCATGTATTAAGTAAAAATCAACATATACAGTAATGAATAACATATGTATTTTTAAAAGATGTTATTTATTTATTTGAGAGAGAGCACAAGCAGGGGGAGTGGCAGGCAGAAGAAGAAGTAGGTTCTCCGCTGAGCAAGGAGCCTGATGTGAGAATTGATCCCAAGATCCTGGGATCATGACCTGAGCTGAAAGCAGGTGCTTAACCAACTGAGCCATCCAGGTGTCCCTAACATACGTATTTATATTTGACATCTAATGTCTATAGCAATGTAGACTAATTTATAATTAGTATAATTAAAATTATCACTGAAATAATTTATTAAAATTTACTTACTATTAAAATTATAGTGATTTGGGATTTTTTTATTTATACAATATATAATTTATAAAGAAAATTCAAGAGAATCATATTGGGGTGTCAAACATGAAGATTCCTGGGTCTCACCCCTAGAAGTTCCAATTCCTCTATCTTTGGGATATGACCAGGAATCTGCATTTCTGGCATAGTGATTCTACTGCTGTTAATGGCCTCAGGCCCACACTGGAGAACATTTCATATCAAAGTTTCTTCTCCCATTGTAAGGCACATGCAAACCACTCAATGATCTGAGGAAGCACAGCTCTGTGGCTGAAGGTCTGTCATGGTCCTAGCATTCTGGGTCTTCAACATGCTGATGATGCCTATCCTTGGACCCCACAGTAAAACTTGACCTGAGTCAGGCTTAGAAATGAGTAGAAATTCAGTGGGGGCAGGGAAGACCTCCAAAAAAGAGGGGCAGATGCCTGGGGGCAGAGGTAGGAAGCGTGGGAGACTGGTCTGACCAAAGGGACAGCAAGAGAGCCCAAGGGGGGGTCTTAATGCCAGGCTGCGGGACAGCACTTGGTCCATCACGACTGCTAGTGGCTTTAGGGAGGGGCCCAGCATCCCAGTAGCAAGGTGAGGAGAGAATAAACATGGATGAGATCCGGGGGTTTGCAGGAGAAGCCAGTGACCCAGGGCTAGGCCTAGATCTGAGGGCAAGGTTATTCAGCAAGCCTTTCCTCACTGCCCCAGGCAGAAGGAAGTCATTATGCTCCCTGTCCTGGGAAAGAGCTATGATCCCAAATTACAGGGGGCTCCAGAGCTGCTGATACTTTGCAGTGGACAAAGGACCATTTTCCACATTCTGAGATGAGGGAGTATATTCAGAGAAACACTTCACACTTTGCTTCATGTGAAATGGCACTTCTTCCAATGTGGTAAAAGAAAGCTTTAATTTGTCAGGATTCAGACCAGCTCATACACCTTTTGAGAGGTCTTGAAGAGAAAGCTGATGATTACAGTCAAGATGAGAATATAAGATGGGGTAAGGCAGGGGCAGAGTGCTGCAAAACCCCAGCATTCCTGGGTCACGCTGGACTCTTTCTTTGGTGATTTGACAATGAATAGTTAATTCACTGCCTCACTTTGCAGAAGGGGATGGAGTCATCCGCTTTTTTCCAAACTCATATCTAGAATGACTTCAGAGCAGCAGGATCCCATTAGCACCCATTCTGCATCTCCAGCTTCAGAGGCAGCTTCTCCCACTCCCCCAGCAGGCAGCTAAGGTCAAGTGGTGTCACAAAGAGTGGCACATGACCTTCCCAGTCCTGCCTGAGCACGCCACCCACACACACCATTATGATGATGGGAGGTCTTGAAGGGGCTGAGGAGATACACCTTCAGAAACTCTACATGATCTAGATCAGCAGCTGTGGATTTTGAGCACTTGTCATCCGAAGATTACCACACATCGGCTCTAATTGCATCTGCAGGAAGTATGTTTTGTTTTTGTTTTGTTTTGTTTTTTATTAATTTTTATTAACATATAATGTATTATTTGCCCCAGGGTACATGTCTGTGAATCTTCGGGCTTACACACTTCACAGCACTTAACAGCACATACCCTCCCCAATGTCCAC
>CM053603.1:50173676-50198703 GCA_028646535.1 Procyon lotor
ATTATGCTAAGCGAAATAAGTCAGTCAGAGAAAGACAAGTATCACATGATCTCTCTGATATGAAGAACTTGAGAGGCAAGGCAGGAGTTTGGGGGGGTGGGGGAGAGAAATGAAACAGGAAGGGATGGGGAGGGAGACAAACCATAAGAGACTCCTAGACTCAAGAAATGAACTAAGGGTGGCCGGGGGGGTGGGGGGGTGGGGTAGGGATAGGGTGGCTGGGTTGTGGACAATGGGGAGGGTATGTGCTATTAAGTGCTGTGAAATGTGTAAGCCCGAAGATTCACAGACATGTACCCTGGGGCAAATAATACATTATATGTTAATAAAAATTAATTAAAAAAAATAATGAGATTCTTAGGAATAAACCTAATCAAAAAAATAAAAAATCTGTACTCTGAAAACTATAAAACACTGATGAAAGAAATTGAAGATGACACAAAGAAATGGAATATTCCGTGCTCATGGATTGGAAAAATAGATATTATTAAAATCTACCCAAATCAATCTACCCAAATCTATCTACACATTTAATGCAGTCCCTATCAAAACACCAATAGCATTTTTCACAGAACTAGAATGAACAATCCTAAAATTTATATGGAACTACAAAAGACCCTGAATAGGCAAAGCAATTTTAAAAAAGAAAATCAAAGCTGGAGGTATCACAATTCCAGACTTTATTTTACAAATCTGTAGTAATGAAAGTAGTATGGTATTGGCACAGAAACAGACACATAGGTCAATAAAACAGAATAGAAAATCCAGAATTAAATCCACAATTATATGGTCAATTAATCTTCAACAAAGCAGGAAAGAATATCCAATGGGAAAAAGACAGTCTCTTCAACAAATGGTGTTGGAGAAAACTGGACAGTTGCATGAAAAAGAATGAAACTGGACCACTTTTTTATACCATACACAAAAATAAACTCAAAATGGATTAAGGGCCTAAATGTGAGACCTGAAACCATAAAGTCCTAGAAGAGATCATAGGCAGTAATTTCTCTGAAATTGGCAATAGCAACATTTTTCTAGATTTGTCTCCTGAGGCAAGGGAACAAAAGCAAAAATATTGGGACAACATCAAAATAAAAAGCTTACTCTTATTTCCCCTGTAGAGCAAGGGAAACAATCAACAAATCTAAAAGGCAACCTGTGGAATGGGAGAAAAATATTGGCAATTGACGTATCTAATAAAGAGTTAGTATTCAAAAAATATAAAGAACTGACACAACACTCAAAAACAAATAATCCAATTTAAAAAAAATAGGCAGAAGACATGAACAGATATTTCTCCAAAGATATCTGGATGGCCAACAGACACATGAAAAGATGTTCATCATTACTTATCATCAGAAAAATGCAAATCAAAACTGTAATGAGATATCACCTCACACCTGTCAGAGTGGCTAAAATAGAAAACAGAAGAAATAGCAAGTGTTGATGAGGATGGGGAGAAAAAGGAACTCTCTTGCTCTGTTGGTAGCAATGCAAACTGGTGCAGCCACTGTGGAAAACAGTATGGAGGTTCCTCAAAAAGTTAAACATAGAAGTACACTTTGATGTAATAATTGCACTACTGCGTATTTACCCCAAAAAACCCAAAAACACTAATTCAAAGAGATACATGCACTCCTCTGTTATAATAGCCTTATTTACAATAGCCAAATTACAGAAGCAGCCAAAGCGCCCATCAATAGATTAATGGATGGATGAAGAAGAGTTAGTATACATTCAATGGAATATTTTTCAGCCCTAAAAAAGAATGAAATCTTGCCATTGCAACAACATGGGTGGAACTAGAAAATATAATACTAAAGCGAAATAATTCAGAGAAAGACAGATACCATATGATCTCACCCATATGTGGAATTTAAGAAACAAACAAGCAAAGGGAAAAAGAGAGAGAGACAAATCAAGAAAAGACTCTTAACTATAGAGAATAAACTGATGGTCACCAGAGGAGAGGTGGGGATGGGTGGAGGATGGATGAGATAGATAATGGGGATTAAAGAGAGCACTTGTTGTGATGAGCACTGGGTGATGTATGGAATTGTTGAATCACTATGTTGTACACCTGAAACAAATATAACACTGTATGTTAACAATACTGGAATTTTAAAAATATATACATTTTTTTAAATGGCTCTGCTGGCCTCAACAGGCCTTTCCCCACCCAGGTCCTGCTCAGGCTGGGCATCAAGCCCAAAGAGAGGCCAATATCCCATATTCCAAGGCATCATGACCTGAGGCTGCACCATCAACTGAATTACTCCTTTAAGAATAAGGAAGCATAGGGGCGCCTGGGTGGCTCAGTCGTTGAGCGTCTGCTTTTGGCCCAGGTCAGATCCCAGGGGCCTGGGATCGAGCCCCGCATCAGGCTCTCTGCTCGGCAGGAAGCCTGCTTCTCCCGCTACCATTCCCTCTGCTTGTGTTCCCTCTCTTGCTGTGTTTCTCTCTGTCAAATAAATAAAATCTTTAAAAAAAAAAAAAAGAATAAGGAAGCATATAAATTGGGGAAATATGGTTCTTACCATTTCTAAAACTGCTTGAGGCTCTATAGCACCCAGTCATTGGCAGTCCTCTGACACAGCATTCTTCAACTGCCCACTCCCCTTGGCTTGGCTGACTTCTACTAATCATCCACATCACAGCTCATTGCTTGTCTCCTCGCAGAAAGTCTATTCCCCCTTTTGAGGAGCACCTCAGTTTCCTCATGGACAGTCCCCCACAGAATGCGGTCTCATTAGAGCAGCCACTACAGTGAGCCTCACCTCTCACAAATGTAGGGCTCATCCCTACTGTTACCATCCCCACACTGCAAGGGACAGATGTGAGACCTGTGCTTGACCACTGTAATGCTTTCTCCCAGAACATCCCACATTCTTCTGCTATTAAACCATTCTTGCGGTTTCTTCTTTTAGCCCCACAAACTGAGCTGCCCTGCCTGATTCCAAGGCACTTCTAAACTTCTTGCAATTCTGTGGCTCATTACCCTTTCAATAAATTCAGTTTTGCTCCTTTTAGACAAAATCTGTTTCTGTTGCCTATAACCAAGATCCTCGACTGACACATTTTATCTCTATTTCTCTCCTCTGTGTGTGACGACCCCAACATCCCTCATGGTCCCCAGTACAGAGGAGGCACCAAATGGCTGTTGCATGAATGCCTTATGAACTGGCTCCTGTGGCCCATGTCCCTTGCTCCAGGCCTCCAACACCTGACACCTCTGTCTCAGGCCCCAGTACGGCCAATTCAGTCAAATGGCAGGAGCTCGGGCCCCCTACCTCCTTATCTCCTGCTTAACACACAGTGAGGATCTTGCCTTCCTCCCAAACAGGGCTACCCCCATCCAGAGGCAGAAGCTGTCTTGCTTTTGGGTCAGTACCTGTAAGACCAGTACCTTTCAGAGTGTCTGCTCAGCCAGCTATCCTGTTCCTCAAATTTTCCTTCCTCATCATTTCATTGAAAAACACGTTGAGTGCTATTGATGTTGGGCGGTATTACAATAATCTTAATGTCCTACAGTTTAGTAACAAATGGTCAGGGCCCCATTTTTGTTTTTGTTTTTCACCCCACTCTGATTTAGAATTTGGTTATTTTCAGTATACAGCCAAATTGCAGAAGAAAATGATATGAACTTTATATTTACCTACAGATGAAGAGATAAATTCACCTGAAGTACAGATTTCATTCTAGGTCTACCAAAACTTTTGACATTTTCTGAACCCACTTTCCAAAGTGAAATCCATATGACCATTAAGTGTGGACCCACTGCTTCATTTGGAGATGGTATGGATATATATTTTTTATTTTTAAGTGCAATATGCTTGAATCATAGTAATGTAAGCTCATGGTAATGAATTAAAGAGAACAGAAAAACCAATGGTGAAAAGCAAGGCTCCTACCCTAGTTCCAACCCTTCATGGTTATGGGCATCTGCTTAACTGTCTCTATCTCTATGATTCTGTAGTAAGCCTTTTTCCTGAGCATAACTTCCCCCTGTGTCTTAGGTCAGGTTCCCCAGAAGCAGACCTTGATGTGAGGTTCAGATGCATGTGATTTCTTGAGCGTAGGCCTATCCTCAGGACAAGAGTGAAGGGAGTGGGGCAGCAAGGGAAGGAGCTGAGCAAAGATGGACTCTTGGCTGGAGTTGGCCTGTGGCTGTTCCCGTGGGGAACTCTGGAGCGTGATCACAGAGGTGATCCCTCGTGAGGCAAAGAAACTTGAGTCAGTTATGGGCTGAGGACTACCCGGGGTGGTAGAGGAGGGCACATAAGCTCCCTAGCAAGTCAGCTTGGGGAAGGGGTCAGCTGTTTGCTTCCCAAATCCCAGGAGTGGAAATGGTGTTCTGGCATTGTTAAGGGGGTCTGGGTGAGGCATCAGCAGAAACTGTTCTTCCCTATTTGTATAATCTCTTTGGAATATATTCCAAGAAGTGAGATCATTAGATAAAATGAGTGGAACAGGCTTGTAACTCTTAATACTGTTTCATGGTGCAGAAATAGAGGCATTAGCCCAGGCATGAATACTTTGCCATGAAGCAATCTATCAAATGTGATAGCCAGACAAGGCAGGCCCCTCCACTGGTGGAATGGAATATGCTATGAGTAGGTTTGGGTAGGATAGGTGAGCTATCTCCCAGGGTTTCTTACAGAGCACTCCAGAGAGGGGAAGGGAGGGGGAAATGGGCAGCTAGGGGAGAAGCTGCTCATGAGGTAAAGGCATTGGGTTTCTGATCCAAGTGTGTCCACAACACACTTGTGGGGGGTAGGGGTGGGGAGAGTCTGGAGGGGAATGGTTTCATGCTTGCTAAGAAATTAGTATTATACCTTTACTTTGTTCCTGTGTTTCCTTGACCAATTATTTTCATTGTTATAAAAACTTCCAAACAATTCAGAAAGGTGAAGTACAGAGAGACACCCCCTTCCAATCCTCACCATAAACTCACCTGCCAACAGCAACAGCTGTTAAGATGTAGCTTGTGGATAATAACTGTCCTTTGGTTTTGTTCATCTTTTGGAGAGAGATAAACTCTTCCTCCTCCTCTTAGCTTACAGGTGTTTTCAGCTTCCATACTCCATGAAGTATAAATAATCATAGAGGTAAAGGACTGAGATCCCAGGCAGAGTGTCCCTACCAGGCAACAGGGACCCTGGAGGATAGTGCTGTAGCCTCAGGCAAAAGACTCGGTCCTCACGGCTACTGTAATGGGACCTGGTGCTTTGGGCTCCTGCTCAGCTTTCCCATCTCTCACATTCCCCCTCCATGCCAATATCCCTTTCAGAGCACAGAGGCAGGTTTCCTAAGGTGTCTCAAATACTCCTTTCTCTGCTGTGGGTCATCAAAGGTGCACCAAGACCATCTCTCTAGTTTGCATTTCTCAAAATTTCCGTGTCAGGGAAGGAGCTCTGTTTTCATTCAAACTATAATGATATTCCAACTGGTTTAATCCTAGAGAGCCAGAAAGGAAACTCCTGTTTAACCAAAATCTAAATAGTATGGAAGCTCAAAGAGCCAGATGATACTCTACGCATCGCTTCTCTAAGACACAGATACAATGGAAACAGTTTGAATGGGCAGTCAGTCCCCAGAGCAACTCCCAGAGCAAGTGCAATCTGGCTTCTAGTTCCTGACACTCTTAAATCTACAGGGCCCTTTAAGACAATCAAATAAGAAGGAGAAAACCTCTGGGCTCTCCTCCAGGCTCTGCCACACTCTGGTCCAATGGAGTCCATGACACTTCTGTTTCATGCGGGCAGAGTTTGGTAGATCCACCCATTCATTGAATTCATCGAATATCATGTGTCTGGCTGAGTGCTAAGCACTCTGTGGGATCAAAAATAAATAAATCAGTCCAGGTGTCTGGTTTTGAGGACACATGACAACATGGTGTAATCTCAGGACAAGGAACCATCATGCAGAGCAAGGTAGGTGAAAGAGCTGGCAAACAAGTTCAAGGTGTTGGAGTCCCGTGCAGGTGTGGCAGCTTCCAAACAGGGCTATAGGAAGAGGAAGTGGCATTTTCCTTGAATTCTGAGGGTTGGTGTTGATTTGGCAGATACGTGTGGGGACTGGGTGGGATAGTGAGGGGCAGGACTTCCAGGTGAGAGGACTCAGGAGCAAAGCTGCTGGGCCTAAATTATACTCTTCAGCAGCAGGGTAATATTTCATGCGCCCAATGCGGAGTGAAGGAATCTGCTGGAGAGGACCTATGGTAGGGCTACGTTTTATAAATTAAAAGGCAAACTGAACCATAGTGATTAGAGACTCACATTTAGTGGTAAAAGGATAAAGAAAAGCAAGGGTCTTTACCGAGTCTTTACCACACAGACCAGCAGTGCTGTTCCTCTTAGGAGGGGAGGGAACATCATGACCTGTCTGTTGCCCCGAGTGGCCATCATAGAGATGTTTACTGTCCACTAATTCATGAAGTCTACAGGTATGTTTTATTCTTCTATTTTTATGCTGTGTTTCGCAGTGGCCCACAATAACCTCACCTGTCCATGCTCTGCCGAAGGTGAAACAGTTCATGTGTCCCTTATCTCCCTGAAGGGCTCTCTCTTCTTTGGAATCTAGTTCACCTGGTTTCCTTGTGACCTTAGTTCTCTGATGAGCTTTTGTAGATTATCTGTCTTTTCACATTGTGGGAGGTGTTTGGAAAGGGTAGAGTGAAGTTCTCTTGTTGCTGTTCTCATCCTAAGTGGGATTTTTAATGTTATAAGTCATAATGAAAAATGTTTATTTAAAAAAGGGGGAAAGAGGCAGCATCGGCCAGAGAATGTAAGGCTGGACAAGAGGGTACCTGCAGGGTTGTCAGGGAAGTAAGGCTGAGGATGGGACTGGAGGAAGAGGTCTTGGGGAGTCAGGCCGGAGGATGTGGTCAAGTCTGGAAGGTGGTGGGGGGCAGATGGCAGCAGAAGAGGACAGAGGCTTGGGCATGCAGCTCAGCGGTCAGGGCAAGAGTCCAGCTTGGCTGTAGGGACCTGAGCAGTGGAGGGCAGGGGGAATGGGAAAGGAGGGGATGCGTGTGAGCAACATGGTGGCCACTGGGTGAGAGGGTTTCAGGGCCTCAATGGTAAGAGTCTAAGAATGTCCTGGGCAGGGGTGATATGGGAGCATGCCAAGATATTGTCAGCTAAGAGGTGATGATTGGGGCAACATTGATACCACATTTGGTGCCAGGAGAAGGACATCTGCAGACAGTTTTAAGTGGGGGAAATATTAGAACTCCTCTGAGAGCTGCTGGGATGATTAGGAAAGCAAGGAAGGGCTTGGTGACACCCAACAGGTATTGTCCTTCCTGGAAGGTGAGAAGCCTGTACTTCACAGCAGACTGAGGGATAGTTAGTTTTATCCTGGTATTCATATTTATTTTATTTTTTTTAAGATTTTATTTATTTATTTGACAGAGAGAGACACATCAAGAGAGGGAACACAAGCAGGGGAAGTGGGAGAGGGACAAGCAGGCTTCCCGTTGAGCGGGGAGCACAATGCAGGGCTTGATCCCAGGATCCTGGGATTATGACCTGAGCCGAGGGAAGATGCTTAATGACTGAGCCACTCAGGCACCCTGGCATTCATATTTAATGTCCTGTCTTCTACCCCACTGTCTGTGAGTAGCCATCTTTCCCTTCATCCATCATCCCTGTGTGGCCCTGGTGATAGCTGTGAGGCCCCTGGAATCCTTTGCTGAGTGTCAAGTCATCCATACCTGCTTTACCCTGGCAGACCTCACTCTGGCAGTGTACAAACAGAAGGGCTTATCCTCTGCATTTGCAATTCAGCTCTGGAATCTGGAAGAACAGCCCAGTGTTTTTGTCACAAACAATACTGTTGATTCTTCGACTTTTAGCGGTGCCTCAACCTTAATCCTAAGCCTCACTCTCTTTATATTTGATGTCTTGGAATATTTTATGCCTCACAACTTATGTCAAAAAGTCAGCCAAAACACTGGAGGAAAGGTCCATTTTGTTCTGAGAACCTCCCTGAATTAAATTCTTCAAAATGTAAAAGAATCAACATCAGTTTGTCGGTAAGGGAGTCTTTTGTTTTCTGATTGTCTGGGTTTAATTGGCATCACGGGTTCCCCTGCCCCATGGGAGAGAACTGAGGAACTTTTCTTGTGGTAATCCTGAGAGCTTTTGGGGACCAGGATGGAAGACAATCCCACCAATCTTTAGTGGGTCTCCCAAGGGGGCGGGGGGCACTGGCTGGGGCAAGTTATGCCCTAAGATGAAATAGACCTTTACAGAGAGGCGTGTCACTAGAACAGAGGCATGGAGAAAAAACATGGTTCCTGTATGGGTTCGTTAGTAAAGTTTTAATACTTAGAGCTAGTGGTGCCTTGGTCTGGGTCTGATTTCCCCTAATATGCACGCACACTCTAGGGAGTAGTCAGGGCCCCAGAAACTCGGGATGTGCAACTTCTCAGGATCTTTCTTGTCTTTCAATCTCTCTTTTTAGCACGGTGATCATGGTCTTTTCATAGAAAGAAGGAGCTGTTCCTAGGTCTGCTTGTGGCATTTCAAATGAATTGGCAATGAGAAGTTCTTGGTTCTTATATTGCCCAGTGAAACCAACAGTACTAACTTTGTTTTACCATGTTCTTTACTTTTCCTTTACTACTCTTAATATCGTCCATCTTTTCTTTATTCAGAAGGTTGAGCAAAGTTAAGGTTTAAAAATTTTTGGTGGTTAAGATCTATAGAGTAAACAACATAAAGAGCACTGGTCTTAAGTGTTCAGCTCAATGAGTTTTTTGCAAGTGTGAAAATAAATGAATAAAATAAACAAACGGGAACAAGCAGAAGCTATTTATCCAGAACTTGCCCTAGCAAGGAAGTTAGCACCTGCCTTTGGTAGGGATTCCAAGGCACGCAGAAGGGTGGGAAAGCTTTACAGGGATAAAAGCAATGGTCTCAGGAGTCCTCTGATTAGAGGCTGGAGGCAGGAGACATGGGTGAGCCAGAGGCCCATAAACTAGAAGCAGGGCATCCTACTGGTTAGGGGAGCGTACTTGGTATTTGGCTTCCTCTGGTTGGCCTTGAATTAGAAGCAGGCTGTAAGGGCAGTGGTGGCAAAAAAAAAAAAAGGAAGTTGGCAGCTATCGACCAGCCCTCACTCTGTTGTGGGCCAATTGCTGCAGACGTTGTGGTTTGGCTCCTTGGGCTTCTTGTGTGAGTCAGAGTCCTATTGTCATACATGGTCTAGCCATCGTCCGTTTGCTATTCTGTCTCACATGTGTCCATCCATGTCACCACCGGCCAGAACAAAGAGAGAAGTGTGTTTGAAATGTATTTTGTGTCCTTGACTTGTGTATTTGAAATTGATTCAGTGTTTTTGAGCCCATGGAGTACAATGTTAGAGCCACTTCCTATTTGTGGAAGGCCTCCACTGTATTTAGGGAGGTAATTGTTTAAAGTGGTCAACATAGTACATGAAGTTACATCCAGAAAAAAATGCTTGCCAAATTTCATGAAAGATAAGACTTTGGCTTTCCTTATTTTTAAGCTTCTCCAGTTTGCGTGAAGAAGAGAATATGAAAAAAGGAGGCCAAGAAGAGAGTTCTGAGTGGGACCCTGGAGCCCCACTCAGAAGAAGTGGGGGAGGAAGAGGAAGTGACAAAGGACTAAGACAAAGTGACTAAGAGGAAGAGGATGTGACAAAGAGGAAGTCGAGGTACTGTGTGGGGCACAGGAAAAGAAGTGCTGGGGGTAGAGAAGGAAGAGTAGGGACAACTGATGAAGGAGCATGGGGTGAGAAACTTCTAGCAGGGATCAAAGATTTGACTGCCATCTCCCCTTATGCCTTCAGACTGCCTCTCTCCTGCTTCCAAAGAAATATAAGTCTTAGCTAGGTGCATGGGCATCCAGAAAAAAAATTACATTTTCCAGTCTCTCTTGCAGGTAGTGTGGCCACGTGGCTGTCTCTGGACCAAGAGGAAAGGATGTGCAGAACATCTAGATTGTCCTCCTGTTGGGTAGAAGAGTGCCCTGCTTTTCTCCTTTGCTGCTGGAATGGGCAAATTGTGGTAATGAGTCATCTTGAACCATGAAGGTGAAGAGAATACCTTAGGGACAGTAGAAAAGAAGATTGGAGGAGACTGGGTCCCTCTATCATAAGCCATCAGTCCTGCCCCAGACTGCTGATGTCCAGGTTGTTACAGGAGAGAGAAGTAGCTTCCATCTTGTTCAAGCCACCATTATTTGGGTCTCTCCTACATTATGTCACCTCTGTGAAGCTTACCTTTTCTATCTATCGATTTATGTGCTCTGCTGTATATAATAGAATTTGGTACTTTGCTTCCCAATATTCCCCTTGGAATCTGCCCAGAGACAAGCCTACTGGTCTTATCCCCAAGGCATCTGTTGGGAGTAGCCTAAGAGGGAAGCGAAGCAATCACAATGATGCCACAGGTGTCTTTTTGTTCTGACTTCATAGCATCCACCAGCAAATCAAGATGTTACCACACTTAAACACCAGACCTCCACACCCTAACAGCCAGGCTCACTGTGGCCTAAGAAGCCATGAGGCTGGCTTGGGGATTTCATTGCCATCCTTTCTTGCACACAGCTGACAGCTTTAAGCTGACAACTTCTTTTGGTCCTGAATGGAAGCATCTGTGTTGAGCATCATGGTTCTATTCCAAATCTAGTTTCTGTTCATCAGCTGTGTTGTTAATAATGCAAGTTTACTTCTTTTCTTCTTATTCTTCTTCTTTTTTTTAATCTATCAGCACCAGGATCTAGGGTCAACTCACCCCAGAACATCTGTGAGTCTCAGGGAGGCCCAGCTCCCAGCAAGCCTAGTGTTTGTAAAACAAGGACCACTTACTTTCCTGGACTATTGCACAACTAAATTAACATTCATAAAACTTCCTGAGATGTTCCAGGCACAAGGCATTACTCACAACATGTTGCTGTGCTCCAGTGGGCCCCTTATACTGCTAATTGCTGGAGTTCCATAATTCTTTGCCCTGGTCTGTGCAGAGGGTGGCCAAACAGTGGTCTCTCTACTATTTCCTCTTGCCTGGTTAATTGTTGCCAGACTTGCTGTTCTCTAGGCTAGAAACCATGCCAGCTGAATCGGCTTTGTGTTTGGGGCATTTGCCTCAAATGATGCCAAATCCATTCTTGACCCTAATTATATGAAATATGCTTCAGTAATTTTCCACTAGGTGAATTAAAATAATGCCTGCACTGCTGCTTGAACCTCTCCCCCCTCATTGTAACTTGATTAAGAAGAATTTAAGGATCCTGAAACATATCATATATTTCTTCCCAGGCTTATACTCAGGATCCCTCAAGGAGCTGCCACAACCCGAGCGTAGTGCCAAGACTCCACTGAAAGGGACTGAGATGAATTGTGGGCTGAATTTTAATCGTAGAGCATTTCCAACAACTGATTCTGAGTTTCTCTACCTTTCTCTCTTTCTCTCTCTCTCCCTCTTTCTCTCTCTGCCTCTCTCTGTGTCTCCTGCACAAACATGTTCTATTTGGCTACAAAAAAATCTTTGCTCCCAACTTTTCCCCATACAACTCCTTACCGCACACCCATCCTTTCATATCTGTTATCGGGCAAAGTTTTGTTAAGGAGGCGCTCCATTTTGAGAACACGGGGACCCCAGCATTTCAGCAGGCAGTTGTTTGTTTTGACTGCCTTCCAGATGGATGCTTCCGGCCTCATTGTTTACCATGGGACACACACGCAGGCTCTTGTTTCCCCTCATTCTTCTTTGGGCACCTAGTTTCTCTGTGTTTCAGTGGTCACGGAAATCTCTCCTCTAAATACATCCTGTGAAACACAAAGACCAAAACAGCCCAAACTGGAAGGCTGACTTAGGTTTCTTGTGCTTGTTTCCTACTTTCCTACTGTTCATCAGATTTTACACATTCTAACAGCGTGTGTCCTGCTAGCCAAGAAGTGGTATAATATTCTGCTGTTAGGACAAATGTCCTGATTTTACTTCATGTCTCTGAATGGATGCCCAACCATCATACATGTCTAGTCCTTTAAGATGCCCAAATGAGTAAAGTTAAAGCTGTCTAGTTGCAAAGATGACAACTGGCTCGACAGTGATGTTCCTTGATCTCCACATTTGTTTCAGCTTCTCTGCATGAGGTTGGGAAACTTAACCCTGCCATTGTCTCACTCTGTAATGAGGCTTGGGCAAGCTGATGGCAGGAATGCCCTTGGGTAAGTTTCATTCCTTTGCTTCTAGGGAAGTCCTAGAAGACCCAAAAACCCCTCAACTGGCCACCACACTCCAACTCCAAGGGAGGGATTGATGATTCCTCTCTCTTTCAACAGTGTTCTCACTATAAACTTCTTTAGGAATATGTTCTCCCCAGGTGAGCTGGGTTGGTCCTGGGTTATGGGCTATATATATCCATCAGGAAATTGTCCGGGCCTGCTCTCCAACTTCTGCATGTGTTCTCTGAATTACCATGATGAGGAACTCAACTGTGGCAGCTCACAGGTCTTACAGGGCACTCTTTTGGATAAACAGAGTGCTACCCCTGTGAGACCCATCTCCCCAACCTCAGCTAACCTCAATTCAATTCAGCATGCAAATGTTGAACACCTTCTCCATGCCAAACAAAACAGTCAGTGCATTCTTGACCATTTTTGAATTTTGCATCTCTTTGGAAATCCCATGACAGCTATAGACCACCTTTCTAGAAAAATGCATATACATATAAATTTTTCTAGGCAATCTTTTGAAGCCAGATAAAAGGCCTAGATTAAAAAGCTGCTGAATGAAAAGAAAGAACTTGGTAGCTCTGTCATTACCAACAATAGGACCAATGGGGAACTCCCTCAAATTCTCCAACCCTTAGTTGGTTTAACCATAAGATGAGACTGATAATACTTGCCTGGATTATCCTTGTGGGATTGTAGTGAGGCTTAACCAGAGTATGGTTGAATGTTGTTCCTGAGCACTCCCCACACATGAGAGTTGATAAGGATTTCAAAATCTCACCTTTTTGGAAAGGAGGGAAGTGAAGATTTGTGATTGTCAATGTTTTACAAATGGAAATTCCAAGATGGATTAGATGACATGTTTGCCAAATAGAATCTAATCTTACAATTATTCAGGGACAAGAAAATAATCAAATATTGGGGGTTATGGAGTTTTCTAATCAGGTTCAGGCTCTGATTGCCTTAGGGAACCCCCTCACTTGCCAACAGGGTGAAGAGCGACCTTGGCTCTCATCCCTGGAATCATTCCTGTTGGTCAATGTCTCCCTGAAGACTACAACACTGGAGTGGGGAAACCAATTCAGCTAGAAATCCAATGCAGCCATGATTCATTTGGCTCAGAACTAATCCAGGGGGAGGTTTTGTTGGGGTATTAAAATGTATCCCCTTCCCCTTCAGTGCTTTCATAGTATTCTCCAGGGGTTTTGCTCTTATTCCAGCTTCCCCAAGACAATTACAGGTTGACAGTTTTGATGGTTCTAACAGAAATGTGATTGGCTCAGAATATCTAAGCCCATGTTCTGTGTGAAGAAAGTGGTGAAGACTACTGAATATTTACCCTAAAGATACAAATGTAGTGATCTGAAGGGGAATGTGCACCCGAATGTTCATAGCAGCAATGTCCACAATAGCCGAACTACGAAAAGAACCTAGATGTCCATCAATAGATGGATGGATAAAGAAGATGTGGTATATATATACAATGGAATACTATGCAGCCATCAAGAGAAATGAAATCTGGCCATTTGCCACGACGTGGATGGAACTAGGGGGTATTATGCTAAGCGAAATAAGTCAGTCAGAGAAAGACAATTATCACATGAGCTCACTGATTTGAGGAATTTGAGAAAAAAGACAGAAGATTATAGGGGAAGAGAGGGAAAAACAAAACAAGATGAAACCAGAGAAGGAAACAAACCATAAGAGATGTGGTATATATATACATATACAATGGAATGCTATGCAGCCATCAAAAGCAACGAAATCTTGCCATTTGCAACAACGTGGATGAACTAGAGGGTATTATGCTAAGCAAAATAAGTCAGTCAGAGAAATACAATTATCATATGATCTCTCTGATATGAAGAATTTGAGAGGCAGGGCAGGGGTTCAGGGGGTTGTGGAGAGAAATGAAACAAGATGGGACTGGAAGGGAGACAAACCATAAGAGACTCCTAGACTCACAAAACAAACTAAGGGTGGCTGGGAGGCAGTGGGGTAGGGATGGGGTGGCTGGGTTATGGACATTGGGGAGGGTATGTGCTATGGTGAGTGCTGTGAAATGTGTAAGCCTGATGATTCACAGACATGTACCCCTGGGGCAAATAATACATTATATGTTAATAAAAAAATTAAAAAAATGAAAAAACTCAGGCACAAGGAAAAAAAATAAATTGTGTTATGAAAAAAAAAGTGGTGAAGGGTCCGAGGCTTGGCTCCCATTTGCCTTTGATAGTTTTGTTGATACTCGGACCTGGAGCAGATATTCCACTAATACGTGAGGAAGTTGGAAGAACTGGAAATCTTCTGTTCAAAATCTATCAGAGCTGGACAGAATCTGTTCCCCCAGAGGTTTCCAGAAGCTCCTTAAAACAACATGTGATTGTGTTTACTTCTAAAAGTAGAGCACAACAGCTTGGTGTACAAAAGGTATGAAAAGTTTGGAAGCCAGGGAGGGAGGAAGGAAGGAAGTAATGAAGGCCAACAGAAAATCAAAGCCAGTGAAAATTCAATGTCAGCAGTTCCCAAGGGAACAGGAACTGAATCTATAGCTAACAACTGGAGCAGAAACATGGTCTTGGAGGCACCTGTCTGTACAGGCCTAAGCATCCTCTTCACGGGGGTGTTTCATGGTATGTATCCGAGGACACTGACCCCTCCTTCCATATTTAAGATTTTTCTAAGTAGAAAAATATTTCACTAAACCTTTTGTTTTCTTAGATGAGAAAACAGAAAACAACACTGGCTGTTTGGAGATTCACTAAAGATACTGTGTAACATCAAAAATTAAATTATATATAAATGGATAATAACAAGGAACATTTGTATCGGGCTTTTCAGTGAACTTCAGACTTAGGTAGATTTATTCCTTTGATCTCTTAACAGCCCTGCAAGGCAGACAAAGCAGGTAGATTTTATTAATGTCATTACGGAATAAAACTAAGGCTCTATGCGATGTCCAAGGCACAGAATGTCTGGTCTCAGCCTTGTGGTTCAGTTGCAGTTGTCAGGCTACAGTAAGGGAGAAGCAAAAAGCCCTAAATCAATAGGTGGCCAAGGAGAAGGGGATGGGAGTTGGGACATCGGTTCTTACAAGGCCCCAGAAACACCAGGTACAAACCAGGACTGCTTAGGTCTTAGTCTGAGGAATAAACACAGGGATAGCAAGATGGCAAGGAGGCCATGGGAGTGATATGCAAGGATGCCTGAGAAATTTGAGATGCCCACATCCTGTTCTGGGAGGGTTTTCAGTGAAGGGTCCAAGTCTGCTTCCATTTGCCTTTGATGGTTTTGTTGACACTTAAACTGGGGCTGGTAGTCCACTAGTGCATAGGCAGAGCTTCAAACCCAGATTTTTCTACATTCCTCACTTAGTCCAGCGTTTTTTCCACTTCAGTCAATGGTTTGTGAAGGAAAACCAAAAATATGTGTTTGCATTTTAATAGCTTGTCTCTGGCAGCAAAATGAAAACCATGCATCAGCTAGAGTTAAGTTCTGCTGCAGGATATACCTGACCTTAATCACACAAATGTGCCTGTGGACAAGGGACTGTAAATGCTGGAAAGTGTCTCCATCATGTGCCTGAGTCACCTGGGAACTGAAACCACCCGCC
This sequence comes from Procyon lotor, assembly GCA_028646535.1. NCBI lineage: Eukaryota > Metazoa > Chordata > Mammalia > Carnivora > Procyonidae > Procyon > Procyon lotor. The sequence continues at coordinate 50,189,497 of CM053603.1, forward strand.
TGGGGGATGCTTCATTTCTTCTGCAAGGAGGTAAATGAAAATAACCCCCAACCTCCCGGCCCGTTGTAGACTAAATGTGGTTTCCCATAGGTAAGCCCAGCAAACTTTCTTTTCCACTGAACAAGGTTCTGGTGTGTTATGGAAGTTATCCAAAGGAGGGAGTGGGGGCCAAGCATGGTGTTGAGATTGACAAAGATTCAAAAGGCTTTCCCCCTGCAAAACCTTCAGAACCCTCAGTATGTCAAAGTGCGTCATACAGTTCCAGGAGGGGCATTCAGGATAGAGGTGTTCCCAGATTTCTTTGATCATGAGACTCTTGTTGTGAGCATCTTGGGGGAAGGATGGGCTGCAGAACAAACTCTGGCTGTAGCATGATTTGGATCTTCTCACATTGCGTTCAGATGAGCAAAGGAAATCTAGTTCCTTGTGTTTTTGTCAGGACATCCTGCCCTATCAGGTAGCAGGAGTAAGGGGCGGGAGCAGCCATGTTTAAGTAGGTCCAGTGCGCTTGACTAAATGCTGTCACTAACAGTCTTTCTAGGTCTTTGGGGGAAAGCGCTCCACTTTCTGAGGTGATGTGTAAATACAGGGGAGAGGGCTGTATTTTACAGGACCCTGCAGTGTCAGAGGGAGGGTGGGATGGTTGGATAAATGTGAGGGCCCGTCTCAGCCATGGGGCAGTGGGCTGGGATTACTGTGTGGATGGTGACTACTGTGTCCTACTGGGTGTTGCTGCTGTCACTGACAGACTGGTCCCTCTCCGGTTGACTTGGCCCACTGTTGCTCCTGTTGGCACCACAGTCTTCTGAGTGTCTGTCCCACTCTCCTCTGCTCTGGGACCACCTCACCTTCACCAGGGGGCTCTTGGTGTGCCCAGTGCCTCTTAATTCAGGTTCGTTGTCCCCTGAGAGGGTACAAGGGGACTGGAGAGTACCTTCCAAATCACATAAGAGCCAAACTCCTTCTGCTTGATCACACTGTACCTCTGAGTGTTCTCTGATGTGGCTTCCCATGGTAGGTTGGTGTGGGGAGCTTATGGGGTCTTCTCCTCCCAGGGTCCCAAATGAGATATGGGCAGAAGTGGTGCCCCCAGTTTCTCTCCATTCATCTGACACACTACATGATCCCAGAGGCAGTGTTTAAGACACATACCCGACACTGGCTTGTCCCTCCTAAGCCCCCTTCCTCTTCTTGATTGAATAGGACTCTGTGACCTAAAAGGTTGGAGCACCCTCCGGTCCATCAGGACTGCCATTCTCTCTAAGGGTAGGGACAGAGAGACTTACAAAACTTTTTCCCTAAAGGCACTTCTTGATTTAAAATCCTAGTTTGGGGGCACCTGGGTGGCTCAGTCAGTTTCAGTTCAGGTCATGATCTCCCGGTCTTGGGAATGAGCCCTGAAACCCACTCCTTGCTCAGCATGGAGTCTGCTTGTCCCTCTCCTGCCTCTCCTTCCAGCTCTCCTCCAACCCCTCCCCCAACCCCCCTCCCTGCACTTGTGCTGTGTGCTCTAAAATAAATAAATAAAATTTTTACAAAAACATAAAATCCTAGTTTGTATGCTAGAAGCTAAATGGATTTATAAGATCCCTAAAATTCCCCAAGGCCAAAGGATTCCCCTTGGAGAAAAGGGGAGGCATCAGTACCAGAAAATATATATTTTAAAATATTATTTTGATTAAATGGTGTTTGCTGCTCAGAGAATTGTATAACCATGCCAATGCATAGTGGAATATATAACATTATATATATATAATATATAACAATATATAGTGGAAACTATAACATTTAATTGAACAAAATGTGTGTGTGGGGGGGTCACTCCTATGAGGGTTATTGAAAAATAGTTGTTTTTAGTCAGTCTATACAATTACAAAAAGCATGAAAGTTAAATAGTGGAATGCGTACTGACTGCACTCAGCTGCCTCCAGCTCCAGCTTGACTGAGAAAGCTCGAAATGCCTTCTAGTCAGTGGCTGCCTCATCTCGCCCACTGCAGACTTAACCCTAGCCCACTTCCGCATGTGCACAGGGGCAGGCAGAGCCTTGGCCAGCTGCCAACTCTGCACAGTCCTATTGTGTGCTCTCACAGGCTTTCACTGGCATGATAACAACCCAATAGGTTTACAACTTTTTGAGTAATCCAGGCCCAGATTTTAGGGGATGGATATGCACAGTTCTACTTGAGATTGCTCAAACTCATAGTTTTCATGGATGGAAGTTCTTCTAAAATTATAATTATGAAAAATTTTAAAAATACAGAAATGGAGAATAGTAGCATGAACCTCCATACAACCATCTTTGAGTTTTAACAATTGTTAGCATTTCTCCATATTTGCTTCATTTCTTCTTCCAATGTGTTTTTAAAGTAAATTATGGACATCATAGCATTTCATCCTTCAATACTTCTTTAAACCACAGAACCAATTCCTTAATAATACCATTTCTTTAAAAGTGGACTTTATTTTTTTAGAGCAGTTTTAGATTTCCAGCAAAACTGAGTGGGCAGTGCAGAGATTTCCCATATATCCCGTGCCCCCACACAGGTATAGATAGACTCCTCCATTATGAACATCTGTCACTAGAGTGGTACAGTTGTGACAACTGATGATCCTACATGATGCATCGTAATGACCCAAAATCTGTAGTTTACATTAGAATTCACTTTTGATGTTGTGCGCTCTATTGTTTTGATAAGTGTATAATGACATCTATGCACCATTATACCATTATGTAAAACAGTTTCACTGCCCTAAAAATCCTGTGTGCTCAGCCTATTTGTCTAACCCTCTAACCTTTTGCAACCACTGATACTTTTACTGTCTCTATAGTTTCGCCTTTTCCAGAGCATCATATAGTTGTAATTATATGGTATGTAGCCTTTTTAGATTAGACTCTTCACTTTGTAATATGCATTAAGGTCTCTCCCTATATTCTCATGGCTCAATAGTTCATTTCTTTTTAGCGCTGAATAATATTCCATTGTTTAGATGCACCTCAGTTTATTTATCCATTCACCTACTAAAGGACAGTAGCTCTTGGTTGTTTCCAAGTCTAGGCAATTATGAATAAGGCTATTATAAATATCCATGTGCATGCTCTTGTATGGACATAAATTTCACCTAATTTGGGTAAATACCAAGGAGCACAGCTGCTGGATTGTATGGTAAGAATATGTTCAGTTTTGTAAGAAACTGCCAAACTGTCTTCCAAAGTGGCTATACCATTTTGTATTCTCAGCAGCAATGAGTGAGAATTCCTGTTGTTCCACATCCTTGACAGCATTTGGTGTTCTCAGTGTTTGGGGTTTGGGCCATTCTTATACATGCATGTGTAGTGGTATCTCATTGTTTTAACTTGCAATTACCTAATGATTATATGACATTGAACATATGCTTACTTGCCGTCCGTATATCTTCTTTAGTGTCTGTTAAGATCTTTTCCTCATTTTAAAAATCAGATTGTTCATTTTCTTATTGTTGAGTCTTAAGAATTCTTTGGTTTGGAGAGCAGTCCTTCTTCTCTTTTGCAAATATTTTCTCCCAACTCTATGGCTTGTCTTCCTACTCTCTTGACAGAGTCTTTTGCAGAGCAGAAGTTTTTAATTTTAATGAGGTTCAACTTCTCAATTATAAGGCTTGGATTGCAATTTTGGTGCTGTATCTAAAAAGTCATTGCCATACCCAAGGTCATTTAGATTTTCTCCTGTGTTAGCTTCTAGGAGTTTTATCGTTTTGCATTTTACATTGAGGTCTGCGATCCATGTTGAGTTAATTTGTGCGGGGCATAGAGTCTGTGTTTACATCATTTTTCTTGAATATGGATTTCTGATTGTTTTAGCACCACTCATTGAAATGACTTTTTCCCCTGCATTGTATTGCCTTTGCCACTTTGTCAAAGATCTGTTGACTATATTTATGTGGGTCCATTCCTGGACTATTTATTCTGTACCATTGATCAACTTGTCTATTCTTTTTCCTATTTTTGTCTAATCACACAATCTTGATTACTGTGTCTTTAATATAAGTCTTGAAGTCAGGTAGTTTCAATTCTTGCTATTCTGGGACTTTTGTCATTCCTCATACACTTTATTTTTTTTCCCCCATACACTTTAGAATCAGTTTGTTAATATCCACAAAATAACTTGCTGGACTTTGATTGGGATTGCTTTGAATCTATAGATCAAGTTGATAAAAATGGGCATCTTGACAATTTTGAGTCTTTTATCCATGGACATCTATTTATTCAGTTCTTTGATTTCTTCCAATCAGAGTCTTAGAGTTTTCCTCATGTATAGATCTAGTACATATTTTTTGGATCTATGCCTAAGTATTTTATTTTGGGGGGTGCTAATGTAAATAATGTGATTTTCGAAATAGTTTTTATTTAAGTATAGTTGACATACGTAATATGTTTTTAACTTTAAATTCCACTTGTTTATTGCTGATATGTAGAAAAGTGATAGACTTTTGTATGTTTCTTATATCCTGCAACCCTGCTGTAATAGCTTATTAGTTCCCGATGGTTTTTTTGTTGTTTTTTATTCTTTCAGATTTTCTACATAAACAACCATGTTGTCTGCAAACAAAGACAGCTTTACTTCTTCTATCCCAACCTGTATCTTTGTGTTTCATTTTCTTGTCTTATTGCATTAGCTAAGACTTCTTGTACAATGTTGGAAAGAAGAGAGAACATCTTTGTCTCATTGATGACCTTAGTGGGAAAACTTTTAGTTTCTCTCAAATAATGATGTTAATTATAGGTTTCTTATAGATATTCTTTATCAGGTTGAGGAAGTGCCCCTCTACTCCTCCATAATATTTTTATGCCTAAAATATTAACATGAGTCATTTAATATTATTTATATTTGGTTTCAAATTTTTCCAAATATCTTTTTACATTTAGTTGGTTCAAAGCAGAATCCAATTAAGATTGGCCTATAATTCTTTATTTTTTTAAATTATTTTTTTAATGTGTATTATTTACATTTACTATGATAAATGGACACATATTTACCCCTTTTCAAAAGGGACAGATCCAGCATGTGGTGGTAAATGTTTAGTTGGTTTTTCTGGGTCAGATTGGGAGTAGTTCTTATAGATTTTGCTGATTTCTGTGATGTAATTACCATTACTATGCCTGATTTCAAGCTACCAATGTGATGCTATTGAACATGACCTTCTGAAGCGCTATGTACAACTGGTTTTCTTAAGCCAATGGGAGCTGGCTCTGGCACACCACTGGTTGAAGTGAGTGATTAAACCAGCAGATAGAACCAGGGTGTGGCAGGGCAGCTCATGTGAAGACTAAGGAGTATGAGACCAGTAGATGTGAAAGTAGGCCAGTCACAGATGAAAAGAGTAACTGCGTAGAAAGGTGGATGTACACAGGGTGGGTCACCCACATGTTTTGAAGGCTGAATCTTGATGCAGCTCAGATACTCTTTTGTGATGCAAATAGCCTTCAGAGTCACAGCAACCTGCTCAAGAGGCTGCTGCCAAGGTTCTGTTGCACTATGATAACAGTGCAGCCAGCCAGACCCAACAGTTTTCTGTGCCGTGAAGCGCTGCATGAGGCTTGCCTGTGCTGACTTTGCCTCCAGAAGCTGAAATGAAATAAAAGAGACAGGGTAAATGGAGGCTTTTCCTTCTCTTTGGTGTGCACCTATGTGATATAAGCATATTTTCCATCAAGAATTAGTTGCTTAGAGAAGAAGGATCCAAGCAAATCTGGACCAGGTGCTCACTCTGCTTAGTCCTAGAGCCAAGAAAAACCATTTTCTGGGCACTGAGAAGAAGGAAAAGGAGAAAGGCAATTAATAGTCCTCTTTCTAATTGTTTCTGCTTGTCCCAGGGACTGGGCTTCATTTGACCCTTCAAGCTCCAGTGCTCAATGGGACCTTATTTCTGCAGGGCATTTTCTGATGGTCATGAGGAAGTCACCTTGCGGGGAGTTTTAAAGATAGATGACTTTCTCTCTGAAGTCAAAGCTTTACCTGCAGCAGTGTCTTTAGGAAGCCAATATAGGCAATAGGAAATAAGAAATTCAGCTACGTGATCTGGGAAGGGCAAGCAGAAGGCTGTGGGATGTCACATAGCCAGACTGATAAATTTGTCACAGAGTCAACGGGTATTTTGGCAGAATTGTCCTGAGTGACTGGCTGCTTAGGCAATGTGCAGACACAGCTTTCTTCTAACTCAATAGGATGCCGATTATCTTTCTCTTTACTTGCTAGACTCTAGGAGAAATAAATCTGTATAGTTGAAGAAGGTGCATATATTTCCTTTGTGAGTGAAATGAAACCAAGGGGATAATTTTAAGAAATTATGAGTGCTCTCTTATCTTGAAGGCGAGAAAAGAAAGCGTGATTCTCTTTCCAGAGCAGTCTCTTGATCGGTCCAATCTCTTAAAGAATAATTGAACCAGCAACAATCACTTCCATGAAGTATCTATTAATTACGCTGCTCTATAAACAGTCTCTGCATTCAGACATGCTGACTGCTAAAAACGGATCATTACATCAACAAGAGTGTCGTTAGAGTTTTAACTACTCCCAGATTCAGAAGATCTAACCCTGAAAAATCCGGGCTGATGCTTTATTTCCCCTTTCCTTACTGTGCCCCAAATCTCATCTCACATATTCTGAAGTCTTTGCTTTCCTCTGAATTCAAGTCTTTTATCTGCTTTTGTGTTATCAATCTCACAAGGTATCCCAAAATACACCATTTCTCTTAAATGATTCATTTTTTTTCTTATTCAGCAAACTCCCAGACAGTTGGCAGAAAAGGCACCACAAACCAAGCCTGATATAGTCCATTCAGGCCTGCATTTTTATCTTTCAAATGAGGAAGTTGGATTATGTGTCACTTAGAATTAGGTTCAGCTCTGACTGAGACCAAAATAACGGTGGCTTAAATTAAACACGGGGTTATTTCTCTCCCACATAATGAAGCCTGGTGGTAGAGTACAGGGTTGGCACAGTAACTCCATGATCATCAAGGACCCAGGTTCCTTCTATCTTGTTGCTCTGACATCCTCCAAACTTGACTTCCACCTCCTAGACTAAGATGGCTGCTTTAGATCAAGCCAGTATGTCCACATTTATTTATGCCATCAGTAAAAAAGAGGGCATTGATTCTGATAGGACACCACCAGAAGTCACACTCAACACTTCTACCTATAATTCATTGGATAGCTAAGAAAGTGTGAGAAATGAGGTGTTTATTCTGAGAAGCTGTTGGCCAACTAAAAATTGGAGATTCTATTACCACAGAGGAATAGGAGAATAGATACTGGGAAGAGTTAGCTGTCAACCACAGATTAGATCCAAGACTTGAATTCCTATCTTCAAAGTCCTAGGGTTTGGGTGTGTTGCACAGGGGCTACTGTGAGTTTGAGAAGGGGTGATGTATGGGTAAATTTGCATAGGATCCCAGAAATTTTCTCTAAATCAGATCATATGGATCCCCTGTATTGAATTGTATCAAACATTTCTGATGGAGGCAGTGGTCTTGACTGAGAGCCATGGGCAGCTGACTGGTAAGAATTCTCAGGGCCCCAGGGTAAGAAGTGCTTTAGGTAAGTGCCCTGGGTTGGTCAAGGTGAAATTTGGTTCTGGAGGAGGGTGCTAATCTTGGACAAGGACACCTTTAGCTGGTGTTTAGACTGGTTTTCATCACTGACATCATGTATGTAGCATTGACAGAAGAAACAGCAGCTGACAGCTGGGCCCTGAAATTGAACTGATAAGATTCTGTCTTTTTCTCCCTGAATGGGTTGTGATCCAAGTGATGGTTACAATAGAGTAGTGTTCTGAACCTTGACATGATTGACATTCTGGGCTAGATGATTCTCCGTTGTGTATAATTATAATGTGCATTGTAGGATGCTTAGCAGCATCCTTGGCCTCTGCTCAACAGATGCCAGTAGTATCCTTCCCATTGTGAAAACCAAAAATGCCTCCAGACATTGTTAGATGTCCCTCGAGGGCAAAATCTCTCAGCAACCAACCACTAGACTAAGATCTAGGTAATGGTGCCCATTTTTATATTTGCTCATGGTTGTGCAATTTTGTACCATCCTTTCAAAAATTAGATGGGCTACATGCCAAAGGCCCTAATATGTTCATGACTCTGACTTAATAATCCTATTTCTTGGCCTTTGCCCTAAGGGAAAATATTGCAGGAGGCTTTCTGTCTAAAGATGTTCATTGTAATATGGAAAAATTGGAAACAATCAAAAATATTTAAAAGTAAGGAAAGAATTGAGTAAACCATGGTAGATCCATGCACCCACTGAAATGCATGTATGAGTTTATAATAACATGGAAAAATACTGATGATAAGTGAGCACATAAACTATGCAGAGAAAAAAGACCGGAAGGAATTCACAAAAATGGTAGACTCTGGAAAGTGGGATTAGCACCAGTTTTTTCCCTCCTTCCTTCTATTTTCCTGTAGTTTCCAAACTTTCTAAGCTCAATACAAGTGATATTATAGCAACTACAAAACAAAACTTAAAAAAAATCCTGAATATTAAAAAAAAAATTTCAGGTGCTCAGAAGAGGAAAGCAACTCTCACAGCATTCCTTGGGGAAGAAGGCCTGTCCTGGAGGATCCACACCCCTTATAAACACTCCTGGAAGTGCATGCTGTAGGAAGACAGGCCAAGCCATGTGTCACATGACCTGCCAGCTGCATTGAATTGGGAATCCCTAGTAAAGGCTATGATAGGCTAGGTGGAAGGAACCCAAACCACCTATGAGAAAGCTTGACCCAAGGCACTATCAAATAAGAGCCCTCAACGTTGGATAGGGACAAACAGGACCAATCAGATCCTGCCTCAGGAAGAGTGCATAAAAACACTCCCGGGGGAATCTTCTCAGCCCACTCCTGAGAGATTCAGGAGGTTCAGGCTAGAGGCAGCTGAGCCCTGAGCAGTGAGGGCTATCATTCTGGTTCTTCACCAGACTAGAAGATGGCTTTTCTTTCTTTTTTTTTTTTTTTTCATTTTTATTAACATATAATGCATTATTTGCCCCAGGGTACATGTCTGTGAATCGTCAGGCTTACACATTTCACAGCACTTACCATAGCACATACCCTCCCCAATGTCCACAACCCAGCCACCCCATACCTACCCTCCCACCTCCCAGCCACCCTTAGTTTGTTCATGAGTCTAGGAGTCTCTTATGGTTTGTCTCCCTCTC
>CM053603.1:50199203-50266869 GCA_028646535.1 Procyon lotor
TTCTTCATATCAGAGAGATCATGTGATACTTTTCTTTTTCTGACTGACTTATTTTGCTTAGCATAATACCCTCCAGTTCCATCCATGTCGTTGCAAATGGCCAGATTTTGTTTCTCTTGATGGCCGCATAGTATTCCATTGTATATATATACCACATCTTCTTTATCCATTCATCTGTTGATGGACATCTAGGGTCTTTCCATAGTTTGGCTATGGTGGACATTGCTGCTATAAACATTCGGGTGCACGTGCCCTTTCGGATCACGACGTTTGTATCTTTAAGGTAAATACCCAATAGTGTGATTGCTGGGTCATAGGGTAGCTCTATTTTCAACTTTTTGAGGAAACTCCATACTGTTCTCCAGAGTGGCTGTACCAGCTTGCATTCCCACCAACAGTGTAGGAGGGTTCCCCTTTCTCCGCAGAAGATGGCTTTTCTTACTCCTTCACTTTCTTATGAGAAGTTTCTGCCACAGGTGGAGAGCAAAGCAGTGTGGGACCTGTGTCTAACAAAGCTTGTCTTCCTTTGGGTGTGTAGTAGACACTCCGGGGGCAGCTGGAGCCCTCCTCCCTGAACTGGATGGCCCCATAGGCTCCCCCAGAGATGAGTGGCACAGAGAACTTGTATTAAATTCCAGATTCCCAGCTCCTCCCCTAGATAATCTCATTTAATAGTCTTAGAAATGGGGCACTCAGGAATTTATGTTTAAGTTTATGCATGTGAGAGTTTATGCATGTGAGAGTTCCCAGGAAATTCTGATGCATGATCCAGTTTGGGAACCATTGTTTTACCCACCTCTGGAAAAACTACACCCTCATGCTCTTCTTCTTCTTCTTTTGTTTTCATTCTCTTCTTCTGAAGTAATCCTTAACAGTACGGAGGATCCTCAAAAACAGAGCTCTGTATCCCCATGTTCATAGCAGCATTATTTGCAATGGCAGAAAGGTGGAAGCAACCCAAGGGGCCATCATGGATGAATGGGGTGGTGTAGCCACCCAAGAGAGTATTTTTTTTTTTAGATTTTATTTATTTATTTGGCAAAGACAAAAAGAGATATCACAAGTAGGCAGAGAGGCAGGCAGAGCAGAGAGAGAGGAGGAAGCAGTCTCCCCACTGAGCGGAGAGCCCAACATGGGGCTCAATCTCAGGACCCTGAGATCATGACCTGAGCTGAAGGCAGAGGCTTTAACCCACTGAGCCACCCAGGCACCAGAGTATTTTTGTTCAACCTTCAAAAGGAAGGAAACACATGCTACATCAGGGATGAACCTTGAAGACATTGTGCTGAATGAAATAAGTCAGACATGAAAGGACAAATACGTCCTTTCCAAAGGTTTTTCCAAAAAAACCACTTACATGTGGTTCCTAAAGAAGTCAAATTCGTCCAGACAGAAAGTAGAACAGGGGTTGCCAAGAGCCGAGGAGCAGGAAGAATGGCAAGTTATTTAATGAGTATAGAGTTTCAGTTTGTGGAAATGAAAAAATTGGGGAGATACGTGGTGGTGGTGGTGGTGGTGGTGGTTGTACAACAGGATGAATGTACTTAATGCCAGGGAACTGTAGGGTTAAAAGTGATTAACAGGGTAAATTTTACATACAAAACCCCAATAAACCAGCCAAACATCCACCAAAATACACTCTGCAATTCTTTCTAGTAAGGAAATATGCTAACCCGAAGAAGCTGAAGCCAAGAAAATCAAAATTTTTGGGGGGGGGGTACAAAACACTGCCAGAGACAAAAATCTTTGGAAAAGAAAATTAGTATAAAATAGTATAGAAAAGAAAATTAGTATAAAATACGCTTTTTGTATCATTTCAGGGTCCCTTATGAAATAAACAGAAACAGGAATGGGGAGATGAAAGTAAATCTTCTCTTTAAAGGGGAAAAAAAATCATTCCTAAAAGTTTATGAGCAGATCTTTCTGGATCCTGAATGATGTCTCTGAGATGTTGGAGTTCAAAGCTTTCAGAATACTATAGCTTCCTGCCCCCACTCTGCAGGTAGGGGGACATGGGTTTGCTTTCTCTCTCGTAAATATAACCTGTCTTTGATGTTCAAATAGATACAGTGACCCTGGGGTCTTCTTGTGCTGGGTGCCCACAGAGGAGCTCTGTTCCTTGCCTTAGCGGGGAAACCCTTGGTGCATGATGACTTGCTATAGCCTGAAGAGAGCCTGGTCAGTCGGGGACTGTGTGATATAAAAGGGTCGGAGGTGGTGCGGGGCTTGTGTGAACGTGGAAGACTACTATTAGAGGGGTCAGTCATTATTTTCACAGCTTTACATATAGTGCAAGCGATGTTTCAGCTAGGATTGCATCTGTCCTGTCCGTGTGTGAGTGAAAATCTGAAACAATAGTGGCTGAAACAACACAGAAGTTTATCTGGCAATCCTGTAAATGAATCCAGAGCTAAGGAGTTTGGGCTGCTGTGGTGGCTCTGGGAAGCTCTTAGGGATTCAGGCTCCTTCTGCCTTATCACTGCCATCCTGGGCTCACGGCCCAATACGATTATTTGACTGTTCAGCTTCAGCCACCTAGTTAATGCTCTGACCCAGGAGAAGGAGGAGGGGTACAGAGGCCCACTTCTCCCCAAAACACCAGATGCACATGACACTGCCATGTAAATGGAGTGTCCCATGGGCCAGAACATCCTCTCATGGCCACGACTAGCTACAGGGGAGGCTGGGCCATGCAAGCTTTATTCCAGGGAGCTGTTGCCCGGCTAGGAAGGGAGGGCTGATACGGTGGATGATTAGCTGTCTTTATTCCCAGGAAGACCAATCAGAGGGTAGGGCACTGGGAGTTCTTCTTCAACCTTATGCTGCACGTCTCTGTGAGACTCTTCCAGACCCTTGGACCTCAGTGTCTCATTTCATTCTTACAGCTTTCCCGAGTTTCTGTTATTTTCACTTTACCAATAAAGGTACTAAGACCCTAAGAATTTAAGTCAGCAATCCAAAGCAGCTCCTTAAACAGTGCTGTCGGCTTCCAAATGTACACATGTATTAGTTGTGTGATCCCAAAGCCCTTTGTCTGTAGTACCCAGAGGTGCTAAGTAGCATCTTCCCCCCCCCCAGGGATACCTGTGTTGGTCTATTGTGGGTCTCTCAGTTCTGGGTGGCATCACCTCTAAACATATGTGTCTTCCTAACTCCTGAGTCTGCTATGCCAGAGCCCAGGAGCCCATCGTGTGGAAAGCTGTACACATCAGCCCTGTCTTTACCCAGGATGCTCAAAACCCTCGCTTGGGTTGTTACCTTGCTTGCTTTTTGAGCTCACCTGAACATTCCAGGGTGGATTTACCATCCCAGGTCAGGCTGCTCTACACACTTTAATTGAGGACACACATGTGCTAAGGGGGCGGGGGGGGGGCACTTGTTTCAGACCTCAAAGGGACAAAGAGAAAAAGGAGGGTCCATCCAGAGCTGGGCTCCCCCAGGGCTGAGACATCTCTTGGTAAAAGGAAACATCTCAGAATGAAAAGCTGCGGGGGAAAATCCCCCTTTGGCTGGCTCTGTTCTCTCTTGATGTTTATATGGGTTCCTTCCATACTTTCAAAGACTGCTCTTGAGGAATTAGGAAAATACATGTTTAAATCAATGAGGAATAAGCCAAGAAGAGTAACTTTTGAGAAAGATGCAGTGGCCTGGGTTTTGTTCCAGCCCAGAGCTGCCCCTCCTCCTTGCCTCTACCCTGGTCCATCCCCGCAGGTGGAAGGCTTCTTCTTAGGGGCAGTTCTAAGGCATGCTGACAGCCCTGCATTGCTGAGGGAAGACTGCAAAGGCTTGTTTTCAACTCCATGGCAAGGTCATTCCATGCGAGTTTGGGGCTCATGCCTTAGCATCACATCTCCCTTGAAAGAGCAAAGAGTCAGATGCATGTTCCTTTCCCATAGCTTTTTCTTCCATGGATGACACCTCCACCTTTCTGCCTTCTGGCCGCTACAGAGAATCCTCCTGAACAGCTCTTAATTTCCGTTTTTAGATAGCCTTTCAACAGCGAACATAAAAGTAAATTCTTGTTTGTTCTAAAAAAGTTTAGAAAACAGAGATAACTAAAAGAAGAAAAGAAGGTGTGCCTCTTATTCTATTACCCAGAGATTGTTGTGACCAACTGTTCAATGCCCTCTAAGCACCTAAGCATATACATGTGCGGATAAAAAGCTTTTGAGAAGCAAAAGTGAGGTCAGGCTACTTTATAACCAGCTTTTTGTCTTTCCATGTCAATAAACACATTTCTGCAGTATTGTTCTTAATGGCTGAAGATAGTACATTGCACCATCATTTTTAAAAATCCCCTACTGTTGGGCAGTAAGATTAGTTCATTGTTCTATTTTTTTAAATTATTGTTATTATTTTATCTTTTTAAATATAAATAAGATCTTAGGGCACATTCTTAATTATTTCCTTAGAATAAATTCCTAGAAGTGGAGTACTGTGCAACTTTTAAGGTTTTTCCATATACATGGTCAAATTTCTCTGTAGAGAAGGGATAATAATTTACACATGTATTAGTTGATTCCCTGCATTCTGGTTCATATTAGACACTGTGTTTTTCTTTTTTCTTTTTCTAACTTTTTTTAAATTAGAAAAAAGATTTTTAAGTAGACTCCATACCCATCATGGAGCCCAATACAGGGCTTGAACTCACAACCCTGAGATCAAGACCTGAGCTGAGATCAAGAGTTGAAAGTTTAACCAACTGAGCCACCCAGGGGCCCTAACACTGTATTTTTCTTTCAAGCTCTGGAAAGTCAATGACATTCTGTTATCTTTGGGGAAAGAGCCACAATTGCAGATCTATCCTCTACAGAAATCTTTCCTTCCACAACAACTCCATCTGAGAACTTAGGACCAAAGTCTGCCCAAAAAAGAGACAAATTAGAGCCAAAGTCAGATATGTTTGTATCTCAGAACATTCTCTCGTTTCCATCAGTTCCTGAATACACATCTGGCCAAACCACTCTCTGCTATAATTTGTGACCCAGGCTGGATTCAACGCTGACCTAGATAGAGAATACTTTGGATCTCATTACCAGCCCTCCAAGCCATCTGGTCCTGGCTAAACACGTTAGCCCGCAGTTGGAACCTTCATCACTCAACCAGCTTTCTGCTTGCCAGGTTTCTAATAAAAAATATTTCCTTGGGGCGCCTGAAGGCCTTGGGGCAGTCGTTAAGCGTCTGCATTCAGCTCAGGTCATGATCCCAGAGTCCTGGGATCGAGCCCCGCTTCGGGCTCCTTGCTCTGCAGGAAGCCTGCTTCTCCCGCTACCACTCCCTCTGCTTGTGTTCCCTCTCTAGCTGTGTTTCTCTGTCAAATAAATAAAATCTTTTAAAAAAAATATTTCCTTGCTCTCTACACAGAAATAGAGGGTGTGGATATCTTTTGTATATTTTTACCTGATAGCCAAGTTGCTTATTTTTCAAACCTTGGCAATCCTGCAGATTTCGTCGCAGCATCCTGAAAGCCCCAGGAAAGCGTGGAAAGAGAAGAGAAGGGATTGATTTCTGTGGTCACAAGGACTTGGGCTAGAGGAGTTGCCTCTGCATGTTATCTCACTTATGTTAATATTTAAAATATTTGTGCTTGGGGGAAATGCCTATTATTTTCGAAACCAAGATTCTGTTCTTCACTATAAGCATTTTTTTCAAATTCCTGGAATGAAAGCAGGTTGTTCTTCCAAGCTCATGAGCTATTTTTATCTACAGCAGTATGGAGCACACACACACCTGTTTGCACATACACTTACCTGTATGGACACTTGGGTTCATTATGTTGAAGGTAGAGCTAAGAGATAGTAAGCTTGGTGTTTTACCACTGATGTGGAAGTGTATTGCTGGGGCACAAAAGACTGTCTTCCTTCATAGGTACTCATTTTCTCAAATAATACTTTGGGATCTTAAAATCAATCATGTGGGGAAAAAAGGCCTAGTTTTAGAACTTTCTGTTGTTAATTGTGTTGTGTTGTTCTGGTCTCTAGTTAATCATGCAGAGTATCCTTATTGGGAGCCTACTGTGGGCAAAACCCTCTGCTGGATGCTGTGGAAGCCATCAAGACAGAATCTTTAGTCCTGTTCTGTCACTGAGCAGCTGTCATGAAGCTGTCCCTTCCCTTCACACAGTCTCAGTTTATGCACCTTTAAAGCAAGGCACCTGAACTTACTGCTCATGGGGCACTGATTCTTGGGCACTCGTGGGCTCCTCCTGGTGGGATGGCAAGCTGGCATCCCCTGCCACAAATCAGAGAGACCCATGGCTCATTCTGGAAGTGAAGCAGGTCAAAGTTGCAGGGAACTACTCCTGCAAGTCCTGTTCAGCCCAGCAGTTGCTGAGGTGGCACCAAAGGTGTCCAATCCAGCACCTAACATTATTTGTAGTCATATAATAGTGACTTTATGAAAGGGTCAACTATAACAACTTCCAGAAAATACACAGTGCAAGCAGAAGGGTATGATGAAAACTCAGGCACTCATTGCCCAGCTCCAGCCATTTGACTCTGTCCCCTGTTACTCCTTGACTCTGTGAATCCCAGACCTATGTCATTTCAGTCATAAATACTTCAAGGTGCATCTGTAATTTGTAAGGACTTTTTAGAAATGTAACTACCACGAATCACTCTTACAAAATTAATAGTCATTCCCTAATATTAGATCCGTTCTCTTAAAGATGTCTCTTTAGGGTGCCCTGTTGTGTTTTGTTTTCAAATCAGGACCCAAACAAGGCTCATGCATTTCTTTTGATGTTTCCTACCTCTTGGGTCTTCCCCCCCCCGCCAAGATTTTATTTATTTTTTGAGAGGGCGCGCACACAAGCACAGAGAGCGGCAGTGGGAGAAGGAGAAGCAGACTCTCTGCAGAGCAGGGAGCCCCATGTGGAGCTCCATCCTAGGACCCTGGGATCATGACCTGAGCCAAAGGCAGATGCTTAACTGACAACTGACTGAGCCACCCAGGTGCTCCTCTTGGGTCTTTTTTATTCTTTAACAATTTCCACTCTTTCCTTCCCTTTTCCATGCTGTTGATTTGTTGTGGATACTAGGTCATTTATCTTGTAGAACATCCCACATTCTGGATTGGGCTGACTGTGTCTTTATAGTGTTGCTTAATTTCTTCTTCAATTCCCATATTTTCCATAAACTGTTAAGAGATCCAGAGGCTTGATTAGTTTCAGGGTCAATTTTTTTTAAGGCAAAGATGTGTCCAAGTTGGTGCTGTGTGTTTTACATTATATTGCCTTAGGAAGCACTTAAGGCCTGGTTATCCTATTTATAGTGGTAAATCAGGGGGCCCAAGTAGTTAAGTAAGTAGATCACCTTGACAAGAGGGTAGAGGGGGATGTGCTTTGGGCCTTCTCAATCTGACCTCCAAATCCACACTTTTAGCCACTTCTCCATTCTGCAAGAAGAACAAGTGCTCCATTTTCATACCTTGCTCTCTTTCTGAAGTACCTATGCCCAGCACCCACCCTTTCTCAGTATGAAAATGCTGTGGGTTGGCTTCTATAGTTTAAACTAGGGAGGAAGACTGGTGCAATGGTTTCAAGTATCAAGAGGGCCCAGCATGTGGCTCCTTCTCTCCTTTCCCGGCTGTGGTGGAACTCATGAGAAGTGGGAAGATCTGGGGAGGGTCTAGCATCTGACAAGTTTTCCTTGGCCCCTGCCTTTCCCTTTGACCCTAAAACCTTCAAGCTCTAGCTATGAGTGTATTGCATGTCAAAGGGATTGAGGACTGTAACAAAATGTGAACACATTTTCAGGCTTCATGCAGTCTTTATTGTGAATTTCCCATCTCCTTGTCTTGCCTCCTTTTCACACACTCTCCTGCCATGATTTTTCTCATATGGTGAGATGGGGTTTCCATTGGCCTCATCCATATTGTCCCTTCTGCAAGGGACAGGGAACTTTAGCACAATCCCATCCCACACCGAACTTGCACTTCCAAATGTGGCTGAGGCAGCAAGAGAAAGGTGGGTGTCATAGGTTCTGCCCTCTGAAGTCTCTGAGGCTCTGAAGGCCCCAAACCTGAGGGAAACCCTACCTCTACCCTGGAGAGAGCTGGTCAGGTCCTGGGCTCCTCCAGATTACTGAGGAGTGGAGAAGGCAGAGAAACAAGAGAAGATAGAAAGGTCATCTGATGGAACATAGAGGAATCCATCGCACCTGCTCTGGCCCATGGGTTTCTCCTCAATTTACCCAAGTTGAAAATGTATTCTTTCTGTCCAAGGGCGATCAGTGCTACAGGCCTCCTAGATGTGGGCCATGAAAGAAGGAGCAGTTGGGACATTTGTTCTTGCCATTTGTGGTGGCTATTATCTTCTGTGCCCTCCTCTCCTTCATTTGAAAGTAATATTTGCAGAGGTTGTGGCAGTTTGCAAGGCCAGGGGCCCCACGGTGCCTTCAGGGACAACACTCACAGTCTGTTTGTTGAGGTTCCCCACAATGAAGTGGCTGAGCTGGGGATTGAACCCATGTCCCTGGGAGGCTGAGTGTCTTCCCCTATGACACCATCCGTCTACACAAGCTTCACTTCAGAGAAGCAAGAGAGGCTTCAGTCACTTTGTTCAGGGCCCGGTGACTCCCCTTCCCAAGCACTTAGTTGAGAATGCCAGTTGCATTTGCCTGTCTGTGGTCAGTATCCTGTGGGAAAGGGTCAGCTGGCTGTTGAGAGTGGGAGAGAACTTCCTATGAGGGCCCCCCTTTTCTGCACTAAGTAATAAAGGCATTTGTACAGCCCAGTGGGGCCTCCTCAGTACACATTCCTTATTCCTTATATACAGAATATAAATATAAACAATATATTCCTTATTGTTGTTGATGTAGTTGGTGTTTGGCTTTTTATTTTTTTTAAAGAATTTTTTTTAAGATTTTATTTATTTATTTGACAGACAGAGAGAGATCACAAGTAGGTAGAGAGGCAAGTAGAGAGAGGGGGAAGCAGACTCCCTGCTGAGCAGAGAGCCCAACACGGGGCTCGATCCCAGGACCCTGAGATCATGACCTGAGCCGAAGGCAGAGGCTCTAACCCACTGAGCCACCCAGGCGCCCCTTGGCTTTTTAAATTTAAAAATCATATTTCCTGCAATTCCAGGAGTCACATGAGCTCATTTTGAGAATATTAGAAAAACAGAGAAAAGCATGAAGAAGAGAAGAAAGCTTGTCCAGTCTGCCACTGCCCTGAGTCAAGCGAGACCTCGATGGGTTTCCTTCTGTCTTCTTGCCACCTATGCCCCTCCAGATCCTTGCCTCGCACTTCTCTGTTTCTGGCACCGTATTGGCAGGCCCTGTGCCCTCTCCTAGGGCTGGCTTCAGCTATGTGGGAGGCCTGCCTGAAGGAAAGAGAGTGAGGTTGAGGAATTTATGCCCCTGGCTGTCTCTCCACAAGGTCACCTCTGCTGAAGGCTGCTGCTCCTCTCAAGACCCAGGGGCTTATCAAGATACCCACCCCCCCCCCCCCGAACAAGGGGCCCCTCCCTGCAAATTCTGGGACCTACCCCCATCTCCTTCCTTTGGACCTAAGAGTGCTGAGGCCCCAACCACTGTACCACCAGTTGTGCCCCCACAGGCCCACAGTTTTATAAATAACTCCGCCCCAGGTCATTCTGCTATGAACGTGCCATCTGCTTTTCTGTTGGGAACCTGACTGATTGACCTTCAGACTCACTGATATTTTGAGGCCTTTCCCCTGAAGTTCCTATTGCTATGACATTTTCTGAGGTTTCCAAAGCATTGTATGAAGTTCCTGGAATAAACTTGAGGGTCCTCAGGAGAGAAGGCATTTAATTTCCTGACTGTTGCCTGGTACCACCTCCCATACACCACTGCCCTGGCACAGAATAGGACTAGGCCCATGTCCCTGTGTTGTGCTGTGAAGGATTCCACAACCCCACCCTCTCCCAACACCTCCAACTCCTGCTGCCTCTACACCTCCACTAAAGTCACTCCTTCGATGACCAGGATTTTCTCCATAAGGTCCCAGGTGGAGAAGAGGAATGACTGGCTTGTGCTGAGGCCTTAGCATGTAAAGCCACCTCAGGGCCCCACTCACTGGCTGGCTGAGTCTTCTTGCCCCTCTTGTCGCAGTGCAATGAAGCCTTGGAGCCCTCCGCCCTAGCTAGAGGCCTCTCCTCATGACTCTTATGACAATGTCTTGTACCTCTACTGAGGCTGTGAGGCCTGTGAGGGCACCAACTGTGTCCTGCTCACCCTTCCTCCTGGCACCCGCCATGACACTTGGCACATGATACACACTCCATAAATAGGTTGAACGTTGCATGTTTGGGACAGCCTCCAGAATCAAGTTTCTCCACTGGATCCATTCTGAAAAGACTGTTTCCATTTGAAAGAAACTTGATTTGAACCATCCAGGCACTTCTTCCTTGATTCACCCATCCACACAGGCACTGATGTTCAGGGGCCCCTAGACAGGTGAGTTTGTTGGAGGTGGGGTGGGCCTTCGTCAGAGCCCCTCGTGGGATTGTTAACATGGGAGGAAGCAGAGGAGCGAGGGACATAGGGAAAAACTATTCTATTGCTTTCCCAAGAGCCAGGTATATTTTAAAAAGGTCACAACTGCTGACAGTCATAGGAAGATAAACCTCAGAGGCAATTTCAGTCTTCTGGGGTCACTTCTGAATTTATCTACCTTATTTAACATTACCTTTAAATGCGGGGTCAAGGGGAGCTCTCTGCATTAGTGAAATATTTAAAACCTCTTTTTTTGAGGAAAATACTCTCTATTTGCATAAAGCCATACTAAAGGGTTTACAAGAAACAAATATAGTGGTAACTTCTAGGGTGTGGGGTGAATGATCCATGCAGACTGGGGAAAGTGGGAATGAAATTCTGCCTTTTAGTATCCTGTTGACTTTTGAATCCCAGGAGTTTATAGTCTATCAAAAAATAAAATTACATTTAGAAAACCTTTCCAATGAAAAACAGATGTGACTTGTTTGCAATAGCATCACTGGACAAGTAGCTTGCGCTTTTTTTTTTTTTTTTTAAGATTTTATTTATTTGACAGAGAGAAACACAGCGAGAGAGGGAACACAGGCAGAGGGAATGGTAGCGGGAGAAGCAGGCTTCCTGCCAAGCAGGGAGCTCGATGTGGGGCTCGATCCCAGGACTCTGGGATCATGACCTGAGCTGAAGGCAGACGCTTAACCACTGAGCCACCCAGGCGCCCAGTAGCTTGCTTTTTTTAAAATTTATTTTTAATTTTTAGTTTTTCTTATTATTTCCTTATTTTATTTTTTATTGACATATAATGTATCACTTTGCTTTTGCAGTAGGGGCATTGATGATTCTTATCTGAACCACAGTGTACGTGTATGTTCCAACCTAGTTATTAGACAATTACAGGCACCAACTACCAATGGGATGAATATGGAATCCTAAACACTGGAGAGAAGATCAGATAATCTGTTACCAACTGCAGTACATGGATAACATAGTAGCAACAACTGATGAAAGTGATAACTGAGCTTGCTTCCTCCTCAGTGTGGGCATTCTGGCCATGCACAGTGAGGCCTGCCCAGAAGGAGCTGTGCAAGTTGCCACATGTAGCATGGCTGATGGAATCTGGGACAAAATGCAGAGTAAAAGTATTCTAGTCACACACTAATTTTGGTTTGCAAATTCCAAACTCAGTCATCCTTGGTGATGGTGGAAGGTCTCTGATGTATCAGCTTTGGCATCTGGAACAACTTTTCTAGAAGGAACTTGCTATGTGAGCTAGCTGCAGACACTCAGGAAAATCTTTTCACAAGCAGGTTATAAGGTAAGTATTGAGTAGCTCCTCCCCTTCCTTACACTGAATCACAGCTAAGCTTCCCATGGCAAGGATGGTAGAGTTTTTGAGGCAATGGATTTAGACTCCCTTGCTTCACTATGCTCTGGTCCTCTTGGCCCTCTAGGACGCTCTAGGATCTTCCCAGCATCTGCCTTGATTGTCCTGTCTCTCAGGTCTAACTCTACCCTTGTCCTTTTGACTTGGGGACACTCTTGGGCTTCTCCAGCTTTGACCATCTCATGCTATCACTTGGCACTGACTCCCACTTCCTACATCTGTTCACCCAACCCATCCATCTCCAGTTCTACTTCCAGCTCCAGTGGCGTAGAGGAGAGGTGGCATGTACTAAAATGAAATCTTAAAGGTTCTTGAATCCAAACACTTGGCCTGCCATAATCAATCATCATATATGCTTAGGGACAAGTCTATGTCTGCCATGTGGGATGAATCTGTACTCTCTAGGAATTGAGAATATGTGTGCATTTAGGGTTGACAGTCAGCTGGTTAAACACTGAATTATTTCCCTGTCACATGATACAGCCATTGTCTCACTGCCCTGACTACCTAGACTCCTTCCCTGGAACTCCCCAGACCTTCCTCTAATCTTGCAGCTTCAGGAGCACTGCCTGGCTAACAGGGCGAGGAGGTGGCTATAGAGACCTGGTTGGGTACCCTGGCCGACCTCCATTCTGATTGGTTGATACTTGAGCATACTAGTTGCTACATATGTTAAGTATCAACCCTGTGCAAGTGAGCCATAGGCAGGATTTCCATATTAAAAAAATGAAAGAGAAAAAAAGTCAAGGGGCTGCTGTCAGGTACTCCCAGCCAGGAGCCTCTTCTCTGTAAGGCTGCCCCAGAGGCATGAGGGTTTATTTGCAACAAGCAGATGATTTGGTAAATATTGCTTTTGCCAAATACCCAGAGGCTCTCGAATGTTAGGTGCTAATAAAGCCCACATTAGGCAAGTGGTCTATGTAGGTCATTGCCAAGCACCAGCATGACGGAGAGCAAAGAAAAGCTAAGAAAATGAGCTAAGCCCAGATAGAAGGGGCATGGGGAATGGCAACCCCACCTCCAAACAAATCTCTGAAATCTCTGTTGTCTCCAGAAGGACTCTATTTCTTCTGCTGTAAAATGAGGGTCATCTGAACAAACTCCTTCGCTAGTGTCTCAGGAGTTTGGACAAAAAATAGGCCTCTTCAGTAGAGAGTGGGGAACCCACTGGGAATAGCCCCATTCCTGGGGAGATTCGGCCCCATTCTGTAGCTGTAGACTTCCAGTGGTGGCCACGTCGGAACAGTGTTTGGTTCTCATTTTACCTAGCGGCCCCAGGGAGGGAGTGGTGGTGAGCACAAGCAGGAAATAGCTCGAGGAACCCGGGCTCTGGACTGAAGGAAACAGCAGATGTGTGCATCTGATTCTGCTCAGACACAGGCTTTTTTCCGATGTTCACAGGAAGATGACTTGTGTCAAGCTCTCAACAGTCTGGACAAAGTTCAGGATTGTTCTTGAGGGAGACTTCTTCCTGAGCAATAAGGAACACACGCGTTTCCCAAGCATCCTGTTGGGCGGTGACGTGCCCTTCCTTCCCAAGGTGTTCGGAGCTGGACGGGTGTCCATGCAGGCAGGAGAGGCAACTGGATGGTCTGGGACTGGGGTAGGGTGCTGAGAAGGGGAAGTGTCTGGGAATATTGCTGGATCCCAGATTGAGTAGGATGTTTCCAGGGCCGATGGAAGAGGGAGGACAGAAAGAGGCAGTGAATCTGCCTGAGCTGATATCAACTCTGGTGGAGGTTTCCAGGCTGGGGCATCTCATTCGAGCCTGGCAAAGGATGGGAAACATTCAAGAGAAAGAGTGGGAGATGAACTCAGGCTATGTTTCAGGGAGGGGACAGATTGCAGGATTTACATGACAATGGAGCCCCAAGTGAGCCCTGAGAATTCTCCTTTTTTTTTAAATACAAGTATAGTTGACACATGATGTTACATTAGTTTCAGGTGTACAACTTAGTGATTTGACAGGTTTATACATGATGCTATGTACACCATAAGTATAGCTGCCATCTGTCCCATTACAATATCACTGACTGTATTCCTTATGCTCTGCTTTTTATTCCTGTGATTTACTCATTCTGTAACTTGTATCTCCATCTCCCCTTCCCCTGTTTTGCCCAACTCCCCACTGGCAACTATCAGTTTGTTCTCTGTATTAATAGTTCTGATTCTGCTTTTCGTTTATCCATTTTTCATTTAGATTCCATTTATGAGTGGATTCTGATGGTATTTGTCTTTCTCAGCCTGACTTATTTCACTTAGTATAATACCCTCTAGGTCCATCCATGTTGTCTCAAATGGCACACTCTCATCCTTTTTTATGGCCGCATGATATTCCTGTGTGTGTGTGTGTGTCTGTGTTTGTGTGCACATGCGTGCATGCACATATGCACATGTGTGTCACATTTTCCTTATCCATTTGTCTATTGATGAACACCTGAGTTGCTTCCATGTCTTGGCTACTGTAGACAATGCCACAGTAAACATAGGGCTACATATATCTTTTTGAGTTAGTGTTTTCCCTGAGTAAATACCCAATAGTGGAATTACTGGATCGTATGGTGTTTCTATTCATATTTTTTTGAGGAATCTCCATTCTATTTTCCACAGTGGTTGCACCAGTTTACATTCCCACCAACAGTGTGCATGTGTTCCCTTTTCTTCACATCCTCACCCACACTTGTTTCCTTTTTTTTTTTTAAGAAAAACAAAAGCTCAGCTAGTGTGCACTCTTCTTCTTCCATAGAACATGTGAGGAGGACTCACACCTTTAGTTTTATGTATTAAATAAGCACTAGCAGCAATTACTTGGTGCCAGGCACTCTTCCAGAGTTCAGTCCCCAGGACAAGCAGAGCTACTGTGATCATTACCATTTTACAATGAAGAAACCAAGGCGCAGAAGGTTAAGTGGCTTATCCTAGGTGAGGACAGACAGGATCAGACCCAAGGCAACCTGGCTTCCAAGTGTGTGCTCTTGGCCCTTGATTTTTTAAAAATAGATTTTATTTTTTATAACAGTTTCTGGTTTATAGAAAAATTAAGATCATACAGAAGCTTCCAATACATGCCATATCCCATTTCTGATATTTATAAACATTAAGATGTTTATGAACGTAAGCGTTAGCTGGTACATTTTTTTTAATTTTTTTATTAACATATAATGTATTATTTGCCCCAGGGTACATGTCTGTGAATCGTCAGACTTACACATTTCACAGCACTCACCATAGCACATACCCTCCCCAATATCCATAACCCAGCCACCCCATCCCTACCCTCACTCCTCCCAGCCACCCTTAGTTCATTTCGTGAGTTTAGGAGTCTCTTATGGTTTGTCTCCTTCCCCATCCCTTCCTGTTTCATTTCTCTCCCCCACACCCCCACAACCCCTCACCCTGCCTCTCCAATTCTTCATATCAGAGAGATCATGTGATACTTTTCTTTTTCTGACTGACTTATTTTGCTTAGCATAATACCCTCCAGTTCCATCCACGTCGTTGCAAATGGCCAGATTTTGTTTCTCTTGATGGCTGCATAGTATTCCATTGTATATATATATATATATATACCACATCTTCTTTATCCATTCATCTGTTGATGGACATCTAGGTTCTTTCCATAGTTTGGCTATTGTGGACATTGCTGCTATAAACATTAGGGTGCATGTGCCCCTTCGGATCACTACATTTGTATCTTTAGGGTAAATACCCAGTAGTGCAATTGCTGGGTCGTAGGGTTAGCTGGTACATTTGTTACAATTAATGAACTAATATATATTTTTAAAGATTTTATTTATTTGTTTGTTTGTTTAGAAAGCAGAGGGAGGGGCAGAGGAAGAGAGAGAATCCCAAACAGATTCTGCACAGAACGAGGATCCCCATGTGGGGCTCATTAATGAAATAATACTGATACATTATTAACAGAAATCCATAGTTTATTTGGATTTCCTTGGTTTTTACCTGATGTTTCTTTCTGTTCCAGGAGCCCATTGAGGACACCACATTACACTTTGTCCCCCAGGCCACCTTAGGATTTTCTACGCTGTGGCAGTTCCTCTGACTTCCTTGTTGTCGATGGCTTTAATGGTTCTGATGAGTGCTGGTTAGGGTTTAGGGACCCATTTGATGATTTTTCTCAAATTAGATTGAGGTTCAACTCTGGAGCTTTGATAGCGACAGGGAGCTCTTGCGAGGCAGGTGTAAACCCTTCAGGGACATCTCTTTTGCTTTCACCATTATTTGGCAGAATTCCATATTATGTCAAATTTTTCTCTTACATCTTTGCTTCTTTTCAGAAGGGAAAGGAGACTTCTGTTTTGTAGTTGTGCCGAGTCATCTGGTTCCATTTTTAAAAAATCATCCTAAACCAGGATCTCTGCTAGTGAGAGGCCCTTGGTCGATGTTGGGCCCCATATTTCAGGGTCACAGATTGCACCTGGGTCCTTCAGCCCTCCTGCCTAGCCTTATTCGTCATCACTAAGCCTGGGACCCTGAAGCTCAGGTCTTCAGGCTGGCTGCCTACCAGCTCCCAACGCTAGGCTCTGTCTCTGCAATTCTCTGTCTCTGCTGTCTCTGTGGAGGCATCTCCTCAGCCCTGATCATGTATATCTGCAGAAGATCCCCCAACTCCCTGCCTTCCTCTGGCACTGTCCTGGTGGGTGGACCTCCAGCCCAGGCGACAGACCACACCATTGGATGGACCCTTCCAGGCCAGCCTGGGACACATCCATTTGATCTTCCAGGGAGGACTCCAGTCCTAAAGATGTTTACATACCAGAGAAGTGCTTGAGATGTGGTCTTGAGATGATAAAAATACACACAACCTTTTAAAACCATGGCAACACAAGAGGCAGGAATGCTGCCAATTAAAAAGCATTTAAAATATGGCTCCAGGATGCAGGTTTGGAAATAAAGTAGATAAGGAAAACAGATGGATGGCATAGAGTCTTGCCTTCATGCTCACCTGCGCTGTGGCCCAGGTGAGAGCCCCAACGAGCTCCAAGTCCAGCCCCCTATAAATATTGCTCATGAGTGAAGACAGGATGTAGCATGGGCACAGTCCTTACTTCCAATCCTTCTGCACCTTCAGTCAGGATGGGCAGGGGCTAACAGTTTCCCGACCGCTCCAGTACCATGTTGAGTCACTGGTCTCAGTCTCCACATTTGGCTGCATCCACACCCTTCGCCATGTGATTTTGCGCATTCTCCTGCAATTTCCAGAAGGGAACACTTCTCTGACCCAAGACTTTGGGCTTGGACAGGGATCTTAGCAGATGTGACACATTCAGCGGTTTGAAATGTGCTGGTGTGATTGGGTGTGACCTCTTGTGCCTCTGCCATTGCCAGGAGAAGAACATGCCCCGGCTAGCTTGTTGGTCCCCAAAGGCTGAGAGACCTGTGGTATAGACTAGGACTCAAATGGCAGCCTGGAGCTCAAGCCAGCCGAAGCCAGACAACATCAGCCAAAATGTGGCTAACCTACAGTGTGTGATTAGAGGCTTAGTTGTCTGCTGCTGAGGCTTTCAGTCATTTATCACTGGCAATAGCTGATGGATATACATGCCCCCCTCCAGCGCCTCTTGGACACCTACACAGGAGGACGATTTCTGGGAAGAGGGGGCATCATGGGAACCTTGTCTCAGGAGACCATTCCTTCCTCAGTTGAGTCTCAGTAGTGATGTCACAATCACTGTGACTCACCTCTCCCAAGAAGCGTTAGTGTGTTAGTAATAACAGTAATTAGCATTCACCTGGGGTTTTATAAGCAGGAGGTAACGGTGACATAGAACTATCTCATAAGGTGGAAAGGCCGGGATTATCGTGTCCATTTTGCGAAAAGAAAATAAAAACAGACAAGGTGAGTGACTCATCAGGACTGGACCAGGAGGCAGCTGTCTAGAGGAACAACAAGATAAGAAGTTCCTTATACCCAGGGGGAAGTCACGTGTGTGTTTTAATTTTTATAACCTTTTCATTATAAAAGAGATACATGCCAATTGTAGAAAAATAGGAAAATAGAGAAAGCATAAAAAATGAAAGTTCCCATTCTACCTCATAGTATTTTGGTTTATTTCTCTTTGTTATTTTTGTTTATTTTTAAAGATTTTATTTATTTATTTATTTATTTATTTATTTATTGGACAGAGAGAGAGAGAACAAGCTAGGGAAACAGCAGGCAGAGGGAGAAGCAGGCTCCCCACTGAGCAGGGAGCCTGACACAGGACTCCATCCCAGGACCTGGAGATCATGACCTGATGCAAAGGCAGATGCTTAACAGACTGAGCCACCCTGGCACCCCATCTCTTAGTTCTTTTTAATGCACATACGTTTATTATATGTACTTTATAAACTAAAATCTTACTGTGTATATAAGAGCATTTCTTGCAGCTTTAAAAAAACAGTTTTTAATGCATAGTATTATGTTCTGTGGACTTATTCTAATTTGTTAAGCATTCTTTATCATTGCA
Source organism: Procyon lotor (assembly GCA_028646535.1). Lineage (NCBI taxonomy): Eukaryota > Metazoa > Chordata > Mammalia > Carnivora > Procyonidae > Procyon > Procyon lotor. Next base: position 50,217,515 of record CM053603.1, read on the forward strand.
AATGTCACTTGTTTCTGATTTTTTTGTCATTAGAAACAATGTTTTGGTGAACATTTTGGCTGGTAGAGGGGATAATTTATGTATTTGATGCACAGAGCATGGTATGTGCTTAATAAATAGCAGCTGGTATAAATATTTGTCTAAATCCCCAATGGCTTCCTTAGAATGAACTGTTTAATCAGCTTTAACATTTAGTTCTGATGCATGCTGTCAAATTGCTTTCCAGAAAGATGTCCCAGGTGCTATTACTAATCACGGTGCTGTAGGTGCCCATTCCACAGGCTCCACACTGTTTTCTTTAAAACAAAGCATTGCTAATTTGATAGGTGAAAAATATTATTTCATTGTTATATTCTTTATTACAACTGAGGCTAAAAATTCTCCCATAATTATGAACCATCAGTAACATGATGAGGGGGGAGGGCATTAGGTCGGGGCCTGGCAGAGTAAATAGTTTCATATAAATGAATTATCAAAGGTGGGCCATGCTGTGGGTAAGAGTAGCATCACTAGGGCTGTATGTGAAGGCCTGGAGTTGTGGAATTGTTGCTTATATAAACAGGGATTTATTCAGAGTCTTTCCTTACTCAATGGAAAGGGAGGTTTGGGAGTGTCTATCAGGGTGCTAAGAAGCGGGTGCTGGGATTTGGAGCTGACCAACCAGCCAGTGGGAACCCTGATCAGGAAAAGGAGCCCCTTGGTCAGCAACCAAGGGACGAGGGCTGCCAGGGGTGCCCTTACACCTCCGGTCTGCACACTCACAGCCCAAGCACATGCTTGTGGCAATGGGGTGTATTCAGGCTCTGCAGACAGTTCTGCTCTCTAGGGCACATGTGGGCTGGGATCTCCAGGCAGGGGCTGGAGCTTTCCCATCTGACTGCATCATGGTTTGACTCAGCCACTGCACAAAGTGAGCTGGGTTAACCCTCACCAACCTCCAATGTTTACTTCCTCCCCGTTGGGCTGAAATCCTCTCCTCCTTCCTTCCCTATGTCTCCTTCACCCTAACCCATAGCACTCTTGTAGTATTTACTACTCTGCATTGTAATGTTTCATTTACCAGTCACACTCCTCTCCTTGATTCAAGTTACTTGAGGGTCTTACTGTCTTTGTATCTTCAGCAACTGAGTGTGAGAATGAATGAATGAATATACACCTCAGGAGAATCCAGAGTGCGCCAGGATAAACTAAGGGCTCCGAACATATTTGGGAGAATTAGCTAGAGGTTATTCTCTATTAATATGTTTCATCATAGAGTTCTGTTGAATTGGGGACGTTATAACTCAGATGTTAGACTCAGTGATTGGTGGGGTTTTGACATCACATATCCATGTGCCCTGAAGGTTTCTGTTTATGCTCTGATTTGACTTTACACTGAGAGCCAGTTCTTAGCTAAAGCAGGATTTTTTTTTAAACCATCTGCCCAGCTTTCCCTTAAAGCAATGATTCTCAAACTACTCAATATAAGAATCGTCAGGAGTATTTGTCAACACACAGAAAGCTCAGCTCTACCTCCAAAGTTTTTGACTTAGCATTTCTAACAACTTCCTGCTTGGTACTGATGCTGCCAGTCCGGGGACCCCACTTGGAGAACCACTAGTCTAAATGTTCTAATGCGGCCCGTGGATAAGGAAACAGGTTGACCTTCTCCCAAGGCCAAGGAGCTGGGGTGTTTGGCCACTGTGCCAGGGCCCGGCTCTATTCACCCTCACATCACATTTGGACTGTCTTTCCTTGGCAGCCTGCAGGGGCACACTGGGACATTCCATCCTATGTCAAAAGGCCACCAGGGCCCAAAAATCACAGCAGCGGGATCTGAAGCCTTCTCAGGGTACCTGCTCATTTTTAGGAGAAGTGCCTGAAGCTTCAGGGAAGAGAATTTTACATCCCAGGAAAACCCCAACCTCCAGGAGGTTCAACCACCTTGAACAGGAGGCAGCAGCCAGGGATCTCACCTGCCCCCTTCCAAAGGCCTAGGGACTCCTGGTCCTCATCTGTGAGGGTCTCCACCTGCTCTCTACTGGTCTGTGCCTGAGCGCACATCCTCTTTCTCCCTTGACCTTTACAGGAGAAGGTGAGAAGGGCTAAGATATGCTTTTCCCATCACGATTCAAATGAAATTCGAACTCCTGACGTGGCCTGCCTGGTGCTCAGACCCCATCTCCCTGCTCTGCAGCCTCTCAGCTCCACTCTGGCCCTCTGGCCCCACTGCCATCCCTCAAACACCAAGCTTGTTCCCATCCTAGAGCTCTGTGGTCCCTCTGTCTACTAAGGCAAGGACCCAGATGGCGCACAACACTGGTGGTTCAGGCATCCCCTCTCCAGAAAGAGCTTCCTCTTCACCCTCCATAAAGCGGCCTCACCTCCCACCCTTTCCTTCTGTCCCTATCTTCAGGAGCACTCGCCATTTTCTGACACCACCTCCAGGATGGAAGCCCCTTGAAGGCCAGAACCTTGTTCGTCTCTCCCAGCCATGTCCCCAGCACCTGGACCATGCCTGGCACACCATGCCTATTCAATACAGATTTATGGAATGAATGTGTGGCCTCTAGTGGATACCCTATGGGAGGCAAGGTCTAGAATCCTTAAGTGACACACCCCAGACCTTGACCCTGAAGTCCAGGCTCTGTCTGCAGGTTTATTTCTTAACAGCTTATTCAGATGAGAAGGACCAGGGCCATGAATGAGATTTCTGCTACCCCCACCACCCGTCACCCTGAACAAAGCCCCCAACTCATGTTGACCTGACCTGCCTCACCTGCCAAAAGGTGAGGTAACATTTGTGTCGCCTGCCTCCAAAACCATGTCAAGGCTCAAATGAAGTAATTGCTGGGAAAGCGCTATGTCAGGAAAAAGGGGCTGACAAATTTGAGGTTTGGGGATGGTTGTACCTCCCTATGGCTTTAAAATCTATACACAGCATATAATTTTACATAAGCTTTTCATTCTGGTAGTTTAAAAATCATAAAGCATTGTTGTCTTCATAACCATAGGGTAAGCTGATCATGGATGAAAAAATCTAAGGTGTTACATTCAAAAAAGAAATCCTGGAATTTGAGCCCCTGCTAAGAGTGTCTTACCTTGGTTATTACTCTGCCTCCATTTTCCTGCTCATGAACACATTTGCCAGCCATCTCCCCAGGGCAGCTGGGCTTTCTGCTTGGCATTAAGGAACTTAAGAATGAGTTAAAGAACAGTTTGGGGTTTACATTCCTCATTCCAGCAACAGTTGAGGATCTTAAAAAGTGATTTTAGTTGACTTCAGATAAATGGCTGGTTTGGAGAGATATGAATCCATGTGGCTGAAATGGAGTCCTCCATGGTTATCTGGCCTTCTGTTTCTCACCTGGGCAAGGAATTAAAGGAGTAAAGTCTGCCTGGAGAAGACCTTGGGGGTAGGATTGCCAGGTTGGTAACTCTGACAAATAAAAATATAAGATGTCCAGTTTCATCTGAATTTCAGATGAACAAGAGATCAGGGCATATCCCATGAGCTTTTTGGTACATACTTATACTAAAAAAAAGTATTCATGCTTTATCTGAAGTGTAGGTATAGCTATGTGCCCTCTGTTTTATTCTGGCCCACCAACCTTGAAGGGCTCTTCTGATATTCAAGTCCTCAGTCCCAAGAATGGAGGGTCAGGGACACTGTACTTTTCCTAACCCACTTTACCCTACAGATAAGAAACGCTTTGCTCTCAGTCTCCACTCCAATTGCTTTTTCTTCCTTCCTGGCCCTGGCCTGTTGGTCAAGGGCAATAGGTGGATGTGACCTTAGGTAACCCGTCTGCCTGGGCTGCTGCTGAGATGCCGCCCACACAGCCACAGTCCTTGGAATCAGCAGGGCACTTACCAAAGCGTGGATGCCAGGAAAATGCTCAGGTCCTAAGACAAACCAGGGCAGGAGTGTTTTATGGATGCTGGGAGCATTTGATTCTTAGATAAAGGGCCTAGGAGACCCGGAACACTTCCCTGAATGCAGAGCAAAATTCGCGTCAGCCTATTTATTTTGGTATTACTAAACACCACCTTTCTTACTAATAATACCTCGCACCCACATAGTGCTTTTCATCCAAAGATCTCTAGGTGCAGTATTAGCATTAAGCGGCCCAGCCCTATGACCAATGGATTATGTAATTATACAGAGAGCTTCCTCAGGTAGAAGGGTTGGCCCTTCATAGAATAGACCTAGATGGAAGCCAGGAATGGGTGGGTCCAAACCTGAGGTGGGGGGAGGGGAGACAGATATTTCAGTATATGTTCCCCATCCACCCTATGACACTATTAGCTTCTCAGCTACAAGACTGGTCCCGTCTTCCTCTTCTTCTTCTTGCATCTCCAACATTTGGCACAATGACTGGAACGTAGCAGGTGCTCAGTAAATGTTTGCTAAGTGAATGAATGAGTGATGAGCAAACAAATTAACCTGGAAATAAGCTCAGCCTTTCTTCCTTACTTTCTTCCCTTGCAGATAGGGTGTATAGCAGAGGCTGTCAGTCCTAATTTGCTATTGCCTCCAATCGTTTTGCTGTTTCTGGGCACAAAGTTCTTTTTGGTGCTTCCGCTCCCAGGCTCACCTACATCTCTGTGTCTGAGAACAAGCCACAGGCTACTGGAGCAGCTTTGGCTGTATTCCATTTGACCCGCTCCCGTAGCCCTTAACCGATGACTGCGGGGTATAATTCTCCAATTCCCTCATCACTGATGGGGACACTTAGGTGTGACCTATTCTGTGCCAACATTACCCTCCTAAGGACTTGGTTTGACATCAGAGCCTTGTTTGTTCTTCTTCCTTTCCCAGGCCCATTTCCCCAACCTACAGAACGTGGAGAACACAGGAACACTTCCTAATGAGTCACTTTCACTGGAATAATCTGTCAGGATCTGTTTCTGGGGAATCTAGCTTAAACTGGGACATTTTCCTTTCTTGACCGTGGCTCATTTTCCCCATGATGCTGACTCTTTTTCCTATACCAGGAAGGATCTTTGAATAGAATACAACAACAGTGACAGTCATAAACTTGACAATAGGAAGAGTCAAGTGACTGATTCTTCCTATTGGAAGAAAAGCAATGGAAGATAAAGAGCAATCAAGACTTTACATCTGCTGGGGCCAGAATATAGAATTTTGGCTTGGAATTTTCTTGAGCAAAGACAGGGCAACAAAGTAAGCTCCTAATTCTTGCACCCAGTGCTCGCTTCGGCAGCACATATACTAATTCTTGCACCCATAAACATGTAGCCCTACTTACAGGCTCCTCACCTGGGGGCTTTCCTCAGACAAACCTCTGCAGGGGCCAGAGTGAAGACCAGTGGTTCCTAAATGACCACCACAGGACCCTATGATCGGAGGCCAGGTAGGACCCAGGTCATTTCCCCATTTAGATCAATGGGGTCTTGTAGCAAAGCGGTGGCAGGTGCTGCGCTGAGACAATGTGATGGGTTATTGGACATGTTTCCTCAAAAAGACTTTTAAAGAGTTGTTTCTCCATTCCCTGGGACTTTATTGTCCCCAGACTTCCCATCTTTGGGAGATCAAGTTCAGATGTGGAGGGGCATCCAAGGGTTTAGGGAAAAAAAAAAGGAATGGCATTTAAAAACTTTTCTGACCGTACCACAAACACAATGGCAGGGGTAGCTGTTCCTGAGCTCCCTGGGATTTTGTTAGTTTGTTATACTTCAAAGGGCTCTGGCGATGCTGCCATAACCTACTTGGGAGGAAAACATTTATTATTAACATTGGTTTAACACTTAACTTTCTAGGGTATTTGTGGATGACACAGTCATACATCTGCCTTTTTATAGTGCTTCACAGCAGAGCACAAGACCTTCTGGCTGACACCTCATAGATCATCAAAATTAAGACCTCTAGGCAAACAGAGGAAAGTAGGGCGGGGGTGCGGTGGGGAAGGGACAGCAACTGGGGATGACTCAAATTGTTTCCCAGTTAACTTTCCTTTAGAGAGAGGCTGTTTCCATTAAGAAGCAAATTATTCTTAACATTAAGACATCCTTGTTTCCGTGGCAACGTATAATAACTGGAAAGGAATGGTCCTCGGTGGCCATAAGGCCAAGTGATGCTTCCTGCCTGACTGGTAGCTGGTGGCAATTAACCCAGACATGGGGTCAGCCAGCCAGGGGTAACCTCCACCTGCTTAACATTCAACGCCCTGGCTTTCCCATGCGAAAGCCCGAAGAAATCCAGAAATCAGCAAGCCAGAGTGAGAGCAGGCTCTCCAGCCTTTATAAATGGAAACTGTATCTTCATAGCATCAGGCTCTTTGCTGGAGACTTTGAAAATGATGGCAGAAAATGATCTATAAAAGAGGAAAACAACTCTTTTTTTTTTTTTTTTGGTGACTCCCCTTCATGGTCTAAGCACTGGCTGACATTTTGGGGTCTCTTTGGCCTGTCTATAAAAAGATAAGCAAGAGGTCATAATTGTGTGGTTTCATCCACTCTCATACCCATGAGCCTTTCTCAGTCAAACTGGCCGAATGTGGCAAGCAGGGAGGGAGGTATTTTCTGGGGCCATTTAGTAGAGATCGTGTTGGCCCAACTTTATGTGGGTCATAAACTCTACTTCGTACAAAGGACCCTCACCTTTATTTTGAGAAGAACAACAATCATTGACCCTAAGTCCTGAGACCAGCAGTATCTTTGAGGAGGGACAAAAAAAGAGCCATGAAAAAGAAAATTTACCGACAAATGAGTAAGACCCCCAAAACAGCCATTTGGGGGAATTCTTGCTTCAGACAACATAAAACCTTGCATCTCTCCCACTGATAAAGTAGCTGCTGTTTGCTCTGGGCTGTCAGGAATCAACTGTGTGTAATAGGAAATGTAACACCAAGCCATCTGCTGGGAGCCTTTTCTTGTCTTCTTTTGTCAGTGGTATGACATTAGCCACACCGTACGACATTTGCACCGCACATCAAATACATGCCTGTTGCTTTCCAAACATCCTGTCCAGAGAGAACCAGAGCATATTACAACCCAAATAAGGAAGCAGGAGGGGGAAGGGCATTCTGCCCCATGCTGGTGCTGGTCAATAAGAGTGCCATAAAGGCACTGTACGATGGAAGATGGGGGAAGTGGAGAAAGCCTCCCACATCCTGGAAAAAGGAAAAGCATGTGGGGAGAAGCATGCTGCTCTTCTCAGAATGAGGAAAGCAATTGTGTTAAGCTACAGATTCCCTTCCCTGATGTTCTTTCTTCAAGTCTGGATAGCCAAACTGTACTGGTCAGTACCCAGTTATGTTACATTTGTTGTTTTTAGTTCTTGAGTGATGGAACACTGTCTTCAGGAACATAAAACACAAACTGTGTTAATGCACATGATGCAGAAGTTCTTCTGATAGGGACTAGGGGTCTCATGTTAAGAGAGGGAAGACACAGCTGCATTTGTCATCACCTTTGTTTGGATGGCTAATCAGAGAGCACAACACTACTCTAGAGGAAATGTAACTAGTTTGGTTGGTCACAAAAATGGCTGAATGGGACTAGACATTTTAAACCGGTAGGGTCAGTGTAAGAGCACTGGGCAATACAGCGATCTCTTCATTCTCCAGGACCTTGTGTAAAGGGTTTATCTGACTTCCTCTGTGCCCTCTCCCTTCCCAAGCCTTCCAATTCCCTTCCCTTCCTCCATTTCCTGCCCTTTCCTACTTATGCAAGCACCAACGGGGAATCACCATGTCCCTCCATCCTGGCCGGCTCTCCTCCTTCCTCCCTAGTGATGCATGCAGGCCAGTGCTCTGGATGCAAAGGGGAAACTGAGTGAACCTGCTCAGTGATACCTTTCCTGCTTTCCTGGTGACCAGTGGGGAATGCCTTTGAGACGCATTGAGAGAAGATGTGGAGGTGGTAAGAGTGTAGCCTGGAGATAGAGCTGGGTCATGTGTGTGTGCATGTGCACGTGTGCATGTCCACGTGCACATTGTTGACTAAGGGACAAAAAAAACAAAGCCAGGGCTTAACCAGCTGGGTTCCTATGCACAATCCCGAGGCTCCTGGGTCTAACAGCAGCTGGGAGGAAGGGACTTCCTTGGAACCCCAGCTGGCCTCCCCTGACTTATTTGGGCTCATAGACTCCGACGCCTCCTGGTATGAACTTCATCCCCACCCCCCTCACCATCTTTAAAATGTCACTAAGCTTCTTAACCCAGGTTTGAGCAAAGCCTGTATTTTTTTTTAAAGATTTTATTTATTTATTTGACAGAGAGGAGAGAGATCACAAGTAGGCAGAGAGGCAGACAGAGAGAGCAGGGAATGCAGGCTCCCCGCTGAGCAGAGAGCCCGGTGTGGGGCTTGATCCCAGGACCCTGGGATCAGGACCTGAGCTGAAGGCAGAGGCTTTAACCCACTGAGCCACCCAGGTGCCCCAAAGCCTGTATTTTTAAAGAAGTAAAGTTATGGATTCCCTTGTGAAAGGAAAGATTCCTCAACCCTGCTGTATAGACCTGAATATAGACACAAGAGGAAAAAAATGTGTGACATCCCCCGACCCAAGTCTTTCCTTGATTTATCCTGAGAAGTGATTGAGCCTAGTGGTCTGGGACATGGACTGGAGGACCGCACTGCCTGGGTCTGCATCTTGCCTCTGCCAGTAGCAGGTGCTGTGACCCTGGGCAAGTCATTCAATCTCTGAGCGCCCTCATGTTTTGTATCTAAAAAATGGGGTAATAACTTACCTGCTGTTTGCACTTGGCAGAAAGTCCCGATGAGTTCCTATTTATAAAGCTCTTGAACCAGTGCCTGATCACTGTAGCCTCACTCTACCATGCTGATGGGCAGGGCCAGTTCCATGGGCAGGGCCAGTTCCATTACTGCCCACGTAATGCTTTGTTGTCACCATCTTGAAATTCTTAATGAGTTTATCTTTGAACTTGAGTTTTGTAAGAGAAGTCAATGAGACCATGGAGCATGCACGTAAGCAGAGATGTGTGAGCAATATGCATGTCTGTTGTTCCCCCTGCCCCAGCTCAAATAGCATTTTTATGTCCCATGAGTACTGAATTCCCACAGACCCACAATGAGTACAAGGGAAGCATGTTACCAATATGACTGGGTAAGCAGGGGAGAGGAAGAGGAGTCAAGTTTGCTGTTCAACCACAGCTGGCTTTGACTGCAGAAAGAAGACAATGGGGTTCCAAGAAAGGCTAAGGAAACCTATCGTATTCTTACATCACCTCCCTGTATTAGCCAACCACTGACACTGAAAATGAGGACATAAAGAAAGGAAGGAATGGTAAAGACAAGGTAACTAGAGGCCTATGGTTACAAGGTAACCATAGTGTTTTCCTTTTAGTCCTTCCCTACTTGTCAGTAAGAGAAAGGTACAGACAGTGGGTAGAATGTGTGTGTTTCAAGAACTGAAATAAGAATATGGGTCTGGGCAGCTCAGTCAGTTAAGCATCAGACTCAGTTTTGGCTCAGGTCCTGATCTCAGCTAGGCTCCTGGCTTAGCACGGTCTGCCAGAGATTCTTTCTTTCTCTCTGGCTCTCCCTCTGCCCCTCCCCCCAGTCATATTCTTTCTCTCTAAAATAAATCTTAAAAAAAAAAAGGAAGTGATGGCATCAGGGAAATATAAACCAACCACCTTACACCAGTCAGAATGGCTAAAATTAACAGGTCAGGAAACGACAGATATTGGCGAGGATGCGGAGAAAGGGGAACCCTCCTACACTGTTGGTGGGAATGCAAGCTGGTACAGCCACTCTGGAAAACAGTATAGAGGTTCCTCAAAAAGTTGAAAATAGAGCTACCCATGACCCAGCAATCACACTACTGGGTATTTACCCTAAAGATACAAATGTAGTGATCTGAAGGGGCACGTGCACCCGAATGTTTATAGCAGCAATGTCCACAATAGCCAAACTATGGAAAGACCCTAGATGTCCATCAATAGATGAATGGATAAAGAAGATGTGGTATATATACAATGGAATACTATGAAGCCATCGAGAAAAATGAAATCTTGCCATTTGCAACAGCGTGGATGAACTAGAGGGTATTATGCTAAGTGAAATAAGTCAGTCAGAGAAAGACAATTATCATATGCTCTCACTGATACGAAGAATTTGAGAGGCAGGGCAGGGGGTTCATGGGGAATAGGGAGGGAAAAAATGAAATAAGATGGCTTAAAGAAAAACATGGAGGGCATTGTGAGAAGGAAGGGAAAGGTGAATGGGGGGAAACCAGAGGGGGAGATGAACCATGAGAGACTGTGGACTATGAGCAACAAACTGAGGGTTTTGGAGGAGAGGGGGGTGGGGGTCGGGGAGCCTGGTGGTGGGTATTGAGGAGGGCACGTATTGCATGGAGCACTGGGTGTGGTGCATGAACAATAAAGCTTGTAACACTGAAAAAGTAAAATAAACATATTTGGGGGGGAAAAGATGGGATTGGGAGGGAGAAAAACCATAAGAGACTCAATCTCACAAAACAAACAGGGTTGCTGGGGGTGGAGAGGTAGGGATAGGGTGGCTTGTTTATGGACATTGGGGAGGGTACGTGCTATGATAAGTGCTGTTAAATATGTAAGCCTGATGATTCACAGACCTGTACCCCTGAGGTAAATAATACATTATATGTTAATAAAAAAAAAGCAGCCAAAAAAAAGTGAAATAAGAACACTGTTACGCAACATTTCTATTGTTCTGACAGAAATGAATTATATGTGTATTATGAATTAGGAGATATAAATTGTGTCATTTTGGTGATTCCACATCTGTGTTACAGGCTCATTTAAAACTCATTGTATAATAGAAAGATGCATAGTAGAATTCATGATAGTAAATATTTTATTCATTTCTTTGTTTGTTTGCTTAGAACAGCATTATATAGCGAATAAAAAACACCATAGCAAGTCAAAGAGAGGCCACAGAAGAAAGGTAAAAGCCTTCTATTTTCGTACCTCTAATGATAGTTTTTTCTGCTTTTTTTAAACAAGAGGTCCCACATTTTTATTTCGCACTGGGCTTTGGAGATGACAGCAGGCTGTGCCCACAGGATAACTCCTTGCTTGGACTCCTTGCTTGGACTCCTTCTTGTGAGCCTCCTGTTCGATGTGATTTCTCTGACAGCTGGGAGAGTTTAAAGAAAAGGGGTGCAGAGGCAGAAAGAGGGCTACTGAGTGGGGGGGGGCGCCTGGGTGGCTCAGTCCATTAAGCATCTGCCTTCAGCTCAGGGCATGATCCCAGGATCCTGGGATCGAGCCCCCCTGTCAAGTTCTCTGTTCACCAGACTTTTTCCTCTGCCTGCCACTCTGCTTGCTTCTGCTCTCTCTCTGTCAAATAAATAAATAAAATCTTTTTTTAAAAGGGGGGTTAGTGGGGACTACTGAGGTAGCATCAACCCAGGGGCCCTTAATTTTCTGGGAGAGTCCTTGGAGGCCCCTCGGCAACCTATGAACAGCACTGCCACCAGCTAAGAGAATGGCGCAGTATCCACTGCCTGCACCCACCACCCCCACTCCCCCAGCCCCTGTCCAGTGTTTGCCAGATGTCGGGTCTGAAAGGCAATTCCAACCTGTGGAAGGAGAGAGCATACAGAAGACCCATGTGGTGCAGATGGGCATTGCCAGCCAGGACCCATGCCTGAGGACCAGCCTGGCACCTTGGTTTGAATGGCAGGAGTAGAGCAGGCATGTCGCTTCTCTTCTGGGGATCAAAATCAGACAAATCTCCTATCTGGCTTACCAGGCAGTAAGTGGATCATGCCAGTGAATGTCAGTGCAAATTACAGCTCCAGCCTCCTGTCGTCAGCTTTGTGCTGCTTCTTGTCACTTTAACGCAAAGAGACAGCATGGAGCTGATAACAAGCCAGAAGGGTGGGGGATTGGAGTTGGTGGCTTCGTCAGGGACAGGGAAAATGCATGTTGGAGAGACAGATTCAAGACAGTAAAAACTCATAGCAATGATTTCCTTTATTGCCTGTTGGAAAGGGGGCATTTAAAGGTATCAGGACAACACTTCTTAGATATCCACGAAACTGAGCAACTACCTCTTCCATTCATTCATCCAACCATTCACCTCTCCACCCACCTGCCCCACCCATCCATCTACCAACCATCCATCCATCCACCAACCCATCCATCTACCAACCATCCATCCACCCACCCATCCATCTACCAACCATCCATCCACCCACCCACCCATCCATCTACCAACCATCCATCCATCCACCCACCCATCCATCTACCAACCATCCATCCTCATCTGCTAATGAGCACTGGCCTAGGCCTCTCATACACTGAAATTCAGAGGGACTCATGGTGCCTCCATGTGCTACTTGCAGCCACTCTCCAAGGGTTGCCTCTAAGAAGAAACTTCAAGAACTCTTGGGAGAAAACTTTTTTCCTAGCCAAAAAAAAAAAAAAAATGCGGGCTTTAAGGCCTTTTAATTTTGTCCAAAACAGCCCAGGGATGGCTCAAAAGCCCCAATTCTACACAATTTAGTTGCCTTTTCTAAGCTAGTGGGTGAATGTTGCTGTTTCAGAGACCCTCTGCTGAGAGAGTCTCAGCAGAGCAGAAGAAGAAATCTTGTATTTTGCAGACCGGGCTATGAGTGTGTCCATCTGTCTTCAAGCCTTCATGGGTCAGCTCCCAGTAATATACAGTCTTGTGGCATCTCCACCCACATTACACATTTGAGGAACTGGTACAGTCAAAAGAAGAATCCAGGCCTTCCTAGGGCTGTGCTGGTGAGTTAGTATCAGAGGAATTCAAAAGGGGACCAAGAAGGTAACAATACAGAACCCACATCTTTCTATCTTAGGTTGCTCAGTGACTTTGTTCATTGCTTGACTGGTGCCCCACTCACTCCTGGATGCTTTCCACCTTGGGACTTGGATGAAATTCCTCACTGTGGGGTGTGGGTGATAGCTTTCTGGGAAGTTATGAAGGACTGGATAATTAAGGGAGCTAGCTCCCTGTGGGGCAAATACTGACCTAGGATACAGATGATAGGAGCAGGGCAGAGCAATTCCTCCACCTTCCTTTCTCCCATGATCACTCGATCATGACTTCTTCCTGTTTTTCCAGAGAAGCCCCATGCCAAGAGTGCCTGGTGCCCCTTCCCTACTCACAGTGGAATGGTGGCTTTCACAGAGCATCGCATGCTTTCTTGTCTCTCTTTCTTCCCTCATCTCCATTGACCTGGCCTTGCTCCTTCTAACTAAATTATTAGAACCTTAATCTTTTGTCAGTTGCTGCTTTCTGGAAGGCCTGGACAAAGGCAGTGAATATTTATTCAATGCCTGCTATGTGCCCACAGATGCTTGTAATACATTAGAAACTGACTATGGAACATGAACACTCATTCAAGAGAGCAGGACAGGAGTCCCCCAATCACCTAGAAAATCTGAAGCCAAGTGAGAGTAAAGCTAGAGTGAAAAACAGCTCATGAGAAAGAGAAGGAAAAGAGGAGTGCAGTGGGGATGGGGGAGGTAGTCAGTTTCCATGAGGACCTCTCCTCAGACTACCTGAAAGTTCTCATGACGTGGTAGCTGACATCACCTAGAGCTAGCAATCCAACAGACCCCAGCAGAAGCCACCATGCCCTTTATAGACTTTGCTCCCGAAGTCACACATGGGCACACATGGGCCTCTCCATCCTACTGTCCTGGCCACATGGAAAGCCCAAACTCAGTGCCCAAGGAGCATCCACAGGGATACTGGGAGGTCATATCCTGGCAGAAGGAGACTGGACCAAGACAGCATCCTGGAACAGCAGAGCTGGGCAGTGTTCAGAGATCTCTGTCTCAGCAACCTCATGTGGTAGCTGAGAATCCAGAGGTCAGCGACATTAAGCAACTTGCTCCAGGGCTCAGTGAGTCTTCTGGTCACACTTGATTCAGGACTCTGCAGTGCCTGCAGGGAGGCTTGGAGGCCAGGGCTCACCAACATCCCTGCACTGACAAAGGAAGTCACAGGCAATGCTTTAAACCAGAACTGCCAGATGAATCCAATGCAAAGCTGATTACAAGAGTTCGCTCATTCATTCCAGATCTATTTATTGAGTGCTTTCCTCAGCCTGCTGGTGTTCTGGGTGCTGGCATACCCGTGAGCAAACACGCGCTTCTGCTTTCGTGGACCTTCTGGCACAGGGGAGAAAGGCAGACATGTGTCGGATAGTCCCACAAACAATGGGAATATGACAAGGAGGGCAAGTGCTTTGAAGGGGAGGCAGAAGCATGGCAAGAACACAGAATATGGAGTTCATTCCAGCCAGGAACCCTTTTCTAAGGTAGTGGTGATTCACTTACCACTTGACAACCTGCAAATGAATCCTACGATCCAGATAAGGAATGTTGGTCACCATGTGTTTTTCAAATATTGTATCTTCCACCTCCAGGAGTTTCATTTGGGGGTTCTTCTATAGCTTCCATTTCTCTCACAGTCAAATTCATGTTTTACTTTAACATCCTTGCATGCATTGATAAGATTCATAATGGCTATTTTAATATCCTTGCCATTAGGATAGTTCCATCCTCTCTGCCACTCTGGGCCTGTTTCTTTGTTTGTTTGTTTGTTTGTTTGTTTTCTCCTGGTTACAGGCCATATTCTCCTGCTGTTTTGCATGTGGTTAATTTCCTACTGGATGCTAGGTGATGAAAATTTTGCAGTGTTTGGTATTGGGTTTTGTTTTATTCCTTGAAAGAGTGTTGGACTTTGTTCTGGCACAGTTACTTTGGAAACAGTTTGATCCTTTCTGGAGCAAAGCAAGCGCTTTGTTTGGTAGAAGGCAGACTTGAGCAGCGGAAGGAATGCCTCAAGGCAGACAAAGTCTCAGGTCCATGATGGGGGAATGGTAGAGATATGAGCTGGAGGCCAGGATGATGATAAATAAGCTACACATTGAAAGCCTGAGGACACAGCATCCTGACCTTGTAACTTCCAAGACCTTGGGGCTGACCAATCAAGGGCCACAGGTGGGGAGCTTGCTCCTCCTCCACCTCCACCCCAGAGTAACCCCTAACTCATTATAATGCATTTGCATTGCGGGTACAGCCCTGCCTGATGGAGAAAGCTGCCATGACCTCATAGGGTCAAAATCTCCCCTCCTGACCTGTGGGAGGAGTTTCCCAAATGACTGGAAGCAGCCTCTGTGAGAGACCACCTTACTCTCTGTCACAGCTTCTCCCAGCCTATTAGAGAGGCCCTATTATGTCAAATCCCAAAACAACCCAGGAACCAGCTCCACCTCCCAGAACCCTGCTCTTCTAAGACCACCTGGAGAGTGTATTTCCCCATTGACAAAGTGCTTTGTGCTTGCTACTTTCTTTCTGGCTATCTTTCCGTGAACTCAGATTCCCATATAAATGTTTTCATGGGGAATCCAAGGACCAGACTGAGATCTCCATTCACACAACGCAGACTCTTTCACTGAATACATTTAAGTTTATGCTAGGTCCAGGACTCATTTAGATCTACTATTAAGGCAATACCCTTCTTCTTCTTCTTTTTTTTTTTTTTTTTTTTTTTGAGAGAGAGCACAAGGGGGGCCAGCGAGGGAGAAGCAGGTTCCCCGCTGAGCTGGGAGCCCGAGGTGGGACTCAATCCCAGGACCCTGAGATCATGATCGGAGCTGAAGGTAGACGCTTAACTGACTAAGCCACTCAGGCGCCCCACGGGAATACCTTTCTGAGGATGCTGCCCATGTATTCCAAGGCCTCCACTTCAGCAAGTGAGAATACCAGCACTTTCTAGTCCTGTAAGCACTCCAAGAATTGTCCTGAGACTTTCAGGTGGTTCTCTCCCCTGCCTGGAGGAATTTCTTCATATGCTGCCACCAATCAGAAACTAAAGACTTGAGGTTTTTATCTGACAGTCTCTGGAGTTGTCTCTGTAAAGCTGCTCCTCTCTGGTGCTCTGCCCTGCAAAGTTGAGCTGCCTTGATCTTCCAGAAGTGAGAACTCCTGTGTCCTCACTCTTCGAGATGACCAGGCTTCATTTGGGTTTTCTCGAGGCAGTGAGCTGGTACCATTGTAGGATTCACCTTGTTTGTTCCCCTTCCCTCAGCGATCACAGCCCTGCCTCAACTGTTGTCCAGCATTGGAAATTATTGTTTCACATATTTTTTTCTGGTTTTCTAGTTGCTTAAGGCAGGGGTATATAAGTAGTCCCTGTTGTTTTTTTTTAAACAGCTTTATTGAAGCATAATTGATATAATAAACTGCATACATTTAACATGAACAATGGATAAGTCTTGACACATGTACATACACACGAACCCATCATCACATTCAAGACATATCTACCAACCCCCAAAATTTCTTCAAGACCCTTTCCATCCCCTTGTTCCTTGTATCCTTCCCCCCCAAGGCAAACCGTGATCTGCTATAAGGCACCACAGATTATTTGCATTTTTTAGAGTTTTATATAAATTCCTATTTATGAGGACTCAGGTAAATATATTTAAAATCTTATATAAATAAGTTTTATATAAATTTTGTCTAGCTTCTTCCACTCAGCATAATTATTTTGATTTATCCACATCATTGCTTGTAGCATGAGCTTCTCCTTTTTCACTGCTGAGTAGTATTCCACTGCATTGCTGATACCACAATTTGTTTGGTTGTTTTGTTTGTACCATGTCTGTTTGTTATGGATTGGCATTTGGATTGCTTTATGGTTTTAGCTATTGCAAATAAAACTGCTATTTCACATTCATGTGAAAGTTTCTGTATAGACATGTGTTTCGTTTTTTTTACTGAGTAAATACTAGGTAATGGAATGGCTGAACATATGGTGCGTGTACGTGTAATTTTTTAAGAACCTGCCAAACTGTTTTTGCAATGGCATTTGTTTCAAAGCCAGTCTTTGTTTGTTTGTAGATCCGTGTGGCGATGTGGTAAATCAATGAGACGTTTGGATGTCAATGTTCGACTTCTTTTATTCCAAAGCAGTAAGCATGCTATGGCAACCGTCCGCTTGATTCATGTCAGCCCCCACCGGTCTGGAAAGTGGACTGTCACCACAAGGCAGGAATATAAGAGGGGAGGATAGGGAGGGCCTTGTCTGTCAGGGCCTGGCTGACAGCAGTGGGAGAAGAGTCTGAACCCTTGGACTTTTTTGCTTTGAGGCGTTTCAATGGAAATTAAAGTGAATTTGCTCTTTTTGGATCATTCATCTTTTTCTTGTGATTTTTGAAAATATGAAATGTGGGAGAACTTGGGTCAGGCGGTTTTTTGAAGTTTCGAGCTGTTTCCTTGATGTTTGGGCTTTGAAGCTCCTGTCTGGGAGCGAAGTCAGCTTTTGTTTTACCTCTCCCTGTTGAACAATGCCCATGAATTAGAAGGAAATTTCCAGTAGGGATAAGCAGCTTTTCTTTGATCCACACACAAATCGAGCTTCCTGTAGCCAATAGGGGAATGGGATTCACAAGGGCCCGTTGGGCTCTGGACCACTCATCTTATTTAATGGGGTGGGGGGTGGCGAGATCTCTAGCCACCCCTCCTTCCCAGATGCCCTGGCACAGGTGGATTGTCTTATGGGAGTTTCCTTATGACAGCCACACACCCCAGGTGTGTTTCTATGCTTCCATCAATATCTCGCACAGTTTGAGATTTCTGGCATTTGGCAGTATGTTAAGTGAGGGGACCCTTGAAAGTCACACAGTGCCTGGGGAGGTGGGAGGAACATGGTAGGAAGAGAGCACTGATTCACAGCTCCACTCAGCCTTGCTTGGTATCCTAAGGATGTAGAATAAATGAGAGATGAAACATCCAGAGCTCTCACATGCTGCCAGGCTCCCGGAGCAGGTGGTGCCTTCCCTGGAGACAAAAGTCACTGTTCCCTCAGGAACACCCCACTTGTGGTTCTGTGACTGACTTGGTTCACTGTGCTGCTTGAGGGGCTCCGTTACAGGACATTCAAGTCTACGGTCACAAACTACCCAGGACAGGAATGCAAATAACCCCCTCATGGCCTTTTCTTAGCTGGACCTGATCAATCTGTGTGATTCTGGCGACAGTCAGAACAGGGCCCGGCTCATTATTTTTAGTTTCCCCTGTTGGTTTCAGGCTTTGTTCTTTTTTTAAATTAATTAATTAATTAATTTTATTTTATTTTATTTTATTTTATTTTATTTATTTATTTAAGGGGGAGAGAGAGCACAAGCAGGGAGAAGGGGCAGAGGGTGAGGGAAAATCTGGCTTCCCACTGAGCCAGGAGTCCAACGTAGGGCTCAATCCCAGGACCCTGGGATCATGACCTGAGCTGAAGGCAAATGCTCTAATGACTGAGCCACCCAGGTTCAGGCTTTGTTCTTAACAACGATGCTGCTTCCTGCTGAGTTCTGTGGGGTTCTGCCTCCCACCCTCCTGTCCATAAACATGGTTTGCACTGAGCCTCCCAGCCCTGCAGGCCAGGGCTAGAGATGTGGCTACTCACCCTAGCTTAAGGCCAGACCTCCTCCCCTGGTCTCCCTGTAGACTCCCAACCACCAGAGTCAACCAGATTGGCACGGGTGAAGAGTTAGACACAGCACCCAGCTGAAAATGGTGTCACAACCGATGGTGGGTTGGAGAGAGGATGGCCAGCCCCCGCCCCACACCCTAGTTCTCGGGCAGGTGACAGGTGGAGGACCCAAGACATCTCCTTCTTGGCTTCCACCTCCTTATGGATGCTGGTTATGCTGGGGAAATAAACGTTTGATTGATCTTGTTGCCTCTAAACTGTTGGGATTGTGGCTGAATGATGGCAGTTGTCATGGCAGCAAGCACCATTTTATTATCATCTGTGGCCTTTTCCCCTCTCCCGGGAAACATCTGACACGATTCTGGCCCATCACCCTAGTTCCATTCCTTGTCTTTGTGGTGAGGGCTGCTTCTTCCCTGCGTCTGATTGTGGGGGGGTTCCTCGTGGTGGGGCGGGCCTGGCTGAGGCATGGGAAGGATGAGGGCGGGGGCGGGGCAAGAGAACAAAGTCAGAGGAAGGACCCATTGTGTGTGTGTCTGTTGGAGGGGACACTGAAGCATGCAGACTGCCTGTCCCTGGGAGACAGAGGAGGAAGGGAAAGGGAACAAGGAGGGAGACAGGAACAGAGAAAGATGGGAGCAGACACGCAGAGGGGAAGGGGGGCCCTTGCTGGGGCACAAAGATGAGCAGAGCCCCTCCCATCTGCCAGCACCCAGCTCTCTACCCTCCACCAGCCTGTAGGTTCTGGTGGGCAGGGAGGCTTGTGTTCCTCCGTCTCTGCCCCCCAGCCTCTACCATATGCCTTCTAAGAGCCAGCAGGTCGATGCTGAATGAATAAATGCATGAATGGACATTGGAAGACTTTTTAAAAATTGTTATTAATGAATAAAGGAGCCTGATTGATAGGAATCAAAATCACTGGAGACAGATGGTCAGACTTGCCTGCCAGTGTGTGGATTTTTTCCAAGAAGCTCCGCTTCGAACAAGAGTCAGAGATACGCATTGGCTGGTCAGAGGGTGCCGCTCCTCAAGGGAACTCCCCCATTCCGGGCACCTGCCCTCCGACCACCCCTTGGTGTGGATGGAAGCAAAGCAGGCACCTTTGGCCGGGCTGGGGGGACAGCTTCCCTGGAGTCTTTGGCTCTGAGCGCCCGACCCAGAGACGCGTTAGGCTCCTGCCCTACAAGACTCTGACCCTACAAGACTTCTTACCTGCTCAGGGCCGTGCCTGGCTCCTCTGTCTCTGTTTACAAGTGTGCATGTATGTGAACACACCCAGAGCCCTCATGATTCCTGCTGAAGTCAGGGCCAGGTGCCTGAATCAGAAGTTTCTACGCAGGGGAGCTGGTTTCCAAGCCCTGTGGAGGGAGGCGGGGGTGGCAGAGTCCTGTGCTCTCCAGTGCCGGTGATGGGTAAGGATGATGGGCCCCGGACCCCTCACTTGGGGAGCGAATGCGGCAGGGCAGGTACAGTAGGGGTGCTTGTAGTGAAGCTGCCCTGGCAAGGACAGGCCAATGGGCAAACTCTTGACCCCTCTTTCCATGACAGGGCCCCTCTTAGAGGCTGTGCAGGTGGCCAACACCGGCTGGTGGAAGGAAACTGGGCCCAAGAAAAGCAACCATCTCTGGGACTGTGGGGGACAACCCAGAGCTCCAGGAGACAAGGCTCATCGGCACCAGTGTGAGGGACGGAAGGACCCAGGCCTCAGACCCCTTCAGGCTGTGCTGAAGGGGGGACCCCACAGCTGGCAGACACCCCAGCACAGTCGAGCGGTGTCTTCATGGCCTGGCGTGTAGGTCAGGGATTCAAACTGTACTTCTGCAACTCTGAGATTCTTTGACGGTGTCCCATAGGCCCCCAAATGGGTCAAGCCGACCCCAGGGCAGTTCCATTTTGTCCCTGTAACATACCAGAGGCCCATTGGGACCAGGGAGTGCCCTCAAAATGGTGTAATGAAGAACAATTTAAGGGAAGAACACATCAGTGGGTGTGGGGGGGTTTGCAGGGTTAAGGAACCACCCCTGGGGAAAGTGAAGCCCCCAGATACCAGCCACAGTGGGAAGCAGACTCCCTCTGAGGAGAAGAGAGCAGGAGTCAGTGTAGCACAGCCGGGGTGGGTGGGTGGGGAGCTGGAGCCTTGGAGGAGGGCTGGGGCTGCAGAACACAACCACTCACAAGCCACCAGGAAGCCAGCTAGTGCGGTACCAATGCCTGCTGGCAGCAAAGCCAGCCCCTTGGGCACTGAGCAGGGTGGTGTGAGTGGGGAGAAGAAAGAGCTCAATGTGAGGGGTTAAGGGAGAACAAGCAGTGTTTGGAGCATCCACAGAGCCAAGAGTCTGATAATAAGCAGGAAAAAAACTAGAAAGGCCCTTATTCTAACCACGAATCTGAGTCCAACTCCTAACTCTATGGCTCATTTGGTGATCTTGGCCAAGTCCCAACCCTCTCTGATCCTACAGCCCTCACTCCACAAGGGATAGCAAGGATTTTCTTGCTAATTCACAGTCGTTGTAGGGGTGCATCAGGTAATGACTGTGACCACAGTAGGTAGGGCATAAAGCTATGTCACGATAGTCCCCATGATGGTCCCAGAGCACCTCCTGGGGTGGAGATCCTGACTGCTCTGGGCATAGGCCCTCCTGGCATGCTCCTTGGAGGGGGATGACGACAAAGAGAGGGCAAAATGAGAAAGGAAAAGGGAGGATGTCTCTGTTCTTGCATCCTGGGAATGCTTCCAGTTGTGAGGCTAAACCTTCAGTTCTTTCTGATATGAGCATAGCTGTGTGTGACCCTATGCTCCAGCCCTGCCCTGGGTAGAGGGAAAGGATCACAGTGATAAATCTCAACTTCTGTCCAGCACTGGCAGCTGTCATTCTATGGAAACAAACTGAGCAAACGGGAAAATTGATCTACGCTGACTAAACTCATAGAGCACTGATAAATAAACCCAAATGCTATTTATTTGTGCTGCATTCTTCAAGTTCTTTGATATCTGAAAACCTGCTCCCATGAAAAAAGTAAAATTAGAGTTTCTATATGACTCAGCAGGTAGCGTTGTCTACAAAAGAAAAGGATCCATTAAGCCTTGTTCCCAAGAAAGGCAGGAAATGGGGCAGGGAACAAGTGTGTTGTTCTCTGCACTTAGTAATTCTAGCTTTTTGACTCAAGCAAGGGAACTTGATTCGAGGGGAAAATAAATTTGCACTAAATGCCAACCCTTATCCTTTCCTTGTGGATGTAATGCAGATATTAGCCCCCACCCCCAGACCTCTCGCCACCTCATGGACATCCATCCAGATAGAGTTGACTTGAGCCATCAGATCCGTGGCCACCTGTAGCCCTTATGAGGCTCACATGCCTATGTCCCCTTCTGTCCCCTCCTGCCCCACCCTGGTCCTACTTGCGTGTGTGTGGCCCTTATTCTGGGCTGTTACCTGCACAGCATTTGTCAAGTACATCACGAATCCTTCTGACACAAAATATTTATGAGCAGAGCAGAATTTGCCAACTATTTGCCAACTCCAACTATGTCAGGAGTGAAAGGGCTGGGAGGGGAGACAAGAGCACATTCAGTCAGAGCAACACAGCTTCAAACCAATAGAAGAGCATCTGCGATCCTTCAGCCTCTGGCCGACGCACACTGACCTCCCCCACTCCCTCCCACCCATCTCCATCTTTCCCTCGCCACCCAATCTTCCCTTTATCCTCTCTCAGACTTTCCTGGGGAGTGAAAAATAACTCTTGTGTTGCTCTGTATGGCAGAGTAGCTTCCCTTTAAGACCTGGTGCTTTACCCCAAGCATTTATTAAGGTCTTTTTCCCCCTCCCTAAGAGGCACTCCCATACTGCTGAGATAAGAAAGGTATTGCATCTCCTTTCCTAGACAGACCCCTACTGCTGCTCTTCACCTCCATTTGCTCTAAGCACTCCAAGGGCTTAGCTGTCATCAGCCCAGCCCAGACGTTGCTCCCCTCAGGAAAGCCTTCTGACTAACTCCCTGCTACTTCCTGGCTGTTTGTGGGAGAAGCCAGATGTGGGATCTAGACAAAGTGCTGAACCCAATCCCCAAACCCCACTCCCTGAGGAAGGGAGTGACAGGTATCATAGGAAGCTGTTGCAAGGACCCAGGAACAGGATTCATGTGAAAAGGCTCTGTCAATCAAAGAGCCCGTGAAACTTACGAAGGCTTAGTCAAGGGGCCATGCTAGCCAGGATACCAAGCAAGGGGGCCATTGGTTGAGTGTGTGACACCAACCTTTCTCGGGTATGGTCAGAAGCTGGTCAGCTGCTATGCATAAAGAACACCCGATGGGAGGCACCTGGGTGGCTCAGTGGGTTAAAGCCTCTGCCTTCGGCTCAGGTCGTGATCTCAGGGTCCTGGGATGGAGCCCCACGTCAGGCTCTCTGCTCATCAGGGAGCCTGCTTCCCCCTCCCTCTCTGCCTGCCTCTTTGCCTACTTGTGATCTCTCTCCTTCTGTCAAATAAATAAATAAAATCTAAAAAAAAAAAAAAAGAACACCCGATGGGTAGAGAACTAGCAGTCCTGCCAGACGTGGAGCATCTTAGACTTGGGAGAGTCTCTATCTGAGGGATTTAGAAATGCCCAGATGTCTGCAGACAATCCTCACTTCTGGATATAATTTATAGCAAGCACCAAGTTTTTAAAATTTTTTTCATTTAATTCAGTTAGCCAACATATAGTACATTATTAGTTTCAGATGTAGTGTTCAATGGTTCTTCAATTGCTTATCACACCACATGCCCTCCTCCATGCCCATCACCTAGTTACCCCGTCCCTCACCTGCCTCCCCTCCAGCAACCCTCAGTTTGTTTCCTGGGGTTAAGAGTCTCTCATGGTTTATTTCCCTCTCTGATGACTTCTCATTCAGTTTTCCCTCCCTTCACCTATGATCCTCTGCACTGTTTCTTATATTCCACCTATGAGTAAAACCATATAGTAATTGTCTTTCTCTTATTGACTTATTTCACCTAGCATAACACCCTTTATCAATGTAAACACCCACATCAATGTAAATGGTAAATATTCATCCTTTCTGATGGCTGAGTAATATTCTATTCTATATATAAATCACGTCTTCTTTACCTTTTCCTCTGTCAAGGGACATCTGGGCTCTTTCCATGGTTTGGCTATTGTGGACATTGCTTCTGTGAACATTGGGGTGCAGGTGCCCCTTCAGATCATAAAAGATACATCTGTATCTTTGGGACAACTACCCAGTAGTGTAATTACTGGGTCATAGGGTAGCTCTATTTTTAACGTCCCAAGGAACCACCACACTGTTTTTCCAAGTGGTTGTACCATCTTGCATTCCCAACAAATTTCTCCACATCCTCGCCAACATCTGTTGTTCCCTGTCTTTTTAATTTTAGTTATTCTGACTGGTTTGAGGTGGTATCTCACTGTTACATTGATTTGTATTTCCCTGATGGCAAGCACAAGTTTAAAAAAAAAAAATTACTCCTCTACTTTTACTTCATTACGCAAACATATACTGTAGGTTAATTAGAAATAATGGATAGACAGAAACAGAGAGAGAGAAGGAATGTCATCTACAACTCCCTGCCCCCCTCCACCACCCAAGGAAAACCACTATAACATTTTAGCGACAGTGCAGCCTGATTTTTCCCTGTGTGTCTTGGCATGAACCTCTCCATGACACTTTTGTGCATGGTAGGTCATACCTCTTTTATTTTTCCAAATTCAATTAAAACCATCATTTAGTCACTTACCTTTTCATCCATTCATTCATTCATTCAACAGATATTTTTTGAATGTTTATTATGTGCCAAGCACTCTTCTGGGTGCTGAGGAAACAGCAGTGATAGAGAACAAAATGCTCCATGGCTGCCCAACTTACATTCTGGTCAGGGAAGACAGACAAGAAACAAATGAATAAGAAAAATAGTATGACAGCTGGGATACATGCAATGGAAACATCACAGCAGGGGAAGGGCTTTCGGAGTGTCAGGCAGGCTGAAATTTTCAATGGGGTGATCAGAGAAAGCCTGAAAGCAACAACCTGAAGGAGACAAAGGACTAAGCCATCTGGAGAGGACGGGGAAGAGTATTCCAGCAGAGGAAACAGCATGTGCAAATGCCCTGGAGCAGAAATATGCCTGGCATGACTTAAGGACAGAGGATGTCAGTGTGCCTGGAAGAGATAGTGTGTCAGTGTGAATAGGGTGTGGGAGGTGAGATAAGGAGATCATAGAGTCGGACTCTGTGGGGCCTTGGGGCCACTGAAAGGATCGGGTTGTTCTCTGAGTGAGATGGAACACTACTGGAAGATTCGAGCAGAGCAGTTAAGCAAAAAAGATTAAACATTGACAATAAACGGCAGACAGGCAAAGGTAGGAGCAGGGGACCTGTTATGAAGCTATTAAAATAATCCAAGTGAGAGACAACGGTTATTTGGACCAGGAGGATATCGGAGGTGATGGCTTGATGTGTTTGAAGATAGAACTGAAGGGGTTTCCTAGTGGGATCGTGAGATGGGAGAGAAGGTCAAGGTGACTCCAAGATTGCCCTGAGGCAGCCAGAGAATGGAGAGATAGGGAGACTGTGGGAGGACTAGGTGGGGACATGGATCAGAAGTTCGTTTTAAAATATTAAGTTTGAGGAGCACCTGGGTGGCTCAGTGGGTTAAAGCCTCTGCTTTCGGCTCAGGTCATGATCTCAGGGTCCTGGGATCAAGCCCAGCATCGGGCTCTCTGCTCAGCGGGGAGCCTGCTTCCCCTCTCTCTCTGCCTGCCTCTCTGCCTACTTGTGATCTCTCTCTCTCTGTCGAATAAATAAATAAAATCTTAAAAAAATAAAATAATTAAGTTTGATTAATAAATACCCATGTGGGATGTCAAGGAGGCCAGTTTGGGGTTTGGGCTGGGGCTAGAGACATAAATTTGAGTTTCAAAAGCAAAATGTTAGTATTTAAAGCCATAGGATCATCAAGGAACTACCTATAGACAGAGAAAAGATTTTAGGAGCCGGTCTTAGATTAGCAGGAAGAGCCACATCTCCCTCCTGGTGCACCCCCAGATCCCTGCATGACCCAGGAACAGATGCTGGGTTTACAGAAAAACGATCTGATTTCTGTTTTGAAGTGACCCAATATTCCACTACAGATCCTGCTCCACTTGCCTTTAGTGACCACATCAGGTCCTGGGCAACGCTGTACTACTGTGGCCACAGACAGGTGGCTGAGCGAGACCTCGTGATGACCTCACTCCTTGCCCAAGGATGTTAGTAAATGACCCTAATCCCTCTGATACCATGCCATCAAGTCCACCCCAAACTTAGGGTCTCTAGGTCCCACACACAGCCCACCCCACATGGGTCCAAATGCTCTGGGAGCTTATAGTCCAAATCCTTCTGATGTCCAGTCCCAGCTGCCTTTCCCTCCAGGGATAAGCCCTCAGCAATCAGACAGCTTAGCTTCGCAACCCTTGAACAAAAGGAGTTGGTACCACTCTCTTGTTTCCAAAAGAAGGCCCAGAATGTTGAGATGTTTGAGTGGGCCCCGTGAAGAGCATCTCCTTTCTCATGTCCTCACTTGAGTCCCAAACCCATTGAGAAATTAAACGAAGGAATAGTAAGGCAGATGGAGACCAGAAGGTCACTTGTACCGATCAGGTGGATTTTGGCAAAAGAGGTTACATGTCCTTTCACATTCTGAATCCCAGAATTAGGATCTAACTCACCCAGTCCTGGCAAAGCTGGACCAAGATGCCCGTCCTGTGAGATCCACAACATAGGAAAGTGAAGAGACCCAAGAGGGTTTGGGCTATTCCTATCCAGTTTCTTCTTCCAAGCTCTCAATCAGATTAAGCCCCTCTCTGCAGTTAGGGTGACAAGATGGGGAGCTGGAGGGATGGAGAGTATCCTGTCATACCAGGGGCACTGCCTCCACATGGATGAAAGCATCTTAGGGATAAGCTATCGCAACTCCAAACTCCCCACCAACACACACCTTCTGAAAGGCCCCTTTAGATCCTTTAGAAGTGATGGTTCACTCTTCTAGGGGTGAACAAGGGGGCCCTGGCATAGGCCTTTGTCAGGATGATGAAAAATCAAACCCTGGGTCATGTGTAGACTTCAATAGCAGAGGGGTGTGTGTGTGTGTGTGTGTGTGTGTGTGTGTATGCACACACGTGCATGCACACCGTGCATGTGTACACACACATATCCATACAAATGGGATCTTAATGTATATATGATCACAGCATATTTTATAACTCTTTTCCCTTAGTAATATATCAAGACTCCTCTTCCAGTAAAGATACTTTTACAAAATCATTGTAATAGCCAAGTTCTGCTACATAATACACCCATCTTTTGGTAACCAGCTCCCTCTTATTGCTCATCTGGCTTATTTCCAATCCTTTGCTACTGTTAAAAACAAATGAACAAATAAAAAGTAAATAACAAACCCAAAAAATCGTCTGAACCTTCCTGTAGCTAAATTGTTTCATGTGCTTGATTATTTCTTTCAGCTAAATTTCTGAATTTGGAATTGCTGGATTAAAAGGGAAGCATGTTTTTAACACTTTGGTTAAATTTTGCAAAATGCAGCAGGTACCACTGACATTGGGCAACATGCAAAGGATGAAGAGAAGGCTGCAGACTGTAAGCTCCCCCGCCGCCCTTCCTGCACCTCCCCGTGGAGCCTTGCAGGGTGCTCGCCACGACAGCCCACAGCCCGATAGGCAAGACAGAATGAATGGGAAGGGATGTTAGGTCTGGGCCTTCCACATGTGACAAAGGCAAGTGCATTTCCAGGGGGAGCAGGGGCCTCTCCTAGTTGGTCTAGGTAGACATCCTGGTCCCTGCTCCCTCCCACCCACCACCTTTGCTCTTTCTCCATGTCTGAGCATATCTAAAATCGGAAAAGCAGGATCTTCTGCCTTTGTTTGCCGTGAGATTCTCCCAAATGACCCGTTGCCAGAACAACCATCTGTGGGCTCAAGTACACGCGTGGCATTGTGCTGTCCCCAGATTTGAGCCTGGAACCTGGATGTCTGGGGGCCATTCTCACTCTCAGTGATTCCTGGAACACTTGGCCTCTTTGGATCGCATCTCTGAATGGCTATTCAGTTCATGGAATAGCTGCACCTCCAGAGAAAACATAAGTGCACACAGCCCTACAAAAGAAGCCAATGGCCAGCGCTCCTGGTTGCTGGAAAGTTTTTCTGGTGCAGAGACAAGAAGCTGCTGAAGGGCTTCCAGTCTCTCAAGGATAGAAGAAGAGAGGGTCCCTCTGTGCCCCGGGAAGGCAGCCCTCCAGAACAGGGAGGTGGGCTCCAGGAGGAGAGGAGGTCTTAGCTCTCCCAGGCCTCACGGAGCATGGTGGAGAGGTGAGGGGTGAAACAGGGGTCTCTTCAGATCCTGATGTTGGGACCCCCTCCCACAGGGGTGCAGGCAGCTTACCTGACCTCTCCATGCCTTTCTGTTCCTTAGCTGGAAATGAAGGTAGCAAAACTTCCCACCTAAGGTTGTGCACAGATCTAACTGGGTACTGTGTATATGAATTATGTGGTGAGTGCTCAGTTAATTGTAGATGTTACTCTAGCATTAATACTAGCAAGTGTCGACAATCAGCAAACTAGACTAAAATCCCAAAGAAATGGACCAATGAAGCAACGGACGGACATCCTTCACATACCGAACATCCTTATGTCCCAGGGCATAGCACCTGATCAGCACTCAGCAAATGTTTGGTAAATTTGATGGATGACTATGTGCTAGGCTCTGGCCAATGTGAAGGCAGCAATGAGGGGGAGCAGCTGGACTCTGGAGAGCTAAGATAACTCCTGTGACAATACTAACACCATTAATAAAACTAGCAGATGGTTATGCCACACTTGTTGGAGGCCTTACACTGAGCCTCGCTACACCCCTTCTAAAGTGGTGCTTCACCTCCATTGTATAGAGGAGGAAACTGAGGCATGGAGAGGTCACACTACTTGACTCGTGTTGCGCAGTGAATGAGGGTGGAGCAGCATCCAAGTCTGGATCCCGGGGTAGGAGGATGGCCGTCCAGGGACTCTCTCCTGGCTTGGCTAAGGTGGTGGCAGGCAAGGACAGTGAATTCAGCTCACGCCTGAAGTTGGGGACCCTTGCTCCCCCAGGAGGGCCAGACCAGGCTCGGACCACAGAGTCAGGTGACAGAATAGAAACAAGACAGAGGATCCCTGTTGCCACATCTCTGGGCAGTTTCTTCTGCCTCACAGCCACCCTATGGGCCAAGTACTATTATTACCCCTATGAGGAAATTGAGGCACGGAGAGGTGAAGGTCACACGACCCACAACTGTGTACCTGGGATGTGCTGTTGTTCACAGCCCTCCCAGGAGCTTCATGGGTGAAATCTGAGCAGGCCACTGAGTGCAGAGGACATGGAAGAAAGAGGCCGGCCCCTCCAAGTGGGTAGATCGGAGGTTTAATAGCAAAGGGAACTTACCTATGAGGCTTGTCTTAGGTGGTGGCAAGACAAGTGGGTCCCCACATCTGCTCACCACATCTTAAAAGTTTACAAAGAGAGAGGCCTAAGTGGGTTCAGACACGGATATCGCACAGGTGTTCTCAACACCACATCACCATCTCCAGATTTGGCCATGGAGCAGCCTTGGGGAGCGGGAAAGTCAAGCCTCATTCCTACATCCCAAGGACAGGGCTGGGGGCGAGGAGCCTCTGGTTGCCTGGGTCCAGGTCACGGGTCAATTGGCACTCATGGCTTCTCGATGACCCTCCCCAACACATGCATCCAGGCACTGCGGGTTGGTGACAGGGCTGCCACGGACTTAGCAAGTGTTCCCGAGGACCTGTTCTGTCCCCGGCCTGGTGCTGGGGGCCAAGGAGGCAGCGGTTAACCAGGTGGGGACAGCTCCTTCTCAGAGAGAGCTGGAGGCAGGGACGTACCGTGTGGGGTATATACCGTGTGCATGGTGCTCCCGCAGCTGGCTATTGGGTGGCCCGGCCCAGGGCTGCAGAGACCAGTGGGCATGTTGGGGTGCCCAGCCCTCACAGGCTTTGCTCTTCTGCTTGAGGTTGGGGGCTGTGCGGCCACTGTTGGGCGATCCTGAAAGAGCCTGATGTACAGTGAAGCTCAAGGTCAGCTCAGCCGTGCTGCGGCTTGTGTTCATCAGTTTCAGCTACTCAGGAGGTCTGTGTTGTTGACATTCCTATTGCAAGCAAATGGCATTGCTATTATAAATTGGGAACTCTGTGGTCTACAAGCCTCTTTATTCTTTTTCTTTCTTTTAAAGCCTTAGAATACAACTTGGTTCTTGCAAAGTTTCTTAGGGGCATTTTTATCACCTCTATCTAAAGACAAGCAGGAAAACTGTGAGGACCAAGAAAGTCCTGTCTTGGGCGCCTGGGTGGCTCAGTCAGTTAACTCTGCCTTCGGCTCAGGTCATGGTCCCGGAGTTCCGGGATCGAGTCCCACATCGGGCTCCCTGCTCAGCGGGGAGTCTGCTTCTCCCTCTGCCCCTCACCCTGCTTGTGCTTGCTCTCTCTCTCAAATAAATAAATAAAATCTTAAAAAAAAAAAAAGTCCTGTCTCCATGGCTGAGGGTCCTCCGATGAGGAGCTACCACGGGCCTGGCAGGGACTCCTGAGTCCCATTCTAAGTGAGTGAAACCACCTGCCTCCCCATTTGCCTGGACTTCGGATGTGAGTGCCTAGCCTGAGCCTTGCCCAGCTCCTGCGGTGTGACCAGACTTGTCAGCAGGCTGCCTGCCATCATGTTGGGATGATCCCCAGAGAAGACATTGGTCGGATGAAGGGTGACCCAGGGGAGCTTCACCGGTCCTTGGTGGCTGGCCCATGGGGTGTACGGGTCATGAAAGCTGAATCAGTCAGTCATAAGGACTCCCTCAGGATATGACCCAGGCCCACTGGGACATACAGGACCCCACCCCCTGCTGAGAGGGGTGGAGGTTCCCTGCCGAACTGGGCTATTCTAAGAAATGTGAGCCAGAGGGAAATACGGGAGCCATGAGGGGATGTATGGTGGGACCTAGCTTTGGGCACCTGAATGGAGGTCCAAGATGGGTACTTGTGGAGGATGACCCCAGTCCCCGTGGCCTGCTCATCACGTGAGCCGACATTTGCAGTTTTCCTCCTGGGTCTGATCAGATCCCATCGACTCTGTACCAGGTGGCCTCCTCTCCCCCTCCCATGTCTGGGAAATTTTTCCACGACTTCTGTTTCCCTCCTGAGCTTTCCCACCTCTGAGCCCCTGGGGGAAGGATGAAGCAAGGCAGCCATTCGAAAACTGGTAAATGGGTCTGTACCGGTGCTTTGCAAGGAGGCAGTGAGTTTGGCCTCAGTCTGCTCTAGGCACCAGTGGCCTCTCACATGCTGCCCAGGCCGACCCATCCGAAGTGGGACTCTGAATTCTCAGGTTCCTAAGGGCCTTCTGCCCTTCCTCCACTTCCTTAGCTCTTCTGTCTCCCTCCTGCCTATGCTGGCCAGTCCTTGTCCTCCAGGAGTCCTAGCCCCGCCTCCTGTTTCCTTATCCCCGGGGGCTGGGGCATTACTAAACTCCAGCCAGGGGAGAGGCTCAGCCTCCGCAGCTGCACATTACATATTATCTATTGTATGAACAGCATCACTCTTTCTGTTGTGCGGCTTGGAGCAACTAGTTTGACTTTAATGGGCTTGAGTTGCCGGGTCTATAAAGTGCACACTAATCATCACTTTGTAGGGTTACTGTGGAGATTAAATGAGATCACAGCTGTAGGGCGGCTGGGACTCAGTGCTCCATCACCCCCCTACTTCCCCATGTGCTCACCTCCTGCTCGTCACTGTGCCTGGAGCCTGCTCTTCCAGGAGGCAATCCAGAGCCAGGGAGGACAGACGGAAATGTCTCTGCAGACATGTGCTGCCTTATAGCCCCAAGGATCCCAACTCCTCTTCCAGTTTGTTCCCACTTTTCAGTTCTTTCAGGGTCTCTTCTTGTTCATTCCCCACTGGGCCTTCCAACTGGAATTGGGAATGACCAAAAAGGCCTTATCCATCATGGGCAGTGGGGCTGAGTGATCACGGCCTGGGGTCCCAGTTCCTGCCTCCGGGGCTGTGGTTTCATCACCAAGTATCCTAATCCAGGGTCAGGAATGAGAATTCAGGCCTGGTGGGCTTCAGGGAGGAGGTGTGGCATAATTCAGCTTGGAGCCAGACTGATGTGTGTTCAAACCCTGATTCCTAAACTCCATGATTTTAGGTAAAGTTATTTATCTGAGTCCTTATCTATAAACTTTGGTAATAACCTCTTTCTTAAGGGACTGTCAGGAGGCTTTGAAGGAGATCATCTATGGAAACTCTCTGACACATGGAAGGTGTACAATAAATCCTCCCACCACCTGCACCATGTGATCTCCACAGGCTCTCCAGAACAAGTAATACCAGCATGCTCCAGGGCACTCAGTGCCCCAAGACTGTTCCAAGGGCCTTTCATGTTTCCCCACATGGTATTCCCATCAAGATCCCATGAGGTAAGGTATGTTATTATAACACTCAACTTTTTCAGAGGAGAAAACAGAAACACAGTGAAGTAACTTGCTCAAGGTCACCTGGCTTGGCAGAGCTAGGGATGACGGTCACTGCAATTGGTGGGCATTTCCAGCTTGATTTGCATGGTAACTTTTCCTTGGAACTTTGGAGAAGGGATGAGAGTCCTACACCCCAGAGTGGACACAGCTCCAGAGCCTTCCATGGCCCCCTTGTGGAGGGAGCTCACAGGGAATGCAGAAAGGTCAGCCAAGGCCAAACATTCAGGTACCTTGTCTGTAGGCACTGCCGGATTTGTGATCAGCAGCTCCTGCTGGACCTGCCTTCGGTCCGGCCATGCTCTATCAGGATGGCCAGCTCATCTCTGGAGCATCTTCCAGCAAGTTCATTAAATGCAGACACCAAGTAAGCAGAGACAGCCTGGATCTCAGAGGTCAGGGGACTTCTGGCTACAAAACCTGAAGCCTATTTGCTTTGTTACCTGAAATTACCTTCTTAAATGTCAAAGGCTTAATTCAGGAAGATCCAGATGTTTACCAGGGCTCCCATTGGCGAAGAAAAATGTATTTTAAAGGCCAACAGCAGAAGCAAGCCCCTTTTCCTTTGCCATTCTTTCAGGCAGCATCCTGGCCTTGACGCTGAAAGAGCTCAATCTGTGCGCTGACGGCAGTCCGTGCACACCCACAGGATTTCCTTGTCTCCACCTCACCATCACCGTTTCCTCTCCGCCTCTGGACTCGTCCCCTTTGTCCCTTCCTCTTTCCCTCCCCACAGCTTGCTCAGATCTGGGGGTAAATGTGGGGGCACGTTCTGGGGAGTGGGAACATTTCGGCTCTAGCCAGACAGGGGTTAACATTCCAGTTCTACCATTTCCCGGCTGTGCAAACATGGGCAGTTTACCTCTCTGAGTGTCAGGTTTCCATCTGGAAACTATGAGGACACATGAAAATGACTGATCCTGGAGCCTGGCACTGGGGAAAAGGGTAGCACGTGGAGGAAACTGGGGACACGCCTTTCACTCAAAGCTAACCTCGAGCCTGAGACGTTGGCCCTTAGTGCTCTCCCACACCCTTCTGAAGGCCCTGCCTCCTGTTTGTCTCTTCCCACAACCTTCATCTCAGACACGGTTTCCTTCTGCCCTGGGTCTGCCTCTGAGAACGGTGGTCCCACCGCCTCATGGAGGCTTCTGTGACACCCTCCTGCCCAAACAGAACTGACCTGTCCCAGTCTCTGCCCTGGATTTGGCCTGACTGATGGACAAGCCTAGACAGACACTGCCAGAGTGGGGTCATGCTTTACCATGGCTTTAGGGAAGTATGGACTGTCACTGTCACTTGCCCAGGGTTTCCTAAATGGCTTGGACCAGGAGCTCACTTTGGGCAATGCCGCCATGAACAGCACCAACGTCCCCAAAGGGGGACAAGTGATAGCCATTGGAGCAGCTGTGCGTCCATGGGGGAAGATCTTTGACCTTGAACTTAAGGTCACACTGCTCAGGTAACTGCTGGGCCCATTTGTGCGTCTTCTGTCTACCTTCCCACAGCAAGCAGGGAGTCCTGGAAAGGAGGGAATAGCACCCTCCAGAGCTGTATGCACATGCGGGTTCCCTCCTCCGGCCGCTGAGGGCCAGGACAGAGGGCCGAGCCAGGGGCCAGAGAGCTTTAGATCCCACTCCGCTCATGACTCATGCATGACACAAGGCAGGTCATTACCCTTCTGTTCTGGCTAAAAGGCTATAATAGCATTTGGCCTCTCCCTGCCTCGTAATGGTGACTCGGAGGATTATAGGGAATGAGCGCTAAGCTTTGTGAATGCAAGCTTTGTTCCTAAGTCGGTTCCTCTGATTATTCCATAAAGCCGAGAAATAGCAAAGGTCAAAGTTCCCTTTATGTGAGGCTGAGGTCCGAGGTCGCCAGAGGCGCCTCTCCAGGTGTCGCTTGAGCTCTGTGTCCGTGTCCCCTTCATGGGAGGCCCAGAGGACACACTTACCAAAAAGTGGAGGGTGGAGATTGGGAGAGTCTAGTAAGGAAGGGGGTGAACATACTCCAAACTCAGGGCATGTGGCTGGGCCATTTCACAAGGGAAGTCAGCCAAAGGGATGGATCTTACTAGGCCTTCTAGAAGTTTCCAATAGCAAAACCCACAGAATGAGCAGTCCTTTCTAAGGTTCGAGTGAGCAGCACCAACACTCTCCCTCCAGAGATGCTACTTTTCGGGATTTGCTTGTTTTCCGGATCGGCTTTCCTCTGTAAGTTGGCTTTGCTCTCTCTCCTGGACGCTGGTGGCTGCAGCTGGAGCCCTAGGACAGCAGGAGGGAATGTGGCAGGCTGGGGTGCTCCACGGAACCAACTCAGAGAAACCGCTTCCCTCTGTGCCCTGGATTTTCCGGCTCAAGATTTGGAGCTTCCTCAGTGAAACATCTAGATGGACTTAAACTGACTCCCCGTATAATCCGACTTGGGTGGAGCAGATTCCTTTCCAGCTTAATTTTGTCTGAAGGATAAAGAATTCACATGGTTTAAGAATCAAAATAATAACAATGAGACAGAATGAGAAATCTGACTCCACCTCTGCGCTAGAGTACTGTCCCCCCCCCCCCCCCCACGGTAAGCTACTTTTACCAGTTTCTTTCTTTCTTGTTAAATAACTGCAAGTCTGTACTTCCTAATCCCCTTCATCTATTTCACCCATGCCCCCACTTCTCTGGCAACCACGGATTTGTTCCCTGCATTTAGGATTTTGTTTCTGCTTGTTTTGTTTTCAAGATTCATCATAGAAGTGAAATCTCGTATTTTTATGCAAATTCCAATGTGTATTTTCACTGTGCCTCCTCCCGTAAGTGCACAAAAGTTAGCATATGGTATGTCCTGTAGATCTGCCAGGGTCTCTGTTGGAAGCAAATGGTAGACTGGAAGCAAGAGGACCGTGCAGTAGCCCAGGGCTGGTGCCCCTGGGGAGCCCTAGCAGCAGGGATGAGGGGAAGGAGCAGATGCTGGAAGTCAGAGAGAGAGAGAGAGAGAAGGGGAGAGCCTTGTGGAGGGAGCTCAAGGTAGAGGGACAGCTGCCTAAAAGACTGCAGAGAAGGACCAGGAACTCAG
Source organism: Procyon lotor (assembly GCA_028646535.1). Classification (NCBI taxonomy): domain Eukaryota; kingdom Metazoa; phylum Chordata; class Mammalia; order Carnivora; family Procyonidae; genus Procyon; species Procyon lotor. The sequence goes on from CM053603.1 coordinate 50,252,569, forward strand.
CACCTCCCCCTCACACCCTCCACCCTCTGGACCTTCGGCAGGGCCCCCACTGGCCAGTCTCTGCCCGAAGTTGTGGGGGCAAGGAGGCTGCCTTGTGTCAACTTCACCTGCCAGCCTCCTGAGATGCAAAGCAGGCAAGAGGGGAGTGGGTGAATCAGGAGGGGCAGGTGGGGAACTCGCTTCCCACCTGTGAGCACACTGTGCTGCTCCGAACACTGGACAGCGTGTCCTGGAGACCTTTCCATGTGATTCACTAGTGCGGATTTTAACCCTGCTTTGCTGCACGCCTCACCTTTCCAGCCTGCACTGTGGCCAGACTTCCCTGACCCCCGGTGTCACGCTGTCCTCAGTTGCCTGACCTTTCAGTCTCTACCCTTGCTCCTCACCTTCTCTCCTCACCTCTGGGTGTCAGGTCTTCGCTTTGTGCATCACTGTCCTCACTTGGTCCTGCTTTGCCCCAGCATGGACACTGCTCCCCCAGCCCCATGCGGTCTGTCCTTGGGGTGTGGGGACAGCAGAAGAGTCCTATGGTGGAGAATAGGAACCCATTTAAAATTTACCGACAGACCCCACCTCTGGCAAAACTCACTGCTGGCCCTGCCTCAAGGACTCAGGGACCCCTTTCTCGGCCATCTGTCTCCCCCATCTCTGGCTACGGCTGCATTCCTGGGCCTCCCTCCCACCCTGCCTCGATTTCCCCTGCCCTGAGCCCTGGCCCTGGGCCATACTCACCTGTCCTGGCCGATTCTGTTACTTTCCCTTTCTTCTACTTTCTTTTACAAAGCAGTTGACCTCCCATCTGCCTCAGAGTCTTCCCCAAGTCTGAGTCCAAAAACTTGTTTTTTCAAACCAAAGGGCAGTTTTCTCTCTAGCTGGCTTCCACTGAATTTCCAGTAGCTACATTTAAAATAGGGGTACCTGGGTGGTTCAGTCGTTAAGCATCTGACTCTCCATTTTGGCTCAGGTCATGATCTTAAGGTCATGAGATTGAGCCCTGCTTTGGGCTCCACACTCAGCATGGAATCTGCTTGAGATTCTCTCTCCCTTGCCCTCTACCCCTCCCTGTCACCCCTCCTGCTCTAAATAAATAAATAAGATCTTTTTAAAAAGAAACAGGTAGGATTAATTTTAATATTCTCCATTTAACCTAATATATCCAAAATGTTTTTGTTTCAACATTTACTCAATTTAAAATTATTAATGAGATATTTTAATTCTGGTATGTAACAAGATATATTAAATCTGGTGTGTATGTTGCACATACGACACATCTCGATTCAGACTAACCACTTTTCAAATGCTCGATAACCACATGTGGCTAGAAGCAACCATGTTGGGCAGAAAAGCCCTAAAATACAGAAAGACCTGTAACCACCTTTTAAAAAATAACCAGAATTACACCACTTAGTGGGTACAGTGGATTCACATTAATGGTAACAGCCCATATTTCATTGCTGTTGCTCTCCTTGTCATGAAGACCTCTCTTTGCAGTTCACTCAGGTGTTTCTGGAGAAGAGTCTCACACTCTTCTTCCCCTGACACCTTTGTTTTTGTCTCCTGCCCAGGAAGGGACCCAGCCTAGGACTCCCCTCACCCGCTGCTACCAGGACCCACTGCCAGGAGAGCGTGGGCACCTGCCCCAGGACCCCAGCAGCATTCCTCTGGGTGCCCCAGTGGCCTGAGTTTGAATCTAACCTCCCAGTGGGCACAGATTCTTCAGGAGATTTAAATACTGGTCCAGAGGTCTAGGGAAAGGACCAGTATCTAAGAGCACCAACACGTTGTCCCCCCTTCCTTCTCTCTCCAAATACCCATGCAAACCTCCTGAACTTGCCCCATTTATGGACATTACTGTGGGGACATGGGGGTGCAGCAGGAGGGAATGGGAAGAAGCACACATTATTAATGAAAGTGGGTTTCCAAGATGTTAATTGCTATCACTAGAGAAAAAGTGAGATGGTCCCAGAGTCAAATAAGTTGGGGGAGCACTAAGTTCACACGTGTCTGAACTATGGCTGCTGAGCCTCTAATACCCTAATGTCTACAGTTGCTGGGAAAGGTCATTGCAAAGACATGATGGCCAGATGACCTGTGAGCTGGACCCAGGCACTTGGAACTCCTCATCTCTGCCCTGTCTTCGGAATGTGGGTTCCCCTTGCCTTTCCAACTCCCAGAGGCTGCTCCAAGCATGCAGCCTTGAGATATGATGTGGTGTTGAGAACGCCTGCATGGTATGTGAATGAGCCCACTTAGTGCCTCTCTATATATAAACTTTCACGGCTGGGTGTGGGGATCCACTCGCCTTGCTGCTGCCCAAGACTAGCTTCGTGTGTAAATTTCCTTTGCTTATTAAAACTGCCACCTCCCAACCTGGGGTGGCCAGCCTCCTTCTTTGTCTCTCATTGCCTTCCATATGTGGCTGGTTTCAGATTTCACCCATGAAGCTCCCCAGAGGGTTCCAAACCAACAACAGTGTGGAACATTGCCCTGGCTAGTTGACTATGGAGTCCCCTTTCTACAGAGTATCATGAGAGATGAGAATTTGGGGAAATATTTCTCAGGTATCTCCATAAATAAATTAAAATATCTCTTTGAGTCTAGTTGGAAGTTCCCTCCCTGGTAAGAACAGGGCTTTGGGAAAGAACTCTCAGCCTCTTGAATACCAGCTGTTCTGCTCCAACCCTGACAATTTCCTCTGTGATCATATCCTCTGTAGGGACACCACACCTCCCACCACACACACTGAGTTCAAGCCAGACCCTGTGGACTTGCTTTCTAGGCAAGAACCTGGAGCTGGTGCCTGTCCTGGGAGCCAGGTCAGAGCTACCTTGGCCATTTGTTTGTTAATATGTTCTTATTAACAGGTAAACAATAAATCTCCCTTAACAGCACTCAATCTCAATAGCTACCTAGGGACGACAGCTAGTATCAGTTTGATCTTTGACCTTCCCTGGTTTTTATGCATTTATTCACATATGTAAGTACCTGTAGAAATGCCAGTTTTGTTTGGATTTATTTGGTTGTTTTATTTTCACATCTGCAAAGTTGCAGACGACATCTCTGTACACATGGGTGAGTATTTCTCTAGGGTTCCAAAACTGAAAGAAGAATGGTTAAATCAAAGGTTGTACACATTTAGGGGCACCTAGATGACTTAGTCAGTTAAGCATCCAACACTTGATCTCAGCTCAGGTCTTGATTTCAGCGTTATGAGTTTAAACCTCACATTGGGCTCCATGCTGGGCATGGAGCCTACTTTAAAAAAAAAAAAAAGCATACACATTTAGATTTTTAAAGGTATTTTCAAATCATCTTCCAAATGGCTATCAACTTATACTTCTGCCAGAAGTGTGCAGAGAATACAAATCCCCACACCTAGGGGATCCCCACACTCTTGGATCATCAAAATTTAGATTGCTTGCTGATGTGACAGCAGACAGAAGCAGCAAAGCAAAATATTTAAGAGCCAGCATCACAAAAGATGGGCACCTGGTCCTATAGGTAGTTGGGCCCAACTTCCCAGAAAACAAAGTCAACAAAGCAAACGTAAAGAGACTTTATTATTTGCAAATGCAATTAGTATCCCCAGAAGAATTGAAGAGAACATAGCAGCTATCAAAGACCAGGTTGATAAGAAAATAGAAACAAAGACAATGAAGATAAAAGTTTGACTATTAAAAATTTTTTTAAACTCAGTAGTTGAGAATGGAACAACTGAAGAACAAGTTACTTCTTGTAAAATCCGGTCAAGGTTTCTATTAAAAGGGGCACATAAATAGGCAAAGATGTGGTAGATGTGAGGACAAAGTTAAGGGACACAGTCCTCAAAGTTTGAACATGCATCTGATAAGGAGGAGGAAACAAAATAATCAAAGAAATGGTCAATGGAACCTTTTTCCCTGAGCTGAAGAAACACTGGCAAGAATAAAAGTAGCCCCATAACCTCAACATTGATATTTTTTCACTGGGAGATCATCTTCTATCAGAACACAAACATCTACCTCATCCTTTAGGATGGTTGCATGGAACTCTATGATGGGTACACATGTGCATAATGTACACACTCACACACCATAATTTATGTTTCTGTTAATCAACACTTACAAGATTTCCAATAGTCACAGTTACAAACAATGCCTCAATAAACATATTTATCCATAGGTCTTGGTGGATATGGGTGAAACTTTCTGCAGAATGGATTACTAAGAGGGCATCTGAGTGGCTCAGTTGGTTAAGCATCCCACTCTTGATTTTGGCTCAGGTCATGACCTCAGGGTCATGAGATTGAGCCCTATGTTGGGCTCCATGCTCAGCACAGAATTTGCTTGAGATTCCTTCTCCCTCTGCCTTTCCTCCTACTCACACACACTCCGTCTCTCTAAAATAAATAAATAAATAAAATGTAAAAAAAAAAAAAAAGAAGAAGAAGAATGGATTCCTAGAAATGTAAGTGTTGAATTACATTTAAGGTTTTCATAGCTGCTGCCAAGATGCCCTCTGGCAGGCTACAATGAATGACATTTGTGAAATTGTTGATTTATCATATCATCAACACTAGATATTGTGCTGTGTTTCATTTACGCCAGTTTGATGGGTATAAAGTACTTGTATTTCCTTGATGATATGCAAGATTAAGCTCTTTTCACTTATTTACTAACTGCACTCATATTCTCTTCTGTGAATTATCTATGTTCTGTATCCATTTTTCTAGGAGATTCATTGCTTTTTTTGAAAATTGAGTTTTAGAAGCTTGCTTTATTCTTGCTCAACTCTCTCTAGGTCCTTTTCTACCTGAAAGTGTTTCTTCAGCACTAGGACATTGTCTTCCACTATATTTTCCTTTATTTCCTTCTATTCACGCTCTGTGTTCTCTGCGAGTCTCCTCTGGAACTCCCATAAGAAAGATGTATTGGTGTCTGATTTTATACTTCACACCCCATAACTTCAGTAAATGATGAAGTAAATAACATCAGTAAATGATGGCACCTCTTTATTTTTTTTTCTAACACATTTTTGGAAAATCCCTTAGCTTAAACTTTCAGTTTACCAGTTTGGTTTTCATTTGTCTGTTTATCCCATGTGTTGTGTTTTTTTTTAATTTTGGCAATCATGGCTTTAGTTTCCAAGAAATTGGTATATTTTTCATACAGGCTTTATAAAATTTTTAAATGGATAAGATAGTCACTTACCTCTTTCAAGGATATTCATTTTAATTAAATTTTTCTTCTGTTTTAGGTATTAATTATATTTTCTTGGAGTCAGTTCTATTTTTGCACTTCTTTCAGATTCTGGCTTTTTGGAAATGTCTGGCAATTCTTGGTTGTCTGTTGGTACTAGTAGATGAACATCTGGGCAGACCATCTGGGCGGTGGCTGGAATGCACTTCCTTAACTCCACGAGAATCCCATTTGGCCGGCCAGGAATGCAATCTGGGATGCAGGAGCCAGCCTCAGGTGACTGTGTGTGCACAGGGGAGCAGATGGTGGACAGTGGGAAGGAACTAGCTCAACCACCCTCCCATCCATTGCCTGCTCACTATTTTCCAGAAAATTCCTCCTTCTTCTGGACGATACTCCCACTCCTCCTGACTATCCACAACCGCGAGGACTCTACTTTTATTTCTGTATTTATTCTATAATTTCAGTGGGATTTGGGGAAGAAGGAGAGTACACAGCAGTGTGTCCTTAGCCATGCGGAACTGTAGGACACTTATCCCACATTCAGAATTATGGCATACAGGTTACCAGACATGGGATTTTTGGGTCAAAGAGCAGGGACATTTTTGACATTGTTGACATATTTACAGCTGCACACTAGACTGAAGAGTAAGACAGAGGAAGGGACTGGCTCTGGCAGAGAGGGAGCTGGGTTTTGTATGGTTTTATCTCCTTCACTTGCCAGTCGTGTAACCTAAGTGAGTCAGGGAAACTCTCTGAACCTCATCGGTAAAACAGGCACAGTAATGGTACCAACATTTAAGAATATGATGAGGATGAATTACACAAACCATCTTCCCCAGCCTATAAAAGGTGCTTGATAAATGCTGTTAGTCAGCATTATTTCAAATAAGTAATTGGTCAGCATCAAATAATTGTGCATTCAATCAGGTGCTTGGAAAAGTGTTCCCTTTCTTGGTCATTGGCATTTCATGCTCTCAGATAAATCATTTCTCGGCTTGGTACCTCCATCTTCAAAGAGAGAAGCCTCCTTCCTACCTGCCTGCCTCTCTTCTGTGAAGATTCACTGTTATTTGTAAAGCTCTCAGAGATGTGCCAGTGAAAATGCCTGTGCACACTTGGGTTGTTTTCATTGGAATGATGGATCCTAAGGCCCTGTCTCCAGATCTAGACTGAGCCTCTACAAGACAATTCCTCCTTCTGAACTTGGTCAAGTATGAACTCCTGTGGAAGAAAATCCTGGTCTTTATTCTGGGCCAACTTCCAGAAATTGGATTTCTTCCTCAGAGGGGTTATTGGGTTTTATGACTCCTTTTTCATTTTGACAACTTATTAATCAGAAATTGTGGGCGAACCTGCCCCATCGAGGCAGGCTGAGCCCTCACCATGGCCACATGCTGGTCCAGGCCCAGGATACCAGGAGCCCGGTGTTCATGCCCAGCCCACAGGAAGGGCTGGAGGTAGCTCTTGCTAGAACCTCTGAAGTCAATGTCCTTGGGGGTAGGTGTCAGGAAGCATAGGGGGTAAGAATATTTACAAATAAACAAGCTCAATGACATAGAGAAAGAGAAGTTTGTACTTGCAGAACCAAGCAGTGGTGAGCCAGTAACCAGCACCATGAAATTTCCCTGAGGCAGACTGGGCTGAAGCCAACTGAGGGGTTAGAATGGAAGGAGAGTGGAAGGGGAGAGCTCATCTGAAGAAATAACAAGAAAGTCGGGCAACCATAAGATCTGAAGCATGTTATTTTTGTTTTGATCCAGTAAGCAAGAAACAAACAAACAGACAAAACCCAGAGTTTGGGCATGAACTTGACCAGGAGCAGGCCATCACACAGTAAGAGTAGCCTCTACGAGAGTCTCGTCCTCTCTTTCTCTTTCTGGCTTCATTCACAGCAGGCTACCAAACTGGAGAGGGGCTGGATGCAAGCAGGGAGGGCCAGTAGGAAATGCTTTCCAGAAGCTGAACAAGCACAGGGCAAGAGGGATATGGGGACAGATGAAGATGAAGGAGAGTTCATTCACCAAGGGGCTCTTTGCCTCCCCATCCCTTTAGTCCCTCCCTTCACACAATTGGCCTTTCTCTCTGCTCCCTGAAGAGTTGTGGGCAGCCAACACATGGAGTGCCATCTGGGAGCCCTCCCTCGGTGCCAGGAAGACAACAAAGTGGCTAAATCTTCCCCCTTACACTTGCTGTGAGAGAGGAGACCAAGCCGCAGAAAGACTGGGTAACTGGCTCAAGGTCACACAGCGAGGAAGTGGGAAGCTGGAATCAAAGCCAGGCAGTTTCCCAAGTTTCTGCATGGTGGAGGTTAAACGACCTAAGAAGCTCTATAAAAAGTACAATATAAAGTTCCCAGAGGGCTCTCAAGCACGCAGTGCGTGCTCAAGGGCAGAAAGTCCTATTCAGAGTGGGGCTGGGGGGCAGGGAGAGATGACTGGAGCAGCCAAGGCAGGAGCAGCCCTGGGGACACAAATGCTGGTCCCGTGCCCCCAGTAGATCTTGAATTCTCCTCATATCTGGGGGGATTAAGTGGGAAAAGAAAGAAGGAATGATTCTTAAATTCTATGGGGACTTCTGGCTCAGTCCCAGCATCTCTCCCAGGCCCCTCCCCAGTGGCAGAGGGCACCCCCTCTCTCTGCTCTCCTTCTGCTTTCATGGCTAGGGTTCTCAGGCTCCACATGCAACCCCCCTGCCCCCCACCCCACTCACTCTTCTTATATCTGAATCCCCAGTACATGTATTTCTTTGGGAGAAATAGCCTAGTCTCTTTCTGATTCCAAGTCAAATACCCGCTAAGAGCAGAAACAAGAAATGCATGACTGTGATCTTTCAACGGTACATCTGCAGAATGGAGAGCTACTTAACCATAAAGAGAAGAGCGAGGACTCCCATTATAACTCCGTATGGAAAGATTCACAGTAAAGTGAGTGCGGGAAGGTGCTAAGCAGCATGCACAGCAGGCCCCATGTGGGTCACACTCTCCCAAAGGACACTTGGGCAACTGGTAATATTACTTGCCACCTGGAAGGAGAATGGGGTGGTTTGGAGATTTTTCACTAGATAATCTTTCAGAGCTTTTGACTTTTATGCCATGTGATTTTATTACTTTTTCAAAGATTAAATAAAAATTTGAAAAAGAGTAGTTTATGATGTGGCACTCAGTGAAAATCACTCTTCTCATATATATCTTTCCAAATCTTATTTTACATATGCACAAACATACACACATGTGTTTTGTTTATTTCTATAAAACCGAGATCATGTTGTCATGAATCATAACCTGCTTCCCCCCTCTTCACTATATTGTGAATAATTTTCCATATCAATGTATATACACTGCATTAAGGAGCTACCAAGGAATCCACTGTATTCTTTTATCATAATAGTTAAAACTAATCCCCTAGGATTTTAACAGTTTTATTGACCCTTACATATCATAAACTTCATCCACTTGAAGTGCCCAATTTAGTCAGTTTAGTGTATATTCAGAGTGTGCAACCATCGCTAGTATCTAATTTTAGAACATTTTCATCATCCCAGAGAGAAACCCCATGCCCATTAGCAGTCTGCTCCTCATCTTTCCTCCTCTCTCAGTTCTGGCAAACACTAACCTGTTTTCTGTCTCTGTTCATTTGCCTATTCTAGACATTTCCTATAAATAGAGTACATATAGTATATCGCCTTTTGTGTCTGGCTTCTTTCACTTAACATAAAATATTCCAAGTTCATCCACGTTGTACCATGAGTAAATTCGGCATTCCTTTTCATTGTCAAATAGTATTCCACTGTGTGGCTAGTCAGTAGTTTTTAATCTATTCATCAATTGATAGACACTTGGATTTTTTTCAATTTTGACTATAATAAATAATTCTGTTATGAAAAGTTGTGCACAGGTTTTTGTGTGAACATATGTTTTTAATTCTCTGACAGGTAGATAGGCTGGGCCTCTGAAAACGATACATTTAACTTTTTGAGAGACTGCCAATTGTTTTCCAAAAAGGCTACCCTATGTGACATTCCCATCTGCAGCATAGGAAGGTCCTGGTTTCTCCACATCTTCACCAACATTTGTTGTCTGTGCTTTTGATTACAGCCGCCCTAGAGGTTGCAAAGCAATGTCATGATGGTTTTGATTTACATTTCTCCAATGGCTAATCATGACTGAGCTGTGGAACATGTTTTTGTGTGCTTGTTAGCTATCTGCCTCTTCTGGGGAAATGTCTGTTCAGATCTTTGCTCATTTTCAAATTATGTTATTTATCTTTTGATTATCAAGTTGTAAGAGTTCACATGTATCCAGGATGTGAGTCCTTTATCAGATATATGATTGGCAAATTTGTTTTCCTATTCTGTGGGTTGTCTTCTCATTTCATAATAGTACCATTTGCAGAAAAACTTTTGATCTTGATGAAGTCCAACTGACCTGTCTTCACTTCTATAAAAGTGAAGTGATTTTCACTTCAAAATCACTTTCCCTTCAAAAAAAGTGATTTTTTTTGTGTCACATGTAAGAAACCATTGTTTAATCCAAAGATACAAAGATTTAGTTCTATGCTTTCTTCCAAGAGTTTTATAGTTTTGGCTCTTACATTTAGGTTTATTATTCATTTTAAATTAATTTTGGTGTAAAACGTGAGGTACAGAACCACACTCGTTCTTTTCCATGTGGCTATCCAGCTGTCCCGGCACCATCTATTGAAAACACTATTCCTACTCACTGAACTGTCATGGCACCCTTGTTGAAAATCAATTGAGCATAAGGGTAAGGGCTTATCTCTAGATTGTTGATTCTATTCTATGGATCTAATTGTCTATTCTTATGCTAATGTCATGCTGGCTTAATGCCTGTAGCCTTATTTTTATTTTTTAAAGATTTTATTTATTTATTTGAGAGAGAGCATGAGAGAGAGCATGGGAGGGGAAGAGGTAGAAGCAGATTCCCTGTTGAGCAGTGATCCCCATGTGGGGCTCCATCCCAGGACCCTGAGATCATGACCTGAGCCGAAGGCAGATGCTTAACTGACTGAGCCACCCAGGCGGCCCGACCGTAGTTTTACAGTAAGTTTTGAAACAAGAATATGTGATTCCTCTAACTTTTTCTTCTTATTCAGGATTATTTTGGCTCTTCTGTGTTCCGTGTATTTCCACATGATTTTTAGGATCAGTTTGTCAAGTTCTACAAAAAGCAAGCTGGTGTTTTGATAGGCACTACACTGAATCTATATTAGAGAGTTTTGGTTTCATGTTAATACTGGCCTCACTTAAAGAGTTATGAAGTATTTCTCCCTCTTCTAGTTTTTGAAAGATTTTGTGAAGCATTAATACTTATTCTTTAAATATTTGGTATCATTCACCAGTGAAGACATATGAGCCTGGGCCTCTCTTTGAGGGGAGTTTTTCAATAACTGATCCAGTCTCTCCATTCAGTAGAAGTCTGTTGAGAATGTCTATTTCATCTAGAGTCCATTTTTATAGTTTTTGCCATTCTAGGAATTCATTCATTTCATGTAGGTTACCTAATTTGCAGGCATCCCATTGTTCATAGCAGTCCCTTAAAAACTCTTGTTTTTGTAAAGTCAATAGTAAAGTTTCACTTTCATTCCCGATTTTTGCTCTTCTTTTGTTGGCATTATTGCCCATTCTCCTCCCCTCTGCCCCACCCCCAGTGTTGGGCCTGGACTCTTCGGAAGGTCCCATCCCATGAATTGCCTTGTAAGCCAATATAGCTAAGTGCCAGTAGAAAACGAGATTAGACCAGCGCCGATGTGGGAGAATCCTCACCAAAATTCCTTAACATGACAGGGTATTGCAGCTTGAGAAGCAGGGGTGTCCCTGCCCTGGATGACTGTTTGTCCAGCCCCGGTTTCCTGGGGTAGCACAGATGATACCCTTGTCCTAACAAGAACGAGTTTCACTGCTTCAGAATGCACTTTAGAACCAGGGATCCTGCCTGCCCCACCCCAAGCTATAACAAGCTTTTTTCCTTCTCCAAACTGAGAGACGAGGGCGCATGGAACCTGGATGAGCTAAGGGACACGAGACAGCCTGCAGCAGCCCTGCCCAGGCACAGCTCTGGCACTGAGTCACCGTGGGGACAAAGTGCAGGACCCTGACTCACCTGCTCCATGTGAGACTCTATCACAATGCCCTGCCTCCTGCAGAATGGGACTCTGGTGCCCATCCTGGCTCTCCTCTTGGAGGGGAGGAGGACATCCTAAGGCAGCCACTTCAGCTCTTATGGAACCAGCTTGGTCAACATGAAGATAGACTTGCATCACCAGCTGGCTTGAAGTCCTGTCCAGCCTATCCTACTTAGTATTAGGATACCAGAGAACACTCTGAGCCTCGGGAAACTCCCCCTTCCACAACCCCTGGTTTGGGAGTCAAGCTGCCCAGGCCAGAATCCCCTCTCCATCTCCTACTGGCTTGCATGTGAACTTGGGCGCAGGATTCAGTTCTCTCTTCCTCAGTTTCTCCATCTATAAAATGGGGCAATACTAGTACCTATCTTAGATAGCTGCTGGGATGCTTGTGAATGAGACAACATATTACATACAGCCCCTCCAACTGTGTCTGGGGGACAGTAAGCATTTAGGAGATGTTAGTGTTGAAAACAAATCTGTGCCTTTAGAGTTCAGCCACTGCCCCCAGCCCTCTGCAGCCATCGACTGTCTCAGCAGCAGGAAATCTGCTGGGTGGGGGCCAGGCTGCTCTGGGCCAGGCTGTTCACCACCCAGGGAAGGGTGAGAAGATGGGCCATGGGATCTCAGTGTCTTGCTCCTGCCCTGTCTCAGGGGAGGGGACTTCAGACCTCTCCCCAGTGCGATACCCAGAGCTTAGTGACCCAATTTCGAGCGCCCGCTCTGCCACCTACTCACCCTGAGACTCCATGAGGGGTGAGTTTGTTCATTTTTAAAATGGAAACAATAGTACCTACCGCTTCCTGTGTCAGGAAAGGGAAGATTAAATTGCTAATGCTTCAAATCTGATAAGCACCAGCTGGTACAGACTAAGAATACATTTCAGGGGCACCTGGGTGGCTCAGTAGGTTAACCCTCTGCCTTCAGCTCAGGTCGTGATCCCAGGGTTCTAGGATCGAGCCCCACTTGGGGTTCTTTGCTCACCTCCCTCTGCCTGCTGCACCCCCTGCTTCTATTCTCTCTCGCTCGCTGGTAAATGAATAAATAAAATCTTAATTTAAAAAATATTTCATTTCAGATCATAAAAAGTAGCTGTTCTGCTCTTACTTTTTCATTATGAAGACCCCTCTGCCCACCCTCCCACATTCCCACTCCCGTTTCAAATAAAGGACACACTAAAGTTTCAGTAAATTTGGTCTTACTTGAGATCAAGTGAGGTGGCTTTGATGTAATGTGACAAAGGTTCAGACTAGGTCCGGTTTTACACAAACTGCCCCTTCTTTGGGCCGATAATGTGATCTAGCTGCTTTATGCTCTCTTCACATCACTGGTGCTCAGACCGAAAGCTAAAATCAGAATGAGTCCAAGGTTAATTCAATCTGAGACTCTTCTATGATGTCATGGGAACCTCAGCGTCAAGAGCCCAAGAGCCCAGGAGCCCCGGAATGGGTGTGGTTGGGCCACCTCTTGTCCTTCTGGCTGGCCTGGGACCTGGGGTGCGGCAAGGGAGCCAGTGCTCAGAGAACAGCCCCCTACGGCCCCACATCCGGGACCTCACAACACCACCACTTTGTCTCCACAAAGTCAAGGCCGTCTCCACTGTGTGACCATTTCCAGAATGCAAAGCAGTTCCTGGCGAGATCCAGGGACTGCGCCTTCGCTGCTGCCAGGAGCCCGTGCTGAGCGGATTTGGCAGGAAGGACGCAGCAGGCACAGTTGGCAGCCACAAGGGGCAGAGGAGCATTCCGTGCCATTTTTACAGAGTCACGTTTCCGACTTGATTGAAAGTAGAATCTTTAATAATATATAGGTTTTAAGTGACTGAAGGCTTGCTCTTGCCAAATCCTAGCATAAAGCGGGTTTTTACAGCTGGGATGATAAATCCCAGAAAGGCGGCGCTTACCATGGAAACGCTGACACAGCCTTTCATTCCCCTTCACGGTGATTAAAATCCTCATTTCAATTTGTTTTTCTTTATTTTGAGCCGGAGTCATTTGCAAGCCCAGGAATAGATCTCGCTCTGATAGAAAACTAAAGGCTGCCCCCTGTCGGAAATAAGGCGAAACTGTTCTCAACAGCCTGAGTGCGGCAAATCTTCCCTGGAAGAATTGTGGAAACGCAAGAAAACTGGTTTTCTTAGTAATCATCTCACCAGGAAGGAAATTCCTGCAGAATTTAAGCTTGTCTTCCTAAGGTAAAGTAGGCAGGGAAGGGATTGCAGCTAATGAAGGCTGTGGTTTCAAACTAGAGGTCGCTATGTGCAACTGGAAATTCAGCCACCGGGGAACTAGCAACCAGTGTGGACTGCCGGCAGCCATTCCATCCAAGAGGCACTGGATCCTCTCATGGGCTGCAAGCTGCTCCATCTCAATTCTTATACACCCCTGGACTGCTTGCCATCGCAGGCTCCAAGGGCCTGGGGAGCTCCTTGGGCAGAGACGCAAATCTAGGCAGATGGAGGTCCAGCCCTTGCTACATTGAAACCTGTGGGGTATGGGCACCATTAACCTGTTTGTTGCACCTATTCCCCGTTATTCTCCTTTGGGGTGTTTCGTTTGCAGGCTTATTTTATGCCCCTGGAATGCACGTACCCTCTGTTTATTAACCAAAAGCTCAGTAATCCTATGAACCAATTGTCCAGGAATGTCTTTCTACTTTCCAGGTCTCTTCATTGATAATAAAACCCATAAGGGGTCCAGCCACACTTCTTTTTTTTTTTTTTTTTTTTAGTATTTTTTTTTATTTTTATTTTTTTATTAATTTTTATTAACATATAATGTATTATTTGCCCCAGGGTACATGTCTGTGAATCTTCGGGCTTACACATTTCACAGCACTTAATAGCACATACCCTCCCCATTGTCCACAACCCAGCCACCTTATCCCTACCCCACCACCCCCCCCGGCCACCCTTAGTTCATTTCTTGAGTCTAGGAGTCTCTTATGGTTTGTCTCCCTCCCCATCCCTTCCTGTTTCATTT
>CM053603.1:50277160-50333980 GCA_028646535.1 Procyon lotor
TCTTGTGGTCTCACTTACGTGCTGAGCATAAGGAAAAACATGGAGGGCATTGTGAGAAGGAAGGGAAGGTGAAAGGGGGGAATCAGAGGGAGAGATGAACCATGAGAGACTGTGGACTCTGAGCAACAAACTGAGGGTTTAGGAGGGGTGGGGGTGGGGGGTTGGGCGAGCCTGGTGGTGGGTATTGAGGAGGGCAGGTATTGCATGGAGCACTGGGTGTGGTGCATGAACAATAAATCTTGTAACACTGAAAAAATAAACATAAACATATTTGGAAGAAAAAAAAAGAAGTGTCCTCCGTTGTCAAGAATTATCTTCCTTCTTCCTGTTGGTCAGGCAGTCTGCAGTGAGTGCTGTGCACCTGAAGGCTCCTCCCCCTCGGGGCTTCCGGGCTCCATTTTCACTCCTTCACACTTCCCTGAACTGATCAAGAGCCTTCCTCAAATGCATCCCTGATCAAGAGTGAGGTGTTCTGCAGTTCTGCAGAGATTTGACAGGCAACAGGCTAAAAGTTTTAAATTGATTATACAAAATAAGACAAGGAGAATATTGACCCAGTTTGCACAGTAGTCTTCAACCAAGAGCCCAAACCTGAAGGTAGCCCCCTAGATAGATCAAAGGCTCATAGATCATTAGGCAGAGTTCTTTGTAGTCAAAGTGCTTACTCATTGACTTTATGCAGCTAGATGTTTACTTCCCCGGAGTATTTATCCATGTGCAACAGGTGGTATTCACTATTGCACAAATGTCTCCTTGTTCAGCTAGTAGATAATCAAGGGTTATGCAATTATCTAAAATTACCATAGTCAGTGAGTCTAGTGATCATTGTTGAGCTTTTATTGCTTTGGTTGAGTCAGCTAGCTCTCCTAACGTCAGGGAGAGATTTCTGATCTTGCATTTGTTGGTATTCATTCTGATCCATGGGAGAAAAGCTCTCCTAATAGAGGCAAACACAGAGTCATATATGCCTCCTGAAAGTTCCCGTTTATGACAGCCATGGATGTTCAATGGGGTGAACCAGTTGGGGGCTTCTGATTCATTATGCGTGTCAAAGGAGACAGTTAATTGTCCCAATAAGCATTATCCTCTGATTCACCAGCAAACATTCATATGCCCCTGGGAAATGCTGTCCACCACAAATACAAATGGAACCAGGTAGAGCATAGAGGACTTCAGCTAAGGTCTGATTATTGATAGATTCATTAGCTGAATTCCCTGACACTTTCAACCCATGGGTCAGAGATGTTGGGGTGATGTCCTATGAGAGGTTATCCCTTCCTAAAGGGGACTTTTCTAAAAACTTCACCAAGAGGTATGAACCCAGTTGTCTTTCCCTTGGGTCCAGGGGAACAGATTGTATTTTTTTAAAGATTTTATTTATTTGTCTGAGGCAGAAAGATACAGAGAGAGCATGAGCAGGAGGAGAGACAGGGAGAGGGAGAAGCCAGACTCCCCACTGAGCCGGGAGCCTGATGTGGGGCTCCATCCCAGACCTGAAGATCATGACCTGAGTCAAAGGCATATGCTTAACCATCTGAGCCACCTAGATGCCCTGAAACTGCATTTAGGTAAGGAAAGGAAGATGGGGAAATGAGGGTCATATAACTGGAGGTATTTGGTTTAATTCATATGATTGTGAGTGGGGAAAGGTTAAAACAAGGCATGGGAACACCTGATCTTAGCAACTTAAACTTATAGGTAATATCCATAGGTTTATGAGTAAAATCAGCAGTCACATCTAGGATTAAAGTGAAAATGGTTAAGGTGAGACCAAGGGATCTCCAACATCGTGAACAGATTGGAGTTTCTGGTGAGAGATCCTCCAATAGTCAGAGAGGTTCCCCCTTTTTCAGTAGATTGAGAAGTATGGATAAGAACATTGTCTCTCTGAGAGAAGGAAGAGGGAGGTAGTAAGAAGCAGCAGGAAGAAAAGAGTAGACAGGGCCAAGCTGGCCATCTTGGGAAAGCATTCTCCTTCAGCTGTCATCTGCTTCAGTTCCTGGAAGGTCAATGGTTGGTTTGCAGATCCAGTCTGGATTTTGTGATTTCTTTAGCTGTGACACGTGAATCCAAAAGTCTATTGCTTGGAGTTTGGCAGCACAAGGGTTGGTTAACAGTACCTTATGTCAGCCTTTCCAATGGAGTTGAAAAGTCTGGGGATGTCTTTTCCAAAACACAAAGTCCTAGGGTTGCAAGGCATGACATTTAAGGTCTTTGTTTCCTGGGTCTGTACTGTGAAAATATTTTAAGTGTATTAGTTTAAATATTATTTTCTCAATTTCAAAAAACTTACAAAACATATTTAGAAATGATGTAAAGTAGTTGTTACAGAACAGTTGCAGATTTACTCTTAGAAGTTAGCATAATTTTTTACACATGACAACAAATATAAACTTCTATATACTATAAAAATAAACCATCTACCTTTTAGAAATATAGTATGAGATTCCCTGGTGTCTGAAGGCTCATTCTGACAATGCTTAATTTTCTTTAAGACAATTAGAGATCCTAACAAATTTAATTTTGGCACTACCACCTGGAGGTAGAAAAGTATCAGATAGCCATACCATACATAACACAGACACACGTAACATATAGATAGATACAGTTATCTTACAGCTTTTGTTTAGAAATTTTGTCCATGTCTTAGAAACAAAACTCAAAATAATTGGATCCAAATTGTGTTTCTGGCATATGGACTAAATTAACATTACCTGCTCAGATGGCCAAAATCTTTTACTTCAAGATTTTTTTTATATGCATGATGAAAGGATCTTTAGTACTCATTTTCAAGTCATTTTAGTCTTTCAGAAGCTTCTGCATATCGATCAAGATATTCCATTGTCACCAAGAGATTTGGAATCATTACTGTCAAGGGTGCCCCTTACCATGAACTTATCTAAAACAAACATTCCCCAGAATGGCTATGACAATCCAGATTATCGAAAAGTTCATCCATTTTTCCAGAAAGGCATGAGAACCTAGTGCAAAGAGCAGGTGGAACTTATCTTGCCTTCAGATTCACTATGTTATCCTAAGTCTAAGGGACTCTGTTTTCCAACAGCTGTTCTAAAACACCTGGAATCATGTGTTCCCTACTTTTGAACAAAATGGGTAACATACCAGGAAGCTTCAACAAACAGAAGCAAAACCCAGAAGAGACGTCCTCTCAAACCTCAGGGTCAGCAAAAAGCAGTGACCTTAATGAACCCTGTGGCTGCTGGCACTTGTGTGCTCATCAGCCTGAGTTGTGTGTCTCCTCTGGATCCCACCTCTCTGAAACTATTTAATGTTGATGAGAGAAAAACTCATTAAAAAAAGGCTTGATGTACAAGGGAAGCCATTTTAGGTTTCTAAGTCAGCAGGACGGTATATAAACTTTGTTCAAACCATAAGCCTGATTTATGGCCCACCATGCATGCATTGTACATCTGCTTTGTGAATAAGTAGCCTAAGGGAAAGCCATCTTGTCCTTGAGATATTGATCGATGCTCCTGCTCCCTGCATTCCTTTACAATAAAACTCATGATTCCTGCTTATATGCTAATCTATAATCTTTTGAGCTTTACAGAATGTAGAAAAGTATATAACCCTATAAAAACTGTTTATTCTGCATAGCACTTTCTTCCTGTGAAGAGCATGTTTCCTGGACAGCTGTCCTAATTTGGACCTGATAAAACTCTCTTTCTTACTTTTAGAGATTCTAAAAGGTTTGTTCAGTTTGCCCTGACAGTGTCAACCTTAAAAATAGAATAGCCACTTATTTTACTAGCAAAATGAGTTTATTTGAGAATAGCAGAGGAACTGCAATTTAGAACAAGCAAATTTTGGCAAGTCACAGGCAAATCCAAAGAGACAAAGGGAAGGTCAGTTTTTATTAGGTTTCAGTAGGAAATTGGAGAGGATTGGGGCAAGGAGAGATCTTCCTTCTTAAATGCAAGAGGTAAAATTCCAATGTGAAAAATGTTCTCCTTAGTCAAAATAAGAATTATCTTCCTTCTTTCTATTGGTTATGCAGGCTGCAATGAGTACTACGTGCATAAGAGCTCCCCCTTCAGGGCTTCCCTACTTCATTTAAAATGAGGTTTCCAGAGGTACCTGGGTGGCTCAGTCCTTGAGCATCTGCCTTTAGCTCCTGAGGGTCATGATCCAGTGGGAAGCCTGCTTCTCCCTCTCCCACTCCTCCCCTTGTATTCCCTCTCTTGCTGTCTCTCTCTCTCCGTCAAATAAATAAAAAAATCTTTAAAAATAAATAAATAAAATAAGGTTTCCTTTCCTTGTTTTCATAGGGACAAGGTGCATGCATACTCACAAGCCCTACCTTACCCGATGGGCAGTATTCCCTCTGAATGTAGATCTTTAGGTTACTGGACAGCCTTGGTGGGGCCAGGAGGGCTGGCCAAGGTACATCTAATAAGAGACTCCTGTGAGCTACTGTGGCTGGAGGAGCCATGGGAACTTCAGGCAGCAAATCTAAATAAGGAATGACTGTCCCCAGTTTGCAGCTGTTGCCTCAGCATGATGCTTGGGAGTCCCCTCCATACTGAACTTATGCAAGTGTTTGAGGTCCGGCCCCAGCTACACCCTGCAGGGGAGTGTGTCATAAGAGATCTTAGCCTATAAAGAGCCTTTATCCACTTACTCTTCATGCTTGTTAGTACTGGGGAAATCCCACTTCAGTCGCACCTTCCTGGTATCAAATATTAGCATGTCATTGACAGGAAGTACCTCATATTTTTGTGGGAGACTGGAGGTAGCATTTTTAATACTATCTTCTTGTGCAATGAAGGCCTTTGTTCTCTTGGACTATTTTGGGGAGTAAACTTTTAAATCCTGGGTTGTATCACCTATGCCCTCTCCAGGGATGCCTCTTGTGTTCATGGTCTAAACCTGGAAAATTGTCTCAGAGTCTTTCCATTAAAAGGCTTTGAGTCATTATTGAGATTAATAAGATTCTACCTTTCAGTGGCCAGTTGATGGATCCTTCAAACTACCTATATTGAAAGGAAAAAATTCTTTATAGATAGTTTGTCAATTGTCATACTAGTATAATAGCCTTTGGGCCTCTCTTGACAAGATGAAGAAAACAAAAATTAGACTTAAGACTAAAATTAATGTCTATATCCAACATAAATTCCCCTTTCTCAAAATCTAGCTCCATCCACCTGTTTTAACTTTCTTTCCCTACTAGATTTACAGATAGCACTCCAGTCTAATCTCCAGGTTACTAATAGAAATGCTGAAAGCCTGGAAGTGAATATAACAAAAGAGACTGGCTGGAAGGCCTATTTTGCTCCTACCTCCCAGAGCTCTGTAATCAGGCTCTGCCAGCTCCAGGGTTTCCTATGCAATGTCCTTTGCAAATGTATCCTAGACCCCCTACCACACACATACACACATTTGTGCCCTTGGACAAGAACAGATATTTTAAATTATAAAGCCCCTTTACCTCCACTTTCAAAATTTCCTACCAAATTTAGAATGGAATTAGAAAAATCAGTGACCATTCACAAGACCTTCCTCACAGAGCAAAGAGGTGATCAAAACTTCTTGTAGGCCCTCCTACAAATCATCAGCTGAAGGATGATGTCCAGGGACTAATAGAAACCAATGTCAAATTGTATATTCAAAAGACTTTTGTTAAAATACTGTATACAGACATTTCGAAGGCATAAATCTT
This sequence comes from Procyon lotor, assembly GCA_028646535.1. Classification (NCBI taxonomy): domain Eukaryota; kingdom Metazoa; phylum Chordata; class Mammalia; order Carnivora; family Procyonidae; genus Procyon; species Procyon lotor. The sequence goes on from CM053603.1 coordinate 50,282,841, forward strand.
TTAATTCCTATTTTGGTTAGAAATCTCTCTGATATAAAGAAGCAAACTTAATTTAAAATACGGGTCAATCCCTTGATATCCAGGCTGTAATTCAATTATTTGTGGGAATCAAAAACAACATCTTTGTCTTGCAAATCTACAAAATCAGAATAAAACTTTGGAAGCAGATCAAAGCTCACATATCTACCAATCCCCAAGCCTTGCCTGTTCTCTAAATGGTTGTCAATAATATAAAATACTATAATATTGGGACAAAATGGGTCTGTACCTTAAAGAGGTAAATAGCAATTACTCTGAAATTCTTAGGAAAACTTACATAAGAAATATTAATGCAAGAAATTGAAAACAGCACACATGAATAAAAAGATAGTCCATGATCATGGATTGGAAGAATCAATATTGTTAAGATGTCCATATTATCCAAAACAATCCAAAGATTTATTGCAATCCCTATCAAAATACCAACAGCATTTTTCATAGAACTAGAACAAGTAATACTAAGATTTGTATGGAATCACAAAAGACAGAATAGCCAAAGCAATCTTGAAAAAGAAGAACAAAACTGGAGGTATCACAATCCCAGATTTCAAAATATACAACAAAGTCGTAGTAATTAAAACAATTTGGTACTGGCACAAAAATAGACACATAGATCAACAGAACAGAATAGAGACCTAAGAAATAAATCCACAATTATATAGTCGATTAACCTTTGACAGAGTAGGCAAGAGTATGCAATGGGACAAAATCTCTTCAACAAATGTTGCAGAGAAAAGTGGACAGCAACATGCAAAAGAATGAAACTGAACCACTTTTTACACCATCCACAAAAACAAATTCAAAATGGATTAAAGACTTACATGTGAGACCTAACCATAAAACTCCTACAAAAAAACAAGCAGTAATTTCTTTGACATCAGCCATAGAAACATTTTTCTAGATATGTCTCCTCAGGCAAAAAGAACAAAAGCAAAGATAAATTACTGGGACTACAACAAAATAAAAAGCTTTGTGCAGCAAAGGAAACCATCAAGAAAACAAAAAGGCAACCTACTGAATGGGAGAAAATATTTACATATGATATGTCAAATAAGGGACTAATATCTGAAATATATGAGTTTATACAACTCAAAACCAAAAAACAAAATCTGATTTTAAAATGGGTACGGGTCCTGAATAGACATTTTCCCAAAGACATACGAAAGACCAACAGACACATGAAAAGATGCTCCACATCACTCAGCATCAGGAAAATGCAAATCAAAACCACAGTGAGACATCACCTTACACCTGTCAGGATGACTAGAATTAAAAAGACAAGTGTTGGTGAAGATGTAGAGAAAAAGGAACCCTTGCACACCATTGGAGGGAAGGTAAATTGGTACAGCCACTGTGGAAAAACAGTACGGAGGTTCCTCAAAAAATTAAAAATAGAAATACCAGAGAAAGAAAAATACGATTTTACTCACACGTGGAATTTAAGGAACAAAAACAAATGAACAAAGAAAAAAAGACTCGGGCCCCACCCCCACCACTCCTCTCCTCCCTTCAACTCTTAAATACAAACAACACAAACTAATGGTGGCCAGAGTGGAAGGTGGGCAATGGGTGAAATATGGGAAGAGTACACTTTTAAGAGTACACTTATCCTGATGAGCACTGAAAAATGTATGGAATTCTTAAATCATTATTATAGAATGAATTTGGAAGCTTTTTTTCCTTTTCTATTTTTTTTTAAGATTTTATTTGAGAAAAAGCAAGAGAGAATGAGAGAGAGAGGGAGAGAGCGCAAGCACATATGCATCCACACAAAGGGAGAGGAAGAAGCAGACTCCCTGCTGAGCAAAGAGCCCGGTATAGGGCTTGATCCCAGGACCCTGAGATCATGACCTGAGTCAAAGGCAGTCCTTTTCTATTTTTTGAAATTGCTTCAGAAGAATAGGTATTAAGCCTTCTTACATGTTTGGTAGAATTCACCTATGAAGCCACCTGGTCCTGGTCATGGACTTTGTTTGTTAGGAGTTTTTTGATTACTGATTCAATTCCATTGCTTGTAATTAGTCTGTTCAAATTTTCAATTTCTCCCTGATTCGGTTTTGGGAAATTATGTTTCTAGGAATTTATCCTTTTCTTCCAGGTTGTCTGACGAAAAAGGTTTATCAGTTTTGTTGACCTTCTTAAGAACCAGCTCCTGGCTTCATTGATGTATTCTGTTGTTTAGTTTCTATTTCTTTTATTTTGGCTCTATTTTTTATTATTTCCTTCTACTGATTTAAGATTTTGTTTGTTCTTCTTTTTCTAGCTCCTAAGATTAGGCTAGATTTTTCTTGCTTCTTGAACTAGTGCTGTATGTGCTATAAACTTCCCTCTTAGAACCACTTTTGCTGCATTTCAAAGATTTTGGATCATTGTGTTTTCATTTTCTTTTTTTTTTTTAAAGATTTTATTTATTTATTTGACAGAGAGGAGAGAGATCACAAGTAGGCAGAGAAGCAGGCAGAGAGAGAGGGGGGAAGCAGGCTCCCTGCTGAGCAGAGTCTGATGTGGGGCTCGATCCCAGGACCCTGAGATCATGACCTGAGCAGAAGGCAGAGGCTTTAACCCACTGAGCCATCCAGGTGCCCCTGTGTTTTCATTTTCATTTGTCTCCATATATATATATTTTTTTTTAATTTCCTTTTTGACTTCTTTGTTAACCCATTTATTGCTTGGTAGCATGTTATTTAACCTCCTTGTATTCATGCCCTTTCCAGATTCTTTCCTGTGGTTGATTTCTAGTTTCATAGTGTTGTGGTCAGAAAAGATGCAGGCTATGACTTCGGTCTTTATGAATATGTTCAGATTTGTTTTGTCGTCTAATATATGATCTATTCTGGAAAATGGTCTGAGTACTTGAAAGGAACGTATATTCTGCTGCTTTAGGATAGAATGTTCTGAATGTATCTATTAGATCCTTCTGGTCCAATGTGTCATTCAAAAATGTGTCATTTTTCCTTGTTGGTTTTCTGGTTGGATGATCCATCCACTGATGTAAGTGGAGTATTAAAGTCCCCTACTATTACTGTATTACTATCGATTACTTCCCTTCTGTTTATTATAAATTCCTTTACATATTTGAGTGCTCCCATGTGGAGTGCATAAATATTTACAATTGTAAGATCTTGTTGGATTGTTCCTTTTGGGTTATATAGTGTCTTTCTTTGTCTCTTGTTATGTTTATTTTTAAGTCTATTTGGTCTGATACAAATACTACTACCCTGGCTTTCTTTTCACTTCCGTTTGCATGGTAAGTGTTTTTCCAACACTTCAGTTGCAATCTTCATGTGTTTTTAGGTCTAAAATGAGTCTCTTGTAGGCAGCCTATAGATGGGTCTTGTTTTGTTTGTTTGTTTGTTTGTTTTTTAAGATTTTATCTTTAAGTAATCTCTACACCCAACACGGGGCTCAAACTCACCACTCCAAGATCAAGAGTCATATGCTCCATCACCTGAGCCAGCCAAGACCCCATGGGTCTCACTTTTTTATCCATTCTGTCACATTCTGTCTTTTGATTGTTTAGTCCATTTACACTCAAAGTAATTACTCCTAGGTATTAACTTATTACCATTTTGTTACTTGTTTAATGGTTGTCATTTTAGGTTTTTTTCCATTCTCTCTTGCTCTATTTGTTTGCTTTCTTTAGTGATATACTTAGATTCAATTCTCTTTATTTTTTGTGTATCTATTACTGATTTTTGATTTGTGGTTGCCATTCAGTTTGTATATAACATCTTTGGTAGTCTATATTAAGTTGATGGTCACTTAGGTTTGAACCCATTCTTTACTCTTTACCCCTCCACACACTTATTAGGTATATGGTATCATGCTTTACATCGTTTTATTTTGTGAATCCCTTGGCATTTTTATGGATATACTTATTTTTACTGCTTTTGTGTTTCCTACTTTTCTTAGTCCTACTCATGGTCTTTCCTTTCCACTCAGAGAACGCCCTTAACATTTCTTATGGGGCAGGTTTAGTGGTCTTGAATTCCTTTAACTTTGTTTGTCTGGAAAATTGTTTATTTCTCCTTCTATTCTAAATGATAGCCTTGCTGGATAGAATATTCTTGGCTGCAGGGGTTTTTTTGTGGTTTTTTTTCTTTCAGTACTTTGAATATATCATGCCACTCTCTTCTGGCCCGTAAAGTTTCTGCTAAAAAAATCAGCTAATGGCCTTACGGGGTTTCCCTTGTGTGTAACTATTTTCTTTTCTCTTGCTGCTTTTCAATTTCCCTTTTATCACTACTTTTTGCAGGGCATCTGGCTGGCTTAGTCAGTAGAGCACATGACTCTTGATCTCACGATTATGAATTCAAGCCCCACATTGGGTGTAGAGATTACTTTTTTTAAAAAGCAAGAGGAATATATCACTACTTTTTGCAATTTTAATTACTGTACATCTTGGTGTGGACTTCCTTGGGTTGACTTTGTTGGGGGCTTTCTGTGCCTCCTAGAACTGGATTTCTGTTTCATTCCCCAGATTCAGGAAATTGTCAGCTTTTATTTCTTCAAATACATTTTCTGTGCCCTTCTCTCTCTCTTCTCCTTCTGAGATCCCTATAACACTGAATTTTATCATGCTGAATGGTGTCACTGGGTTTTCTCTAAGCTATTCTTCTCCCTTTCTCCTGTTCACCTTGATTGCCTTCCATTACTCTGTCCTCCAGGTCACTGATCTGTTCTTCTGTTTCCTCTAGTCTACTATTTATTCCATCTAGTTTATTTTTAGTTTCACAGTTTCATTTCTTTTCTTTTTTAAGTGGGCTCCATGCCCATTATGGGGCTTGAACTCATGACCCTGAGATCGAGAGTCACAGGGTCTACCAAATGAGCCAGCTGGGAACCCTAGTTTATTTATTTATTTTTTTAAGATTTTATTTATTTGAAGTACCTGAGCGGCTCAGTCAGTTAAGCATCTGACTTTGGTTCCGTTTATGATCTCAGGGTCCTGGGATCAAACCCCACATTGAGCTCCCCACTCAGCAGAGAGTCTTCTTCCTCTCCCTCTGCCCCTTCCCCTCCTTGTACTATCTGTCTTACTCTCTAATAAATAAATTTAAAAAAAATTTTTAAAGACACAGAGAGAGAGAGAGAGAGAGCAGGGGGAGGAGCCGAGGAAGAATGACAAACAGACTCCATGTTGAGCACAGAGCCAGACATGGGGCTCAATCCCATGACCTTGAAATCATGACCTGAGCCAAAATCATTGGATGATTAACCGAATGAGCCATCCAGGTACCCCCCCATTTATTTTTAATTTCAATTATTGAGTTATTCATCTCTGACTGCTTCTTTCTTATGTTTTCTCTCTCTTTGTTAAGGATCTCACTGAGGCCCTCCACTCTTCTTAAGTCCAGTGAGCATCTTTATGATCATTACTTTAACTTCTCTATCAGGAATATTATTATCTCCATTTTGCTTAGGTCTCTTTCTGTGATTTTGTCCTATCCTTTCATTTGGGATATATTCCTCTGTCTCCTCATTTTGTCTAACTCTCTGTGTCTGTTTCTTTGTCTTAGGAAAGTCAGCTATGTCTTCTGCTCTTGAAAACAGTGGCCTTATGAAGAAGAGGTCCTGCAGTACCCTGCAATGTAATGTCCCCTGTTCACAAGAACCTGGCACTTCAGGGGTATCTCCTATATATTGTGTGTGCCCTGCTATCATGGCAGAACTGCTTTTGCCTTTAGTCTAGTTATCTACAATGGCTTTCTTTGCCTGTTGTGGGCAGGGTTCGGTCCCTGTCTTAATAGTGAGACAGTCTGGGGCCACCTTGGGCTTAAGTTGGGTCAGACCAGGCGTTTTCCAAAGATGCAATAGCATGAAACTATAAGGGAACATGGGGCTGGGATGTGTGGTGCCAGCAAGGTCCCTGTCACTGGCAGGGGACTTGCAGCTGCCGGAGACTGAGGCAGGCCATATTGGAGGGGGTTGATCTACAGAAATACTCAGGGACAGGACAGCAATGTTAGTAAGGTTTTCATGGGTCTGCTGTGAGAGGGGGTCTTAATTGGAGGCCTGGCTGGAAGGGTGTGTCCACAAGAGACTGTGGGGGTGGGAAGCACTGTTAGCAAGTTAGGTAGGGAGTATTGGTGCTACCTGTTGGTTCCTGCAGGTTTCTGTGTCTAGGCTAGGGAGTACAGGAGGGAAATGGTGCCTGCCAGCTCCTTTGTTCCTGGAGAAGTCTCCTAAGGATCCCTGCCCTTCCCGCACATTCTTGGAGATTAGTAAATACATCTCCCTCTCATATACTCCAGGTGTTTTTCAAACTGCTGCTTCTGTGCTGTATCTCAGGGGGCTGTTTGTTGTGCTTTCTCTTTAAGGGCAGGGACTCAGTTTCCTCTTCCCCTCCAAGCTCACCCAGAGCTAACCCATTGACATTTAAAGTTCTGGGTTTTAAGCCCTGCTAATTATAAAAACTAATGAAATTTAGGCCCTCGGATTTTCAAAGCCCAATGTTATAGGTTGGTCTTCCCCATGCAGACTCTCTGGTGTGAGAGTCTGTTTCTATTTCATCTCTGTGCCAGCAGCTCCCTCCTTCCCACGAACGGCTCAGGGGCTCTTTATTCCCAACCATGTCTCTGCCCTTCCTACCCTCTTCAATATGCCCACTTCTCTACATTTAGCTGTGAAGAGTCTGCTCTGCCAGTGAAAGGGTCATTTTCTGGGTTATTTACACTCATGTGTCTGTTGTCTAGTTATATCCGAGGGACAAGATGAGCATAGGGCCCTCCTACTTTGCCATCTTCCCTGAAAGTCTTGTAATTCTTATTATTATCTTAAACTGCTGACTGTCACAGAAATAACCAAATTTCCTTGTCAACTGAATTGTAATGAACTCTCATCAGATCTTTAACCATGGGAATTTTAAGTCTTTTATCATTTACAAGCAGTTATATTTTTACTCAGATATTTTTACAAAAGTGTTCCCACAAAAAGCCTCATCGACAAGGAGATTCATGAAAAAGAGTCTAGCATACAGTTTTATGATAATTTTAAGGTCATAAAACTACACTGGGTAAACATTTCCAGAACTCATGGAAAAACTGGATTCAAGCAAAACAAGAATTAATTACTTGGGACTGATTAAACTGAAGAGGGTGATTATAATTTTTATAACTTTTTGTTTGGACATTGCTGATTTTTAAAAATATTTTCTTTTTCCTGATGTAAAGAAACCTTTTCTCTTAAGCTAACTGATTTGTAACAGTTTGGTAAATTGCACCTTTGTAAGCAGAACTGAAGCATTTACCTTTTTTTCCCCTACCTGATCCTTCCAGAATTTAGAAACTCTCAGGGAGTGTTCTTATATTTTCATGGCAGTATAGTTATTTGCATAAGTTCAATAAGAATCTGTTTTCTTCATAACAGCAACATTGGAAACATTGGTTATAATACCAGGGCTTTGACTGAAATGTCACATCTAGAGAAACACGCATAGACTCAGATATGACCAGACAGCTTTAAGGAGCTAAAGCTGACTTTATGGAGCCAATAAAGCTTCTTGGGAAAACAGCCTGATACCTTGCTTACAAGATCCCCAGCAGCCTTACCCAAGTAAGCAAAGAAAGTTACTTCCTGGCATATGCTAGAATCTCAAGATATTTTGGGGACTCGAGAAGAGAAGAAGTAACCCAAATCTACAGGTATTATAGACAAATCTGGTGGCAAATATTTGGCTTGGCTTCTTGGCCTCAAGAAGCTGTTAAAAGTTCAAGCCAGAGATTCCTTATGAAAAGTAATAGCAAAGCAGATTTAAAAGAGCCTATGCTATATGATGAATCACTATTTTCTTGCACTTATATAAATATCAGGCCACGTTCATTAAAACTTAACTTACTTTAAATACAAATTAGTCTTATTTAGGCTATTTAGGCTAACTTTGAAAACAAGGGTGACTTTAGAGAGAAAAATTATGTTTCAGTAACACAATTTTGTGTTTGAGGTTTTGTTTAGTGCCAATAAACTAGACTAGATCCTGGATTTTTCTAGTTTCCCCCAATGTCTGAGTACAACTCTGAAAACTAACATTTCCAATTTCCTCCTATCCTTTAGACTTGGAATCATGGAAAACTAAAACTGACTTTTTCTTTTTTAAAGATTTTATTTACTTATTTGAGAGACAAAGAGAGCATAAACAAGAGGAGAGGCAGAGGGAGAGGAAGAAGCCGACTCCCGACTGAGCAAGGAGCCTGACATCAGGCTCGATTCCAGGACTCTGGGAATATGACTGGAGCCAAAGGCAGACACTTAATAACTGAGCCACCCAGGCGCCCCTGCCCTTTTTTTTTCCAAGCCCCACAAACTGAATATGAATGACCTGATGGGAAATCACCACAATAGCTCACATATAGACAGTCTTTGTGCCTGTTGCCCTCTGGGCCACTCAAGGGTTACCAGACACATTTAAATTACAAACCAGGGGACAACTGGCTGGCTCAGTCAGCAGTGCATGCAACTCATGATCTTGGGGTCATAAGTTCAAGCCCCACACAGGATACAGAGTTTACTTTAAAAAAAAATAAATTAATTAAGGGCACCTGGGTGGCTCAGTGGGTTAAAGCCTCTGCATTCAGCTCAGGTCATGATCTCTGGGTCTTGGAATCAAGCCCTGCATGGGGCTCTCTACTCAGCGGGGAGCCTGATTCTCCCTCTCCCTCTGTCTACTGCTCTGCCTACTTGTGCTCTCTCTCTGTCAGATAAATAAATAAAATCTTTTTTTTAATTAAAATTAAAATAAATTAGAAACCAGGAAAATCTGTGAAATTGCAGCTCTCTGTTCTCACACACTCTGAAGATGCTTCAAGCCTGACATCTATATGGTTGGTTGTGGATGGGCCAAGCTCCACAGACCTAGAGGGTCCCTGCTGCCCAAGGCTAGCCGACCAGGTATGTTCTGTGCACGTACAGACCATGCAGGACAGGTTAGGCAGGAACCTGAAACAGAGCAAGTATCCAGAAAAGGTGACTCATGGAAGCAAGCTCTTGGAGGTTTATTCCATCTGCCTAATTCCAAGCCTTAACCTACACACATATTCTCCTGAATGTGCAGGAATCTGGACTGCCCTGTCAGGGCAAAGCTGGGAAGACTGACAAGGATCCTCCAATAACAAGACACATGGGAGCCTGGAGAAGTTCTGGACCTCATCAGCCAGCCAGTCCAAAAGGGGACTGCCTATTGCCAGGTTAAAGCTGCCACCTCAGGAAGATTTTTAGGGAAGGCCTTTTGTGCCCTGAAACTGCTCAGGGCTTAGGGTTTAGCCAGAGCTCCGCAGGCCTGGAGTATTCCCTATAGCCCAAGGCCAACTGGCACAAGTCAAACAATGCATGTGCAGACCGCACAGGTCAGGGTAGCCAGGGACCTGGAAGAGGGCAACGTCCAGCCAGGCCAGCTCACAGGAGGGAGCTATTTGAGGTACCTGGCATCTGCTTAATTCCAAGTCCTGACCTCACAAATGCACATATTCCCCCTGAAAGCAGAGCTAGAGGAATGTGGACCACCTGGCCAAAGCTGGACCATGTAGGTTGGCTGGAATATCCTCCAATAAGAGACACCAGGGAGCCTTGTTTGCTGCAGAAGCCTGGGACCCCAGCACACAGTAAGTACACAGGAGAACTGACTGTCACTCATTTCTGTGGCTGCCTCCAAGTGATTTTCCAGAAGTGGGCTCCCTCCACCCTTGAGGCAATGCATGTGGCTGGTGACAGTCCCAGCTGCCCAAGGCCTGCTCATCGTGTGTGTATACTGGACACATGTGAGCCACATAGGTCAGGATAGCTGGGGACCTGAAACACAGCAATGTTGGGTAAGGCCAAGTCTCAGAAGCAGAATATTAGAGGCACTTGACACCTGCTTTAATCCATGTGCTCACCTCCATAAGCGCACCAACTGTCCCTGCCGTCTGCTTTGTTTGTGGAGGCAAATCATGCTCAGATTATTTCTGTCTTTTCCAACAATGCATTTAACTCTGGTTCACTGTGCAAATTTCATAAGCTCATAGAGTATAGGATGGTATTTTAATTTACCAATAAAGGGACCCCTGGGTGGCTCAGTTGGTTAAGGTCTGCCTTCGGCTCAGGTCATGATCCCAGAGTCCTGGGATCAAGTCCCTCATTGGGCTCCCTGCTCAGTGAGGAGCCTGCTTCTCCCTCTGCCTGCTACTACCCCTGCTTGTGTTCTCTCTCTCTGACAAATAAATAAATAAGATCTTTTAAAAAAATGATGATAATGATTTACCAATAAAGAAATAATATAGTCCAAAGCGATGTTAGATTAATCACACTATTATCCAGGCAAAGGGAGGTGACGGGAATAAAGTCAAATGTTGTTGTTGTTTTGTACCTTTATAGGACTTGGCACTCAGGAGAAACGATTTAGCCCACTGAGGGCTGCTGTCCAGTTGCCAGCGTCAGAGTTAAAGTCCCAGATTGCCAGAGCATGTTGCTAGGAAACATGGGTTCTGATGATGATAGTCAAGGGGACATTTTTTGAGGCCTATGGCTTTCACTACTACCAGCAAGTCACCTTTACTGCACCAAGAACTAATTACCCCAAGGCCTCTGGAGAGCTTATTTGATCAGCAAAGTGTAGACTTGCCCAAAGAGAACACTCTTGTATGGTCCTCACAAGTCCCAGTGTTCATAGTCTATATGTCCCTTGTCATAGGGCTTCCTCCTATGTGTTCATTGATGAGTCCCCAGCAAGGCCCCTCAGTAGGGGGCTACTGAGTTCTTATGGGTAAGAACAGATGAGATGATGACATCCTGACAGAACTTAACTCTTACATCAAAACATGACTTCTAAAAATTTTTGTATGTCTTTGTCGTAACCAAATGGATCTCCAATCATATCAAATCAGGACATGACAATCCACCCTGTGATTTCAAGTCACTCACACACCAATTAATACTAAAGCTTAATGCCCTCTACAAATCCAAGTTCACAAAAATGACAATCCACCCTGTGATTCTACCTCACTTACAATCTTGATCACACACATTCGGTCACATTTTGTATTTCTCCTTTGCACATTCTTCTACACCATAGTTTCATTGCCAGTTTAAGCAGAACAATGAAGGCTCCAACATGGTACCATATCCAGTCACCAACTGACCACAAGTTAACCTTCTTAAAGCACTCAGTTCAGCTTCCTTAACAATTAAGTTTCCATAGAAAGAGAATGTTTATAAAGCTCCAGTGGTTACAAGCTTGTACAGTTCTATCAAGCAAGTTCAATTGCCATAACATAATTCAAGGCTGTTGTTATTTCAGGAAATGCATATTTTTGTGTTTTTAACATCTGTAAAGTTATTTGGCTTTATCAGTAGTATCTTCCAAATGTTTCTTAAGTTTTCTAATGTGTGATTTACATTTGTTAGATTTCATTTAGGAGGTTCAATGTGAAATATTTCTTTGATTATTATAATAATTCCTTCCTATTGACCTTGAATAATATCTTTTTCCCTCTGTCGTCACATTTGTTACCTGTCTTATTTTTATACATGCCATCATGTTGTGTTTCTTATTTTCCCTTGGACTCCAAAAGGATATGATGTGGGGTTTGGTTTTGAGTCTACTACCCTGGTGTAATTTCCCTTATTATATATAACTCACGGAGGAGGCATCAAGGCCATAGTCACAGATACTAGTACTATAGATGTAGCTGTAGCAAAGGCATTTTGATTTTGTTCCACCCACATACTCTTAGGAACATGGTTTTCTTCTATCATAAGTATTGCCCTGAGATTATAACCAGTCTAAGAGTATTCCACGTATCAACTGTTCTTAAGTGCAACAACTAACAATCCATAGTTTGAGAAACACCTTTTAGGCCATTTTATAGTATTTTTTTAGTGTTTTCTCCCACTGCTTTGTGTCAAATTTCCATTGCTCTGTTTACTTCCTTTATGGTTTGTAAACCACACTCAGTTATGATTTTTAATGTAGTACTGATTTTATTTCTATGTGATGCTGCCGGGGCTTGTGTGTTAAATTGAGATTGTTTGATTTCAAACATTTTTTTAAGATTTTTTGTATTTATTCATTTGACAGAGATATAGAGAGACAGAGCATGAGCAGGAGAGGTAGAAGAAGAGGGAGAAGCAGACTCCTCGATGAGCTGGGAGCCCAATATGGGGTTCTATCCCAGGACCTGGAGATCATGACCTGAGCCAAAGGCAGATACTTAACCATCTGAGCCACACAGGCACCCCGGTTTCAAACATTTTTAAATTTAATATGACTCCATGGACTTGGAATTGAGAAAACATGGCTGCCCTTGTTCCTTCAGTTAATTCCCCTACCAGTCCAACAAGGACCTGTAAGGGTTTCTTTCATTTTAGCAAATCTGGTTTGGCCTAGGTTGTAAATTGGGCATAAATGAAGATGGATAAAACTGAACGTGGTTTGGCGATCTATATCTGGCTTGAAAGTCCTTTGTGTTAAATTTCAGGATTTAGATTACTGTTGTAGGTTTTAACACGATCAAGAGTAGTTTTATTATGGGCGTCTGGATGGCTCAGTGGGTTAAGGCCTCTGCCTTCAGATCAGGTCATGATCTCAAGGTCCTGGGATCAAGCCCCACATCGGGCTCTCTGCTCAGCGGGGAGCCTGCTCCCCCCTCTCTGCCTGCCTGCCTGCTTGTGATCTCTTTCTCTCTGTCAAATAAATAAAATCTTTAAAAAAAAAAAAAGTGGTTTTATTATCACAGGATCCCATATTCTTGGGACAGACATCTGTGGTATGAGATTGACGCCTGATGTATATCATCAAGGATAATGATAACTGTTAAATGCTAAGTTTCCTGTGTCCTCTGTACACCTTCCAAGATTTCCCTGTTCTTGTAAACTCTGGACATAGTGCCCATGGGTCTATTGTTCATTTTCTAATAGGTGAAAATGGATTAAACAGAGCAAGTTGAAAGTGTAGTAAAGGATCAATTTTTTTGCATGTTTATATTTAAAGATATAATTACCCTTTCTGTATTTTTTACAATAAATAACTCCCTTTTTTTTTTAACAACTAAATGCTAATCGTAGAATGAATCAGAAATTAAATTGGTGTTATATTCACACAGTCTCTGCCTGCGTTAGGTGCTGTACTCAATTCCATAATATAAGGGAAAAGTACAAAAGTCAGTACCTGGTTGTCTTAAATGCTGGGTTATAATAACGAAGAGCCAGTTAGTAGTTCAGGCTGATCTTTATCCTCCAAGTCAAGGTCTAAGTGAGGGTGTGGTTTGAGATCTTTGCTGCTTCTTGCAGATATTGACGTAGAGATTTCCACTACTTCAGCAGCTTCAGTTAATGTTGGGTTTCTCCACTGACTGGAAGGTTTCCCAGTGAGTAGATGGTGCAGATAGCAAAGGGTGGAGTGGAGGGGTTGGGCTTGGTGCTGCTGGTGATGTTGGTGACTCTGGTGAGCTCTCGGGTGCAATAAGGTGATGAGGATGACGATCTGTAGAAGTAGTAGAGGATGCCAGAGACAGTGGAGTTGTATCTGGATGAGAAGGTGGAGTTCTAATTTGGAATGGTTGTACCCCTGCTGTTGCTGGAGCTTTGAGAAGAGCGTTCATGGCTGCAATGATTATGCTCTCTAATAGTAAGCAACAGGCAAAATAATATGTCCAGCAAGCAGCAGGCTGCACTGATCCACTTAGAGACATGGACGGGGTAAAGGTGCGTAATGGAGTCATGCTTGCAACAGTCATGTGCAAACACAACAGTTTGATAGTGTCCTATAAAACTTTAATTCTTTCTTCTTGTTGTTCTTACCACTCAAGGAAATCTAGAATTATGGTGGCCATTAGTGCCATTATTGGCCCACGCATAATTGTCCTGCATCATGCCTGAGTATTTGGCATCTACTGTTGATACAAAAAAAGATGGTGTTCTCCATGCCTGAAATTTTTATAGAGAAAGCCTCTTATTTTCTATAATTTGATGTAATGTGCCTTTTCTTCAGTCACCCAGTAGGATTTCTTAGTGGCAGGTGCTACAGCTTCCCCAGAACTATATGTATTTCATTGTTCTTTAATTAGTATTTTCCCTTTTAATTTAGATGTTGGGGTGTTGTTAGTGCTAGTTTTCATCTCTGTGGGTGCCTGTAGTCTTCATTCAATGGAAGTTTTCCATCCTTTCTATATCTGTGGTTCAGGGATCTTGCCACCTCCCAGATCGTTTGAGTTCAAGTTTTTATATCTAGATTGTTTGTAAACAACTTCAGCTTTTGCTTGAGTCAGCCACTATACATTTCAGTGGATCCGAGGTGGTTTGTTGTAAGATGAGTAGATGTTCCATATTAAGTCCTGTCTCTTAGCCCATTCTTGTATTCATTTTCCCATGAAGTGGGTGCCCTGATCTGAGTTTATGATGGTTGGGATACCATAACAAGCAATCGAGATTTCCAGTGATCTGATGGTGGATTTTTTATCATCTTTCCTGACCATGTGTCTACAGTGGCACACACATATAATTTATTTTCTGATATAGGCAAGGGTCCTCTACCATCAATTTGTATAATTTGGAAGAGTCTGTCAGCTTTGAATTTATCTGGAGTATTCATTTGAAATGAAAATACAAAAATTTGAGCAATTCTTGCATTTCTTGATTTGAAATCAGAGGTGTTTGGTGGTGATGTGCATGTTTATTTCCTCTAACCATGTGCTGGTGCCACATGGGACAGCATGACCTGTTTGGTGATGTGCCCATGCAATGATCCTATTGTGACATAGCTGAGTGTTCTGGTTTTATGCTCCATTCTTCTTGCTTATGTATGGTTTTGCTTTGAATTAGTTTCCTCCTTATCCATGAATCACTGTGTTCTTAAAGTTAAATTTAAGGAATCTTTGCCTCTTTTGTTTTTCTTAGTGAGTTTATCTACCTAGTTATCAAATTTGGTTACTTCAGAGTTGTCTTTTTGATGTGCAGGGACACGTATGATGAATACGGAGATGTCAGCCAGTACTGATTTCTGCCACATGTCCTTACCCTGTTTGTTCTTATTTCCCATTTTCCAGGCATCTCTGCCTCTGCCACATTCCCAACCAAAGAGCTCTTCCAGTAGCTACTATGCAAGGGTCTGAGAAAAGATAGACCTCATTCTGATTTTCCTCAAGAGATTGTTAAGTCAACATATTGTACCGATTCTCCTGAAACTAATTCTGTCAGTGTTAGAACATCATTAGTCTTCAGGGCCAAAGCCTGCCAGCTCCTCTGGATGGTGTCATAGAGGCTGGTCCTCTGTAAACCACACATTGCTGAGAGTCATGGTCCAGGATGGTCCCCATTGCTCTGCTGCTCCAGCTCAGATAGGCTCACCCCTCAGAAATTCTGGCAAGTCCTCTACTGGCATGGATTATATTTTCTCACTTCATGCAGAGGGTCAGTCCTCCTTCTGTATTACCCAGTCTGAAACTTGCCATTTCCATGTTAGGACTTTATGGTCAAAAGTAGTCCTCCTCTGTTTGTCAGGGGTTTACTTTACCTGCTTCAGAACAAGTTGTTGGAGTTTAAGTATCATTGGTTTATTTTCTGTTAGTGGCTCTGTAATCTGTAGGGCCTCAAAGAGTGCCTGAATGAAACTTTCACTTGGTTGCTATCTGTTCTCAGCCATGGGAACTTCTTTTTTTTAAAGATTTTATTTATTTATTTGTTTGTTTGTTTGTTTGAGAGAGAGAGAGAGATCACAAATAGGCAGAGAGGCAGGCAGAGAGAAAGGGGGAAGCAGGCTCCTGGCCGAGCCGAGAGCCCAATGCGGGGCTCGATCCCAGGACCCTGAGATCATGACCTGAGCCGAAGGCAGAGGCTTTAACCCACTGAACCACTCAGGCGCCCCACCATGGGAACTTCTTAGTCTAAAATGCATCTGGGTAAAAATTTGGGGTCCTGATGATTCACAGATCTATACCCCTGAAGCACATAATACATTATATGTTAATAAAGAAAACTGGGGTCCTATGGTGTTTTAGTCCATGGTGAGCCTGTTGATAATCTTTGAGAGTATAATTACTCTAGTTTATGTTGAGAGTCCTGATTATTGGCTGGTGCCAGTGTGTTTAAATTTCTGGCAGCATTTTTCAAAGAGAGCCATCCTTTGAATCTCTGTCCATTTAAATTCCCTATTCTTCCCAGTTATTTCATAAATATGTCTTAACATCACCCCCATATGTGGTATGTGGTACTTCCAGTATCCAAACACTGCTATCCTTTTTTGAGCTTCTTTTGTAGTAGAAGTTGGTATGCAATCTGTTTTGTTTATTATTGGGTCTGGTATTTTTCTGCCTTCAGAGACCAAATTATTGGAAGACAGATTTTACTGTAGTGTGGAGTCCTTGGCCCTTACTGGGTTGATTGTTCTGTGAGTATAAGGAATTCAATAAACTTAATTTTGACCCTAGTCTGTCTTCCAAGGAATCACCAGAAATAAGGAGGTCATCAGGATAAGAAATACTGGTTTGTGTGTGCGCTGTTCTCATCCAAGGCCTGGATGTCTTGTGTTGGGTTGTGGGCTGTTAAGCTGTCGTGCAAACTAGTAAACTGGTATTTTCTGCCTTCCTGTGTGAATGCAGTCATGGGTTGGCTCTCCTGGTTAATTGGAACAGCAAAGAACATGTCAGATAAGTCTATCACTCTGTAGTAAGTTCCAGGTCCAGTGGTGATATTATGATAGGCTTCCCACATCACTGTGACCTTGTGACAGTGGGGGTGCTCCCACTGGGGGTGGTCCCTCAATTTGGGGAGAGTGTTTAAGTTCCTATAATCTACTATAAATCTATAGGACCCATCTGGCTTTTTAATAGATCAGATTGCCTTACTGTATGGTGAAATAGTAAACACAATACTAAATTCCTTTAGGGGTTTCTGAGTGTTTTCTTCGAGTATGTTCTATTACATCCATTCTAAGAATGTTTCCCAAATCAGGACCTCTAAGGCATTTAGTTTTAATGGGTGGTCTGTCATCAGTTGTAAGGAAACTCTGGCCCATGTCCTTGGGGTCAAGTTTTCTCCTAATCCTTCCCTTTTTATCATTAAAGATTTCTAAATTAGTAGAATATCCTTGCATCATTGTTACTTGGGAGCCTGTATCTAACAACAAGGTGTTATACATAGTATTTTTATTTATAAATGAGGTTTCTACTGATAATGGTCAGTAGACCCATGAGCCAATGCTTCCTTTGGCTGTCAGTGGCTTGTCCATTAATGGGATTAGGTTTTATAAAGGGGTTAGTATTTATGGTAAAGGAATTAGTGGGTCTATATGTGGGTTTATTTTCTGTAGGTCTATTTACTCTCAAATGTTGGTTGCTTCCATTTCTCTGTCACTTACCTAGTTCCTGGGGTTTCTATTCGGGTTTCTATTTTGATAATTTGTTTTGAAGAGTGGTAGTGTAAGTCGCTTTGGTCTATTTTGATGGGGACTATTCACATGAGGTGTAGGCCTGCTTTGCCTATACACATGGATGTTATCTTGGTTTATTTCCTCCGCTGTTCTTACCAAGTCAACCAGTTCTGTTTCTGGTGCCAGCAAACAGTAGATAATGCAGTTCTGTCCTGTGGGGGCACAGCTTTTAGATTCACCTTTTAATGTGTTCTCTTGCTTCATATGCAGAGGTGAGCGTCCCCCCCCTCACGCGCAGTCTCTACTCTGTGAGCTGGCCTTGGGCTGCAGGGGCACTCCAGGCCTGTAGAGCTCAGATAAAAAAAACACTAACCACCTGACTGGCCTCAGGGTAGAGACAGCCCCACACTCTGAAAGCTTTCTGATGTTCCATTTTGAACTGGGGATTTTTCGTCTCCATTTGGACTGGCTACCCTGATGGAGTCCTGGGCTTCTCCAGCAATCAACCTCCCAGGTATCTCTTCTGGGACAGGACCCCTAACCATCTCATGTGGCCCTTCCAGCTCTGTCTTCAAGGGAAATATGCGCATTTGTCTAGGTTCAGGCTTGGAATTAGGTGGATGCCAGCTCTCCCTAATGACCTGCTCCTGTGACTGTCCCTCTTCAGCTACCCTCCCTTGTTTGCATGCCCAGTCACCTTGACTTGGATACCTGTGCTTGCGCAGTTAGCACACTGTCAGTTGGCCTGGGGCTGCAGGGTGCTTTCCAAATCTGTGGAGCTCCAGCTGGACCCCAGTGCCCTGAATGGGCCCGGGATATAGGGAGCCCACACTCTAAAAATCTTTCTGAGGCTATGTTTTAAAATGGGTGTCTTTTCTTGGATATAAGAAGCCTTGTAATTGGGCACATGCCAGGTATTGCCGATAGTTTGCTAGGATGCAGCCTCTCCCTGCAAGGGCCCCACAGGGCCAGGCTGCCAGTAACAGCGACAGGGTACATGTGCGCATGTGCTGGCTTCTCGGGTTAGGTAACCAGGGACCTCGAGAAAGTCATGAAATGGGAAAGGCAAGGTCACAGTGATGTGGCAAACAAAGGGGAAAGAAAAAATTAAATTTGCGTGAAACCTCCAGTCCTTTGACAAATACTAGAGGCAAACAGAGTAAGACAGTCCTCTGGGAAACTCCCAACTGTCTTAATGTTAATGCCTTGCTAGAGGGAAAAACAACCCTAGCTTGACAATAGCTAGGCCCCCAGGATCTGTAAGTCTTCTTTAACATATGAAAATTCCTTCAGAAACTCCCTTCATCTCTACTCTCCAAGATACATTTTAGAAATTATCCTGTAAACCTGTGGCCCACTGATATTCATCTGAAGGGTCTCCTGACTGAGGGTTTACTAAACAGTAATAAATGACCTTTTCCTAACAGTAGCTAGCCCCCTAAGGTCCTGGAAACCTTGTTTCCAAAATACCTTGGGAGGGTTATGCTGTCGTTGACCCCCTCCCAACTTGAAAGTATGTAATCAGCCACTCCTCACAACCCCAGTGCTGCTCTTTCTGCCCACCGTTCCTGTCCCCGTGCTTTAATAAAATCACCTTTTTGCACCAAAAACATCTCAAGAATTCTTTCTGGGCCATCACCTCCGAACCCCAGCCTTCAAACCACATCAGAAGGAGTGGGCCTTTGGGAGTACAGGCATCATTTTCATTCCAAGCCCTATCCAACTCAAATGGGCATATTACCCTGAAGGCAGAGCTGGAGGAAGCTGGAATGCCTTGCCAGGGCAGGGCCCAGCAGGGTAGCTGGGTATCCCCCCAAGAGAGCTGCATGAACCTTGCTGCATCCTGCATGCAGATTAGGCAGCAGGTTCAACTAGGAACTGACTGTCACTGCTTTGAGCTGCTACCTCAGAGTAGTTATCAGAAGGTTGGGTTCCAACCAGCCTGGAAACTATGCAGTCCTTTGGGGCCAGTCCCAAGTTTCCTAGGCCTGGAAGGTTCTGGCTGCCCAAGGCCTGCTGAAAGACTACTGGGCATAAGGAGACTTCACAATTCAGGGTCGCCAGCTATGTGGAATGGAAGGATTTGCAAATGCTGACTGACAGATGTCGCTTGGGGAAGCAGGGTATGGCCCATCTCAAACCTTAGCCTGTGTATTTCCCCTGCAGGTGCCATTGAATCATTTGGGTTCCCTGATTTGGGAGAAACCTGGAGCCTTTTGAGACAGAGGGTCCAAATGAGGACTCACCCAATTTGCTGCTGCCAGATCAGAGTGATATTAAGGGGGTGGGCTCACACCACCCCAGGGACTGCAGTCCTTTGGGTCCTTGTCCTAGCCCCACAGGCCTGGAGGGCTTTGTCTAGCCAAAGTTTGCTGAAGGGGCACGGGGAGGGGAGTACTGTGCATGCGCAGTTAAGCACTTAAGGGTGGCCATCGTCCACCAAGGAGGTGAAACTTAAAAAAGGCATTTTATTTGGGGTCTCAGAATTGCAGTTCGGGGAATACAGATTACCCGTGCAGGCAAATCCAGGTGAGCGGCTTTGGGTTACTGGACCAACTAGTCTATTGGCGGAAACAAAGGAAACTATTCCTGGTATGCATTAATTAATTATCCCATGCTCAGAGAGTTCCCACCAACAGTTTTATGGTCTAGATATCAGTGATCCTGAATTTTAAATTGAATTTTATTTTATTATTTTTTTAAAGATTTCATTTATTTATTTGACATAGAGAGAGATCACAAGTAGGCAGAGAGAGAGAGAGAGAGAGAGAAGCAGGCTCCCTGCCGAGCAGAGAGCCCGATGTGGGGCTTGATCCCAGGACCCTGAGATCATGACCTGAGCCAAAGGCAGAGGCTTTAACCCACTGAGCCACCCAGGCGCCCCTTAAATTGAATTTTAAAGAGCAGCTGCTTGTAAAACAGTTGCCTCATCTGTCCCAGTTCAAAGGCCTTTGTGCCCAGTTCAAGAGTTTGTTAGCTCTCTGTTTTAAAAAGGAATATGAAGTTTTTCACGTATAGTTGTATAGTTTCACTCAAGGGACGTGGAACCAGGCTGAGTCTGCAGATGCTGGTCACAGGAGACGGCTCTTAGAGGACAGGGGATGCTTAATGACAAGCCCCAGCCAGCACATGTGTGTTTACCCTCCCCCCTCCCAGAAGGTGCAACGGGAGGATACCGGACTGCATGGGCAGAGGGGTGAACAGGAAAAGCTGAAGAGAAGAAAGAGTGAATGTATGGGGGGTGGGGGAAGGCTTCAGCTGTAGCTGGCTTCTAACCTCAAATGCTGAGACCTGCACCCCCTCACCCCCTCTCCCAGCACACTATAGGTGATGGGGTGGTACCCAGCCGTCTTGGTGTGACTGGTGCAGAGTTGGAACCCTGGGGCTTGGGTTTGAATGTGAGTCCTAACTGAGAAAGGACCCCCCCATGCTGGTTATAGTAGCAACAATGTGGGGGTGTGCCTGTTGGACCCAGCGGCTTCCCCCTGTTCTGTCACCTGAGCAGGAAGGCAGAGCTGCATGGGCGCTACCACTTTGGAGGACACCCACTCTGAGGCAGTGAGACTCCACCCAGGACCTGGAATCAGCGGCCCCTTCCCACACCCACTCTGAGGCTCCCAGTCCCACCCAGAGAAGAGAGCCTGTGACTCCTTTACCCTTTTCCTTTGTTGACAGAGGGTCACTTGGGCTCACTTTTTGGGCATCCATTCTTTTCCAGCCTCTCACCTCACGGCAACTCCTGGGGCCAGGAAGCCCTCCCTGTAGGGGCCTCAAGGGGTCACCGGCATCCTTCCAGTTGGAGCTTAAGCTTGCAAAACACAAGGGCTCCTGCTGATCCTTATTTCCCTGGGCAAACCTGTGAGAGCTGATCCCAGACATCAGGGAGGCGAGCAACCTCTTGTCACTGCTCCTCTCTAATCTGCGAACTCCAAGGCTGGCCTGAATCTGGCTAGGCTTCTATACCCTGCCAAACTATCTCTCAAAACTGAAGGTGAGCAGAAGTAGTGTGGAAAGGAAGAAATTAAACCATCTCTCTTTGCAGATGAAAAATCCCAATTAATCCACACAGGGGAAAAAAAAAACTACTAGAGTCAATAAACTAACGATAAAGTTGTAGGGTAGAATATGGACAAAAATCAGTGGTGTCCCCATCCACTAGCAAAGAACACTCTGAAAAGGAAATTAAGAAAACAATGCCAGTTACAAGAGTACTCGAAAGAATAAATTATCTAGGAATAAATGTATTCAAGGAGTCAAAAGACTTGTACACTGGAAACTCTACAACATTGCTGCAAGCAGTTAAAGAAGGCCCAAAGAAGTGGAAAGGCACCCTATGTTCTCAGTTTGATGGGTTTCATGCCATGAAGGTGAAGGTGACAGTACCACTCAAAGTGGTTTGCTGACTCAACACAAGTCCTAGTGACTGTTTTCCTTCATTTTCTAATTGCTGTCAATCCCTTGCTCTACAATTCCTTTTAGCCATGGCAGTTTTCATCTTTTAAGTGTTCGAGTGGACTAGGGCACCTGGGCACCTCAGTCATTAAGCATCTGCCTTCAGCTCAGGTCATGATCCTGGGGTCTGAGATCGAGCCCCACTTCAGGCTCCTTGCTCAGCGGGAAGCCTGCTTCTCCCTCTCCCATTCACCCTGCTCCTGTTCCCTCTCTCACTCTGCCTCTCTCTGTCAAATAAATAAGTAAAATCTTAAAAAAAAGAGAGAGAGAGAAAGTGGACCTTTTTGATATGTTCCACTTATCAATTTAGTGTCTTAAATCTATGGACTACAGTTATAATACACGTTTGAATGTCTGCCTTTGGTGATTCTAACATCTGTGTCAGCTCTAGGTCATTTTCAAGTGATTGATTCATCTCTCCTCTCTTAAGAGTCATTTCCCCCAGCTCTTCACATACCTCAAAATCTTTGATGGAAGGCCAGACATTCTGAAGTTTACTATATTGGTTGCTGGTTATTTTTATATCAATTTTATTACTTTTATATAAATCTCCTATGAATTTCGAGCTTCACTCCGGGATGCCTTTAAGTTATTTGGAAACAGTTTGATCTTTTACAGTCTCGCTTTTATAATTTAAGTGGTCCTGAGCAGTGCTCAGTGGAGGGCCAATTAGTTCCCATGACTGAGGCAAGACCTTCCTGAGGTCTCCACCCACACCCCATGAGTGATGTCAGGTGTCTCTCCTTCAGTCTCTCTGTTGGGAACAAGCACCATTCCAGCATTGTGTGAGTGCTGGGCATTGTTCCCTATAATCTTTTCAAATGATTACCCGACCACTGTGCCTGCCCCCCACCCCCGCCTGTGTATTTTCCTTACTTAGAGGTGCTGTTCAGGACATTCTGCAGGCTGGCTGGGCCCCCTAGACAAATCTTTCCGACTGACTTTCCCCAGCTCTCTTCCCCCTGGCACTCTGTCCTGTGGACACCAGCTACCTTTGCCACCCGCACCACCCCCACCCCCGAACTCTCAGTGTCCTCAACTCCGTGAGGTCCGCTGGGTGCCTCTTCAGTCTCCCCTCCCCCCCCAACCTTGCTTGGAAACTCGCTCTAGGCAGTAAATTAGAGCAATTGCAGGGCTCACCTGTTTGTTTTCCATCCCTCAGGAATCACTATCTCCTTTGCCTGATGTCTAATATCTTGAAGATCTATGTTTCATGTCTTTTGTCTGTTTTTGTTGTTTTTGTTGTTTCAGGTAGGAGGGCAAATCCAGTCCCTCTCACTCTGCAATGGTGTGGCAACCCTATGTTAAAATCCAAGTTGGAAAATATCAATATAGATTCTGAATAGAGACTTTTACAGAGTACAGAAGCCAGCCAAAGCCAGGATGAAAGTGTCACCAGCTAGGCCCCAAGATCTGACCTTTACTGCCTACCTGCTCATACTCACTGACTTTTGTCCCACATTTTTCCTTAAGCTCTTCTTTCCAGTTTATCTCTTATCTCAGGCAAATGAAAGTGAAAGCTCACTCAAAGGTTAGAGACTTCCCCAACCTGACCACCCAGTGCAGTTTGAACTGACTCACGCTTGCACAGATAGGCTATGGAGTGACCTGTAGAATGATGGACTGCTTTTACCTCATTATTATGACAGTAATATTTCTATCCAAGGATGAGCCTAAGGCTCATTTACATAACATACAATGTATGTATAGGCAGGTTTCCTTAAAGCACAAGCACAACCTTATGCCCACCTCTCCGGATGATGACAAGGCTTCCCTATCTAAATGTTACAGGATTTCTACTCTGTTGATGCCTGCCATTCTCAGTCACACCACTTGGAAGAATGAAGAGGTAGACCAGACAGACTGATGGACAGCAAAGCAAGGTTCATTGAGCGATAATAAATCAATATTACAAAGCTCCCAAGGAGAGTTGCCACTGGAGTTCCTACATCTAGGGATTTTTATGGGCTGTTGTAATCTGATTAACCCTCCCTGAGACTGTCATCCAATCAGCTTTTTGTCACCTATCTATCATCATCTGGGTAAGGGCGGAGGGCTCCTCCCTATACCAGAGTGGGGTAAAATCCTTTTAAGGGTGGTTTCTTCTTAGGGCAGGCCTCCAGTCCCTAACTGCCTGTCTTCCAACTATCCTTCATCATAGATATTCATCCTAACCCTAAATGAAAGGAGCTCATCCACTCCTGCTTGGGAGTCTTGGCTTTGGAAGCCACTCCCAATGATCTTCTTTGCTGCAGATGAAGTTTTCTTTGTGTAACAACTTAATCTGGTGCAATTTCTGACTCACCATGGAGCAAACTCGAAGTGGT
Source organism: Procyon lotor (assembly GCA_028646535.1). Classification (NCBI taxonomy): domain Eukaryota; kingdom Metazoa; phylum Chordata; class Mammalia; order Carnivora; family Procyonidae; genus Procyon; species Procyon lotor. Next base: position 50,306,994 of record CM053603.1, read on the forward strand.
TTGCTTACAAAACCCCGAAGTAGGAAAAACCCTTAAAGCTTGTATTTAAAAAGTACAGTGCCAGTTCAAGGGAGAGTTTTTGCTTGACTCTCTTGGGGAGTTCAGAAGCCCCTTCTCCCTTGTCCAGGAGCTGAGATGATGGAAGTCTCTAGAAAATCCGTGGCGAAAGCTGGTCTTGCCAGTGGTCAAGTCCCTTGAAAAGCATGTCAGCCTTGATCGTTTCTCTCAAGGGACCTTCGAAGGAAGGATGAACATGACTACAAAGTGGCCTGAGGGAAAGTCTCAGTGTTCTCTGAGGTTTTGTGGGGTATCCCTGGCTGACGCTGCACCCAGGCTAACTTCTTCATGGAAATGAAGGGAGAAACAGCAGCTTTGCCCAATCCATGGGCTGTAACATGAGCACAGAAGGAGGGGCAAAGATGTCCAAACCCTCTCCTAGGCACCTCATTGTGCGGCCCCAAAACAGACCAAGAAAGTCTTCTACGCACAGGATCATGATGGGATGCTTGCGGTCCAGGAGTGAATAGTCAAGGAAGATGTCTCCAGTGTAGTAACAGGTGGTTTTATTAAAGCACAGGAACAGTACCCTGAGAGAAAGAACTGCACTGGGGTTGGGAAGAATGACTGATGCCTTTCAGTTAGTGGGGGTTAGGGTAGCATATGCCTCTAAGGAATTTGGAAGCAAGGCTTCCAGGACCTTGAGGAGCTAGCTGCTGTTAAGATAAGGTTATTTATGGGACATCTGGGTGGCTCAGTGTCTGCTTTCTGCTCAGGTCATGATCCCAAAGTCCTGGGATCAAGTCTCTGCTCAGTGGGGAGCCTGCTTCTCCGTCTGCCTGCCACTCCTCCTGCTTGTTCTTTCTCTTTCTCTCTCTGGCAAATAAATAAATAAAATCTTAAAAAAAAAAAAAAAAGATAAGGTTATTTACTACTGTCTAGCAAAATATTAGTCATGAGACTCTTGATGTATATCAGTAGATCATATGATTTCTAACATATATCTTGGGTGGGGAGGTGAGATAAAGGAAGTTTCCAAAAGGATTTTCATGTCTTTAAGGAAGACTTTCAGGATCCTGGAGGTGGGGCTCATGTCAAACTAAGGTTGCTTTTTGCTTCTAACAAAGTACTAACATTGAGGCCATTGAGTTCCTTAAGCAAGGTCACTCTGCTTGCCTCAAATATTTGTCAATGGACTGCAAGCTGTAAGATCTCATTTATTTCTACATTTCTTTTGTCTTTGTTCCCCATATCAGACCAGACTAAAACATCCGTGTACCTCACTTGCTCAGCAGCAACAATGGGGCTGGATACCCTTTCGGACAGGGGGTATTGCTGGCTGCCCTCCTCCCGCTGAAGACCCAGCACGTATCCCCAGCACGTGTCCTCACGGGCTCCCTCCCTTCGCTGCCTGAGGCCAGTTCTTGGCCAACCCAGCCCAAACTACAGAAGGGGAGTGGCCCAAACGTCGGAATCCTGGCACTTAGATTTTATTTTTTTATGAAAAGCTGCTTCCCTTAAGTATTTAGTAATACCCCCTCCACGCTAGCATAAAGACAGTTGGCTTCTTGAACACTCATTGCCAGGGAAGAGGGTGGGGACCCCCAACTGCTGCCTCTCGTGCAGCCACATCCCACTCGTCTGGGGAGGTAGCAAGGACCTATATGTCTCACATCTCGAAAGTGGACTTCAACTACCTCCATTTTGACCTCAGTCCGTACTTTCTAATTGATTAAATTCTTGCCAGCTTATCTCTGAATTCAGGCAAAGGAGTCTGCAAGCAAAACATCCCATGATGGGAACTGAAACTAACCCCTCAAGCAATGAGGATGCCCTGAGCCAGCTAGCCACTGCTGGTGACAGTGATCAGCCTGACACTCAGCGCCCCCTTGCACGTATCCACCAACCTTTGTTCCACATCTTACCTTACGTAAACTGCGAAGCACTTTGGAGACGGTCCTTGAGACACCAGTCCAGCAGTCTTCCTGAAACTGGCATCACTGAAATCACTTCCTTTCTTGTTTCAGCACCACTTGCCTCTCTGCCCTTGGATTTCAGTGCCAGTCTGTTGCACCTCTGCACCCTGGCTAGTGTGCGACAGGTAAGCCCCAGACTGAGAGATGTGCCCTAGTGTAAATGTAGGAACTCTTCCACCCAGGACAGCTTCACACCCTCCCACTGTCCACACACAGTCACTTGCCCCCCCCCCACAACCCTCAGCACCTCTCCCTTCTCAAGCCTCCCAGCCCCACACAGCTCTTCCTAATAAAATCCAAGCAATGGCTCTGGTACTTCCACAGCCCAGGGAATTCTGCAGAGAACTATATCCTTGTGCTGCCTGATTCACATTGGTGACGTCCAGGGCCACCCCTTCCTCCAGCCCCCACCCTGCTTCCTGACCCCTGGTGTTCCTCTGGTCCTCCCCCTCCTACTCCCCCATCCCCCATCAGCCTCCTCATCCTCTCCTCTCCAATCTGATCACACCCAGGCCAGCCCCCAAACCAAACACACACACACACACACACACACACACACACACACGCGCACACACAGCAGGCCAATCCTTCCCTCATCTCTCTCTGCTCTCTCTGGCCAGAACCTGCTTTGGAGGAGACAGAGGAGGATAGCTCCACCTGAGAACCTCAGCCTCCACAGCCACAAGGCCTGGGCAGCGCCCACCTGAGGCCAACCGGGCGGATATGTGGTCAAAAGTCAGGAACCCCTGGGCACTCAGGGCTGACACCAGCCCTTCAAGATCTCCACACACTTAGAATCCAGGTGCCTGCTTCTTTACAAGGTGCGTTCTGAGGGCAGTACCAGGGCGCCCCACCGTGGCTGCCTGGGGGAGGCGCGCAAGGATCCCCGAGTTCAGGGAAGGGCAGATCCCCCATCCTGTCTACTCTCTTTAGCACCAGCTGAGATTTCACAGCAGGAGATTAGTGGGGTCCCAGGGGCCCAGACTCTCTCACTGCCTTCCCTTCCTCCACTGCTGCACACTTCTCCCAGGATGAGATTTCTGCAAAGTCGGTCCTTGGAGGAAAAAAGCCACATCTGAAAACAAAGCAAAACAATTAACTCCAAAGGACCTAGTACTTGGATAATTTTATGGTCATCCATGGAGCACTTTAAGGTTCTGATTTGCCTGTGTTGTTGTTTTTTTCTTTTTCTTTTTTTTTTTTCTTTTATTTATTTATTTGACAGAGAGAGACACAGCGAGAGAGGGAAAACAGGCAGGGGGAGTGGGTGGGAGAGGGAGAAGCAGGCTTCCCGCCAAGCAGGGAGCCCGACGCAGAATTTGGATCCCAGGACCCTGGGATCATGACCTGAGCCAAGACAGATGTTTAACTAACTGAGCCACCCAGGCATCCCTTGATTTGGCTTTGTTTTGATTTGCTCTTCTAGACTGCACCCTGGGGTAGTGTCTTAACTTGACTGTTGAAATTAGAAAAGGTATTTTTTTAGTTCCAGTATTAGTAGTTGGCACCAGAGTTAATAGTGTGGTGGTGGGAGGAACAACACCCCCACCCCCAGCTTCCTAGGAGGTCCCCATTCTAATCCCTGGAACCTGCACGTGTGTTACGTCGCATAACAAAAGTGACTTTCCCAGTGTGCTTGTATTAAGGACCCTGTGTTAAGGACCTTGTGTTAAGGATCCTGGGAGAAGGGGCGATTCTGCTGGATTGTCCAGGTGACCGCATGAGATTACACAGGGCCTTAAAATTGGATGAGGCAGAAAAGGAGGTCAGAATGATGCTGGGTGAGGACTACTCTACCTGCTTTTGCTAGGGCTGAGGATGGGGGAAGAGGCCACTAGCCAAGGATTGTGGGGGACCCCTAAAAGCTGGCGAAGGCAAAGAAACAGATGGTCTGCTTTGGTCTCCAGAAGGGAAGGCGGCCTGGCTGACACCTTGATTTTAGTTCAGTGAGATCCTTATGGGACTTCTAACCTACAGGACTATAAGATAATACATGTGTATTCTTTGAAGCCGGTAAGTTTATGGTAACTTGTTATGACAGCAGTAGAAACCAATACATGTCTAGCTCACTCGCTTGAGCAGTAATAAGATCTGTGGGATGGGATCAACCCTGCATAAATTCTGCAGGTTGTCTATCGGAGGCTCGTCTCACCTATGTGAGTGTTACGTTAAGCAATACCTCTTTTTTCCTTTCCATTCTTTTCTGTAGACTTGCACCCTCTTTCCTTCACAGAGCACATATTATGCATATTGGAAGTCATTGGAGGTCCACAGGCAGATTTTTTTTTTAAATAATGGGCTCTGTTTCAGTCACATAAGGAAAAGGATATAACTTACAAAAAGCTAAATGTTGGACAATTCTCCTCTCACATTTTTTTTTTTTTTTGCAAGTAGTTTTATTAAGGCACAGACCTACTTCTCAAATTTTCATTAGGGGAGTTTGTGACTCTATCCTGAGCAGATCTGAGGTTTACATGATACTTGTCTTAAGTGATACTGGTGGTTTTGCTGATTTTCTATCCATTCTGTGGATTCTGCCAGCGAGTTCCTGTGGGTTGACAGCCAAAGACACTCAAGAAAACACTTAACCCAACTTAACTCAACGCTTAACTTAAAGCAGAGGTTGAGGTCCTTGCATCTACTATGAAAGTACGGTATGTCTCCCCTTCAGGCATCAGTCCGGTGGTGGCAGAAGCTCTGGGATAGTGGTTGCATTTTTTTGTTCTTATTTATTTTAATTTTTTTACTTTCTCAGAAACAACTGTGACGTGATAGCTTTATTTTAATTCTGGAAGGCAAAAAGACATGACGAAGGACTTTACCCAAGGAATATTTTAAGACACTTATGTCAACATTTATGGAACGACTTATACACTTTTCAATTAAATTTCATTCGATGTTAAAAGAACTAAATTTTTTAAATGGTAGTCTTCAGCCCACCTGCATCAAGACTTTCTGGGGTGTTTATGTAAGAAATGCAGATTCCAGAGCCCACACCAACTAAATTGCTTGGGATCGGAGATGAGGACTTAGCTTCTATCTCCACCACTGATTCTAAGGCCCCCCAACTCTAAGAACTGCTCTCTCATCTTTTTAGATGGGAGATTCTTACAAAATGACAAGAGTAAGCTTATTCCTTTAAGCTTGGACTTCAAGCATTAGACTATGAGCTTTTGTCTTCTCTACTCTTCTACACTCAGCCTGAAGACTGGTGCAAGAATTGGAAACAAAGCAGGTGAAGAAAGAATGTTTATTTCTCTATTTATTGCTCTAAAAGCCATGTTATCTCATTTCCTCTAATAGACCCTGTCCGCTGGTTATGTAGGCATTCAACATAGTGCTATCTTAACACATGTACATAAGCGTCATGTATTTATACATACGTGTGCACATTTCTAAAGCACCTTGAGATGCTTTCTCACAATACCTCTTGCGTACCACATAAAAATCATCCCTGGTTTGCTTGATACAAGACTTTCAATGGGCTGTTCTAGTCATTGGTCCCAGTTCCCCAGAGAGGAGTTAGGATGATCAAATGGGACAGGGTGTTACAGTGAGGTCTCCACAGTTTGGAGATCATAAAGGAATCGAAATAGGAGATGCTGGGCTAAGCAGGAGATGGCATGTGGGGAGCCACTGTTTTCATGATGTGGATTCAAAGCACTCAGGTGCTGCCGGGTGGACTGACGTCCCACCTGACGGTGAGCTGGCTGAGCTGGCCGAGCTGGCCCTGGGAAGCTGTGGACTGACCTAGGAGCAGTTGTGGCTGAGCCCCCCTGTCCAGCAGGGCAGCGCTGTCCATTAGGGCTGCTGAGGAGCTCCTGCCTTGGGAACACGTGCTCCATCTGTCAGGCTGACCACCCAAGGATGGGCGCTGGGGTGAGGATGGCTCTTGCTAGTTCTCAGGCCACTGCAGCATTCAGAAGCAGTGTTATGAGGTCCCCTAAAAACCACGCAAGTTTTGCTGAGTGTGGAGCCAGGCCGACCTGGGCTGGTGGTCTTCCTTATCTGTGGGCAAGGCTCTCTGCCTTTCGTCCTGTCCTACCAGGCCACGTCTCTTGCTCCTTCTGGCTCCTCCGGCAGGTGTGGAAGAGTGGCACCAGATGGCCCCAGCAGAGAGGGAGCTGCACAGAAGTGGGGGAGGCCTGTCCTTCCTGCTGTTCGAAGGACCTCAGGTGGCTCTGCCTCCTGCGTGGCCTCTGGAGGGCCAGGGTCCCAAGACTGGGGGGCACGGCAAGTCGTAGGAGATTTCACTTGGCAACCAAAGTTAAGCAAGCTGAGAGCCCGTTATCCGCCCTGCTGGCAGCTTGCTGAGGCTGCGGCGAGAACGGAGTGGCGGCCAAGCTAGGGTGGGTGAGAGTCTGGAGGGTGAACTGAGGGGAGGCACCGAGGTGGGTGCCTCCAGGTTAAAGGCAAAGCCTCCCCCCAACCTTGGGTGATGACACCCCCGCTCAGAGATGCCGCTCTCTCTGCATGGGCCAGTCGACTCTGTAATTCACTTTGGAACAAAAAGATGGCTTTTGTGACCTCCCAGGAAAAGAAGTGCTTACTATGAAACATGGACATGGAGAAATAGCCTGTTGTAGGAAGGAGAGGACATTTTGCAGGACATCCCCCTGTGAAGTTCATGTCCCTCTTTACTAATGAGGAGAGGGAGTGGCCACATCAGTGGGGAACTCAGAGACCCCCTAAGTCTAGTGCCACCTCTTAGAGACGGGGGGCCAGCCAAAGCCACACAGCCAGTTAGTGACAAGTCTGAGATTAGAATCCAGGCCTTGGGGACTTTCCAGCAGCTTCTTGGAAGTAGAGGGGAAACCTCCAAATGGGGGAAGCTCATGGGTAGTGGGGCTGTTGGGTTACCTTTGCTGGGGCAGGAATGAGGCCATCTTGTAAGGGCTCTTCTAAAAAGACTCAGGAAAGAAAGGAATCACCAGAGAAAACTAAAGGGGAATTAGCAAATAAAATAAGATAAAATAAAATAAAACTAAAGGGCAGGGAGAAGTCATGGCCTGTCCCATTTTTACACTGCAGGATCAACATTCTCTCAGGTTACATTTGAGGAACATTCTGAGGAATATGATCAGTTACTTATGGCAAAGCTTTAAGTCTGAGTTAAAAAGGTTAGTTTTTGATTTTTAAGCCATGTCATACACCTCAAGTCTTTCTTCAAAGTGCTCGCTAGGGGATGTGTTATTGTTTAAATCAACATACAGAACATCTCTCCCTGGAAGTTTCAGTTTTCATTTATTATCAAATTCTCTTATATAGGCCAATAAGACCCAGTGGTTTTCTTTTGTGATGTTGCTTAAAGAAAAAGATGTATCAGAATCTCCTGACTGCTCTCAGCCCCACAGTGAGCTGTGAAATTGATTTATTAGGTTGCATCTTGCTTTTCTTTTTCTCATGAAGTGGTATAGGAAACACCAGAGTGCACAGCAGGCCCCAAGTGCCTTTGGTGGAAGCTAATCCGGAGGTGGACTCCCAGATGCCTTCTGACACTGAGAACCAACTGAATTGCATTTCTCCAGGCCCCAGAAGCGGCCAAAAGGAGGGATAAGCAGGGTGAGAAGAGGGTGACAATGGGACAGGGAACCAAGATGGCAGGGGTGGTGACGGGGAGGGAAACTAGATGGATGCTTACTGAGGGCCTGTGTCTTACAAGAGGACTGGAAATCTAGAGCAGGTCGGGGAGAACGTGCAGGATGGCTCCGTGGCTCCGACTGGCGTGGTGGTTTCCTTACCTACACATTAGTCCTTGTCTTCTTCAAAATACCCTGTGTCCTGGCCACTCGAAGACCAGAACAGCCCCACGAGGCAGAAACGACCACCTGGGCCCATACCGGCCTCGGGGGTACGTTCGAGAGTGAGACTTTCCGGCCACTCAGCTCAAGGTCTCCTGCTGTCCCCACGCGCTCCTTGCTCTGCGACCACAATTACTTGCGGCACAGGGGGCTCATGGACACCCCAGCAGTCTCCCCCCTCCCCTGGCTTCTCCGGTTACAGTCCATCCACAGCACAATCTCCTCTTCCCTTCCTGGCTCGGGGCACCCATGCTGGTGGGAGAAGGCCTGGTCCTGTTCTCGGGCTGGGTGGCGGTCTTCAGTTGCTCCGCTGTGCTCTGGGGGAGACTCCTGTTTGTACAGTTTCGTTCTCAGTTCCAGGGGTTCCTTTTCTTGGACTGTCCTTGGGGAAGAGGAACAGGCCGTCAAGGGTCAGAAGTGCTCTAGGTCTCTTACAATCCAAAGTAGGATTCTATCATCTTCTTAACTACTTCTGGACCAGGTTGGTCCCCACCCCTGAAAGCCTCTAAAACTTCCAGCTGAGGCCAGTTTAGGGTGATGCCATCAGGTGGGAACATCGAGGGCCCCCTGGAAGGCCCCCTGCAGAGGGGCGCAGGCCTCCCCACCTGTTCCTGAAGGGAACCTGACGCCAGGCCCGTGTTGGAACTCGCAGAGGACAAAGGCCAGCCCTTAGTGCTGACATCAGTTCTACCTGGGCCTCACGAGTAGGATTTGCTAATTAGGAGTATTACACCAGGGGGGCAGGGCTGGCCTGGGAGAGTCTATAATTTTGTAAATATTTGTGTCAACTTCCAAGATGGCAAAACACATCCTCTCTTGGAATTGGCATGGTTGGGTTCCCTAAGGTGTCAACAATGTTAATCTGCCCCTGGAATCCCTGGGAGGGACTGGGAAACCTTCACATCCAGGACTCTGCCAACTGGAGAGGGCACCCAGAGGGGATGCCTCTCCGCAGGCCTGACCCAGGGATGCCAGGGTAAGTGATGTGTGGGTGGGTAGACAGCGACACATGTCTCTGAGAGCCAGACTTCAGAGAGTGAAAGAAGCAGGTTGATGGGTTTCTAGGTGCTCACTTCTCTGCCTTCCCCATATTCTGCCCTTTCCGTCTTTCATTGCTTCTCCTGGGGGTCAGGGGCAGGAGGAGAGGGGATGTCATCAGAGCTTCACTGAAAACCGCAGTGGATGACAGCTGTCCCTCCAGAGACATGGTCTAAGGTCACATCTGTCCCAGCTCACTGTTCACCTCCTGATCCGTACTCTTGGGACTGAGGGTACGGGAACAGGAAAGGACCCTGCCTCTCACCACATTTCCAGGCAGTACAGGGCCATGGGCTCGGTGAGGCTGCTGTGAGGACCAGAGCAGAGGGAGGCTGATTCCTCCCTCAGGGTTGCAGGGCCCTGGTACCACTCCCTAGCTCATGGCCACCTCTGCTGCCTGGCACCTGGGAGAAAGGGAGTAGCCATGGACAACACTAGGCCTGAGACATGGATAGGTTTTGAGACAGGGTTCAAGCTTCCTTCATGAGTGAGGCACGGGCATGGGCCTGCTGGACCCTGTGAAACCCTTTTCTAACCTGAGAGCACAGGATCGCCACCTCAGCAGTGACCTCCTACTTGCAAGAATTCATGGCATTCCAGCTTCCCCCACACTCTGGAAGCTTCTAATTCTGCTCTATGCTCTGGAGTCTACACACCCTGCTTTTCGCACTGGCCCTCCAGTCCTACCCTAAAGCACACCTCCTGCTTCACCTGGGTCGAATGAAGCATTCGTAGCTCCAGGGACTGAGAGGCTGGTGCTGTTCCTGCAACGCCCTCCTCCACCCCGAGGGCCCGGGCATCCCCCGTGGCTCCTCCATGAACCTGCGCCTTTCCTTGCCCGAGATAAGGGCTGCTGCTGCGTCCACACCGTCACACCGAGAGGATGGCCCCTAGCACTGTGCCCGGAGCACTTGGTACTCAGGGACACAGGTTCAAGTCTCCCTCTCTATTGTGGGAGCTCCCTGGTACAGGGTCGCTTCTGTGTCTGCATATCTCGGGTGGCTCAGACCGCATGGCAGCTGATGCCTCTTTGCTCAACAGTCCACACGAAAACAACCCGTGGCTGCCTGGCTTCCCACCCCTTCCCCCTAGGTGGCCCAAATGGAGTTGGAATCCACAACTTACAGCCATCTGATCAAGTGATTTTATTCTCCCTCTGGCTGACTACATGCCCGAGTGACTGGAACAGATAATAAGGTACCAAAGGGGGCTCAGGACAGCACGTGTACGTGTCCACACTCTGCAAATACTCCAAGGAGGAGGTTGTCCATGGTCCATTGGCTTTTCTGTGGTTGTGAGAGGAAATATCAAGTCAGCTACATCAGGAGGAGAGTTTATAGTGAAAACGGGAGAGGGAGAAGAAAAGCCTGCCTGGGTGTCAGAAGAACATGTATCTTCAGCTTGTAGGAGATATAAAGCATTAAAAAAATAGTGGGAGAAGTTGCTAAAATCAGAAGAAAAAAGGGCACAAAGAAAAGGTACACCTAAGAGCTACGATGTAATCAGCTCTGTGCCTTGAACTTCAAGGCTAGGGAGGGTGCAGGCATTTATCTTTTTGGCCAGCAGTTCGCCCTCCCCAGTCTGCTGTCCTACAGAAGCATAGTCATTAATGTGGCCAATGACATGGAGGCCATGCTTCCTGGCAAAGGAGCGATCAGTAGCTTTACCCTCCAGCTTGGGTAAGCATCCAAACTTCAGTACTGGGGAAGCCTTCAAACCCCACTCTGAAAAATAAAACCACAACAACACACTGTTGTTTGAATCCACTGTTGTTTGAACCCACTGTTATTTGTAATCATATCGTCAGTTCACTTCAAATCAAAACAGACATCATACAGTGAAAGAGGCCAGTCTTGAAAAGTACAAATGTGATATGAAGTCCATAGATATTCTGGGCTCTATGTTTTTAGAATCTTTCTTACATCATCTCATAATGATAAAATTGTCGGGAGGCAAATTTTGTCCTTATTGACCAATGAAATATACAGGACAAATACTATTTTTTTAACTAATTTATTTTATTTTATTTTTTCAGTGTTCCAAGATTCATTGTTTATGTACCACACCCAGTGCTCCATGCAATACATGCCGTGCTCAACACCCATCACCAGGCTCAGCCAACCCCTCCCCCCACCCCCCCAAAACCCTCGGTTTGTTGCTCAGAGTAGGACAAATACTATTAATAAAAAAATTTAAGTTTCTGATTAGAGAAGATCCAAAGAAATTGAGCTGGATACAGAGAGCACTTTCAGGAAGGGAGAGATCATAGTGCAACGAAGCAAGAGCAGAGCAAAAAGAAAACCACAGGAGGAAGAATAATGACAAGAAAGGTGGCCACAGAAGATACAATAAGCAGGGCTAATGGCCTCAGATTCCACAGAGAAAAATCTCTACATTCAGATAATGTGTTCATTGGTGACCAAAAGTTACTTATATTAATAATTTTCCGTCATCAGTCCCTAAGTCCTTCAGTTGCCATATTTACCATCTGTGCTATTGATGATGGCGGTCTCTGAGCCATGAGCAGTGGAGGAAGAGCTGGAGAGCTAGAGAGCTGGAGGATTCATGCCAACGTCCTGAACTGGGGGGAAGCAACTGAGTCTAGAGAGGAAAGACAAAAACAATTTTCAGGAACCTTGGAACACATGGCTCACCAGGCTCATGCACAGCCTAGTCTTCACCAGCAGAGATCTAAGGCAGCATGGCTCTTCTCCAGAATCACAAGTAATAGCAAACAAATCACTTAGTTTGTGTAGAGGCACCTTTTAGGCAACCAGCTGGAGCACTGGAAACCTGAGTCAGGTAGAAGGGCCCACAGTGACCCCAACCCACTGGCTGAATGCAAACAGGCCCCTTAGGCAACTCACCTCAGTGTAGCTACAAGCCCTAGCTGACCACTGTGCTGCTTTCAACAGGACACGGATACCAAAAAGGGAAAATTCCATACCTCTTCGCCTTCCCACCTTTACCTGTAGCTCCCACCACTGCCTCTGGGCAGTCAGTCTGCTTTGGTGTCCAGCCTGCTGCTTCCTTACAGCGTATTCAATAAACTTCTATCACTCGTGTTCTGCTTTTGGTGAATTCTTTCACTGTCCACACCGCGGGCTTCCACACAACTGGGTTGCCCCATAGTTTGGAGCAAAAAGTTATTCCTTTAATGGAAGGGTGTTCCATGAGAAAGCAAATTCTAGTTTGAAAAGTTACCGGGCACATTTTCTCACCCCGATTCTGAATCTAATCGTGTATGCAGTGTCTAATACAGTACCCTGTAAGTAAATGTAATTATGAATGCATATATGTAATACAAATGTTAAAAATAGTAAGCCAAAGAAGGAATGGGTTTATGGGCAATTAAACTCAGCATTCTAACCACCATGCTAATGAGTTTGTGCTGGAAAAAGTAGTATGAGAATAAGAGACAAAAGTCATGGTGGGTTAGAGATGCCTTCCTGGAGATCAGGCAGCAATCCTCTGGTGGAGGAATTAGAAAATGTCACAGTGAACACGGAAGTGATCATGCTCGGGCAAACATGCTTAGAGCATGTTCTGTTCTCCAGCTCTGGCGTCCGTGGTGTGTGAGGAAGAGGAGCAATGGCTGAGCTCAGTGGGGCTGAGAACTGTTGGTGCTGTGGGGATGCAGTGAGAGGGGAAAGGCTGGTGGGAGGGCCGAGGGGGAGACACAGCTGAACACTACAACCATCATGGCAACCCAAGTGGAGCCAGGCGTCCACCTAATGTGGCTGAGCGGTCTCCACAGGCCAGGCCCAACGCTCGGCTGTCCACATACACTTTCTTATTTAGGGGCCACAATACTGTGACCTCAGGAGTAGCACCTTTCCCTGACAGAGGAGGTCATTGTCTGACAAATACAAATGTAGCAGAACCAGGGGAAAAAGAAGGATTAACATGCTCCCAGGAAAAGCAGGCATGAAAGTTTGAAAACTCTTAAGATAATTCTGAACAGAAGCAGCTCCAGCTTAGGATACAGCTAAGGATATGGAGATGGACATGGGAGGAGACGGTGAATTAAAGGATGCATCACAAGGAAATAAAGGAGAGGAAATAGAAATCTATGTATGGAGGGACTGGGTGGGGGGTGTCTAGCCTTAACATTCATATTGAAATGGGGAACTGAGGCAGATGAAAGACATTGAGAACAGAGGGAGAGATCTGGTGAGACATTTCTTTCTTTCTTTTTTTTTTTTAATTTTATTTATTTATTTATTTATTTGGAGAGAGCACGTGCGCATGAGAGGGAGGAAAGAAGGGGAAGAAGCAGACTCCCCACTGATCAGGGAGCCCGACAGGGGACTCAATCCCAGGACCCCAGGATCATGACCCAAGCCGAAGACAGATGCTTAACCACCTGAGCCACCTGGTGCCCCTGGTGAGACATTTCTGTTTGGAAAGGCAGACACGGGCAGGCAAGAGTGGTGGATGACGGTCACCAGGAGTAAACAAGGTCACCATGCCCTGCTTTCCCACAGCCAGGATTGCCTCAGGGACAGGAATGTTTTCCACCCAGCTGAGCTCCCCACAAATTAGGAAATGGGAAGCCAGGCTAGGGATCTGGGAAGGCCAGAAATACCAAGACAGAGGTGGAAGGACAGAGCCTGGAAATCACACCATCAGGTGCAAGGGGTGCCAGGCTGGCTCAATCAGTAGAGCATGTGACTCTTGTTCTTAGAGTCACTCAAGTTCAAGCCCCATGCTGGGTATAGAGAATGTTGTGGGAAACAAAGGCAAAAGGAAAGGTAGGCAAAACCAAATCTCCTTAAAACTTCCAGCCCACTAACAAATACTAGAGGTAGGCAGAGTGTGATATTCCTCCAAGAACTCCCAACTGTCTTAATTTAATGCCTTGCTAGAGAGAAAAATAATCCAGTAAGTCTTCTTTAACATATGAAAATCCTTTTGGAAACTTCCTTGGTCTCTACTCCCTTCCCCAACTTTAAAGTATATAACCAATCACTCCTCACAATCCCTGGGCAGTTCTTCCTGCCTATGGGTCCTGTTCCTGTGCTAGAATAAAACCACCTTTTTTGCCTCAAAAACATCTCAAGAATTCTTTCTTGGCCATTCACTCCTGGCCCACATCATGTCAGAGAATACTTTTTTAAAAATGTTAAAAAAAAAAAAATCAGGTTCACATCCAGGGTCGGTTTCTTAGCTGCTGCAAACCTTAGTGTGTCAGTTAATGTCTCAATGCCTGAGTTTTTTCATGTGAAGTACAGAGAGAGTAATCCTGCCCTACCTCAGATGAAAGTATTTGAAAATTGTTTGTAGACTTGGTAAGTTTTAAAGCACTCCACAAATACAAGGGATAGGTATCAACGTACAAAACTGTTCCTTGCTAAGCAATTCTTATTGTGGCAAGAACTTGCAAATTATTTCACATAACGCTCCAAATAACTGTACACTCTAAATGCTGCTACTATCCTCATCTTAAAGATGTGGAAGCAAAGGCTTGAACACGTGCAGAGTTAAAACACCTTGCCCAAGGCAAGCAACCCGTAGGTGACAAACTCCATCTGGAGCCAGGTCAGACCCTAAATCCCACACTCTCACCCAAGACTAGATTGAAGCACCTCGGATTTCACCCTGACCGTAAGGAGACTGGACGAAGCAAGGCTGTACCTTCTGCCACAGACATCCTGGTGACTGTCCCACTGGCTGTGGGCTTCCTGGTGCCATTTTCCTCCCTACCTTGGAAGAGCTGCTGCTTGTTTTCAGGGTCTGTGCGGGCTGGTAATTCCCGGTTGACAGAGGAGGAGGGGCTGAGAGGGGCTGAGACTGGCTTTGTCCCCCTGCTCTGCCCCCCACCCCACCTCCAGCTGCTCCACTGGCTGTCAGTTGTTCACCCTGATGCCCTCCTCCAACTGTCTTCCCAAAGATCCCACCTCTGCCACCAGGTGGCTCAAGTCACTGCTTAAAGGGACCTGGTGACAGGCATCCCAGGTGGAGGATAAAAGAAGAGAGAGGAGGGTTTGTTGGCACAGATCCGAGCATTTCCAAGCATTGTCAGAAGAGTCCTCTAGGACATTCTTTTCTGCTCAAGACTACACAGACATCTCAGGGTCCCAGGCAACACATCTGGGACAGAGCTGCCACTCTTCTTGGGTAGGTCCTGGCATGCACTGAGATACTACACACTCCAGTCTGGAAATTTCCCTGAGGCTTACATGCCCCATGGGTACTAGAGAGACTCTGATGGGCAGATGAAGTCAGTCTATCATTCTACCTCCACACTCACCTTAGTCCTGCAGACAAGGCAGTGGGGGTCTTACAAGACAGAGGTCAGCATGGAACTCAACAAGGGCAGGCGCTGAGGAAGAAGGAGATTCAGTGACTCCACACTCAGGCATTGCAGAGGAGGGGAGGAAGAGGGCACCAGGCCTTTGGTGGCACATAGGATGGACATAGACCAGGGGTCACAACTCACTGACTTGTTCAGCTTCTCTATTTCATTTACTTGTACTCACCACACATAGTGTGTTTCTATGTACCGGGGATGAAGAGATCGAAGAAATATTCTATGAGATGACAATCTTTTGTTCGAAAACTCTGAAGCCAAGTTTTTTTTTTTTCCAAAGATAGAAATTGTTTTGGTTCTTAGAGAGGCAACAGGATGCATATACCATAAATACTACATAGCATATACACCCAACTGCATCTGGGCCACAGGCTTTAATCAAGCACATTCATGTTTCTGTGATGAGCTAGGTGAATATCCTCCTAAGTGGGATACAGGAAGACTGGGAATATCCTTTTGTCATTCGGTTAGGCTTTGTCACCAAATGACTATGTGGAAAAAATTTCAATTCAGACCTCTTGCTAAATTGTAAAATTAAGGTAGTGAGAGTAGCTTTGAAGTAAATCCTAAAAGACCCATAAAAAGGGAGAAAGGCACAAAAGGAGGGGTAGTTCAGCATGAAGTGATTTCCAGATACTAAAGTTCCATGAAGCTCCTCCCTTTCTTTCCCTAAATCTAAATTCTCACAGTTTGCCTGTTTTAATTTAAATGTTTTTCCTCCATCCGTTCTGCCTTATCTTCCTGATAGCACCTTAGATTAGACTCTCATCACTTAATGCTGAGAATATTGCTGCACCTACTCAGCAGGTTCCCCTGGTTCTCTGGACTCTAGATGTCCCACCCGTCTTACCCTCTGAGAGTTCTGTTCCCATCAAATACCTGTTTTGCTTGGAAAAAACATAGTTATTTTCTGTTGTCCACTTGGTAGAATGTGAGCTTTCATCCTACTTTGTAGACCTACTTCTCATACCCCCGACAAAAAGCTCCCCTGCAAGCAGGTTGTCCCCAGCACTTCCCACTGACCCAACAGTCCTGTGACTTTGTGCTTAAGCTATTCCCTCAGCCTTCATCCTGCTTGCACCTTCCTCCCCCCATGTTTCTGTGAGTTCTGGTTTACCTCTCATCAGCAAATTAGGAAATTCAGTCAGGTTTTATGAAAACTCAAATTTGGCTGAATATTGAAAATAATTAAACTGTATTACTTAAGGAACGTTTAAACATATAATCAAGAAAACTTAAAATTGGGGCACCTGAGTGGCTCAGTGGGTTAAAGCCTCTGCCTTCTGCTCAGGTCATGATCTCAGGGTCCTGGGATCGAGCCTCACACCGGGCTCTCTGCTCAGCAGGGAGCCTGCTTCCCCTTCTCTCTCTGCCTGCCTCTCTGCCTACTTGTGATCTCTCTGTGTGTCAAATAAATAAAATCTTTTTAAAAAAAAAAAAAGAAAGAAAACTTAAAATTAAAAGCTTAAGACAAAGTCAACATCCCACCCAAAACAAGAACTGCTTCTATAGGATCCTTGATAAATCATTTCTTTCTATTTCAAGAGGGCCTGGATGGGAAGCTTGCTCCTTCACAAAGCAACCACTCCACACTTAGAAGGCTCTAGTGATAAGAGAAGCATTAGCTATATAGTCCACGTTCCACTGAAGGTCACCCTTTGACCCTTGTTCAGCCTTCTGAAGGGACAAAAACACATCAGCTCTTCCTCACCTGACAGTTCTTCACATGAAATTCCCATCTCCTCATGATCTTTCCCAGGCCTAAATTTCTTTAGTTCCTTCAACCATTTCAAGATGTCTGGCCCCTCAGCAACATCGGCCCTGTCTTCATTATGGTGTCTAGTTTGTCAGGGTCCCTTTTACAAAATGGTGCCCCCACAATCTAACAATATCTCTGACATGGTCTCACCATATGGACACCGTACTTACATTACTGCAGGCTCAGGCTGAGTTGGCTTTTCCAGCGAACTTGTTTGACTGGTTGTTTGTGTAAAGGTGTTTCTACCTAACTCCCCCAACCTTGTTCCTATGAATAGCTCCACTCCTGTACTTCCACCATTGATGTTCTTAATCCAGTTCAGAATTTTTCTTAAATCTTTACTAAATTTCATCATATTGACATCAACCCTCTGTTCTCACCTGCTTGGATTTATTAACTTTATGTTTAGAAAACCCTCTCTCATTTATAGAAGATTCTCAAATACTAGATTATTTCAGCAGGTGGTAAAAGTCCTTCAGAAAAAAGGTTAAAATTTAAATCCAGGCTTGAAATCCAAGTCCTAGTAGTGGTATTTCTGTAAATGTTTTTTTAGATCTTTTGATTTTCTCACTGGGGAATGGTCAGGGTGGGACTGAGCTGTCTACCAGCTGCATGGGTGGTCAGTATACATTATTCACAATATTTGAAAGCTTTTCACAGGATGATCAAGACACTTCTTTGTATTTAAAAAAAAATCACTGTATAACCTGGACTTCAACTTTTCTTCGGCCATCTAGGTGGGTAGAGTTGAACTCTTGCGGCCTGTTTTTAAGGATGCCTGAGCTGGATCTTGCTCATGTCACCAACCTCTGGGCTTTGTGTATGAGAGCTCCCCTCTCTTCTTCCTGGGAACCCCAGGCCTACCTGGGGTTTTTTCTGAGACAGAACTCTGTAGCTTTCCAGAGCTCCACAGTTCCCAAGACAAAAGACCTCACTGCAATCCTAAGTAAGGGCAGGAAGCTCATGGGGATGGGGAGGGAGAGAACACATACCTTTCAGCCCCTTCTGGAATTTCCATAAAGTGCCTGCCTAGTGGATCTGTAGCTCTGACTGGAGGGGCTGGAAGAACTGTGGTTCTTCATGCAGTTGCTGCAGGAGTTCCAGGTTGGGCTGGACCCACCGGGGGACGGACAAGCGCCTGCTGAGTTGCTGGAGATCCTCAGCACCCCTGGGGCAATCGACTTTCAGCCAGCCTTCGCATCAGAGAGTTGGAGCCCTAGATGCCAACCTAGGAATCACAAAGACTGTCACTTCTATTTTAACAATGTGGAAATAGAGGCTCCGAGAGGGGAAGTAACTTTGCTTGAAGTCATGCCATGAGCTACGGTTAACTAGGAACAGACACAGCAGCCTGTGTTCTTACTGCTCCTCCAGGGCTCCTCCCAGGTTGGCCAGCTCTTACAGGCTTCTGTTGGGGATGAGCACCATGGCTCCTGTAGATTCTTTCCTACCCTATGGTGAGACTGATATCCTTAAACTAACTGGAAGCGTGAGTACATCCTTTTTCCAGTGTCTGACATGCTGAAACCTTCTATACCAAGGTTTTTTAATCCATCTTTGGAGTAAAAAGCGTGTTCCCAGAGAAGTCCTTTCTTCTGCTCAAAGTCATTCATAAAACAGGAATTGGGGGGGCGGGGGGCAATGGGTTTTGAAAAGGAACCCAAACTGTCTTGACCATATCCCTTCTTCTAAATCTAAAACTGGGACCACCTTCCTTATCAATGGGCTCCCTCTTAACCTGGAGTCTCTCCTGGAGGGATAGTTGTTCCTCTCGGAAATGCAAGATCTCTTGCGGCTTCTTCAAGTCTTCCAGAAGCTACTGCCATCCCCCCATTTTAGTGGTCCAGCTCGACGTCCGGCTCTTAAAGCCAGGATCAGGATTGGGATGGAGAGGACAGCAGAGCTTCCCTCAAGTATTCCATCTCCTGAGAGCACTCTGGGGAGCAAAACACAGGTGTGCTGGGGCCAAAGGTCAGCAGGGAGAAGCGCCCAAGCACATCCATACAGACAACAGGAAGGCGAGTGTATGCTTCAGCTGCCCAGGAAAGCAGAGTGGTAGCTCACTAATGGGGAATGGAGAGCCTCCACCTTTGATCTTCTGATTTAATAAAGTCTACTTTACTTCTAGGGAAAACACTCTGGTTTCTAAAGCTCACTGTTTTCTAAGTTTTCACACACCCTCTGTACAACAATCCACTCTTGAACTTTGCCAAAGATCAACATCAAGACTTTTTGCTTACAGTTTTTACACTAGATCGTTATCATCATTTTGAAAATGGGGACATCTGTTCTTCTCCGGGCTTGCAGCATCTCTCTGCTCTTCATGATTTCTCACAGACCACTGACGGGGACTCTTTAGAATCAGGCTGCAGTGCTGTCAGTCTTCTAGAGGCAGTCCCTGGCGCCCGTACTCATGGCAACCTTACTGTCTTTTCTCCATGAGGTCTGCACCAGGCTGTCCAGGCACGCAATGGTGGTTTAGTTGTGTGTTTTCTCTCTTATCTGTTAACTCTGAGGACAGAACATTTGTTTCTTCCCTCAGCAGTGACCTTTCCTCACATCTTCCTGCTCTGAGGTGGCATATTTAGAAATATCACTTGCTGTCTTTTCCCGATTCCGCAAGCCTTCTTCCCTTCTGGGCTTAATCCTTTTGGACAGTATTCTTCATCTTTTATGGCTATTTAATAAATATTTTTAAGTAAAAACAATTATTGCTAGTATATTGATTTGATTGAGTCAATTAGCCCTAAGGTCAGCTGCCCCCCCGGGGCCACACACCCCCCAACTCATGGATGCCCATTGCCCATTGAATAGGGTTAGAAAAGCTCTGAAGGATATTTTGCCAGCGCTTCCAGACCCAGAGTTCTGAGGATTACTGACTGGAGACGAGCCCTGAGAGCTTGAGTGAGGGGAAGTGGTGAGGAGAGAGGGGACAACAGATCAGGACCAGGAGGGACACAAAGAGCTGCAGTAAAGTCCGCAGAGTTAGAACTGACACCTAACTGGTATCCAGTCTGAGAACTAATGATTCTGACCCCCTGAATATTTGTGGGTTGCTCAGAGGTGGTGCATTACCTAGATCTATTTGTCCCTGAAGCCCACGGCTGGGACCTCTCAGGAAGCAGCCCCTTTTAGACTGGGAATAGCCGTGGGACTTGGGGTTGGTGGGTGTGATTAGCTCTGTCATCTCCTCCTCCTTCTCTTTGCTTCTCCAGTTGGTAATTGGTGTGGCCAGGGAGGAAAAGGGCCCTGGGAATGAGCACAGTCTGTGGCTTTTACCACCACCTCTGAAAACGTGACTCAGCTGGACCTGAAAGGCTCTGGTTTTCTTCCCTAAGGACTGTGTTCTCATTGTAGAGCTGAGGTCTCTAATCCAGGCGTGGATTATAGAAATTAGAGGTGGATCCTGTCCCAGGAACTGCAAGCAAACAAGTTACATGTTTGGGTAACAGATGCTTTCAGAAGTTACACATTCTGTCTCTCCAGAGACATTGTTTCAGTCTGGGAGAAATGCCTGGGACTCCAGTCCTGGGCATAAAGACTGATGGATGGAATGCCTGGTTTCTGTGGGCCTCCCCATGGTGGGTTTGGGGTATACACCTCCAGCTGCCCTGCGTGCAGCTGGTCCAGAGGCTCTTTCCCTAACCAGCTGCTGCTGTGCTGCGGACTGGAGGAGGATGTGTAGAAGGAGTGGCCTCCAAGTGACAGCAGCCTGGGAGGAGAGTGTCAGGAGAAAGGCCACCCGGGTGAGAGGCTGGCAAAGGCGACTGCCGACCTGGCCTCTCCACCTGCCAATCCATGACGAGGACACGGGGAAGTTAGCAGGCGGTCTGTGAGCAGACTGATGGGATGAGCAGTCAGATGGCTCTGGGGACAGAACTTCCTAGTTCTTCTGTGAGGGAAGTTCATCTCTGAGCTCAGATGCATCTACAAAGTGAGAGTAATAGGACTTGTCCCATCTGCTTCACTGGGTGGTTTGTAAGGAGTAAGTGGAGTGTTTTTGAAAAATATGAAGTTCTGCCTAAGGGCCCTCCCTTCAGAAGCTCCTTAATTATGACCCAAAATAGGAAGGCCTTGGCTTCTCCTCTGGCTCTGGTGGGCCGCGCAGCTGAGCCCGGGCTCCGACTACTCCCACAGGCGGTCCTTACTGCCGGTGGGCTCCTCCTGTGCTGGTGCAGGTGCCAGAGGTCCCCAAGATGCTCTTCTCGCAGGTCAGCCCCCGCAGCCCTCCCTCCAAGGGGGTGGGGGAGATGGAGAACCCTGGTCACTAGGGGAGCCCACATCGTGGTGGGGCACAGCCAGGGGCCTCTCAGCAGGACCCAAACATCCCCATGTTCATGCAGACACCCGAGAACACAGGTAGCTTTGCTTAACAAGTAAATTAGCTTTCAAACCCAGGACAGCCGGGTGCTAAGCAAGCCCCGTGGGCCTCCTCCCATACATGGGTAAGTATAAGGGGAGTTTAAGGATATATGAAACTGGTAAGTATAAGGCAGATCCGCATGGTTTAGAAAAATAACGGAAGCATCTGGAAAGGTGTGGCCACCTCCTGAGTGTGACTCTGAGCATAAAAGGGAAGGCCTTATTCTTCCTGTAATACTTCTTCTCTTCCTAATACTTGACGGAACATCCTCTAGCAAGGGACAAAGCCCCTTTTCCACCCTCACAGAGACCTAAGGTAAAAGACGTGGATATAAAATTCATCCTGCGTGATTAATGACTGGTACAGAATACTTCCCTCGGAATCGCTTTTAATAATGACAGGATGACAGCAGAACCTGCACGAACCTGGGGATCTGAAGGCTGGTCAGAGAGGAGGAGAAGTCAGCCCTTGACGTGGTGTCCCCTGGCCCTGTCCAGGACAGCTAGAAGTGGGAGAAAGTTCAGTGCAGAGGGTATACTTATAGGGTGGGGAGCTGTGCAGAAACAGCCTCCCTTTCAGCCACAAATCGTGACCCACAGAAGAATCTCCTGTGGCTGTGCCTGGTATTCTGGAAGGTTCTAAGAGTGGGCTGTGAGGAAGTTAGGGTGCAGGGAGACAGGGTGTGTTTTGTACAGCACAAGCCATGCAGGTCATGATAGCCCAAAAAGGACAAGGGCTGGGAGAGGCTTGGTTCCCTGGAATAGGTTGTGGGGAGTATAAGACGTCTGCCTCATTCCAAGCCTTATCCTACACTACTGTGCATACTCCTCCTGAAGGCAGAGCTGGAGGAACCACACTGCCTCCTCAGCATCAGGCCCAGTAGACTGGCCTATGTGTCCTCTAATAAGAGACACCTGAAAGCCCGGATGGCTGTAAAGAGAGGGACCCCATCAGTTTAAAAATGCCACCTCCGGAAGATTTTTTGGGAAATGCGCCCTCTCTACCCTGGAGGCCATGTCAGTGCTCTGGGAGCAGCTGGAGCTCCATAAGCCTGGAGGGACTTAGCCACTCAGTGCCAACTGATGGGGTGCATATTGTGCACACTCAGGCCATGAAGGTTGGGAAAGCCAAGGACCTGGAATAAGGCAGGTATCTGGAGAGCCCAGGTCACAGGAGTGGGCTGCAAGGGTACAAGGGAAGGGGAAGAAGAAATGTTCCTCTGTCTAAGGTTCTTCTAGCTGAACAAAGAATTAAATTTACGTGAGACCAATTAATAGGAAGAAAACACCCCAAGTTTTATTACTTGGGCATGGAGGCCCAATAATGAAATTGAGACCTAAAGAAATGACCGAGGCAGGCAGTTTTTATTCTTTTTAGATAATGAGGCAATAAGTGTGTGAGGAATTGGCAGGATAAAGAAAACAACTTTGGGAGCTTCAATTAGTAAGAAATTCTGGACAGAGTTGGGGCTGGGGTAGTAAATTAGTAAAAAGCAAAAAGGGTGGTTTATAAAGACTTCTCTATTCTAAATTTCCCATCTCTGGTGATAAGGTTGTCTCCTTATCTTCTGGTGCACAGAGGGTACCTTTCACAGGAGAGATTTATTTCCTGCTTTCAGGGGGACAGAGGAGGGTCTTAGTATCCTTTCTGTACAGGCTGCCTGTGCAACTTTTATTTAAAATAATCAATATGCCAAATGGCACTAATTGAAGCTCCCAAAGTTGTTTTCTTTATCCATTTCTTTATCCTTCCTGCACAGGCTGCTTGTTAAGCTACTTTTATTTAAAATAATCAATATGCCAAATGGCACATTTGCCTGCCCTTGGCCCCTACAAAGGCATCTACCTCACTCTGAGCTCAAACCCACACAAATGTATATATTCCTTTTGAAGGCAGAGCTGGAGGAAACTAGACTGCTCGCTAGGTTGGGGCCCAGGAGACGGGGCTGGACTACCCCCTAATAAGAGACACCTAGGAACCCTGGTGCCTGGAGAAGCCAGAGACCCCAGCAGGCAGCTGGTCTGAATGGGGACTGACTGTTCCATTTAAAGCCGTCACCTCAGAGGCTTTCAGAGCACAGCTGCACAAAGAGGCTGGGTCACGAGAGGGAGCTCTGGGAACCAGCTGGCATCTGTCTGATTCCAAGTCCTAAGGCAAATGTGCATATCGCCCCTCAAGGTAAAACTGGAGGACTGTGGACGCCTTTGCCAAGACAGCACCTGGTGGGCTGCTGGAGGTCCTCCAACAACAGACATCAAGGAGCCTCGATGACTGGGAAGCCTGAGACCCCAACAGGCTATCAGTCCAATGGGGACTGACTATTGCCTGTTTAAAACCACCACCTCTTGGGATTTCTTGGATGTGGGTTCCCTCAGACCCAGTCGATATGTAAAAGGTTCTGGACCAACCCTAACTCCTTTTGGCGGACCCCACTGTCCTGGGTGGACTGAGGGGTATATCCTGTTCATGCACAAGCTGCCCAGCACAGGAAAACCAGGGACCTGGCACGGGACAATTGTCTGGAAAGGCCCCATCACAGAAGAAGCAGGCTGTGGCATGCTCTGCATCTGCCTTAAAGGTGCATATTACCTCAGAGGGCAGAAATGAAGAAATATGGACTGCCTTGCCAGGTCAGGCTACATGGGGTTGAGAGGTCCGCTCCAGGAAGAGATCCCTGAGAGCCTCAAGGGCTGGGGAAGCATGGGACCCCATTCAGCAGCTGTCCAAATGTCTCCTGTTGAGCGCTGCCCTCTCAGGACAAGCTTAGGGGTGGAACCCTCGACTAAGGGATACCTGGGCGCCCAACTGGAGCCCCGACTACGCATGTGCAGCCTGAACTCTTTCGCCTGCCGTTGAGCTGCTGGGGCTCTCCAGGCCTGGGGGGGTTCTGGCTGTCACAGAGTCCACACAGCCTCAGGAGGAGGGTGCCCACGGCCCAAAAATCTTCCTGAGACAGCAATTTGAAGTTAGCCTCACACAGACCCCTCAGACTGGCCACCTGAGCTGGCCAGGGGAATCCACTTAGGCCCCTGGTGTCTCCGGTTGGAGGACAGCCCCCGCAGCCCACCAAGCCCAGAACTAGCAAAGCAGTCCAGTCGTCTGCAACTCTCGTTCAGGAGGAATAGGCACATTTGTGTAGCCAGATCAGGACTTGGAACGAGGCAGCTGCCAAATACCCTCACCAGCCGCCCTTCCCCGCTGCACCCCAAACTGCTGTCCTGCTCTCTGTGGGCCTTTTCCCAGACTGTGGCATTACCCGCCTCCTCCATTTCAGTACGCAACCTGTCAGCGGTTCCGTGCAGCCAGACCCAGGGAACCTGAACCACCTGCTTGGGCTCAGGGCAGAGGAGCCCACACCCAAACATCTTTCTGAGGTGGCAGCTTAAAAGCGCTCATTTCCACTGTCCCCATTTCCACTGACCGCCTGGTGGGGTCCCAGGCTTCCCAGCGATCACTGTTCCCAGGTGTTCCTTGTTGGAGGAACCAGGTCCCAGCTGGGCAAGGCCGTCCACACTCCTCGAGCTTCCCATTCAGAAGGCATATGGATGCGAGCTTGTTTAGATTAGGGCTTGGAAGGAGGCCGATGTGTGTACCACCAACCCTCCAGAGCATCAGCCTCTCCAAAGCCCCGCCCGCAGGCTACCTGGACAGGCAATGCGGCACATGTGTGATACGCAGCACCTCAGACCACCTTGAACACCTGCACCCTCCTGGCGTGAGGATCCTAGGGTAGGTCCTAAACCCCAGGCCTAGCATGCTGGGCAGCATGATCCCACAACTAAGTTCTTTCTAAGGCGACAACTCTCAATGGGCAACAGTAAGTCTCCATTTGGACCAGCGGGCAATTGGGGTCCTGTCTCTTCCAGCCATCAAGGCTCCCAGGTGTCCCTTACTGGAGGTTGCCCACGGCAAGTCGGTCAGCCCCAAGGCATTTTAGTTGTCTCCATCTCTACCTTCAGGTTGATTATGTGCATTTGTGTAAAAGAAGGCTTGGTAATACGTTTTTACCTAGTACGTCAATAGCCCTCTCTCGTGACCTGGCCTGTGTATACCACTTTGGGTTCCAGGTTTTTGTTCACCTTGAGCTGGGCTCCAATAGCACATGCGCAGTATGCATCCAATCAGCCAGTCTTGGGCTGATGTTTCTTTGTTGGCCTTTAGAGTTATGGCTGGTTCCAAAACCTGTCACAGCATGCTGGGTAGAGGCGTCCCACCCCTGAAGCTTCTAGGTTCCATCTTTAAGCCCACGATAGTTTCCCGGGCAGCTTCCAGATAAGTTTCTAGGCTTCTCCAACATCAGTTCTCCCAAATATCAGTTATTGGAGGATGCCTCTGCCAGATGGGCCTCCTCTACTTGATGTAGCTCTGCGCGCAGCGGGCAAAATGTGTGTTTGTGTGGTTTAGGGCATAGAATTAGGCAGATACAGATACCCCCAGTGGCTTACACCCTTGCTCCTGCCTCTCACTCCAGCTTGCCTTTTTCAGGTTCCTAATTCCCCTTTCAATTCCCATGCATTCAAATTCTGCACTCTGCCCCAGCCTTGGGCTTATGGGGGCCTTTAGGAGTGTGACACTCCGAGGTACCTCTTACTTGTGGCAACCTCAACCACCTTGTACAGCCCTGCTTTGGATTCATCCCACTTTGTCCTTGGGGGTAATATGCATAGTTCTATAAGTTAATACTTGGAATTGGGCTGATGCTGGGTCTTAGGCTGAACTGCCTTCACAGGACGTGGTACCATTCCAGGATCCTCGTTGGCCACCCTGATCTGCACTGCCCATATATGTGGAGTCCCCCCTCCATTAGCACGCTGGGAGCTGCAGGTGCCCTCCAGACTCGAAAGGCCTGCCAAGAGCTCAGCCACCTGAATGGGTCTAGTGTGGAGAAAGCCCACCCCACAGCAGTATTTCTGAAGCTTCATTTTAAACTGGGATGGTCAATCTTCTTTAGACGGCCTACCCAAGGGTGCCCTGGGTGTCTTCCAGCCTCAAGGAACTCCCATCAGGCCTCCATTCCCAATGAGGACTGGCTGTCACCTGTTTCAAGCTGCGATCTTAGAAAGATTTTCTGAGGTGGAATTCCTCTGCCCACAAGACTATGCAGACGGTTCAGGGCTGGGTGCAAGCTCCACAGGCTGCTCTCTTGGGACCGGTAGGGTGGAGACAACACCTGCAGAGTCTGGTGCAGGCCAAGAGTCTGGAGGGACCAGGTCAGTGAAGCAGGCTATTGGGGTATAAAACATTTGTCTCCTTCCAGGTCCTAACCTATCATGTGCTTATTTCCCATGAAGGAGACTGGAGGAGTCTGGACTGGCTTGCAAGAGGGGGCCTAGTGTGCTGCAGGGCTCATCCTTTGGTATGTAACATCTGTGTCTCGACTGTGAGCAAGCCCAGGACTTTATATGGCAGCCAGTCCAAATGGGGACCGAGTACTGTCAGTTTCAGAAAGATGTGGGGTGGGGGAGTTATAAGATACCCCTGCCCTGGAGGCTGTGTAAGCGGTTTGGGACCTGCCCAATCCCACTGGCTTGGGGGACCTTGGCTACCCTCAGCAGGCTGATGTGGTACATGAAGTACATGGGGGAGCCGCACAGTTTGTGGGGAGGGGAGCGAGACCTGTAACTGAGCAAGTGTCTAGAGACACCTGGTCCTGGGAGTGGGTTGTTGAGGGTAAAAAGTATCTGCCTCGGAAAGAATATCCAGTGAAAAAAAGACAGTCTCTTCAACAAATGGTGTTGGG
>CM053603.1:50334480-50401505 GCA_028646535.1 Procyon lotor
GTCCAGGACACGCTAACAGGATGTGGACTGCACAGGCACAGTTGGCTGAGGTCAGCATAGACAACCACGGTCCTGGAACAAGATCATGTCAGATGAGGCCAGTTCAGAGGAGGGGGTTATTGGGGGATACCTCGCATCAGCCTAATTCTACACCTTAACTTACACAGAAACACACATTCTCCCTGGACAGCTGGAGGAATTGGACTGCCTTGCTGGAGGGCAGGAGACAGCGAGAAATGGTCAAGGTACCTTCCAATAACACACCTGGGAGCTTTGATGGCTGGAGAAGCCCAGGACTGCCTTGGGCAGCAATCCAGATGGGGAGTGACTACTGCTTGTTGAAAGCTGCCATCTCAGAAAGAATTTCAGGAAGTGGGTACCCTCCAGAGGTTATGCTGGTTTGGGGGACCAGCCTGAGCACAATAGTCCTGAAGGGCCTCAGCTGCCGAAGGCCAGCTGACAGCATGCAAACTACCTATGTGCAGGTGGTGTGCGTCAAGGGAGTCAGGCTCCTGAAACATGGTGACTGTAAGGAGGGCCAGGTCACTGGAGCAGGCATTTGCCTAATTCCAAGCTTCATCCTACACAAATGCACATGTTTTCCTTGAAGGCTGAACCAGTATTAGGCCTGGTAGACTGGCTGGGGTCTCCTCCAATAAGAGACAGCTGGGAGCCTTGGTTGCTGACCAACTTGGGGACCCCACCAGGCAGCCAGTCCAAATGGGGACTATTGCCAGTTTAAAGTTGCCACTTCAGAGAGACTTTCAGGGGTTGGCTCCATCTGCTCAAAAGTCTGTGCAGATGGTTTGGGACAGACCCAAGATCTGCAGGCCTGGAGGACCCTGGCTTCCGTTGGTGAGCTGATGGGGTATATGCTACACATGCTGGAACCACGCACAGGTCCAGGGAGCCAGGAACCTGGAACAGGAAAGTATCCAGAGAAGTGGGGTCAGGGGAGCCACCTGTTGGTGGTACAAGGCTCTTATTCCAAGCCCTAACCTATACAGATGACACATATTACTCAGAGATATCAGGGACTCATTTTCAGACCATTGTAATAAATTAATGCCGTAAAGTGAGTCAAATTAATATTTGGTTCCCCAGTGCATATAAAAGTTATTTTTATGTTATACTCAGTATTAAGTGTGCAATAGCATTGTCTTAAAAGGCAATATACATAGAGGGAACATACCTCAACATAGTAAAGGCCATATATGAAAAACCCACAGCTAACATCATACTCAATAAGGAAAAACTGAAAGCTTTCTCTCTAAGGTCAGGAACAAGAAAAGGATGTCTTCTCTCACCGCTTTTGTTCACCATAGCACTGGAGGTCCTAGCTACAGCACTCAGACAACAAAAAGAAATAAAAGGAATCCAAAGCAGTAAGGAAGAAGAAAAACTTTCACTATTTGCAGTTGACATGATACTTGAAGATTCCACCAAAAAACTACTAAAACTGATAAATGAATTCAGTAAGGTCACAGGATACAAAATCAATGTACAGAAATCCATTGCATTTGTACACTAATAATTAAGCAGCAGAGAGAGAAATTAGGAAAACAATCCCATTGACAATTGTACCAAATAAATAAACCTAACCAAAGAGGTGAAAAACCTGTCCTCTGAAAACTACTTCTTCAGAAAGACTTTCAGGGGTAGGCTCCATCTGCTCAAAAGTCTATGCAGATGGTTTGGGACAGACCCAAAATCCGCAGGCCTGGAGGACCCCAGCTTCCCTTGGTGGGCTGATGAAAGAAATGGA
This sequence comes from Procyon lotor, assembly GCA_028646535.1. Lineage (NCBI taxonomy): Eukaryota > Metazoa > Chordata > Mammalia > Carnivora > Procyonidae > Procyon > Procyon lotor. The sequence continues at coordinate 50,336,246 of CM053603.1, forward strand.
AGATAACATAAAGAAATGGAATTCATGCTCTTGGATTGGAAGAACAAAATATTGTTAAAATGTCTATACTATCCAGAAGGAATCTACACATTTAATGCAATCCCTATCAAAGTGCCAACAGCATTTTTCACAGAAGTAGAACACATAATCCTAAAACTTATATGGAACCACAAGACCCTGAACTCTGAATAGCCAAAGCAATTTTGAAAAAGAAAAGCAAAGCTGGAGGTATCACAATTCCAGACTTCAAGTTATATTACAAATCTGTAGCAATCAAACCAGTATGGTACTGACACAGAAGCAGACACATGAATCAATGGAACAGAATAGAAAACCTAGAAATAAACCCACAATTATATGGTTAATTATCTTTGACAAAGCAGGAAAGAATATTCAATGGGAAACAAACAGTCTCTTTAACAAATGGTGTTGAGAAAACTGGACAGCTTCATGCAAAAGAATGAAACTGGACTTTTTTACACCATACATAAAAATAAATTCAAAATGAATTAAAGACCTAAGTGTGAGACCTGAGCTATAAAAATCCTAAAAGAGAACATAGGCAGTAACTTCTTTGACATCGGCCATAGCAACACTTTTGATGCAAGGAAAACAAAAGCAAAAATAGAATATTGGGACTACATCAAAATAAAAAGTTTCTGCACAGCAAAAAAGATAATCAATAAAACTAAAAGGCATCCTACTGGATGGGAGAAGATATCGCAAATGACCTAGCCAATAGTTAGTATCTAAAATATATAGAGAACTTACACAACTCAACACCCAAAAAACAAATAATCCAATTTAAAAATGGGCAGAAGACATGAGCAGACATTTCTCCAAAGAACACATCTAGATGGCCAACACACATGAAAAGATGCTCAACATCACTCATCATCAGGGAAATGCAAATCAAAACTGCAATAAGATATCACCTCACACCTGTTAGAATGGCTAAAATAAAAAACATAAGGAACAACAAGGTTTTGCAAGGATGTGAAGAAAAAGGAGCCTTGTGCACTATTGGGAAGAATGCAAACTGGTGCAGCCACTGTGGAAAACAGTATGGAGCTTCCTCAAAAATTTAAAAATAGGAACACCTGGCTGGCTCAGTTGGTAGAGCATGCTATCCTTAAGCTCAGGGTCCTGGGTTTGAGTCCCATGTTGGTATGGAGCTTACTTTAAAAAAAAAAGTTAAAAATAGAGTTACCCTACTATCTAATAATAGAAATACTGGATATTTCCCCTCAAAATACAAAAACACTAAATCAAAGGGATATACACACCCCTACATTTATGGCAATATTATTTACAACAGACAAATTATGAAAGCAGCCCAAGTGCTATTCATCAATAGATTAATAGATAAGAAAAGATGGCACACATATGCAATGGAATATTACTCAGCCATAAAAAGAATGAAATCTTGCCATTTGCAACAACATCGATGGAGCTATAGAGTATAATGCTAAATGAAATAAGTGAGTCAGAGAAAAAATATCATATGATTTCACTCACATGTGGAATCTGAGAAACAAAACAAACAAAGGGAAAGAAAGAGAAAAAGAAATCAAGAAACTTAACTATATAGAGAGAACAAACTGATGATTATCAGACGGGAGGTGACTGGGACAATGGGGGAAATAGGTGATGGAGATTAAGGAGTGCACTTGTGATAACACTAGGTGATGTATGAAAGTGTTGAATCACCATATTGTATACCTGAAACTAATATAACACTGTATGTTAATTATACTGGAATAAGAATTGAAGGAATCTTAAGAAATACTTAGTGCTAACAATGCTAACCATTATCTAAGCTTTCAGTGAGTCATAATCACTGATTATAGATCACTATAACAAAAATAATAATTTAGAAGTTAGGTATATTATGAGAATTACCAAAATATGACAGAGAAGGGAGGAAATGTTGGGAAATAGTGCAAATAGACTTTTGTGTTACAGTGCACAAATCCTCAATCTGTAAAACAAAAAAAGTGCTATCTGCAAAGTGTGACAGTGTAATAAAGTAAAACACAATAACATGAGGTATTTTGTCATAAGACTTTTTAGTACTAGAAGGAAATATTAGGGGTTTTTTTCCTTCCTAGGTAGGGAAAAACCCAGTTCCTCCCTTCTGTGTCTTTTTTCCCAGTGTGTCTCCTTTGCTTTCACAGAGAACACTTCACTTCTGATACTTGTGTTTGGTGGGGAGTTCCCTACAACAAGAAGGAAGTCTTTCACACCAGCTGGCTGTCCAACAGTTCAAGTCTACCACTAGCTACCTGGAGATAGTGTTAGATCGATCCCACAGGTTAAGATCTCAGTCCTATTAGACTGCCCCCTACACACACACTTTAGATGACATTCACAAGCCTAGGTTGTCACCTGGGCTTTTGACCAACTGGCTATACATTGGAGGTTACAGTGAGCCCCTCCTTGGTTTTGATTAATTTGCTAGAGTAGCTCACAGACCTCAGGAAATACTTGTATTTACTAGTTTATTAAAGGATAAAATAAAGGATACAGATGGTCAGCCAGAGGAAGAGATACTTAGGGCAAGATGTTGGAGAATTCCAGGTACAGGAACTTCTGTCCTCATGAGGTTGGGGTGAATTACCGTCCTGGTGTGGATGTGTTTACCAACCTAGAAGGTATCCAAATACCTTCTAGGATACCATTGGGATTTTGTGGAGGCTTCCTTATGTAGAAATGGTCAGTCATTAACTCCATTAACTCAATTTTTAGCCTCTTTACCCTTTCTTGAGGGTTGGGCCTGATAATTCCAAGCTTCTAATCATGGCTTGGTCTTTCTGGGGACCAGCCCCCCATCCAGGAGTGACCCAGCCAACCCACTCAGAGTCACCACAATGAACAAAAGATGTTCCTAAAGCTCTTATCACATAGAAATTGGCAAGAGTTGTAGGAGCCCTGTGTCAGGGACAGCATCAAAGACAAATGTTAAAGGATGCTCCTAGTGTTCTTATTACTCATAAAACTAAAAGGGTTTTAGGAGCTTTGTGCCAGGAACCAGGGGCAGAGACATACAGAGAGAGAGAGAGAGTTTCTGTTATCTCATGAATATTATTTGGCTTTTTAAAAATGTGTATATTACTTCAATAAAATAAAAATTAATTTAAAAAGTAAAAATATAAAAAGCCAGGACTGGATGAGATGATGAGGTAGAAAAAAGAAGAACTGTCATTCTGAGCCCAGGGCCATACAACGTTTAGGCATCGGGAAGATGAAGAGGAGCCAGCAAATGAGACCGAAGGAGCCGCCAGAACTGTGGGAGAATCATAAGAGAGTGGGGTCCTGGAGGCCAGGACATTTGAAAATATTTCAAATGGGAGAGAATGGCCAGGCATCCCAAATGCTATTAGGAAGAACGAAAATTGCTTTTTAAAATTAATGTAATCAAGGACAGTCTTCAAGAGAAATTTGGGGGGAATGAAAGCCTGATCTAAGTGGATTCTGGAGAGTCTTTGAGGATGGAAAGTGGTGAGCTTGCTGACCTATTGGTAAGAGAAAGAAGATGGCGATTGTGTGTCCAGGGGGGACTTCGTGTGAGCCTCTGTGTGTGGTTTCAAATGAAGAGTTTTGAATGTTGATGGGAATGAGCTATTATGTCACAGGCCGGGCATATGGTTTATAGCATGTATTCCTAAAATAAACTCTGTTAGGTCAGACAGCATTCACCTTTTACTGTGATCCTGGATTAAATTTGCTAAATTTTAAGATTTTTTGCATCTATGTATAATATAGATTTGGAAGACTAAGCTAGTTTTACTAAGAGAATTAGAAAGTTATTTCTTGTTTTCTGTGTTTGAAAGACACACATAGGAATTTGTCATCCCTTGAATGTGTTATCACTCATTAAATTGGCTGGTTAAAAGGATCAAACACACTTGGGTCCTACTCCAGCTTTTTCACAATATGTGAAATAAATAAAGCTGTGTAATGCCAGGGCAACTTACTTTCTACTCCTTTAAACCTCAATTTCCTTCCCTGCAAAACAGTATCAATAATAATATTACCTATCTCATATTGCTGTTGAAGATTAAATAAGAAATTTATGTGAAGTGTTTAGCATGGCACTTACATATAGGTAAATGCTTAGCAAGGTCAGTAAATGTACTTATTATTATTTTTTTTTTTTATTGGACAGAGAGAGGGATCACAAGTAGGCAGAGAGGCAGGCAGAGAGAGAGGAGGAAGCAGGCTCCCCGCTGAGCAGAGAGCCTGATGCGGGGCTCGATCCCAGGACCCTGAGATCAGGACCTGAGCCGAAGGCAGAGGCTTTAACCCACTGAGCCACCCAGGTGCCCCTGTACTTACCATTATTAATGATTATTTTCCTTTAATGTTTCTCCAATTTCTTCTACTGTCTATTGATCCATTAATGTTTTCTACTGCTTCTTGAATTGATTTTTGCAAAAAAGGTCTTTGGTTGTGTTAATGTGTTGGGGTAATTTGGGTTTTTTATCAGGTTGTGTATTATTAGCTCAGTTATAAGTAGCAGGCTCTAAGCTAGCAGAGAGAGAGAGAAGGAGGCCAGGGGAATGAAACAAGGTAATGGATGAATCAAAGTCCACAGTGACATGGGAGAGATGAGACCAGGCACACAGATCTATGGGTCAGACCAATAGACACAGCAGTTACTGAGGCTGGCAGTAAGGGATGGATGGGTGTAGGTGGTATTATATGTGGAAGGAAGGAAGAAAGAAGCAGCAGCAGAAGTTTCATGTTATATGTATATTCGAATTCAACAAAAATGCCTTAAATTACATTTTATGATCTCAAACACTGTGAAATGTTTTTGTTTCTCTAAACTTCATTACCATCACAGCATAGCATTGTACTTGAAAGCATTCGCATGTGACCGATGTAAAAAAATTAAATGTGGGTCCTTCCTGCAAGAAGCAATATGGGGAAGTACACAGAAGCCTGTACGACACACTGAGAAAAAGCAAAAGCCAAATTTATGAGCAAAAAACAAAGCATTGCAGCAAAGCGCATCATCTTCTGAGTGTTTTTATCATAAAGAAAGGACAGAATTTCTTTGAGAAACAGAATTATAAAGTGTATATTCTGATCCTGCTGTATTTATTCAATAGGTAATTTATTACTTGCTACTCATGAAAAATATTTACAGAATAGACGTTGGTTGTGGGGCACTTGGGTGTCTTAGTCGGTTAAGCATCTGACTCTTGATTTCGGCTCAGATCATGATCTCAGGGTCAGAAGATCAAGTTCCATGCTCAGTGTGGAATCTGCTTGAGATTCTCTTTCTCCCGGGCCCTCTGTCCCTCTCCCTGTTCATGTACTCTAAATTAATTAATTAATTAAATCTTAAAAAAAAGAATAAACATTGGTTGTTTTATTATACTCAGAGTAGAAAATTTTAAAAAGCAAGAGAAAACTTACTAATTCGTATCAGTATGTCAAAAATGACCACAGCTGAGGTTTCCCTGTGCGTAAATTACCAAACATCAAAAGATATTATCTGTGACAAGAAGGGCAGATAATAGTATATCAGTTAAATGTTAGCTGGGAAGTAATGTCTTGTTATGAATAAGTTGTTTTAGGTAATGTGTTATAGATGTTACGTAATAAGAGTATATTAATCAACAAAACGTTAACTAGGAAGTAATTACTCCATGTAAGCTTAAGTTCTTATCAATTTTACAATGAACCAGTGAATGGTATGGAAAAAAATGGGGAGCACTTAAATAACTCAGAGAAACAACCCCTTTCTTTTCACTTCAAAGTAGGATTTTTTAAAAACCTGAATCATAAGTATTTAAGTCTCTTCATTTTCCATGCATAGTGGTGACATGAATGACATTCAACACATCTAACCTTAAAACTAATTTTAGAAAAAGGTCCTATTCTTATGATAGTAGAAAAAGTATAGGATAAGGAGAAAGGCAAAACAGTGTTCAAATTCTAGCTCAGTCACCTACTATCTGGGTGGCTTTAAACAAGTTACTGCAGTCATCCAAGCCTGTTTCCTCAGCTAAAATTTGGGCATAGTAATACTTTCCTCACAAGGCCACTGTAAGGACCTAATCAATGATAACTATTATGAAGAAAAGATTGATTCTTAAATATTGGAATTTTCAAAACACTGAAAATCCATTTTCCTAAATTTTCCTTTTTGAGATTCTTTTGTATTCACCATTAACTGCTTTAAAAAGCATCTTAGGGCATCTGTGGCTCAGTCAGTTGTGTCTGACTCTTGGTTTCAGCTCAGATCTCAGGATTGTGAGATGGAGCCTCTCATACCGCTCTCGCTCAGTGCTTGTCCCTCACCCTCTGCTCCTACTGCCCCACTCTCTGTCTAAAATAAATAAATAAAATCTTTTTTAAAAATTTTTTTAAAAAGGAGGTGTCTTTAAATCCATTATACCGGGCTCCAATTATAATTTCTAAAATCTTCAAGAAACTTTTCCTGTAAAGTTAGCATATTTAACTTAATTACATATACCCTATGTGTTGATTATTGTAGGAAGAAATTTTTTTCATGGTATCTGGCAATTAGAGAAAGTAAATTACATTTTAATAGCTATGAAGCTTGTTAAACCGAAGTTGTGATAAACAATAATAAATTTGTTATTTCTGTTGTTGTAAATCATTTTGATCTATTAAACCTGATGTAAAGCTTTAACTCAATTCTGGCCTCACACACTATACTGAGGTTAGTAGCTAACTATTGCTGTGTAACAAATTACTCCAGAATTTAGTGGCTTAAAACAATGAACGTTGATTATCTGACAGTTGCTATGGGTAGCCAGACTGAGACACAAGTTTTTTTTATGACTGAGCCATGGAAGTTGCAAGCCATCACTTCTGCCATATTCATAGACCAATCTTGATTCAGTATGGGAGGGGAATATGCAAAAGTACCAGGAGATGAACATCACTGGGAGACCATCTTGGAAGCTGTCTACCCCACACCCACACAGGAGTAAATACTCTGAAAAGATGCCTCTACCAGTGAAACTGCTTTGAAAGAGAAGAGTATTTCATCTTAAACATAAAAGTGTTCAACAATTTGTTGAATGAATAAAGATTCACCCTTACAACCTAAAGAGAAAACAATTAAGCACATGAATTTATTGCCTTTGGGATCCGATCTTAGACATTGATTGGTTAGCTTGCACTATGTGCCCATCTGTGTCTTTTGGAGATGGTGAGCAGCAGAAGTAAGCATTTGGCCACAGGGCATCTAGGACAGTGGTGCTACAATTGATCACTACAGGTTTCCATGCTCGGAGGAGGCAGATTCAGGATATAAGGGATGTTTCCAAAGCACCTGGGGCTTGGTTCTCAGGGCATGATCATCAAGGAAAAAAGGTCTTTGGAGGATACCAGGACATCACAGTCAAGAGATAATATCTGAAAATATCTATCAACCCACATAGCATTTCTTCCGACGAATGTCTTTCTAGCTGTGATTATGTAATGGTCAGGATACCTTTAAGATTTCAGCAGAAACACCCCATTTTTCCTCTCTATAACCTGCAAGTTTTCATTTTCAGGAAGCTGAAGGGACCCATCCCAAATCTAAGATCTATGGAGTTAATATTTTTTGCAAAGAGCATCTGAAGCTAAAGCCAGTCTGCCTATAGCAGTACCAGAAATGGAATGATCAGTTTCCCAAAAGCTTCTCTCTGGGGAATGATGCTCATAGTTCTCCACAGATGGTGCTTAATATTGTTACGTGAATAAATAAAAGAATGAGTAAAAGTGCCCATGTATGAATTGAAAAGAAGTTTTTTAATTATTTCATGGAAGACTGAGTGTATGGCATATGCTGGATAGCAAGCTTACCCTCAAGGCCTCTGTTAATCATTATCTCAAGAATCTAGAGATCCTGTCTCTCTCTATATTTCCATCAAGCAGAATGTGCAGAAGAACATGTCGCTCGGTATTCAAAGTTAGGGGCCTTCAATGGTGTCCAGCAAAGATTGTCCAGGTGACAGGTCTTAATATCCTTGGAAACCCTGGCTATGAGAGCAGGGAAAGGGCCGCTGGTGGTTGCTAGGGTAAGTTGCTATGAGTAAAAACTCACTGCACAAAAAAAAAAAAAAAAAAAACAACTCACTCCACACAGATCGCAGCAGCAGATCCTTTGTCCAGTCAGCTGCTCCTAGACACTCTGGATTTACATTCCCCCAATAAACCTGTGTCTTGATCTCCATCTCTGGGATTTCCTCTGGCCTCACCAGAACATCATCACTCCCACACCCTAGACTTAGAGTCTGCTGGGGTGGGGCTGTACACTGAGTCAGCAAAGCTATGTAATACGGCATCAGCATAATGCCATCCCATTCAGACCCACACTCCCCGCTGCTGTGCCCTTGTTCTTCAGTGGAAATGGATACCTTGGGAAAAGGCACCAGGAGGCCAGCACGATGTTCCTTCTATGAAACTCTAGCCCCCAAACAATAAAGTTTGTTAATGAACATCTACTACTAGGAAATGGGGTCTCCTCAATGATTTCGTATCTATCAATTCCAATAGCTATAATGAATACTCACTAAACCCCTTGAAGAAAGGACCAACGTGTTTGTCTCATCTCCTGCTGGAGACACTCAGCGAACATTCCGTGGATGAATAAATGCTATGCCAGCTGGACTATCTGCTCCCAGACAAGCTCCATAAATAGTTAATCAGAATTTAAACTGGAGTATAAAACTCTTAAACCTCTTATAAGACATACATTGTTGCTTATGTGAAAAGGAAACAAAAGCATGAACCAAACCAGGAAGATATAATTGACAAGAGACTGATTTGAGAGTAAGAACTGAATTACTTAATAACAAGCCACATAATGGATGAAGTTTATAGCCGAAGACATTACCAAGCTAGTACAATGTGGTTCAACCAGTTACAGGGGCTTTGAAGTCAACCATTTCAACCTGGCCGCAGGTAAAACTGTGAAACTGGCTTGGTCTGTCCGTGTGGCCCCTAGACCTCCCTCTCTTCTTCAACCTTTTTCCTAGGCTAACAATTCCTTCTTGTGTTCTGCACTCTCCCCTTAACCATTCTATGTTACAAGGAAAATACAATGGTAGTAGGTTTAAATTATCTCCAAACATATCCCCCCAATCCATGTATTGCCAAAGTCTCAGGGCAAATTTCCCAGGCTGTAGAGGATGAGTTATACCACTGCTGAGTTGAAATAAACTCCAGGATTTTTCCTGAAAGAAAGGGTTGGGATTTCTGGCTTTTACTTTCTTTTTTGCAGATATGTGCTTTAGAAAGCCCAATGTCCTCCTCAAGTAGTGTAGTTAGATAGAATTTGACATGGATGACTTAGGGGAGGTGGTGCAGGGTGGTATGGCTCTTCAAGATGTTCAGTGATTCCAAAACAGCCACTGAGTTCAGGGATTATTTGATATGTAATCAACAACCTCCAAGCAAACCTTACTCAGGCAAGAAGATAATCCAATGCAAATGGAATCGGCTATTTCTTTGGGCAATTTATTTAGAATCTTTTGTCCTTGCATGATTCAACCCGTCTTTCTAAAAACTGTGAATCACCATGATTCTCATTCTGACCAATATTTTAATGCTTCGTGGCTTGGGGAAAATGAGTATTGTACTTCAAATCCAGCACATTATAGCTAGCATATATAGTGTTAACTACTGAAAGGGATTTTGAAGGCTTAATAAATAACTATGCTATAGCATGATACAAGATAGTCGCTTAATATTGTGTGTCTGGATGTGACATCTGGAATTGCTGTAGCCACCCTGCGACCATAAAGAGAGTGATAAAAGAAATTTTTGCTGGACCTTGAATATATGTATTCAGACTTGCTCACAGCATGATCCAGACCCTGTGAGAAAGAGCACCTGTCTCCCCAGAAGAAGGAACCAGACCAATCACTTTTCAGAAAGCTAGCTGGTCAGTAGAAAAGCTGCTGATGCTGAATTTGTGACTGTACTGTCTAGACTTGAAAAACTGACTTGGGGCATAGCAATCAGCTGTGCCAAGCTCCACTGTAGCTAACCAATTTTGAACTGGTAATCCAAAAGTTCGTTTAAACCAAACAATCATTTTTCCTTGTAAAAATTTGTGACTTCTGCCTTTAGAGGTCCTGCCCTTGCCTTTGATCAGAGACACAGCCTTCAGAAGGTTTTACTCTCTCTTACATTCCTATAAAGGAGTAAATACCCAAGAGTTTACATTAAATTTGTCTACAAAGTATTCTTGGCAGTTTAACACTTACTCTGCCACAGAATCTGTGTTTCTTTTGTCTGGAGGTCAAAACTGACGCACCAAGGATGGCAAAGTAGAAAGAAAGAATCCAGTTCCTTGTTCATATCTTTCTTTTCCTAACTGTGGAGCCCTTCTACCTCTGGACTTTTTGCTGTGTGATATAATAAATTTCCTTTTTGTTTTTCTTCCAGTTTTGCTTTGTCTAAGCCACATTGAGTTGTGTTTTCTGTTTACTTGCACCGAAAGTAATATAACTGATATACCCTCTCTGGCTACTCTTTCAAAACTAGTGTCCCACTCCATCACACATTGCTCTCTTACCCTCCTTATTGCATATTTCTCTGTTTACTTTTTTATTGCCATTGTCTCCCACTAAACTGTAAGCTCCACAAGACAAGAAAGTTGGTCTGTTCAGATGCCCAGTGCTAGGAAGTGCTAGCATATCATCAATGCCCAGTAACACTTGTTTAATAAATGTTGATTTAATCCATAGGATTATATATTGTTTTAAGTTGGGTTTCCTAGAAGCAAATCCTAAAATAGGGATGCAGAAGCATGTGATTTTTTGAAGCGGTGCTCTTGCAGAAGAAGAGAAGGGGAGTGAGAGAAGTAGACTAAGGCAGGCAGAGGAACTCACAGGCTAGCTGAAGTCTAGCCTCAGCCTGAGCCCATGGAGTGCTCCAGAGTTAGTACCACTTTAAAGCAAGGCGGCAAGCTTTTTTTTTTTTTTTTTAACACCCAAATCAATAAGTCATTAGTTATTGACTGTCTGTTGCTTGGTGGGAATGGAAGAGAATGTTATCTCCCAGGCAGGTCAACTCCCATTCATGAAGGGCAGTCCTCCAGAGAAGGGGACAGAGGTGAGTAGTCAGTATTCAACATTCAGGACAGCTGGGGGATGGGCACACCGCTCTGCTAAAGGGGATCCCAGTGGGATGATAGTATCTAGGAAAATGGCCTAGAGAATTTCTAAAAACAGAAGTAATAATAGGATTCGGTAAAATGGCAGGTTATAAATTTAATATATAAAAATCAACAGGGGAGGGGCGCCTGGGTGGCTCAGTGGGTTAAAGCCTCTGCCTTCAGCTCAGGTCATGATCTCAGGGTCCTGGGATTGAGCCCCATATCAGGCTCTCTGCTCAGCGGGGAGCCTGCTTCCGCCTCTCTCTCCACCTGCCTCTGCCTACTTGTGATCTTCCTCTCTCTGTGAAGTGAATAAATAAAATCTTCTTTAAAAAAAATCAACAGGGGAATGTGGGTGGCTCAGTAAGTTAAGGATCCAACTCTTGATTTCCGCTCAGGTCATGATCTCAGGGTTGTGAGATCAAGCTCTGGATTGGGCTCTGTACTTAGCATGCAGTCTGCTGGGGATTCTCCCTCTTCCTCTCCCTCTTCCTCTGCCCCCACCTCCAGTCATTCTCTAAATAAACAAAAAAATCTTTAAAATAAATGTCCCTAATCAATAACTACTAGGAAATTCAGTGGAAGAAACTATTTTTAAACCCTAAACCGATCAAATATCTAAGTATTCACAAATAAAAAATGTATGGAACTTAAATGAGGAAAACTTTAAATTTCTATCTTGTGACATAAAAGAAGACAAACTGAAAGACGTAACATTTCTTGCATCAAGAGACTAAATATGTTAAATATATAAAATCTTCATAGGTTGTCCTATAAATTCAATCTAATCCTAATAAAGTACAAATAGGAATGTTTTATCTTGAAAAATAATTCTATAATTCAGGAAAATTTAAAGCAAAATATAGCAAGAGACTGGTCCTACCACAGATTAATGCTGTAATAATAAAAGCACTTTAATACTTGCAAAGAAATGGGCAGATTTATGGAACAGAATAAAGGGTCCAAAATAGAACCAAATATGTACGGAGAGTTAGTGATAGAGGCAGTACCTCAAATTGATGAAGAATGAGAGATTATTATATATGATATCAAAACAGCTAGGTAACTTTTAGAGGACAAAAATGCTGGATCCCTACCTCATTCCTTAAACCAGAGGGAGCAAAGATATTATGCAACAAATGAAAAACAAAAGCTTATAGAAGAAAGCACAGGAATATATTTTTGTTATTATAGAACAGGGAAAGCCTTACTAAGTAGTACACAAATCCATAAACCATAAGAAAGTCAAATCTCAAATGATGAGAAAACTATAAGCAACACATTTGACAGGCTAGTTTACATACTTTAAAAATAAAAAGAGCTCTTATGAACCGTGAGATTAAAATTATGCAAAGGAGGGGTGCCTGGGTGACTCAGTGGGTTAAAGCCTCTGCCTTCAGCTCAGGTCATGATCTCAGGGTCCCGGGACTGAACCCTGCATTGGGCTCTCTGCTCATCGGGGAGCCTGCTTCCCCCTCTCTCTGCTTGCCTCTCTGCCTACTTGTGATCTCTCTCTGTTAAATAAATAAATAAAATTTAAAAAAAATAAAAAATAAATAAAATTGTGCAAAGGATAAAGACAGATGATCCAGAGAAAAGTAAATGCTAATGACCAATAAACTTACAAAGAAAGGCTTGACTTCAGCCACAGTTAAAGAAATGCAAATCCAAACAATAGAAGATGTTTTTTCACCTTTTGGATTGGGAAAATTTTGAAGTTTAATGCCTATCTACTTCTAACAAAAATGTGAAGTCAGGGAAACTCACAAAGGATTGGTGGTATTGTAAATTAGTGGACATTTTGTGTAGGTGATTTGGCAGTCACTTTTAATGCAGAATGCACATACCCTTGGCCTATCAAGCTCACTGCTAGAAATATTTCATAAGGCCATGCTTGCAAAAGTTTACCAAGATAGGATGTAGAAAGATGTTCAGTGAAGCATCATTTGGAAAACAAAACAAAAACAAAAACTGGGAACAAATCTCTAATAGGGCATTAGTTTAATAACTAAGATAGAACGTTCTCCAGTCATTTTTTAAAAATATGAAGTAAAGTAGCTTGTATTGATGTGGAAATTATATGAACAGTAAGATATTTGATTTAATTAACTAGTCCCTTTTTAGTTTAATTAACTAACTTCCAAAGAGTTGACATATTTACCACCACAGATTAGAAAAACAATGAAAGCATGTGTAATATTAAACTCCCCTAAATATATCTTTTTAGTTCATTGCACTGCCTCAATGTTGTCATTAACAACAAGTGTCATAGCCTTAACAAAACAGAAGCTATTGCAGACTTGCATTTGGAGGAAGAATAAAACAGTGACTGAGCATACAGGCTGTCAGTTAATCTATGCTACATAACAAGTTATCCAAAGTGTAGCAGCAGGGCGCCTGGGTGGCTCAGTGGGTTAAAGCCTCTGCCTTCAGCTCAGGTCGTGATCTCAGGGTCCTGGGATAGAGCCCCCCATCGGGCTCTCTGCTCAGCGGGGAGCCTTCTTCCCCCTCTCTCTCTGCCTGCCTCTCTGCCTACTTGCTATCTCTCTGTCAAATAAATAAAAATAAAAATAAATCTTAAAAAAAAAAGTGTAGCAGCTTCAACAACAAATATTTATTATCTCATAATTTCTGCGGATCAGAAATCTGTGAGTGCCGTAGCTGGACGGTTCAGGCTTCAGGGTGTTTCAGGAGGTTGTAGTCACGTTGTTAGCTCCGGCTGCAGTCATATTGAGGCCAAAAGAGGGCTGGAAATGGGCCTCCAAACTCTCTCATTGTTGGTGAACTTCAGTTCCTCTCCGGCTTTTGGCTAGAAGCCTGCTTTCCATCCCTGTGTGGGGCTCTCCATGGGGCTGCTGCCCATGGCAGCTGGCTTCCCCCCAGAGCAAACAACCCAAAAGAGAGAGACAGAGAGCAGGCACCTAAGACAGGAGCCACTGTCTAATCTCAGAAGTGACATTCCATCTCTTCTGCTATCGGTCTCATAGTCCAATATGTGTGAATACCAGGAGGCAGCGATCAGGAGCCATCTTGGAAGCTGGCTATCACACAGCCTCTGGACTCAGACTCCATTATTAAGTTGAATCCATTAAAAGCATCTGCCTCAGTTTATACATATGTAAAATGGGAATAATAACAGTATCTACGGGTGCCTGGGTGGCTCAGATGGTTAAGCGTCTGCCTTCGGCTCAGGTCATGATCTTAGGGTCCTGGGATCGAGCCCCACTTCGGGCTCTCTGCTCAGCGGGGAGCCTGCTTCACCCCTTCTCTCTCTCTGTCAAATAAATAAATAAATAAAATCTTAAAAAAAAAAAACAGTATCTACTTTTGTTGTGAACTTTAAAACAGCTAACATATTTTAAAACTTTAGAGTATACTTAAGATATTTATGACTGAATTATAGAACACTTGGTATTTGCTTTAAATACTCCAGAAAAAAAAAGTGGGACATAAGAATGATGACAGTAGCTAAAACAAAGATGGCAAAATGTTGATATGTGTTTTTTAGATTATTCATTTATTTATTTGAGAGAGAGAAAGAGATAGAGAGAGGGGGGGGAGAGTGCGCAGGTGGAGAGGGGCAGAGGTAGAGGGAGAATCTCAAGCAGATTCCACACTAAGCTCAGCCCAACTCCAGGCTCCATTCCGTGATCATGAAATCAGAACCTGAGCTCAAATCAAGAATCAGTTGCTTAGCCAACTGCACCACTCAGGTGTCCCTAAAATGTTTTGACAATGGTTAAAAGTGGGTGAAATATAGAGAGAGGTTCCTATATGAGCTTTTCTGTATTGCTTAATTTTCCATAATAAATTTTCTGTAATAACAAGTTAAGTAATTCTTCATGTAAAATGTTTATAGTGGTATCTGGAACATAGTATGGATTCAATAAATGTTAATTATTGCTTTAGGAATGCTGGATAAGCCAGATTTTTCTTTATTCAAATGATATAATTTCTTATACACTGGGTCTTTATACATGTATGATTCTGGATTAAATAAGTTAACTTGGGTCTATATAATGTTTGCTTAAAAATTATTGGTCAATTCAAGGATGCCTGATTGGTTCTGTTGGTAGAGCACGTGACTCTTGATCTTAGGATTGTGAGTTCAAGCCCCAGGTTGGGTGTAGAGATGACTTAAAAAATTATTGAACAGGGGCACCTGAGTGGCTCAGTGGGTTAAAGCCTCTGCCTTCGGCTCAGGTCCTGATCTCAGGGTCCTGGGATCGAGCCCCACATCGGGCTCTCTGCTCAGTGGGGAGCCTGCTTCCCTCTCTTTCTCTCTGCCTGCCTCTCTGCCTACTTGTGATCTCTCTCTCTCTCTCTGTCAAATAAATAAATAAAAACTTAAAATTATTGAACAGGGTTGCTTGGGTGACTTAGTTGGTTAAGTGTCCAACTCTTAATTTTGGCTCAGGTCATGATCTTAGGATTGTGAGACTGAGCCCCACTTTGTTCTGCACTGGGTACAAAGCCTGCTTAAGATTCTCTTTCACCTTCTCCTTCTGCCCCTCCCCTGCCACTCGCGCTTGTGCATGCACATGCATGCTTTCTCTCTCTAAAAAAAAAAAAAAATTATTGATCACTTTAGCTGTAATCATTTTTCTACCAGTTCCCAAGTAATCTTTGCAGCTGCAAAAATGCAGATATAATTTCCCTTATCTTGTATGTCATACTCATATCTTATGAGCCACAAGAGGGAGCCCGTGTCCAGAAGCATACCAAAAGTGACAAACTTAGAATTACTATTGACAAGAATGGTAGTCCACTGAGCAGTCATTGTGAACAGATGTAGCTAAACAGCCCTCCAATCAGCATTCTCTACTTTCCCACAAAAGAGAGGCCAACCTTGTTTCCCAAGACTCGTTGAGAAAACAAGTGGAGCCCTTCCAGTATGAGAGAAATTGAGTAGGCTATCCTGATTGGAAGTGATGTGGGGTGGGAGAGACTGGGCACACATTGGGTGGGCCTGGTGGGGTGACCTGTACTTAGCTTCGTTGCTGCACCAGGGAAGAGAGCCAGAATCAGAGAAGCCTGTCTCAGCAGCAAGACTCAGTAATATTTGAGATTTGAGGGGCATCTAGAGGTATTCCTGACTGCGATGTCTTATACCAGCTTGTTCTCTTGCCTGAGATTTCCTCTTCAGGGAGAGTCATTCCCTTAGAAGTTGGCCAAATGCACTTCATGCACAGGATAATAGAAAGTAAATATTTCTTTTGCATCTAAGGCTGATTATCAGGTTACTCAGGAGGGACTAGGGGAAGGAGTGGATGACGAAGTCACATGAAGAGCACGGTCCTGGGATGACACCAAGCAACTGGTTGGGCAAGCTAGGTGAGCCCGAGGGAGACATGGCCAATTTCAGACTGCCCTGAAGAGAGTGTGAAAAATCACACTGAGACAGTGCTTATAACAGATAATTACAAAAATTCAGATTTGCCTCATTTTTATGATCTAGGACTCAATTTCAATTCTACTCAACTTTGTAACCCAGTTTTGGTGGAAGCTTTGTGGAATTATGTCCAGCCCTGGCTATTTTGAGACAAACATGTTTTACATTTTTTTCATTTCTCGTGATCACTAAAACTTTTTTTCTCTTACATAAATACTGCTTTCAATTACAGAATTATGTACTTAAGTGTTCTCCATAGGATGCAATTTTCCTCTTAATAAATAGAAATTTTGCAATCTCGTTATGAATTTGGACCTAACTTTGTTATGGTAGAGCCCTTCTTGCAAAACGCTCAGCATATCTAGATCCAACAGTAATACACAACAGAATATTAAAATACATATTGTTTCGTGTAATATTAACTCCACTACATTAAATAGACATTTATTGAAAGTCAACGATGGGAGTACCATGATATATAAGAACAGTGATAATATGACTTGCACACAATTCTCGGATAAGTGAGACTTTTGAGTCTCATCTGCTCCCTTCTATATTCCCCTCTCTTTTTTTTTTTTTTTTTTGTTGGAAGGAGGGACATTTGTGATTAATGCAACTCATGTCAAACTTGTGAATGTCCTACTCTTCTACCTTTTATTTATGTCATCCTTAAGTTTACAGAACAAAATCATAGGTATGGGACTTTTTCTTCCTAAGAGTAGCCAAGTGAAATGAACTTTTTATCCTGGTGACCAAACACATTTAATGTGTGGTTTTAGTACACTTGATATTTAACATGATGGAAACAGAGTTGTCAGTAAATTCTTTTTCCTACCTTTAATAAAACAAGACAAACTAAGTAATTAAAGGCCCCTTGAAGAAATCCTATGCAGGAATCTCCTGGAGGGAGTAAAGGAGCAATGGGATGGACTGTCTTAATAGAGGGGAATATCAGGGGATGGGGAGAGTCCCCAAGGCTGAGGGAGGCATAGGTTTGGTGAGGTCAGTAGGCTGACCTGTGCTTAGCTCCTTAAAGCTACTGCAAGGGGTATCTGACAAACTTAACTGTGAAACATTGTAGCACTCTCTACCTAAGGACCCTGAATGAAGGCAACTGGCTGAAGACTCTGGAATTGGCCATCATTGCTCTTCACTGGTATGACCATGATGACATCTCTTAAACTCATCAGGAGGGAGATAATCTACTTAATAAACTACTTTGCCTTCTTTGCAGAATAGTGTAGTGGGGAAGCTCAAAGAAGTCCTAGGATATGAATGACATCTAGTAGTTAAAAGGATAAGGTAAAAAATGGTAACCACTGGTTATTGCAAAGAAAGGCATTTTTTTATGAGATAGAAATCATTTTTCTGATCTTTATGATTGTAAATGTAACACATGTTCATTACAAAAATTCAGAAAACATAGGAAACTATAAAGGCTCTGTGTACCTTTTTAATGGGATCAGGTGATAAATACTAATTGATAACCTGCTTTTTTTCAAGCAATAATATATTTTGGACATGTTCCCATGATAAGTAATATCAGTTTATGGCCACAGAGTATTTCCTTGTATAAATACGTTAAATGTAATGCCTACTGGTCGATGTGTAGATGGCTTATAGTGCAGTTTTTATATAGAAATATTGATGCTGGGGTGCCTGTGTGGCTCAGATGGTTAAGCAACTGCATTCAGCTCAGGTCATGATCTCAAGGTCCTGGAATTGAGCCCCTTGTTCATGCTCAGCTCCCAGCTCGGCAAGTAGCCTGCTTCTCTCTCTCGCTCTCCTCTCCCCCTGCTCATGCTCTCTCTCTTTCTGTATCTCTCTGCCTCAAATGAACAAATACAATCTTAAAAAAAAAGAAAGAAAGAAATAGTGATACAATGAACAGAACTTTGCACATTAACTCAATTACTTTCTTAGGACGTATTTCTAAATTGAAATTGTTGGATCAAAGAGTACATCAATTTTTAGAACCTTGATACCTACTACCAACTTCTTTTCCAGAAGTTTAGCAGCGATTTATATCTCCAGCAACAGATATTGACAGAGTCTATTTTTTCACATTCTTACCAATTCTGGGCATTATCTTTTTTAAATTAACAAATTCATTTTTTACTCAAAATTTTAAGAATCTTCCAAGCCCAAGATACCGATGCTTTTTAAAAAATTCTAAAACAGTAATAGTTGATCAAACATTCAGCAAGATAAGTTTCAATAGACACAGTTCTGAAGCAATAAGCTTTTGTTAAGGAAAAAGTCATGAATTAAAAATTTATTTGCATAACATCTCATAGACAAAGCAAATGATAATTATTTAGATATACGCTGTCACCATGCATCACTTTCTAATGTTACCTGTAATGTGACTATAACTATACTTGTAGTTCAAAATCAATTTGTTATTGAATCACCCATATTGATCTTTGTCTTAT
Organism: Procyon lotor; assembly: GCA_028646535.1. Lineage (NCBI taxonomy): Eukaryota > Metazoa > Chordata > Mammalia > Carnivora > Procyonidae > Procyon > Procyon lotor. Next base: position 50,355,210 of record CM053603.1, read on the forward strand.
ACACAAAAGAGTTTTGTCATAACATGAACCCAGGGAACCCAGGGAACTCCAAAAACAGAAATACCTGTAATTTGTTCTTCCTTTTTTGTATATATGTGTAAATATGTAAGTAGGTATTTAAACCAAATAATTAAATCTGGAAATTATAGTTATTAAAGCCCACTTTAGTGTCCAGTAGATTCTTTTTAAAACTCCTTAGACTAATATAACTACATTAATTAAAAATATGAGCCTAGAATAGTGGTTGGGCTTCTTATTTTTCCCATAAGTAAACATGGTCATTTAAAAATTTTGTAGTGATGCAAATTATAGTCAGTGTAAGTCAGAGCATTGAAAAGCCAGGACAACTAGAGCACTTCTACTTAAAGTGTTGGAGATAATTCATTTCAATTTAATGAATGGATCAATTACTTAATGAGCTCACCTTAAATAAAAGTGTATGCAATTATTAGTCATAGTGTCTAAAACAAACAAAACAAGCTACAATTTTTCATTGAGGTAAAGTTCTTGTAACATAAAAGTCACCATTTTAAAGTGTACAATCCAGAGGTTTTTAATATATTCAAAATGTTGCACAATCATCACTACTCTCTAGTTCCGGAACATTTAAATCACCTCAAAAAGAAGGTGCATACCTACTAACTGTCATTCTTGATTCCATCCTCCCTTGACCCTTGACAAACAGTGATCTACTTTCTGTCTCAATGGATTTGCCTATCTGGACATTTCATATAAGTGAAATCATGCAATATGTGACCTTTTAAAGTAAGAGTTTTATTGATATATAATTAAAATACCATATTATTCACATATTTAAAGTGTGCAATTCAATGCTTTTTAGTATATTTATAAATGCATGCAACCATCATAATACTCAATTTTACAATATTTTCATTACCTCAGAAAGAAACTCTGTACCTTTTAGCTGTTATCTCCCTATCTTGCCATTCTTCCCAGCCCTCAGCAACCAATAATCTACTTTTTTGTCTCTAAAATTTGCCTATTTGGGGCATTTCATATAAGTGGAATCATACAGTATATGATCTTTTGTGACTAGCTCCTGTGACTAACATGTCATTACCTTTTTTTTTTATTATAGACATCCTTGTCAGTGTGAAGGGTCATCTTCAATACTTTTGATTTGTATTTCCTTGATGACTAATTACGTTCAGCATCTTTTTATGTGCGTTTGGCTATTTACATATCTTTTTTAGAGAAATGTCTATTTAGATCCTTTATCCATATTAAAGATTAGGTTAGGGCGCCTGGGCGGTTCAGTTGGTTAAGTGACCGCCTTGGTTCTGGTCATGATCCTGGAGTCCCAGAATTGAGTCCGGCATCTGGCTTCCAGCTCCATGGGGAGTCTACTTCTCCCTCTGACTTTCTTCCCTCTCATGTTCTCTCTTACTCGCTCTCTCTCTCTCTCTCAAATAAATGAATAAAATCTTTAAAAGAAATTAGGTTACATTTCTTTATTATTGAGTTTTAAGAGTTATTTTATACGTCCCTAATCAGATATATGATTGCAACTACATTCTCTCATTCTCCCGGTTTTTTTTCTTGTCATTAACATTTATTTCAATTAAAGACATGTGAACTCAGAATTAATGTAAGATAAATCCTTCGAAGTATTTGGCAAAAGAAATACTATTAAGAATTTGATTACAGGGGTGCCTGGGTGGCTCAGTCCTTAAGCGTCTGCCTTCGGATCAAGTCATGATCCCATAATCCTGGGATCGAGCCCTGCATCAGGCTCTTTGCTCGGCAGGAAGCCTGCTTCTCCCGCTACCATTCCCTCTGCTTGTGTTCCCTCTCTCGCTGTGTTTCTCTCTGACAAATAAATAAAATCTTAAAAAAAAAAAAAAAAAGAATTTGATTACAATGTTTTCGGTACCTGTGCTATGTATTACAGTCACTAACAACAACCAAAAAAAAAAGCATATTCTGAAGAGAATCAAAATCCGATAAATTCTGGTTTGTAAAAATCAATTCACTGGAACAGTCCTAACAGGGGAGAAGCAATTTGCCTTTTTACCATTAGTTAAAAATCTAAAGAGCAGACTTCCTCTTCTAGTTGTGACCATTACTGCACTACAGAATATGGGCAAGACTAAATCCTTTAAAAGAATACAGTAAAAGAAACAAGACTCTAGTATTTAAGAGAGCTTACAGATCATATACTATAAAACATTTTCTTTTGAAAATAAAAATTTTATAATCTACTTCAAAAATATCAAATAATTGAAAAGTATCTAAATTGGAACAAAATTTACAAACAGAAGTTCAAAAAACTTGGAAAAGCCATGCACATAGCATCAAATAACATGTAGCTTCATTTATCAACTAAAACACTCACTTAAAATGATTTCTGTATGTGTTAACACTTCAATGTTTTAATAGAGACTGCCATTCTATCACACATTATCAAAACCTGTTCTCTAAATAATTTGAAGAAATTCCAATTATAAGATGAATGAAGATTAAAAATAGAAACAGTGCATTTTAAAGTTTTTCAGAGGCCTTTTCACTTTCCTGATAGTGCCATTTGAAACATGACACTAGAAGCTTTTAATTTTGCTTAAATCCAATTTATCTATTTTTTCTTTTGTTGCTCATACTTTTGGTATCATATCCAAGAATCTATAGCTAAATAAGAAGGAGGTCATGAAGGTATACTACTGTGTTTTCTTCCAAGTGTATTAGAGTTTTAGCTGTTACATTTAGGTCTTTGATCCATTTTTAGTTAATTTTGTATGTGATGTGAGATAGGAATCCAACCTCATGTAGATGTCCGGTTGTCCTGGCATCAACTGTTGAAAACCCAATTGTTTCCTCATTAAATGATCTTGGCATTCTGTCAAATTTCAATTGACCATAGATGCGGAGGTTTATTTATGGAATCTCAATTCCAATCCATTGTTCTATATTGCTATCCTTATGCCAGCACCACATTGTCTTAATTACTTTGTTTTGTAGTAAGTTTTTCAACTGGGAAGTAAGTAAATCCTCCAACTTTGCTCTTCTTTTTCAAGATTGTTTTGTCTATTTTTTAGTTTCTTGAAATTTTATATAAGTTTTAGGATCGGCTTATCCATTTCTGCAAGAAAAACCCACAGATTTTTGATAGGGGTTGTATGGAATCTGCAGATCAATTCAGAAAGTACTAAACAAACTTTTAAATAATATTATTAAGGTTGTAGAAGACTTTTTTGCAAAGATGGCTACAATCATTCCCTTCCCCATATATGGATAGATGCCATGATTTTTGAGCTCCTCCCATCAAAAGTTGGAGTCGTTTCTCATCCCTTGAATCCAGGCTGACCTTGTTACTTACTTTGGCCAAAAGGAATGAACTAACTGGGTTAGTTCCAAGCCTAGGCTTAGAGATGTCTTCCACACTTCTCCTTATTCTATCACCATGTGATCATGGTAGCCAGCTGGAGGAGGAGCAACCAAATGGAGCAGAAATAAATCACCCCAGCTGAAGCTGTCCTAGACCAGCCAGCTCCCAGCCAATCTAGAAGTACCACAGCTATGACAGAAAACCCAGCAGAGATCACAAAAGCCTGGTGCAAATCAGCAGAGCTGCACAGTCTATCCAAACACTCTGGAGCAATTTTAAAAAGGTATTACTCAAACAAACTCATTAAAAAATGGGTAGAGGACCCGAATAGACATTCTTCCAAAGAAGACATACAGATGATCAACAGACACATGAAAAGATGCTTAACATCACTCATCATCAGGGAAATGCAAATCAAAACCACAATGAGATAACACATCATACCTGTCAGAGTAGCTAAAATTAAAAAAAAAAAAAGAACAGGAAATAGCAAATGTTGGTGAGGATGTGGAAAATTGGAACCCTTGTGAACTGTCGGTAGGAATGTAAATTGGTGCAGCCACTGTGGAAAATAATATGGAGGTTCCTCAAATAATTAAAAATAGAACTACCATATGATCCAATAATTCCACTACTGGATATTTACTCAAAGAAAATGAAAACACTAATTCCAAAAGATATATGCACCCACCTGTTTATTGCAGTTTTATTTACAATAGCAAAATTATGGAGCAATCTAAGTGTCTGTCAACAGATGGATAGATAAGGAAGATTTTATACACACACACACACACACACACACACACACACACACACACACACCACTTGCAACAACAGGGACAGACCTAGAGGATATTATGCTAAGTGAAATACTCAGACTAAGAAAGATAAATACCATATTATTTCATTTATATGTGGAATCTAAAAAACAAAACAAGTTATAAACAAACAAACAAAAAGCAGAATCAGACCTATAAATACAGAAAACAAACTGATGGTTGCCAGAGGGGAAGGGGTTAGAGGATGGGCAAGATGGATGAAGTGGAGTGAGTGGAATGGGAAATACTGGCTTCCAGTTATAGAATAAATAAGTCACAGGAAATGACATAGCATAAAGAATATAATCAGTAATATTGTAATAGAATTATATGCTGACACGTGGTAGCTACACTTGTAATGAGTACAGCATAATGTATAGAGAAGTTGAATCACTAGGTAGTACACCTGAACTAATGTAATATTGTGTATCAACTATACTCAAATTTTAAAAAATTAAGGTTGTTATTTTTTAAAATATTTTATTTATTTATTTGAGAGAGAGAGCATAGATGGAGAGGGAGAAGCAGACCCCCACTGAGCACGGAGCCCAATGTGGGGCTCAATCCTAGGACCCCAGAATCATGACCTGAGATAAGTCAGACACTTAACCGACTGAGCCAGGCACCCCCAAGGTTGTTATTTTAACATACTTAGGTGTGGAGTGGGGGTTTTTTTTAGCAGTAAATATGTAGGTAAATAAAAATTAGGCGAATTTAAAAAATAAAATGTCCACAAAAATATGTCTCCTTATGGACATAACATAGGCATATTACACAGGAAAATTAAAAAATACAATGTCCACTAAAATGTGTTCTCTTGGGGTGCCTGGGTGGCTCAGTCAGCTAAGCATCTGACTCTTGATTTTGGTGAGGGTCATGATCTCAGGGTCATGAGATGGAGCCCTACATCGGATCCAGTGCTGAGCATGGAGCCTGCTTAAGATTCTCTCTCTCTCTCCCTCTGCCCCTCTCCCTGCCCCCCTCTCATGTGCGCTCTCTCTCTCTCTCTCTCTTAAAAAAAACTGTGTCTTCTTTATGGTTTTATGGATAAACAATATGTGATGTGTGTGTGTGTATATATTTATATGCACACAATTACACAGTGAAATGTATTCAGGCTTAAAGAGGAATGGAATTCTCATGCATACCATAACATGGGTAAACCTGGAAAACATTATGCTTACTGAGATAAGCCAGACACAGGAAAACAAACATTGTATGATTCCACTTATATGACGTACCTAGAATAGGCAAATTTGTAGAGACAGAAAGAATCATAGAGGTAATATGGAGCCCATATTAGAGGAATATGGAGCCCATCATAGAGGGCTGGGAGTTATTGTTCAATGAATAGAGAGGTACTACTTGGGAAGATGAAGAAAGTCCTGGAAATTGATACTGGTGATGGTCGTACAACATTGTGCATGTACTTAATGCTACCGAATTGAACACTTAAAAGTGGTTGAAATTGTAAAATTTATGTCATGTATATTTTGCCACAATGTTAAAAATATGTTTTCTTTGACCCTGAAGTTTTAAATATGTCTAGTTAACTCATGTACCTGGATAGACACATTAACCTGCAGAGCAGCTCTGTGAAATCTCATAGTTGGCCCTATTTCTCATTCTAGCAGTTTGCCTTCCTACAGTGCCACCCAGCTTCCCACTCGATGCTTCAACTTTCGCTCCTTGGCATTGACAACAGGATTCTACTTCCTAAGTTTGGCCTTTGGTGTTCCCCAGCACAAGACTCAATCAGTGCTTATGGTCCTTTGCATTTCTGACACCATTGGCCTCCACCTTCCTACCCCACCTGCCCCCTATGAAGACTTTGAGATGCCCCAGGTAGGCTTTTCAGAGAAAATACTTGCATATTTGTGACATATTTATACCAAAAATTATTAATTGCTTATATGAAGTTGAAATTTAACTAGAATTCTCTATATTTTTATTTGCTAAACATGGCAAGTGGATTTGGGGGGGCGGGGAATGCATCAGGAAAAATATATGAATGCTTTTTATTTTAATTCTCTTTCCTAGTGAAGCCATTTTTCCAAGCATTACCTATGACAGTATGTCAAGGACCTCAGCAGCCAGACTAAGCTTAGTTTGAAACACATACAACTGTGCCTTCCAGAGAGAAAATAAAGTGTAGTGAATCCAACAGTGTATTTCACTGACTGTGGTTTCACAGTCAGTTGATGTATTACTTTATAGCGAGTGTGCATTTAATCACATAAATTTACATATGTTAATTTACACTGAAAAAGCACATTTTCTCAAATTATTTTAAAAGGTGCAATTAGCATATAGTGAACACATGCCAAAGTTTTATTTAACTCATTAATGGAGAAAATAGAAAAGAGTTTGGTGCGGATATGAGAAACTGGGATGGAAATGTCAATGGGAAAAAGAATGCTGAGATCAGATGGCTGAGTTAGATCTGGAACTGGATTATATCCTACAAGGAAATAAAACCATAACCTCAGGGTTATCTTCTTTACCAGAGAGGGGGAAAATCATACCTCGCCAATTTTTATAAGTGAACATCTAACTTTACAGAGTTATGAGACATCTGGGCCTTGATCAGTTGTTAGCCGAGCAAAGTTCTACTTCTTACAAGATATGACCCTCAGGTGAGTCTATTGGAAAATGCTCTAACATAATGTTAAAATATCTATCATCTTTGGCCTTTTGTCCAATCTGGATCATTTTTCTGTACAGCATATACTACATTCAAAGCTACATTTGGTATGGAAAAATAAAGGATAGAGACCAATGATATCCTTGATCCCCTTTCCATTCCATCCTGGGGTGAGCCTGGGATGGCAGATAAAAGTCCACCCTTGCCTCGGTTCCTCTCCATATCCTGGGGCCTCTCACCAGTGAACACAAATCCAGTGTTTAAAGTTGTAAATGTTTCAAACAGAAGGTCACCTAAATGAAAGCCAACTATTTCATGTGGTGCTCATCCAAAAAAACACAATTTGTTCCAATTCTGGTGGAAAAATTGACTAACATCTGGTCCTAAATTGAAGCCTTGCTAAGGATTTCTAAGGCTAACTTTTCCTGTTTAAATGTTGGCATTCAGCTGAATTTAGAATCTAGACTAACCACAAAGAGACTCCTCTGTAATACTGATTTTTTAACTGATTTTTTAATTGAATTTTTTTTAGGAGGTCAATACAGACTCTACAGCTTTCAAAAAGTATAGTGAGGTTGTAGTAGGCCACCATTGGGCCCGCATCCCTTCTAATCTTGCTCCCTCCCAGCTGCTCTGAATATTGATTGCTAATTGCTCAGAGCTACCCTCTTTCTAGAGAATGGCCTTTAGCTAATAAGAGCCTCCTAAGAGGATACTCCCTCCTCCTGAGGCTGCCCACAGCCAAGGATTGACTGATGAAGGTACAAAGTCCTGGACGCTTTGGGGGTTTTTTTGGGGGGGTTGTTTGTTTTTTAAGATTTTACTAATTTATTTGAGAGAGAACGAGCAGGGAGAAGGGGCAGAGGGAGAGAGAGAGAAGAAAGCAGACTCCTTGCTAAGCAGGGAGCCTGACGTGGGGCTCCATCCCAGGACCTGAGCGGAAGGCAGATGCTTAACTGACTGAGCCACCCAGGCGCCCCTGGACCCTTTATTTGAAGGCAGGACCAACTCTAGGGCACCACCCAGACTCCAGAACTCCTCAAGATTTCAGGCGGAAGCTGGACTCCAGCTAAGACATCTTCGTGCTTAGATTTTGATTCCTGTCTTGTCCTGCTTATCTCCCCTTCTCCTGAAAACACACAGTCAAGAATCCCCATCACAGCCTCTGTGTCTTGAGAATCTGACATAAGACAAAGGTATCTTTGACTGCATCTTTCCTTCAAGGCACCCAGTTCACTCCTAAGAGCTAACCAGGATTGTCAGTGTCTTGGGTCAACTTACAGAAATATAAGAAAATGTATAATATATAAATATAAAGTACTAAATATGTATTTTTGTGGGCTTATCTTTGTTTTATACAAACAGATGGTATCATACACTATCACTGTTTTGCCTTTAGACTTTTTAATTAATAATGAGTCTTGGAGATGTTTCTTATCCAGTATACATAATGCTCTTTCTTTTGTAAAGTTTTGAGTACTCTGGGTTTTGGTTTTTTTTAAGATTTTTATTTATTTATTTGACAGAGAGAGAGAGCACAAGTGGGGCGGGAGGAGAGAGAGGCAGCCTCCCTGCTTAGCATGGAGCCCAACCAAGGGCTCAATCCCAGGACCCTGGGATCATGACCTGAGCTAAAGGTAGACGATTAGCTGACTGAGTCACCCAGGTCCCCTTGAGTATTCTGTTGTATCTACTATAATTAGGAAATGGGTTCCCTAATTTTGGACATGTAGATTTCCAATGTTTAGCTATTAAATAAATATATATAGCAATGCTATTGTGAATTCTTATTTCTGTGAATCCTCATTTGTATGAAATATCATAAATTATGAATATTTTCATAGGATAAATTCCTATGTCGTATTCCCAAGTCAAAGTGTATGTGCATTTGTATTTTGGCAGATATTGCTAACATGCTTTCCACAGAAGTTAAATCCATTTTCACAATCACTGAAAATATAAGGGAATGGCTATTTTGTCAACCCTCACCAATATGCCAAGCTGGCAAGCTGGCATATAAAAAAGGTATCTCTCTTTTTTTTTTAAGATTTAATTTGTTTATTTGAGAAAGAGAGAAAAAAACACAAGTAGGGGGAGGAGCCGAGGGAGAAGTAGACTCCTCGCTGAGCAGGGAGCCCAATGTGGGGCTCCATCCCAGGACCCTGAGATCATAACCTGAGTTGAAGGCAACCGTTTAACCAATAGAGTCACCCAGCTCCCCAACAAAAAAGATACCTCTTATAAGAATGAATAATGCATGTATTTATAGGTCTAGGAACCATTTGTATTTCTTTTCCTGTGCAGTATCTATTTATGTTCTTATGCCATTTTTATATTGGATTTGGGCTATTATTAATTTGTAGATATTCTGTGTAGAAAAATTAACTCTGTGATGTGTTATGAATATTTTTTCAAACTTGTCATTTGTCCTTTTCCTTTGCTTATGGAATTTTAATGCTTCACGGCATTCTTTTTTCTTTTTAGGTAGTTGAATATACAAATCTGTTGTTTCTTGATTTTTTTGTGGTATTGGGCAAGTTTTTCCCTGGTTTAATTATTTTTGGAAATTCTGTTATATTTTCTTCTAATGCTTTTATAAGTATACTTTTTTTTTTTTTTTACATTTAATCTAATGCATGTAATGTGTTTTGGTATAGAGTGAGAAGCAGTAACCCAATTCTCTTTTCCTGATGAATACCCAGTTATCTCAATATAATTTATTAAATAATCCATCTTATTATTCTTTTTTTTTTAAAGATTTTATTTATTTGACAGAGAGAAACACAGTGAGAGAGGGAACACAAGCAGAGGGAATGGTAGCGGGAGAAGCAGGCTTCCTGCCAAGCAGGGAGCCCGATGCGGGGCTCGATCCCAGGACCCTGGGATCATGACCCAGGCCAAAGGCAGACGCTTAACGACTGAGCCACCCAGGTGCCCCAATCCATCTTATTATTCTTATTTTATTAGTAGCTTTTATAAAAAAAAAAATAGATGTTGCATTTCATCAAGTGCTTTTCAGTGCATGTAGAGATAATGATATCATTTTCCCACTTTTTCTATACTAAATGGTGAATTAATGAAAAATCCTTGCCTTCATGGAGCATATACCACTTAGTCAAGTTATATTATTCTTTTAATGTACTCCTTAACTGTTCACTAGCATGCAATTTAGGGGTTTTTTAAATGGTGTCACTACTTAGGATTTTTATATGCATATTCACAAGTGATATTGAACTATATATTTTTTTTACATTATCTTTGTGGTTAGCTTCACTTCATTAGAAATTTAGAAGTCTTATCCATGCATACTTTAAAACATAGAAACATGAAGTCATTCTTCCTTGAAGATTTGGTAAAAGTCTTCAGTGAAAATATCTGTACAAGAGTGTTTTTTGGGGAATAGCTCTTTAATATTTCCCCATACACACTTTTTTATGATAATCAATCTCTTTATATTTTCTATCCATTCTGAGATAAGTTTTGGTAATTCCTCATTTGGACCAGGTTCTCAAATTTACTTTATAGTGACATACAAAGTAGTCTCTCCTGAATCTTTTAACCTATCCTATATCTGTTTTTTATTCTCTCATACATATTTTTATTTATTGCATTTATAATTTCATTCTTTTGACCTTAGTTAAATTAAATAACAGTTTACTTATCTTGATTATTTTTAAAGAATTAGGTTTCAGATTTAATTTCTCAGATCTGCCATTTTTTCCAAGTTTCTAACTTCTGCTTTTATTTTTATTAATTCATTAATTTTTATACCACTAGGCTTATTTTCTTGTGCTTTTCTGATCTCTTGATTTGAACACTTAATTCTTTACTGTCAAGCTTTCTTTTTCAAAAATTAAATATTAGGACTTTCCATTTTTCTCCAAGCACTACTTTGTATGTATCTCAGATGTTTTACTGTTTTCACATTTCAGTTTTAGTTTCCTCTTTGACATAAAAAATGTTTATGATTTGTAGGTATAATTTTGTTATTAATTTCTAATTTAATTGCACTAGGTACAAAATAATATTGCTAAAAATTAATGTTTCCTATATTATTTCTATTTGAAATTTATTGGTTTTTTTAAAATCATGTCTCGTGGATGCATAAAAGATGTATCTTTATTTGAAGAGTATAGAGTTATATGAATTAGAGCTATTTAATTATTTATTGAGATGTTTGAATTCTTAGTGGAAAGACAGAGAAAGTATATTTTTTAAAAGATGGTTTTAATACTCCTTTGTTGCAGACTGTTTTTAGTGGTATAGGGACAAGATGAATACTGTTATTTTAAAAATTACAGATGTATCTTGCCATTTGCAACCACACGGAGGGACCTAGAGGATATTATGCTAAGTGAAACTAGTCAGAGAAATATAAATACCATATGATTTCACTTGCATGTGGATTCTAAAAAATAAAACAAACAAACAAAAAAGCAGAAACAGACCCATAAATACAGAGAACAAACTGATGGCTACCAGAGGGGAGGGGTTGGAGGGATGGGCAAAAAGATGAAGGGGAAGGGAAGGTACAGGCTACCAGTTACAGAATAAATAAGTCACAGGGATGAAAGATACAGCATAGGGAATACAGTCAATGGTATTGTAATAGCATTGTATGGTGACAGATGGAAGCTACACTTGTGGTGAGCACAGCATAACATATAGACTTGTCCAATTACAATGTTGTACACATGAAACTAATGTAACATTGCGTGTCAAATATACTTCAAAAAATGTTTGGTTGAGTACAAAATTCTTAAAAATAAATAAATAAAAATTATAGGTGTAATTTTTAGCTTTTGCTCTAAAGGTTGTAAGAGCTGTATTATTTGAACAAACACTTTCAGGAGTTTTCAGTTGACACAAAATAGCCAAGATATTGTAGCAGGGCTGATTTAGGATTAATGATGATTGATATACAGTTTTAAAGTTCCATTTTCTCTGTACTAGCACTCTTCTATTATGTTAAAACTGCTGGTGAGCCTACTACATAGGGTGCTTTGGAAGAAACTAAGGAGAAATCTCTGAGAACACTTAAGGCAGTGGAGAGCTCCAGCTTCCTGAAACAGTTATATGGGAAATGGTGACTGGAGAAAAGGGCATGTTGTTGGTACTGAGGATTGAAAACTTAAGTGTGGACTTGAGACCTCTTATTTTGGCATATAATAGCACAAAACCTTGAAAGGAGAAACTACAGCTTGCTAACCCATGGGTTGGCACAGTCTATTCAGTAGATATCTATGGTATTATAAATAATATAGTATACTTATGCTATTATAAATAATAATAGTTCAGTGCTTGGTTAAACACTTACTATGTGCCAGCCACCTGTACTCTGTGTATGTGTGTGTGTGTGTGTGTGTGTGTGTGTATTCATTTGATTCTCACTACAGTCCCATGAGGCAAGTGCTAGTTTAATATCCATTTCAGATGAGAAAACAGACTTAAAGAATGATTCAAGATGGAACAGTTGAGATTTAAATACAAACAATATGACTCCCAACTGAGTCTTTTAAGTATGGAAAGTGTACTAAAGAGACTTCTGGTTGCAGATGAGATGGAATAGACACACTTCTTATTCTTCCACTCAGTACAATTCAAAACCTTGGATATGATATATAAAATAAATCAAGAAGACCCTGAAAGGTGGAGCAAAGAAAACAAAATGGCTAGGGACCTCAGGACTCAAGGAATGACATGCATTGAGTTCCCTGAATTTTCTTACTCTCATCTGGGTGCTGGAGAGACTAATAACACAGGAATGCCAACAGGTATAGACCAAAAAACAGATGTAGACCTTTCCAGCCAAAGGATGGCTAAGGATAGCAAGACTGAAAACTTGTAGATAGTAATTGCCCTACTGCAGTCAAATGCCACAAGAAAAACTGAGGCTCCACCCACAGCCCTTTCAACAGAGGCTGAGTGGGAGGCCTAGGCTTTGCACTCACCCAGCTGGGATGAGGCATTCCTGTTCCTCACCTCTGCCCCAACTAAGGTGGTGTCAAAGAAGGCCAAAGGATGAGCCAGGACTTTTCATCCTAATCAGTCAGTAATAAGCCCCTCCATCCTCTGAAGTATCAGAGGAGACCACGGGAAGACCTTGGACTTCCATTCCACCTGACAGTAACAAGGCAGCATCATCCTTCCCCCACGAGATAAGTGTCAGAGGAAACCCACTAAAACTGAAGATTTAAATAAGATCCAGAGTCTCGTAACATAATAACCAAAAAATGTCTGAAACTAATTTAAAACATCAATCCCTTTCCCAAGAATCAAAAAAAAAAAAAATCTCAGCTAGAATGAGAAGAGACAATCAACAGATGGCAAGACCAGATGACAACAGACACCGAAATGACTTGACAAGAATTCTAAAGCAGCCATCATAAAAAATGCTTCAATGAGAAATTATGAACATGCTGGAAACAAATGATAAAGTAAAGTTTCAGCAAAGAAAAAGAAACTATAAAGAGGAGCCAAATAAAAAAATTAACATGAAAAATACAATAAAATATAAAAACTCACTGGATAGGCTCAATAGCTGACTGAAGAGGAGGTAAGAATAAATCCATGTGTTTAAAGTTAAATCAATTAAGCTTTATGAATGAAAAAAGAAAGAAAAAAGACTGAAGGAAAATGAACAGAACCCCAGGAACCTGTGGGACAGTAACAAAAAGCTTTCATTTGTGTCATCAGAGAGGAGAGAGTATGAGGCTGAAAAATTGTTTGACAAAGTAATGACTGGCTTGTCCCCAAATCTGGAATAATATACAAACCTATGGATTCGAGAAGCTATTGAACCCTAAGCAGGATATGCCCAAAGAAATTCATGCCAGGACACATTATAATAATAAATAAAAAATTTTTAAGTGGAGGCTCCACATGAAGCCCAACGTGGGGCTTGAACTCACGACCCTGAGATCACCACCTGAGCTGAGATCAAAAGTTGGAGTCTTAACCAAGTGAGCCACCCAGGTGACCCATAATCAAACTTCTGAAGATGAAAGACAGAGGAAAATCTTGAAAGCAGGAGAGAGAAATGATGCTTTATTCATAAAGTGAAAACAATTTGAGAGCAGATTTCTCACCAGAAATCACTGAATCCAAAAGAAAGTGGCACAGCATTTCTGAAGCATTTAAATAAAAGAGCTGTGAGCTCAGAATTATATATCCGGTGAAAATCATTTTCAGAAATGAAGGGGAAATCAAGAAACTCTCATATAAAGAAGAACTAAAAGAATTTGTCACCAGCCTAAAAGAATGGCTAAAAGATTTCAAACAGAAAGAAAGTTGTGAAAGAAGGAATCTTGAAACATCAGAAAGAAAGAACTATGGAGAGTAAAAATATGGATACATACAAGACTCCTCTTCTTGAGCTTTATAAATTATGCTTGTTGAAACAAAAATTATAACATTGTCTGATATGATTCTCCATACATGTAGAAGAAACAGTTTAGACAATTAAGGAATGGGTAAAGGGAAAAGAGAGATAAGATTTCCATACTTCTTTCATAAAAGAGCAATACCAAAACAAAAGTGTAAAAATTTAAAGAAGATAGAACACTATAAGGAAGAAAGTGATAAATTATAGTAGTCCCATTAAAGAAAGTAAACTGAAGAGCTTCTTCTGAAATGAGAAAGTGAGAGGTTCCACATTATTACACTGCTCAATATGACAAAAGTCAAGTTTGTCCCTGCAGTAGGCAGACAGACCATAGACTTTAGAGAAAGAGTTGTGTTCTGTGCCTAAAGAGCAGTGTATGTGGAAGTATGTGTGTGTATGTGTGCATGCATGCACGTGAAGGGGAGAGACAGAGAAATACCATGTTTGAACTCATGGCTCAACCTATTTTCATAACCCACCTGATGAGGCTTTCATGCTCCCTGGGGACCCGAGCCACAGCAGATGGTATGCACTCCTGGGGAAGCCATTCCCCCTTCTTTCAAGTACAAAGTTCTGGCAGCCCAAGCGGGCAGGAGGGGATTCAGGAAACAGCACTGCTCCCTGACCATGGACTCCTCTTGGAGAAGCCAGACAGCCAAGCAAGTTGCTGAGAAGACAAGAGTAGAAGACTGAGAGTAATTTTGTCCCTGGCATGAGAGAAAACCTGGGGAACTCTGAGAAAAGATAAGGCATCTGGGAGCAGAGACTGGGAAACTAGTGGGCAGACAGGGGCTCAAAGTCATTGAAATGAGGCTACAAAAGGAAATGTGGCTTCATCATACTCTTCAGTTTAGTGCAACTTAAACGCAGAAGCTATAGTTGCATTCTCAAAGATCTTCAGATGCCATATATCCTTCAGATCTAGGTAGCTACAACACTTTTGATGAGAGACCATTTTTTCAAATTCTAAAAAAAAAAGAAACTTTATAGATTCCCTCATGACTCTGTTCATTGTCTAGAAAAATTGTACTATTTGAAAGTTGTTCCTACTTGCAGACCATACTCTACCAAAATGTGATTAGATTTTATTTACTTTTGTTTTCATTTGAGTTGGAAGACAGCTGACCTTCATATTTATTTTAAAAATCATATTTTAGAGGGTATCGTTAAATCATTATGGTCGCACTAGTTGGAATTCTTTTCATTGCAAGTAACAAAAACCCAACTCAAGTTAGCTCAAACAGAAAAAGACCATGGCTACTTTTTTTTTTTTTTTTAAGATTTTATTTATTTGACCGAGAGAAACACAGCGAGAGAGGGAACACAAGCAGAGGGAATGGTAGCGGGAGAAGCAGGCTTCCTGCTGAGCAAGGAGCCCGATGCGGGGCTTGATCCCAGGACTCTGGGATCATGACCTGAGCTGAAGGCAGACGCTCAACGACTGAGCCACCCAGGCGCCCTGACCATGGCTACTTTTAGTCACATCTGGAGTTGAGGGGCTCAAACAGTCTTTACAGCCTCATATTTTTTTCTTACAATCAGAAGCTAGGTCTATATCTCAGAAAAGTCTGTCCAACAAACAAATAAGAAAAGCCTTGAGGAAAACTATAATTGACCCAGCTTATTCATATGCCTATTTCTGAACCAATCGCTGTTCCCAGGGAAATGAATGGCCAGGCTCAGTCATCCATGGGTGAGTGAACATTGAGAGTCTCACCAGATCCACGCAAAATGACTCCCCCACAGGAAAGAAGAGGCCTGGTATCAAAGTAAGAGGAAAGGAATGCAAATCACACCCAAAATGATAGATGTCCAACAGATGTCTACTTACTGTGCTTGGCAACATGAATACAGAAGTAATAAAATGTAGACACTACACTCAAGGGTCTCATTTTCTCCAATTTTCTTCCTTTTTCCTTCCTGATTCCTTTAACAACTTGGTAAATTGCTTTACCTCATTTGCAAAGTGCTATTCCAGACTGGAGCCTTCTGGTTTCTATTTTAAAGATTTTAGAGATCTGGGAGTTTTTGTTTCTGAATTACATTCAGGAAAACTCCTGATCATTTTGGGACTCTCCAATCACTGTGAGCACAAAAATATTTTAGATTAAAAACATTGCTTGCCCACTATGGTTGTGAGTAACATACAACAGGTAAAACCAGAGGTTCCTTTTATAAAAAAGAAATGATGCATGATTAAAGAAGTCCTAAGGAAAAGAATTCCAATCTAGATCCACCCATCATGGTGTAGGCGTGCCCCTGGCATGTCCATACATATCCTAGACAGACCTTACATGTATGCTTCACTCATGCTCACTCTACCCATCCTAAGAACCTGGAGAGTCAAGGTCTTTTTTTGGATATTATTAGCTTTGGGTAAGGGTTGGACTAAGGGTGAGAAGGGAGGGGGTTTATTAAACTGCAAATGCCAAGACCTGTTATCTAATTTACTTGCCTCCTTCATTTTTAAGATTAACCATTTATAATATGACTACCTCATGAATTTACTGAAAAGAACTTGAAAGATTGTTTAGTCTGTCCTCTTGCTTCATGGACAGATCTCTACCCAATTTAACTAAGGAATTAATCCTCAGGCAGTAACATTCGATCGACCTGTGGTAATTTATTGCATTGGAGCCCATCCCTAGTACCCAATCCAGAATTTAGTTGGGTTGGGAACAAGATGAGGCATAAACGCATGGAAGTATTAATGAGTGATAGAAATACAGGAAGCAAAACATTTTTTTTTTTGCAAAAAATCTTTTTTTAAGATTTTATTTCTTTATTTAGAGCATGAACAAGGGGGAGGGGCAGAGGAAGAGGGAGAGAGAGAACCCTAAGCAGACTCCATGCTGCGCACAGATCTCCTCCCCACACCCCAGGGGCCCAATCCCATGACCCCATGCTCATGACCAGAGCTGAAACCAAAAAGTTTTTAAGAGTGCTTTTAAAAGAGTACAGGATTCTTTTAAAATTTATGTCTTCATATTTTTAGTTCAACATGGTGGATAAACCATATCTATTTTTCTGTTCCATCCTAAAACTTCACTGAATTAGAGTTGAATTTTTAATAGTTTTATTGAGGTATACTTGACATGTCATAAATATACATATTTAAAGTGTACAGTTGTGTGTGTGTGTGTATGTGTGTGTATACACACTTCTGCCACTACCATGATCAAGATAACGAGCATATCCATCATCCCTGAAAGTTTCTTTTGTCTCTTCTTTTTCTTGTAATCTCTCCTTCCTACCTCTCCCTATCCATTCCCAGGCAGCCACTGATTGCTTTCTGGTCACTACACATTAGTTTGCTTTTCCTAGAATTTTATAAATATAAAGAATTTGTATATTAATATTTATATATAATATATAAAAATAATTTTATAAATATTCAGTCACACAGTATGCATCTTTTATGTCTGGCTTCTTGCACTCAGCATAGTTAATTTGAGATTTATGATGTTATAGAATGTACCAATAGTTCATTCTTCTTATTGCAGAGCATCATTTCATTGTATGGATATACTATATTGTGTACATTACTTGTTGTCTGACATCTTATTATTTCCAGTTTTTAGCTATTACATAAAATTTCTGTGTACATTTGTGTAGAAGGCTTTGTAGGGATAGATGCTTTCATTTCCCTTGGGTAAATACTTAGCACTGGAATGGCAGGATATTATGAGAGCTGTGTGTTTACCTTTTTTTTTCCCCAATACACTTATTTTATGTTTTCAGTGTTACAAGATTCATTGTTCATGCACCATGCCCAGTGCTCCATGCAATACATGCCCTCCTCAATATCCACCACAAGGCTCGCCCAACCCTGCCACACCCACCCCTCCAAAACCCTCAGTTTGTTGCTCAGAGTCCTCAGTCTTTCATGGTTCATCTCCCCCTCCAACTTAACTTTTAAAGAAACTGACAAACTGGTTTCCAAAGTGGTTATCTATTTTATGTTACTACACAGCATTGTGGGAAAGGCCCAGGTTCTCCACACCCTTGCTAACAGTTGGTAAATGTTATTCATTGTAATAGGTATGCGGTGCTATACCAGTCTGATTTTAATTTGCATTTCTCTAATGACTAGTGATGCTGAGCATCTTTTCACCCTTATATCTTCTTTGGTAGAGTGTTGTTCAAATCTTTTGCCCATAGTTTAAGTGTTGTTTGTTTCCTTAATTTTGATTTTTGGGAGCTCTTACTATATATTAAATATAATCCTTTATCGAAATTCTACTCTGCAAATATTTTTTCTGAGTCTGTGGCATGGTTTTTCATTCTTTTAACATTACCTTTTGAAGGGCATTCATTTTAAATTTTGTTGACATCCAATTTATTGATTTCTTCTTTTATGGATTGTGCTCTTGGTGTTATATCTAAGAAATCTATGCCTGATCCAAAGTCACAAAGATTATTTTCCTACGATTTAATTTAGAAGTTTTATAATTTTATATTTTACTTTTAGGCCTATCATCCATTTTGAGTTTATTTTTGTATATGATGAAAACTGTTATTTGTTTTTGCATATGTATGCCCAATTGTTCCTGTAGAAAAACATTTATGAGAAGTCTATCCTTTCTCTACAGAATTGCCTTTCACCTTTTGGGATAACCAGTCATCCACATATGGGTGGTTTTATTTCTGTTCTGTCTATTCTCTCTATTACTATTTGTTTCCCGCTGTAATGATACCATATTATCTTGGTTTCCTTTTTCTTTTTCTTTCTTTTTTTTTTGTTTTTTTTGTTTTTTTTGAGAGGGAGTAGGGATTGGAGCAGAGACAAAGATCTCAAGCAGGCTCCACACCAAGTGTGAGGCTCAGTCTCACAACCCTGAGATCATGACTTTAGCCAAAACCAAGAGTCAAACATTTAACCAGAGAGCCACCCAGGCAACCACTATCTTAGTTTCTATAGCTCTTTAATCTTGAAATTAGGTAGTGTTAGTCCTCTAACTTTGTTCTTCTTTCTCAAAATTTTAACTATCATAGGACCTTTGCATTTTCATTTTGATTCCGGACTCAGCTTATCAATTTCTACACAAAAAGCCTATTAGGATTTTGATTGGAGTTGCATTGAATCTATAGGTCAATTAGGGAATATTGACATCTGAACAATATTGAGTCTTCCAACCCATGAACATAGTATACTACTTCATTTATTTGACTTTCAAAATTTCCCTCAGAAATATTTTATAGTTTTCGGTGTACAAATCTTTCACATCTTTTGTTAGATTTACCTCTAATTGTGTCATTTTTTATATTACTGTAATTTATAGTGTTTTTCTAAAATTTCAATGTTATAGTGCTCTTTGCTTGTATTTGGACATAAAATTGATTTTTACAAATTGATTTTGTATACTGTAAGCTGGCTAAACTAATATACAATTGTAGAAGCTCTTTAGCACCTTCACTGGATTTTTCCATATGGACGACTATATCACCTATAACGACAGTTTTACTTCTTTTCTAATCTGGGTGCCTTTTAATTTTTTTCCTTGCCTGTTTGCACTGACTAGAGCTTCTAGTACAATGCTACATGGAAGTGATAAAAATGGGGAATCTGGGGCGCCTGGGTGGCTCAGTCATTAAGCGTCTGCCTTCGGCTCGGGTCATGATCCCAGGGTCCTCGAATCGAGCCCCGCATCGGGCTCCCTGCTCGGCAGGAGGCCTGCTTCTCCCGCTGCCATCCCCTCTGCTTATGTTCCCTCTCTCGCTGTGCTTCTCTCTGTCAAATAAATAAAATCTTAAAAAAAAAAAATGGGGAATCTTAGGAAGAAAACATTCAATCTTTTACCACTAAGTATTATGTTAATTGTAGCTTTTTTATAGATGTCCTTTATCAAATTGAACAAATTCTCAAATTCTCTTCTCTTCTTACTTAGGTAGCCACCAGATCCTCTAAAAAGTTATGTGATTGGATTTCCAGCTGGACATGCCTGCCTGGGCACACCATTTCATTGGTCTTTTCTGAATCCTACCAAAATAATCATAGACGATTTTTTTTTTCTGGGGAAAAACTCAAGAAAATGTACTGATTGAAATTTTGTGAACATGAACAAATCAGGAAATCTGAGAAATTGCCAGATATTACCTGTCAGAACTCATACAAGACCTTGAAAAGGACATTAGGTCAAGTATATTAAAGTGAACATTTACTTGTATCCATGTGCCAGGGATACTGTGATGAAAATCAGATTGTGAATTACCAATTGGCTTAGGAAGGTGCTCAGTATTGCTACCACAGAGACTTACCCCAGGATGGCTAATTGAGATTTGTTAAACTGTGTTGGCTGTGAGTTTTCTGGAAATGTTGGAAGTGGTTTGAAGACCATCTTGCAGTGTGCTCTGAACCACCCTACCTTCTTTGCTGAGAAGCTCTTCTCTTCTATGAAAGCTGTGGGCACAGAAGATACAACTTTGTTAGGACTGTGATCACTCAAAGTGAGACTGATCTTATAAAAACAACACAGATGTTCAGTCAGACGTGCCAGAAGACCCTGGGCACAGTGGTTGCAAGTGACATGAGTGGAGATTACTGGAGGCCTCTTCTGGCCATTGTAGGACAGTAAGAGGGATTTTTCAAATGAATAAAGCTATTCGTACCTTGTCCTTCAAAGCAATTTCCTTCACAGTAATTGACCTGCATGCAACAATATCAACCACCACCTAACCAAAAGAGGTTTTTATTAAGAACCATGTCAGGGTAATGTGCTTGGTTTGCACATGTAGTTATGGCCTTAATTCCAATGGCATTTTTTCTCTATGTACAATCAATGCAAAGCCTTTCACAATGATAGGGTAATAATGTGATACTGATAAAACATGATTCTCATTGCTCTTATGCCAACAGGATGCCAAACTGAATAAAATTCCAAGAATCTCATTCAAAAAGATGCATTTAAACACACATATAAATAAAATCTAGTGGCAGCAAATTAATTACTGGCAGCAAAAATATACAGATCTGTAAGAATAAAAAATAAAATATTGGCAGCATAAAAAGCAAAGGAGTGAAAACTTACTTAAAAGTACTGAAAAAGCTGGAAACCTACCTACTTTGCTATCGCAATGGGAAACAGAATAGAACACAAATTTAAAGAACAAACCCCAGAAAAGACTTGAACTCAAAGGACCAAGTAAATCATTGGTAGGGTAAGGGGGTGGGAGGATTGGTTGATAATACATATAGGAGCTGTGAAAACACCAGTTCAGAATAAGAAGTCACTTCCCCAAGCCTGTACCACTGGAAGGTCATCCTTCCTCTACTGCAGTTTAATATTGGAGGTTTGCACACTGGAAAAAAATTAACCAAAGAGGATCTGAGGCAGAACTGAGGGCAGGCATGGAGTGCTGTAAGGACAAGAAGGGGGATACTTAAAAGTCTAGATACTGAATGGGGGAAATCACTAGTGTTCTCTCCTTGTTGATTCCTAGAATAGTAAAAACCAGCTTGTGTATCTGTATTAGTTTCCTAGAGCTGTCATAGCAAAGTATTACAAAGTGGGTGGCTTTAAGCAACAGACATTTATTGCCCCACAGTTCAGGAGGCCAGAAGTCCAAACTCAGATTGTTGGCAGGGCCATGCTCTCTCTGAAGCCTCTAAGATTCTCTGTGGCCTCTTCCAGCCTCTGGGAACCTAAGGTGTTCCTCGGTGTGTAGATGAATTCCTCCAGTTTCTCCCTCTGTCTTCACATGGCCATCTTCTGTGCATGTGTCGCTTTGTCTGTTCTTACTAAGGACACCATCATATTGGATGAAGGGTTCACCCTACTCCAGTATTACCTCATCTTAACTAATTACATCTGCAATGACCCTATTTCCAAATAAGGCCACATTCCAAGTTTCTGAAGGTAAGGACTCCGCCTCCTGAGGGGAAACAAAATGCACCCCATAACCACATGTTAGGCGAGAGATTGGGGAATTACACTCTGGGAAAATTGACTTAGTTAAGAGGGAAAAACCTACAGATCCTAACATTTGCTGAAGCTCCAATTAAATACCCAGGTTCTCGCCTGATTGCCCCTGGTGATCTGACTCACGCTCACACACACACATAGCTTCACAATGCTTCCAGTAGCTTCTTGTTACTTCCTTATAAATAAACATTTCAGGAAATATTTATCATAAAAGAGTGTTTTTAAAGGAAGCCAGAGTAAACAGACCATGCAGGGAATGGGAAAGAAATCTATAAGAATCTTTGAAGAAATAGTAGAAGACATCATATCTGATACACGGAACAGATTCCTTAAAAGTATATTAAGAGAATTAGCTCTTGGATGTAAAAGTATGGTAGCCTTTCTTTTGAATTTAATAGGTTGGAAATGAAAATAGAGGAATCCTCCCGGAAAGTAGCAAAAAAAAAAAAAAAAAGATATTAGAAACAAGAGAAAAAATATATGAAAATAGTGAGTTCAATTATTCCAGGAAGTCTAACATCCAGCAAATAGGAATTCCAGGAAGAGAAAAAAGACCAAGAGAAGCGAGAACTTTCTCAAAGAAATAAGACAAAAGTCATCCAATCTGGACAGATTGCAAGGGTTTACTCAGTGGTTGGCAAAAAAAAAATTACAAGGAACCATATCAAGACACATCACTACAACGGAAATAAACCAAACATTATAAAGTTTCTTAAAAAAAAAAAATGGAATCCAGAAGAGCTTGGAGCAATGATTTCCAAAATGTAAGAGAAAATGGGTTACAACACAGAATACTGTAACCAAATTACCTAAGTATGAGGGTAGAATAACTATACAATTAGAAATGTCAGGTCTTAAATAATTTATCTTTCATTGGAGAATATGATTCACAAGGGAAGAGTGTAAACCAAGATAAGAGAAAATATAGAATCCATGTTACAAGGGACAGAGGGAATTCCTTAAATTATGGTGAAATGAGTCCTTTGACAGCTGTGTAACCCACCTGGAAAGCCACCATTCAGACTAGAAGAGGACAGAGGGCTCCAGGAAGGAGGCCTTTAAAGAAAACAGTTGAATTGATAAACTACTATGTGTCTATAGTCATTGGAAGGAGTTTTACCACTCTGAAAAGATTCTGAGAATAAATTAACGATAGGTATAAAAATATTAAACAAACAAAAAACCAAGGTAATTATGTATTTGTAAGTTGGATAAACAAGAAGTACACAAAAGAGGAGATATAATCATAATTTTCTGTGGGGCTCACTAGTAAACAATAGTTACATAGTCCCTAAACAAATAAACTATGAACATTGAGCTAGCCACAAATTGTAATTATATGTGGAAAATAAGATGCGAAGAAGTAGAGGTGAGGACAGTGGGAATATAAAAAAATACTAAGACTTCCATTTCATTTTGAAAATAGTAGCTAATGTTTAATTTTGAAAAACCAAGAAATAGCCTCAGAAGCTGGTATTTAGCAATGCAGTAGTAAATACTAAAAAAAAAAAAAAAAAAACAAGTTAAAAGTGTTTGAGGAGGCTGTAATTATGCCAGTATGATGGCATCTGTCAATATGAAGCACATAATTTACTACTGATGGAATCCGTGAACCACTAACAGTTTCTGAAGTCATGACTTCAGAAGCATCGCCCTGTGGTTCTTAAGTACTTTGGAGGTTTCTGAGGAAAAAACAATAAGCAGTATTATTCAGAATTTTTAAACAAAGGATTAAGTGTTACTTTCTCAGAAAGCTGGTTATATTCTTAAAAATCATTACAGTCTTAAAAAAAAATCATTACAGTCTTAAAGATAGCTTTGAAACTGTTGAAAGAACAACTTACCTTGCCTAAAGTGTAATTAACCAGCCATAGGTTATTTCAGCCCTGATGTTTTTGAGTTATTTCCATGTGATTGTTTACTTTTGTTAAACTTTAATAGCTCTGATGGTCTTGGCTGCCTTGTTCGAGATCCCCAAGTCATCGAACTTATCAATCGTTGAGATATATGGTTCTTGGAAGCTTGAAAGTAGTAATGCAAATAGTAACCTAAATACATCTCTAAGAATAGCTTGGTTGTTCTAAGCACTTGCCAGAATCACTTGTCTGGGCAAGGCCTAATTTTAAGCTTTTAAAAATGAGCAGTAAATGGAAATTTCAGAGCACCAAGGGACCAATAAAAGAGTCAGATATTCTGCTACTCCTTTTTCTCTGCAGCAGCGCCTCTCAACCTTGTGAGCCCATTATGATCACTTGGGAAGCTTTGAGAATTCCAAACCTGAGGCCTGATCTCAGACCACCTATGTCAGAACCTCTCGAGGTGGGACCCTATATGGTTATTGGTTAAATTCCCCAGGTAATTCCAGTGTGCTGCCAAGATTGAGAACTGCTGCTCTGTGAAAACCCATGACGGACAACATTCAGATACTAGCACACTGTCTTCAGCCCTCTCCTTAAATAACCTCAGCCTTCAGCTTGCCAGATGTCCAGGCAAAGTTTGGATTCTCACCATTTTGGGGAAGATGGTGTTGAGAAGAGTTTACCCTCTCAACCAGACACCTGCTTCAAAGGCCAAGGTGGCTCCAACCCCACATAAAACCTCACTTGGGGCAATAAAGATGGGCAGGAATGACATTCAGTTAAAACCCCATTACCCACTTGAGCTATGTTTCACAAGCAGGTTTCTCTCTGCTCTTTAGTTGCAATATTAAACATGTAGTTGGTACTCAAAAAAAAAAAAAAATTTTTATTGAGATATAATTTACATAGCATAAAGTTGCCCATTTAAAGAATGCAGTTCAGGGGCGCCTGGGTGGCTCAGTGGTTAAGCGTCTGCCTTCGGCCCAGGTCAGATCCCAGGGTCCTGGGATAGAGCCCCGCATTGGGCTCCCTGCTCCGTGGGAAGCCTGCTTCTCCCGCTACCATTCCCTCTGCTTGTGCTCCTTCTCTCGCTGTGTTTCTCGCTGTCAAATAAATAAAATCTTTAAAAAAAAAAAAAAAGAATGCAATTCAGTGGTGCCACTACCTAATCTCAGAACATTTGCATTACCCACAGAACCCCACCCCTTAAGCAGTCACTCCCATTCCCCTTGTAGAGAATTCCCAGGTCCCACACAACCACTAATCTACTTTCTGTCTCTATGGATTTGCCTATTCTGGACATTTCATGTAAGTGGAATTGTACAACATATGGTGTTTTGTGACTACCTTCTTTCACTTAGCACGTTTTGATGGTTTGTTCTTGTTATAGCATGCGTCAGTACTTCATATGAATGAATAATATTCCATTGTATGGCTACCCCTTATTTTGTTTATCCATCCATCAGCTGATATACATTTGGGTGCCATTCACCTTAGACTATTATGAATAACGCTGCTATGAAATTTCTATACAAGTTGTGTATTTTTATTTCTCTTGGGTATATACCTAGAGGAGGAATTGCTAGGTCATGTAATAACTATGTTTAACCCTTTGAGGAACTGCCAGAATGTTTTGGCACAATTTTTGAAACAAAGATGGCTCTAGTAATGTTGCAAGTATTAAATGTTTCTTTTGTTAAAATAAAATGGAATTTATTTTTCTAAAGCTATTCAGAGAGCTTAATGTGACTTTCTTAAGAACAGGAAATAACTTCTGAAATTTTAACTTTCATCACTTCCCCCAACCCTCCCTGGAGAGGAAAAAAATGTTTTATGGATGATTAGGGGACCTATGACTTACAAAAGTGGATTTAAACAAGGATCTCCTGAGCAGTTGTCACAGGTTCCCAGACCAAATGTAAAATGGAGATGTGGATTAAAAAAAAAAAGACTACAATTATAAATGAGCTTCATTCCTTGATTTCTCTTTCTGCTGCTTCACTATTGGTGTATAGAGATGCAACTGATTTCTGTATGTTGATTTGTATCCTGCGACTTTACTGAATTCGTGTATCAGTTCCAGAAATTTTTTTTAAATTTTATTTATTTATTTGACAGAGAGAGAGAGATCACAAGTAAGCAGAGAGAGAGGGGGAAGCAGGCTCCCCGCTGAGCAGAGAACCCGATGCGGGGCTCGATCCCAGGACCCTGAGACCAGACCTGAGCCAAAGGCAGAGGCTTAACCCACTGAGCCACCCAGGCGCCCCAGTCCAGAAATTTTTTGGTGAAATCTTTCAGGTTTTCTGTATAGAGTATCATGTCATCTGCAGATAGTGAAAGTTTGATTTCTTCCTTGCCAATCTGAATGCATTTTATTTCTTTTTGTTATCTGATTGCTGTGGCTAGGACTGCCAGTACTGTGTTAAATAACAGTGGTGGGAGAGGGCATCCTTGTCTTGTTCCTGACCATAGAGGAAGAGCTCTCAGTTTTTCCCCATTGAGGATGATATTAGCCAAGGGTTTTTCATATATGGCCTTTATTATGTTTCAGTAGGTTCCCTCTAATTCTACTTTGTTGAGGATTTGTTTTTATCATGAATGGATGTTGTACTTTGTCAAATGCTTTTTCTGCATCTTTTGAGAGAATCATATGGTTCTTATCCTATCTTTTATTAACGTGGTGTGTCACATTGATTGATCTGTGAATATTAAACCACTCTTGCAGCCCAGGAATAAATACCACTTGATCATGGTGAATGATTCTTTTCATGTACTGTTGTATTGATTTGCTAGTATTTTGTTGAGAATTTTTGCACCCATACTCATCAAGGATATTGGCCTGTAGTTCTCCTTTTTGGTGGAGTCTTTGCCTGGGATATTGCTGACCTCATAGAATGAGTTTGGAAGTTTTCCTTCCATTTCTGTTTTTTGTCATAGTTTGAGAAGAATTGGTATTAACTCTTCTTTCAATGTTTGGTAGAATTTATCTATGAAGTCATCTGGATCATCTGGGACATTTTTTTTATTACTGATTTAATTTCAGTTTCTTTGCTGCTTATTAGTCTGTTCAAGTTTTCTATTTCAACCTGTTTCAGTTTGGGTAGGTTATATATCTCTAGGAATTTATCCATTTCTTCCAGATTATCCAATTTGTTGGCATATCAGTTTTTCATAATATTCTCTTATAACCATATTTCTGTGTTGGTTGTTATTTCTCATCTCTTTTTTATGATTTTAGTTTTTGGGTCCTTTCTCTTTTTGATAAGTCTAGCTAAGGGTTTATCAATTTTATTAATTTTTTAAAGAACAACCTCTTGGTTTCATTTATCTGTTCTATTGTTTTTTAGTTTCTACATCATTTATCTCTGCTCTGATCTTTATCATTTCCCTTCTTGTGCCGGCTTTAGGTCTTGTTTGTTGCTCTTTTTATAGCTCCTTTAGGCATAAGGTTAGGTTGTATATTTGAGATTTTTCTTGCAATATTTTCTTGCAAAATTTCTTGCAATTTTTTCTTGCAAAAATTTTTCTTGCAATTTTTCTTTTCAATAGGTCTGTATTGCTATGTACTTCCTTCTTAGGATCGTTTTTGTTGCATCCAAAGGTTTTGGACCATTGTGTTTTCATTTTCATCTGTTTCTACATATTTTTTATTTCTTCTTTGATTTCCTCGTTGACCCATTAGAAGCATATTGTTTAACCTCCATATATTTGTTGTCTTTCCAATTTTTTTCTCATGGATGACTTCAAATTTCATAGTGTTATAGTCAGAAAATATGCATGGTATGATCTCAATCATTTTGTACTTGTTGAGGCCTGATCTGTGACCTAGCATGTGATCTATTCTGGAGAATGTTCCATATGCACTTGAAAGGAAGCAGCCACTCTGGAAAATAATATCAAGTTTCCTCAAAAAGTTAAAAATAAGACTACCCTACAATCCGGTAATTATACTACTAGGTATTTACACAAAGAATACAAAAATACTAATTCAAAAGGATACATACACCCAGATGTTTATAGCAGCATTATCAACAATAGCCAAATTATGCAAAGAACCCAAATGTCCATCTGATAAGGGAAATCTGTGTTCTAAGGTGGCTGACCAATCCAGCAGGGGAATTCCATTCCTAGCCTCAGGGCCATTCCAATTTTCCCTCCTGCCCTGCCTGCCATGGCACAAGTGCCACAGATAAGGAAGTGAAAGTGTATAAACTACCCTGTTTGTTTGTGCTCAGGGCTCAGACTTTGGGAGATCACTCTTTTCTGAGCCCATTGGTGTTAAATAAACCTCCTATCCTCCAAAGTCTCTGAGTGCTGGTGGTTTTCACTTCAGGTGATCCAGTCCAGGTTCCACAACATTTGGTTCCCTAACCAGGAAACCCAATCATGCTGGCCCTTTGTTGCATCACTTTGGGGGCAACAGTGGGGCAGTGATGGAAGGAGGGGTCCTAACAGAGAAGACGTGCCCTGCCTAATTTTCGGAGTCTCCTGCCCGGTCACCTCAGAGAGGCTCCGCTCTGCTGTTCCCGCTGGACTCAAGGAGACTTGGCAGGTGAGGACATGGTCCCGACCTTGGATTCTGGTAAGGTGTGGAGCCCCAGGACCCAGTCAGGCCCACCCATGAGGGTGGAGGGGGAGACTGATCACCTCCCAGAGACCTCTTAGAGGTCTCACAGGTAGAGACTCTGGGGGGGGGAGGTCACTCAGATTAGGAACCCCTCGAGAGGGGGGACAGGAAGGAAAATCTGAAAGGAATTCCACAGGTTAGGGCCTCCCTGGGGGAGTGGGGGAGGAACTATAATAACTTCGGTGTGAATGCATGAATGAGTGAATGGCCTGTTTGTGTTTGTGACTCCACAGTCTTGAGACTACGGAGTCTGAGTGGACCCCAACCTGTTTCCTTGGTGACCTCATAGGGTCTATGGCAAACCCTTCAGGGCGCCAGTCCAGGATTTATATGGACTTGGTATGGCTAAGAGGCACCCAAGTCTCCTCCGGGAGGGGAGATAGGTGGGCATCTGATTGGTCTCTCCTTTGGAGGGAGACCTACTCTTTGTCTGTCTCTGCACCACTGCACATGGGAACAACACTATGGGATCAGGTCAGAGTAAAGCTACGGTCATTGAGACCATTATCAAAAATTCCAAGAAGGGGTTTTCAGAAGACTAGTGCATCCTAACTAGGGAGTTAAGATGCATCCCAGCAAATTGAAAATCCTATGTGAGCTAAGATGGCTCACCTTTAATGTCGGATGGCCTTCAGAAGGGACACTGGATGTCCCAATAGTTCATCAGGTGTGGCAATTTGTGACAGGAGAGCGAGGACACCCTGACTAGTTTCCATATATGGACTCCAGGCTAGGAATTTCCCAGACTACCCCCGCCCCTGACCCCATGTGATTCACTTGCAATAGGCAGGGACAGGCCAGGGTCTTAAGTGCCTCATCCAAGCGGCCCAAAGGAGACTGACAGAAGCCCCAGCCTCCACAGATCCTAGCCACAGATCCCAAGGATAAACCAATCCTGCCCCCTCCATACGCACCCCCAAGGCCATCTACACCTGGACCCCCAGTTCCAGACGCTCCATCACCATCAGTTTTCCCAGTACCCCAGACCCAGAGGATCAACTTTCTCCAGGACCAGCAGCCAGGCTGCACCCCAGGCTAGGCACAAAGCACCCTTCAAGTGTTGGCATGAGAGACGTGGGAACCTGAGAGGCATGATGAAGACAGGACAGTCCAACCCAGCCATTCCATTATGTACTATCAGCCTTTCTCCACCACCAAGACATTAGAAGAACTTAGAAGAACAAATGTCCCGGGGCACCTGGGTGGCTCAGTGGGTTAAGCCTCTGCCTTTGGCTCGGGTCGTGATCTCAGTTGAGTCTCCTCAATTGAAAATATAACACCCCATCCTACTGTGAGAAACCACAGGCTATGGTAGAACTCATGGAATCCCGCTTCCAGACTCATCGGCTGACCTGGAAAGACTGCCAACAGTCACTCTGCACCCTGTTTCACACAGAGGAAAGAAGGAAAATAATGAAAGAAGCACAGCAGTACCTAGAAGTGCATGCACAAGCAGGAGTCACCCACCCTACTGCCTGGGTTAATATGGCTGCACCCAAAGAGCGCCCAGCATGGGACTTCACCATGACTGAGGGACAAGCCCACAACCATCCATACCAGGAGGCCCTCCTCTGGGGAATCCGGGAAGGAGCTAAAAAACCAATGAACATAGCTAAGATATCCTCGGTAACCCAACAGTTAGGGGAATCCCCTAGGCACTACTGCAAAAGACTACATGAAGACTACCGAATATACTCTCCATTTGATCCTGAGGCCTAGGAAAGCCAACAGATGGTAAATAACTCCTTTGTGGCTCAGACCGCCCCAGATATTAGAAGAAAGCTTCAAAAACTAGAGGGTTTTGCTGGGATGAACATTACCCAATTAACAGAGATTGCCAATAAGTTCTACATGAATAGGGAGGTCACAGCCAAAGGGAGGCCAAAAAGAAAATGAAAAAGCAAGTCAGCCTCCTTGCCACTGCCCTGAAAGAAAAGAATGACATGAAGAGGGAAAGGCCCCGACCACCAAAAGGAGGGAGACCCAGAACCTCCTTGGCCAGGGATCAGTGTGCCTAATGTAAAGAAAATGGACATTAGAAGAACTTAGAAGAACAAATGTCCCGGGGCACCTGGGTGGCTCAGTGGGTTAAGCCTCTGCCTTTGGCTCGGGTCGTGATCTCAGGGTCCTGGGATCGAGCCCCACATCGGGCTCTCTGCTCAGTGGGGAGCCTGCTTCCCCCTCTCTCTCTGCCTGCCTCTCTGCCTACTTGTGATCTCTCTCTCTCTAATAAATAAATAAAATCTTTAAAAAAAAAAAAAAAAAAGAACAAATGTCCCAACCAGGGAAAGACTCAGAAGCCCAGCAACTACAAGGAAAAACCCCAAGAAGGGGACCTCATAGGCCTTGCAGAAATAGACTCAGACTGAGTGGGGGCCAAGCTTTCTCCTCGTTAGCCCCAACGAGCCCATGGTCAAAATAAAAGTAAGGGGCCAACCAGTGACTTTTATGGTTGATACTGGGGCCAAGCACTCTGTTGTTACCTCCCCAGTGGCCCCCTTCAACAAAAGGACTGCAACCATCCTTGGGGCCACCAGGACATGGGCAATATAACAGCCCTTTCGCCAGGCTCTTCAGTGTAAACTTGGGGGCCACAAGGTCCGACATGAATTCCTTCATCTACACGATTGCCAACCCCCTCCAGAGACACACTCTCCAAGCTTTGGGCTCAGATAATCTTTGAGTCCACTGGGCACATCAACCGCTGATTGAACCCAAGACAAGAGGAGATAGGGTCTCTGGTATAGCAATTACCACACTGGGGAAAGAAGAATGGAAGCTATTCTGCGCTCAGGCCAGCTGAATGGCCCTGGAGTTCAGGCTCACCTTCCCTTCAGAATGCCCTGAAGACAACCCACCTGAACTAGCCCAGAATTGGGCCCCTATCATTGTTGGACTGATCCTGGCAGCCCAATCTCAGAGGCAAAGGCAATATCCCCTTCCACAAGAAGCTAAGACTGGCCAAACTTAATGAAGTGGGTATCCAAGTTGAGTGCCAGTTGGCCTGGAATACCCCATTCCTGCCAGTTAAGAAGCCAGGAGGGAGATAATCGACCTGCAGCCCATCTACAAGGAGAGGGGCCTCCTAACTGCTGCAGGAAAAGCTATCAAAAACAATGAAGAGATACTGAAATTCCTCGAAGTCATCCGGCTTCCAAGAGAAGTAGCAATCCTACACTGTAAGGGACACCAGAAAGATGATCCCACAGTACGAGGAAATCGTCTGGCAGATAGGCTGCCAAGACTACAGCCGGTAAGGACATGGACAGAGTCCCTTCCATTACCATGGCCCTGACTCCCCTGGAGGAAGTCCCTCCACCCAGTTACACTAAAAAAAAAAAAAAGTGGGAAGTGGCTGAGGGGGCCGTGCTGAATGAAAAGGGATGGTGGGTGATGCCAGATGGGCACGCCTTTATTCCAACAGCAACAGGAAGGCCTTTAGCCAAAGAATACCACCAACTCACCCATCTAGGAAAAACTGCATTAGAGGCTCTCCTCAAAAAGCACTCCTGCATCAGCCAGCTGCCAGCACTATGCCGTGCAGCCAGTGAGCAATGCCTAACATGTGCTAAAAATAATGCTCGGCCTGCACCGCGGCCCCCACCAGGTGTCCAGAGAATGGGAATAACCCCTTTTGAAGATCTAGAAATAGACTTCACAGACATGTGGCTGAGCAGGGGGGTTAGATATTTACTAGTAATAGTATGCATATACTTTGGATGGGTCAACTCTTTCCCAAGCAGGATGGAGCGAAGCCGGAAAGTAGCCAAAGTCCTCTTGTGGGAGATCGTGCCTCAGTTCGGCCTACCATTAATGATTCATAGTGATGATGGACCTGCATTTGTAGCAGATATTGTACACGTCTTAACCAACTCTCAAAATCACCTGGAGACTCCGCACCACCTACCAGCCCCAAAGCTCAGGGAAAGTAGAGCGGATGAATTGCACTCTCAAGGGAACCTTAGCAAAGTTTTGTCAGGAAATCCTCCCATGGCCGGATCTGCTACCCCTAGCTCTCCTGCATGCTCACTGCATGCCTGGGACACTAGGTTTCTCCCCTTTTGAATTAGTATATGGACAGACTCTCCCATGCCTGGGGAGCCTTCTAGGAAATCTATATCAGACTGGGAATAAAGAAACAGAAAGATAACTTCAGGCCCTGGGTACTGAATAAATTATAAAGGTCCACCACTGACAGGGCCCCAATCTCCTTAGGGTCCCAGGTGCACTCCTTCCAGGTGGAAGACTCAGTCTGGGTCAAAGATTAGAAAAGGGACACCCTCAAACCACAGTGGACAGGGCCTCACACTGTTGTCCTAACCAGCCCTACTGCCCTTAAGTTCTCTGGTATCACCCCATGGGCCCACCACTCCAGAGTGAAAAAAAACCATCACCCAGATGAGGAGCTACACCAATGGAAAGTCCAGCCAAACCCCACAGACCCACTCCAGCTTTGCCTTTAACGAGACCCTGCTGACGGATGGACACCTGCTCACCGTGGTCCCTAGCTCTCATCAGCATGATATCCCTCATCCTAGGGGTCAGACTCTACACTGTTGCCCCTTCTGACTGGACTTTACCCCAGAGACTTGCCATTGTTGTTGTTTACTGGGTGACCCTAGGGTGGATTACTGCACTTACTTGTCCATAGGTTTTATCTGCTATTGGGCTAGCCATGATGGCTCCCTCTAAATAAGGTTGTGGACCCTACTTTTATTGGCCCTCTGCTGTCTACTCTTAAGCACATTTCACTATGGTTTTCCTGACCCCAGTCATTCCTGGTCTTCTGCTACCTGGTGTGTTGTTCCTCCTCACTGCCTTTAGCTTTCCTGACCCAGTTGTGGGGGCAAACGCCCTGCACAATCAATCATGCATGCTTGTCAGTCTCTTACCCAATATTTCAGTCCTCTCCAGGAGTGACACTCCACTTATATGAAAACCTCCTAGCCACCCTCAATGCTCCACCCTGGCCATTCCCCTTTTCATGAGCCTGCTGGCCGCGTCAGGAGCTGCCCTCAGTGCCACTGGCATCGGGATGTCACAGTTTCAGCACGAGGGGCTAACTCAACAACTCACAGCGAATTTTTCCGCCCTCACTCACTCAACCCTGGTCCTGCAGTGCCAAATCAATTCAATGGCCTCAGTGGCCCTCCAAAACAGGCCACTGTTTTGTGGGCATGGGATCAATTTGCTCATGGCCACAGGAGGGGAACTCTACCTCTTCTTGGAGGAGAAATGTTGTTTCTGTGCTAATACGTCGGGGTAGTCCAAGAAATTCTGACCCAGTTACAGAAATGAGTAAATCATCAGTGGGAGGGGAGGCACTCCAGCAGATGACTTGGTGGGATTCCCTCTCACAGTGGTCCCCTTGGTTCGCACTCCCTCGTCAGCCTCCTTCTTATGCTCCCCCTCACAACAGCATTTGGTCCTTGTATTCTTAATGCCCTTACTAGGTTTATCACTGCTCAAATGGCCAAGATCAGACTCCAGTTAGTCCTTACTCACTACCACCCCTTGGAAGATAAAAATGATGCCCTCTAAACTAGGTGTTTAAAGTGGCATCAAAGAGGGGCATGGTAAAGGAAATCTGTGCTCTAAGGGGAATCCCAGCCCCCGCCCCAGGGCCATTCCAGGTTTTCCCTTCTGCCCCACCTGCCACAGCTCAAGAGTGCCACAGATAAGGAAGTGAAAGTGTATGAACTACCCTCCCGTGCTCAAGTGCTCACGGCTCAGACCGTGGAAGATCACTCTCCTCTGAGCCCACCAGTGTTAAATAAACGTCTTATCCTCCAAGATCTCCTAGTGCTGCTTGGTTCTCCCGTCAGACAATCCAGTCCAGGTTCCACAACATATCAACTGATGAAAGGATAAAGAAGACGTGAGATACATATATATATATATATATATATATATATATATATATATACTCAGCTGTAAAAAAGAATATAATCTTGCCATTTGTAACAATGTGAATGGAGCTAGAGAGTATTTTGCTCAGTGAAATAAGCCAGTCATAGAAAGACAAATACCATATGATTTCACTTATATGTGGAATTTATGAAACAAAACAAATGACCATAGTGGGGAAAAGAGAGAGACAAACCAAGAAACAAACTTTTAACTACAGAGAACAAACTGACCAAAGGGAAAGTGGGTAGGGGGATGGATAAATAGGCGATGGGGATTAAAGGACTGTACTCGTGATGAACATAGGGTAAAGTACTTCTGTGTTGAATCATTTAATTGTACACCTGAAATTAATATTACACTGTATGTTAACTAACTGGAATTTAAATTAAGAAAATAGGGGCACCTGGGTGGCTCAGTTAAGCATCTGCCTTCAGCTCAGGTCATGATTCCAGGGTTCTGTGATCAAGTCCCGCACTGGGTTCCCTGCTCGGCAGTGAGTCTGCTTGTCTCCCTCCACCTCCCACCCCTCCCCCTATTCATGCTCTCTCTCTCTCTCTCCCTCTCAAATAAATAAATAAAACCTTAAAAGAAAACTTTAAAAAAATGACTACAAACTATAACTATGACTAACTGAACATTTTGATAGGAGCTCAACAATCCATTTGTCCCTGGACCACACTATACGGTCTGTTTTGAAACTATATCAATTACTGATATGAGGTCATCAAAACGTTGCTTTGTTTTCAAAGAAGCAGTGACCTCGCAGGTAAAAATCTGTTGAGTTTTTTCTTTATCTGGTGCAAAATAATTAATTCCAATATGCCTAATGAATCTCAAATCCTACAAACATGGGAGGAAAAACCAAAACTAAAACAAAGAAAAACATCAAAAAATAATTCAAAGTTGCATTCTGAGTAACAAAAATAGGAATAAATTACACTGTAGTCAAAAAGCTTGGAATCTATCCAATGAATTTAACAATAAACATTAGGCTTGGAGAGCTAATGGAAAGAACTATTAGTAAAATGTATTTATTAAATGATGCTCTTGGACATAGAAAATAAACCACCATGATTTTTACAGATACTTAGCACTTTACTTGGACAAAACCATTCCTGCAGAGCAGGAGTCAGCTTTGACATGTATATGAAGGGAAAGTGCAGGTTGACTTTTTGTTCTATTTATCATCTCAAACCCCCCATCTAGGAGAACATATCTTTTTCCTTCTTTTAGCTTTGACCCACCTCACCCTCATCTCATCTCAGGAGGTGGAGGACAGCTGCAACAGCTGGCTCCCCTCACACTCATATTAAAACCAATGCCTAAGTGCTCACTTCCGCAGCACATATACTCAAGCCAACGCTCAAAAAGCTGTGAAGGCAGCTCTGTTGTCTCCATTTCTGGGTTTTCTCCCTGCAGTAGTGTTGGTAAGCAAAACAGGCTAGGCCATGCAGTTCCATAGATCCTTGGTGGATATTCATAGGTTGTAGCTATACCAGTGGGAGAAACGGTAGGTGTTAACCTTAAAAATAGAAGTCAGCTATTTTACCAACAAAAACGGATTTATTCAGGAATAGGGAATTGTAATTTGGGACAGGTAAGCTCTGGCAAAACCATAGGCAAGTCCAAAAAACAAAAGAGAGGAGCATTATTTTATGGTGGTTGTTCTGAACAAAAGTCCATTGGAAAAAAGCAAGATTTCAGGGTGATCACAGTTCCTCACTGAGTTGCTTGTATAAAATGCAATGTACATGTTTCCCTGTTGGGACCTGTAACTGATGACTCTTTTTCCTGGTAATGATTCTCCTGTTGGTCTCTGCAACTGACAAGTCTTCCTGTAACTCACACTAAGGGGTAGGGCTCCCCCTTCTAACCTCCTCTTTTAGCCTAATCCACTTTAGTGAGGTTTCCCTTTATTAATTTCACATGGGTCTGTGCAGTGGCCAAAATACTCAGGAACTCGCAGGTGCAATGTATTCCTTTAATTGAAAATCTACACTCTTCCCTCAATGATTTAATTTTTTTACCTTTTCCTGAAACTCTAAATGTTATGGCCAATAGACCTCCTAAATGCCCCCATCAGCTCTTATATACAACTTACTTTAATTTCATGTGTTTTTGTTCATTGTAAGATAATCTTCATGGGCAGAGATCGTCAGTATACACCCATATGGTTGTAATTTGTTCTCAGTCAAGACCTCCATCCCCTTGGTCAGCTGTCAGCTCTTGTCACTTCACTTTTGAATTATACAAGTGCAAAAACTGAACTACCTCTTCCTCATCATCACACTTGTGCCCCTGCTGACCAAAACATATTCTTCTAAGTCTACTTATTCAATGCAGTTTTTCACTAAATTATTCACAAAATATTTTTACCAAACATTCCCAAATTTATATCACCATATGATTGTTTATCTTCCTTTCCAACTCCTCTATTTTTAAATACAAGTTATATCTTGTAAAACTGAAAAAATAAAATGAAAGTATTTGGGGGAAAAAAATACAAGTTATATACTTGTTGGCTGTCAGTAAGTCTCCCAAATTCAAATAAATTCCCTTTCAAATTAATGTTACCTATTATTTGTCATAGTACCAAAAGTCTGGAAAATGTGTTTTTGTGTCAGTATTAGATGGCACACCAGGGATATAGGTAGCAAGAGAGGGCAGCGATATGTGAATTAGAAAGTTCAGACTGAATTTCGATCCACATACTGCTTTCTTCACCATTTTTAAAAATATTTCTTAAAGACTTTATTTATTTATTTGACAGAGAGAGAGAGCAAGAGAACACAAACAGGGAGAGCAGCAGAGGGAGAGGGAGAAGCAGGTGTCTTGCTGAGCAGGGAGTCTGATGTGGGGCTCAATCTAAGGACCCTGGAATCAAGACCCAAACTGAGGGCAGACACTTAACGGACTGAGCCAGCCTAGCGCCCTATAGCTTTATTTTTTTTTTAAATATTTTATTTATTTGACAGAGGAGAGAGATCACAAGTAGGCAGAGAGGCAGGCAGAGAGAGAGGGGGAAGCAGGTTCCCTGCTGAACAGAGAGCCCGATGCGGGGCTCGATCCCAGGACCCTGAGATCATGACCTGAGCCGAAGACAGAGGCTTTAACCAACTGAGCCACTCAGGTGCCCCGCTTTATTTTTAATCACAAAACTATTACATGCTTATTGGAGGAAACTAGAAAAATATAGACTATCTACAAAGATTTTGTGACAACACTTAACAGGGACTTTTTTTTTTTTTAAAGATTTTATTTATTTGACAGAGAAACAGAGCGAGAGAGGGAACACAAGCAGAGGGAATGGTAGCGAGAGAAGCAGGCCCCCTGCCGAGCAGAGAGCCCTATGTGGGGCTCAATCCCAGGACCCTGGGATAATGACCTGGGCCGAAGGCAGATGCCCAATGACTGAGCCACCCAGGCACCCCTTAACAGGGACTTCTAAAAGATAGTTCAAGCCACCTGTACACAGGATTTATGTGATGTAACAGTCATCCCCAGCCTTGTTCTAGACCATTTCTCCCTCCTTTTCATTGTTTCTGCTTGTGGCCACATTCTGGAAAAGGAAGTGGAAGGAAGACCAAGCTCAGATAACAATGAGCCAATGATTCTCTTTGATATCTTCTAAGTACCCTTTATCACAAGTCCTTAGCACAAGGGTTGCTTGAACAAAGAGACTACTGGTATGAAAAGGAATAGGTTCTAATGACTTAATTTGTAACATGTGACTATAGTTGATAACACTGTATTGTATAATTGAAATATGCCAGGAAAGTAGAACTGAAATATTCTCCCATGCACACACACAAAGCAAATATATGAAGTGATGGATGCAATAATTAACTCAATGGGGGAATCCTTTCACAATGTAGACATATATCAAATCATCATGTTGTACACTTGAAACATCTTACAGTTTTTCAATTATACCTCAATAAAACCGGAGGGAAAAAAAGAAAAAATACAAAATAGAGTAAACAACATAGATATCATAATCCACTATGGAGCTATAGCCATTGTTTAGTCTTGTCCAAGTTAGATAGGCTAAAAATTATATTTTAGGGGCACCTGGGTGGCTCAGTTGGTTAGGCAGCTGCCTTCGGCTCAGGTCATGATCCTGGAGTCCCGGGATCAAGTCCCACATCGGGCTCCTTGCTCCACGGGGAGCCTGCTTCTCCCTCTGACCTCTCCCCTCCCATGCTCTCTCTCTGTCTGTCTCAAATAAATAAAAATAAATCTTTAAAAAAAATTATATTTTAACTGCTTTGGGGGGTGGTGGTAAATGATTGGTATTTTCTTCCAAGTCTGGGACTAGCATGAGGCAGGGCGATGTCTAGGGCCCTAAATTTAGGTGGCACTCATTCTTGGGATTCTGTAGAGTCAGCATTTATATGACCCTGAGAATTAGTATTTTCTTAAACTTTATGCTGTGGCACCTCTATTCCCTGCCCTGTTTCTTTCTGTGATTTCTCCCCCACTTTCAGCCTGTGACAGCAGAAAGAGAACATCATGTCTTTTCCTCACTTGGTAGTTTCAAAATCCTTAAGGAATGGAAGTGGCTCAAAATATAGATAATGTTTAGGAGGGGGGAGAAAAACCAGAATAATGTAAAAACCAACTCCTGTCTTGTTACTAAATATGATTCTACAAGTGAAAAGGAAAGGAGCAGCAGAAGGGAAACAGGAAAATGATGGAAGTTTAAATAGACACAAATTCTTGCACCTTGATCACTCCTGGGCAGACCTCCCAAGGCACACTGTGCTCCAACACAGCATGAAAGTAGCAGAAAGGACAGTGGGATCTACAGATGTCTTAAGAGGAGGAATGAGGGACATTCCTCAACAGTGAACTGCTCAGGCCTAATAACA
Organism: Procyon lotor; assembly: GCA_028646535.1. NCBI lineage: Eukaryota > Metazoa > Chordata > Mammalia > Carnivora > Procyonidae > Procyon > Procyon lotor. Next base: position 50,394,588 of record CM053603.1, read on the forward strand.
CAGGGATCTGATATCTGGGTGGTAGTGAGGATGAAGGGTCCTCCATTCCCCCAAAGCTCCTGGAACTTAGATGCAACTTGAAGGAAAGGGTATAGTAGAGGGAAAGCACAATTTGATCAAGATTAAATTGTTACCCTAGTAACCTAGAGGTTTACAAGAATAATTATACAGGAAATTATATAGGAGGGGAAACATGTAATGGCTTTTTGCCTAATTGAACGTGTTCCCTAAGGTTTGTACTCATTATGCAAGCACAGAATGACCCCTTGTGTGTTTCATACCATATGTCTATGGGGTATGAGTGGTGAAGTGAAGGAATGAAGTTATATGGCAAGGATTCAGCCTTTCAGAAGACAGGGGATCTTCTCAAGAGCTCTCTTAACACTATGTCTTTCTTATCTTCTCAACCTTACATACTCAATACCCATACTATTTCCTCCAGTTAATGTGCTCTCTACTTCCAGCTTTCTGCTTAAACTCGTAGGTGCCCTCCAAAACCTAGCACGTAAGACCATGAAGCCGTAAGCCCTCTTTGTTGTTGTCTCCTAAAGAAGGTTCTGAGGGGATCTGAACAAGGCATCTGGGTTCTCATCCTGCCTGGCAACAAATACAGTCTTTGAGGACTTCTTTGAGTCATTCTGAGCATGATACTCCTGTTCATCCTTGTCTTATGGTTTGTCAGTTTGTTGCTTTTTCTTTTTCCTTTTGTTGTTGTTTTATTTTGTTTTTGCTAATTTATATTCAACCTCCTTATGTTTCTATATGAAACAATAAAAACTTTCAAAATGTCTTAAACAAAGGGGGGCCTGAGTGGAACAGTCGGTTGAGCAACTGCCTCCCGGTTTCAGCTCAGGTTGTGATCTCAGGGTCATGAGATCGAGTCTTGTGTTGGGCTCCACAATCAGCACAGTCTGCTTGAGATTCTCTCTCCCTCTCCCTCTGCCCCTGCTCACATATGTGCTCTCTCTCTCTCTTTCTCTAAAATAAATAAATAAATCTTTTTTAAAAAGTCTTAAACAAAAACAAATACCAGATGGGCCAAAGAGTTATTTCTATAAAAGGAAACCACAAAAGTCCCTGGTCAAAGGCTTCAGAGCTGCTTTGGGAAGGTAGGAGCTTGAGAAGGTTAAACTGCTGTACAGAAGAAAATGGAAAGAATTTGTTTTTTATGGTTTTTTTTCCTTTGGAGAGGGCAAGCACAGAGGACAGAGGAGTGAGTACAGAAATGAGACGTAGCCAAAAGTCTGCTGAGAATGAGTGCCTGATGTCTGATTGTGAGATTCTTCTATGGCTTTACCTCCCTAAACATTCCTTGTGGACTGCCACGTACTCAGAACCTCGGGTAAGCAGAAGCCGCTTTTGGTATGAAAACTAAGAAATGGATTGAAGACAAGGTAGAGATGAAGGAACAGCCTCACACTGCACATTGGAGAGCAAGAATTCATCTGGAGGCAGACAGAGCCAGCATGGCCATGAAACCATAACTCCAGAGGGAATTCACAGAGACCTTGGCCAGGGCACTGGGTTTCCTTTTCCCCACGCCATGGAATATGAACCTTCAGGCCAATCTTATCTAGATCCTTCCAGCAATGGGACTATACTAGGGAAGCTAAAAGCACTTCAAAATATCTTTATGAGATACTTTTATAAAATAATATACAATCATAACATGGGAGAATTTATGTGGGTTGTGTGAAAACACAAAACAAGAAAACACAAAATAAGAAAGAGACAGCCAGAACCCAGACATTAAAGGTCTCAGTGTGGTCTTCTCCTATTTTATATTATTGTTCCCAGCAGCAGTTTGCAATGACAGGCACAGAGTTACTGTGTCTGAAGTTTCTCTGAAAACCTTAATGATGAAACCAGGAGTCTGAAAAATGGATTCATTGAAATCCTCTCAAGGTGGAGCTAATATTACAACCTCAGAGACGGTTGGTTGTGCTTTACAATTTTTGTATGTGAATCAAATTCCCTCCCACGAGTCCATCTACAAGTTCTGAATGATTCAGAGCCATAAAGTACCTCTCACCTCCTCTGTTCACATTTTTTGTTCTCAAAATAATGCCTTAAGCTATGTATCTTGAGTATCAACACTCACTTTACACAGTTTCCTTCCCCATAATGAGCATCACATTGCAGTTAAGGCTAAAGGATTCTGAGTCAAATTATCTGGATACAAATTTTGGCTTTGCCATTTATTAGCTGTAATTAGTATTACAGTACTTCATAAATTTGCTATGAAAACTCAATGAGCTAATATTTGTAAAGTGCTGAGAATGGGGCCTGTCTCTTAAATGCTATCTAAAAGTTTGCTAATAAGGAACTTTATATATATTGACTATTTAGTATTTAATATGTATTTAGTATTTAATATGTAGTTTCCCTTTTATAATTGACCGATTGCATTGGTCAAGTGAAAATCAGGGTAGGAAATCATTTATCTTTACTGAGATTGTCATTATTCCTTATTATTCCTTGTCTAGACAATTGCAGTAAACAAAAGTAAATCTAAGGGGTCTCATTTCTAACCTCCTCTCTTTCTAGACCATCTTATCTGTTGCTGTCAATAGCTTTGGCCATATCACCAGATTTTCCAAAAATTTTAATGGCTCCCCATTTCCATTATGAGACTTCACTATGTGTTGTACAGAAAAACTTTTCCTAATTACACAGAAAAATGAACGTGTGCCCCAAGATATATAACTAAAGCAACTATGCACAAGTAAGAAATTTCTTTGAACTCTAGACTTTTAAGATTTATGTCAGCTTTACATTCTAATCCATAATATGGTTATACTTATTTTAACTCAGGAAACATTTTACATTTCTTGCCATCAGGAAAGTTTCCAAAAGATTTTTCCTACTTGTTTCCTTGGTTAATTGATACGAGCTACTGCATCAAGTGTATCAATTTTAGATAATTAGACTGAATAGCAGAGACTTGACAGTTCCTATCAGGCAATTTCTTTTTGCTATGGGTGTCACAATATTTCTAAAATCCAAACGGATATAATTATTTAACTGCTTTAGGAGAGCTATGTGGGATAATCATTATGTAGAGATGCCCTGGATGCTGACAAAGAGGTGGAACACTTTCAGACTATTGTTGATTAAAATGCTAATAAATCTGGTTGTTAAAATTGCAGGCAATAGAAACTCAACTCAAACCAGTTGAAGTGGCGAAGGGACTTCACAGCTCATAGCTCTATCATAACTTTAAAGTCTAAGATTGCAGCTGGGTTTATCTGTGACTGTTTCCAGGGATCCAGTGATCAGGGCTTTGGCTCTCCATTTCTGGGGCAAGATCTTTGCATGTGGCAATCAAGATGGTGGTCATGGTAAATTGTACAATTGAAAAGAGCTCATTTTCCCTATTACCTCTAGCGGAAAGTGCTGGACGCAAGACCAGATTTGCTCAAATCCATTTCTCATTTTTTAAAAGATTTATTTATTTGAAAGAGAGAGAGGGAAAGAGAGAGAGAGAGAACGAGTGTGCGCATGTGCAAACTGGCAGGTGGGGGACAGAGGGAGAGAGAATCTCAAGTAGATTCTGGGCTGAGTGCGGGGTATGGCATGGGGCTCAATCTCACCACCCTAAGACCACAAACTGAGCCCAAATCAAGAGTCAGATGCTTAATCGACTGAGTCACCCAGGCGCCCCCATTTTCCCTTTAATCACTGACCATATGGGTAGGATGCAGTGATTGATCAGAACTTGACTGAGTGCCATACCATTGGCCATAGAAGAAGAGGGCAGTTTGGTTGTCAGCCTCTCACCCCTCCATAGCCCACACTCCTTAGAGTGACCAATTCTTCCCATTTTCCCAGGGCTATGGGGTATCCCATAAACAGAACTTTGAGTGCTAAAGCTGGGTGGGGCATACCAAGACATTTGGTTCCACCACCTCATCACCCAAAGGTGGGTGGGAAAGGGTGCTAGGCAGATCTATAGCTACTACTGTATGCCAAGAATCTAATTGCTTGTAGTTTATTGGCAGACTGAACTCATTTCTGATCATTCCAGCTCCCTTATTATCTTAGAATACATGTCAAGTGATGTTTTTTAGTGAAAAGAGCTGACTGGTGATTTTTAGTTTAATACCAGTCTTTTAAAATCTGATGTTTAAATGAACCAAGAGTCTCAAACAACTCATAGTTTCACCATGAACTCTCTTCCAATTCAGAATTGATTTTCATTTAGCGGCCTTGTCATGTGCAGTGAAAGTACTAGCATAATTTTGTAATTATCATTTGGGAGCTTAGCTTTTAAGATGCAAATTAAGTGGGGCGCCTGGGTGGCTCAGTCGTTAAGCGTCTGCCTTCGGCTCAGGTCATGATCCCAGAGTCCTGGGATCGAGCCCCGCATCGGGCTCCTTGCTCGGCAGGAAGCCTGCTTCTCCCGCTACCATTCCCTCTGCTTGTGTTCCCTCTCTCGCTGTGTTTCTCTCTGTCAAATAAATAAAATCTTTAAAAAAAAAATTGCAAATTAAGTCAACTTTGTAAGACAACTAGTAAAATAGATGTTTAAAGAGTTCATTCACTTAATCCAAGTTTTACCCTTTGTCATGGCATTTACTTTTTTCATAAAGAAAAATAATCCAGTCTAAAGGTAGTAAATTTAAAGTCTAAAGGTAGTAACTAAAGTAGCCAGTAGCTACTGCTGGCTAAGTCAGTATATATATCTGTGTAGTAAAGCAAGCTTTCAAAATCAGCATGTTCATTATAAATTTGGCTTAAGGGGGAGGGGGGGACCTGGGTGGCTCAGTGGGTTAAGCCTCTGCCTTCGGCTCTCTCTCTGCCCGCCTCTCTGCCTCTTGTGATCACTTTCTCTGTCAAATAAATAAACAAAACCTTTAAAGAAAGAAGAAAGAAAGAAAGAAAGAAAGAAAGAAAGAAAGAAAGAAAGAAAGAAAGAAAGAAAGAGAGAGAACTGGATTACATATGACCTTTTGGAAAATCCTCTCGAGTGTGTTTATCTGTGTCATTTTTAAAAGAACACATTTTTCAGATTGGCAGCCTCTTTTCTGACCTACACAGATTTTGAAATATCTACCATTTGATTTATCACCAATTTTTCATATTTTTAAGTAAACGTCAGTTTCCAAGGTAATTAAAAACCAATATTGAAGCTTTATACAATTTTTAATTGATGTGTGCATTTTAGTGTTAATATTCCAGTCAAGGCCTCTCTCTATAATTTAAAAAAGTGATCATAGTTTTTCTTAAAAGTTTACAAATAGTATTTGAAGATGTCACTTCAAATATAAGTGGTTTCAGGCAATTACTGCTCAGTTTTCTCAAAAACCAGAGATACCAACCTGGTATAAATAGGCTCATTCATACATCCACAATAATGGAAATTTGTATTAAAGTTAACATTGGATTACATTCTGTATATTTTAAATGAACTTCAGCTTATTAAAATGGTGATTGGAACACATCACTGTCAAAATAATTACAGGGAGATTTGGGTAGTTCTAGCTATCAGTAATTTCAGGTTTTCCTGAATTTCTTTTATTCTCACAGTTTCAAACTTACACCTAAAACTTATTCTTTTGGGGGTGGCTGGGTGGCTCAGTCGGTTAAGTGTCTGCCTTTGGGAGGCAGGATGGCGGGGTGTAAGAGGCACAGAGAGCACTGGGTCCCAGAAGTCCAGCTAAAGAGGCAGAAAACCACTCTAAAAGCTGGCAAACACAACAGGAGAGAGAAGAGAATAAGAACAGCAATTCTAGGAGCAGAAAATCGACCACTTTCAGAAAGGTAGGACATGTGGAAAAGTGAATTTAAAGCGACGGGAAGAGAGACCCCGGGGGGGAGGGGCCAGCTCCCAGCAGCCACAGAGCCGCGGAGCACAAAATCTGGAACTTCTAGTCTGCTCCACTGAGGGACATCGCTCCGGAGGCCAACCGGGTGTTCAGCCCTCGTGGGAACAGTGTGGTTTCAGGACCCGTGGGGTCACCGAGGGACCAGGGGAGCCCAGTGCGGCAGAGCTCCAAGGTATCGGGGTGGAGAAGCTGGTGGCAGAGAAGGAGCTGCACAACGCCACATAGGCCTACCTTGGACTATAGGAACTGAGACATATAGACCATATAGGACTGCTGTACATCAAGCGGGGACCCCATGGGAGGCAGCTCTGGAGACACCCCCTCCTTCCTCCTCCGGGAGGAGCAGTGAGGGAGCGCACAGCAGGAATCTGCTGGTTTGGGGACCTCAGACAGGGCTGCGCGCACCACCGATAGAAGCGCTTCGCCACGGGCTAGCTGAGCACAGATCTCGGGCCGCAGACAAGGTAGATGGGAGTGATTAACGGCTTTCCTCTGACAGCGTGTGGGGAGGATCATGGCGCCCAGCACTTGGCTCCTCTGGGCCAAAGACTGGGAGGCCACCATTTTCATTCCCAGCCTCCAGGGCGGTATGGAAAGCACTCAGGGAACAAAGACTCCGAGAGTGAACCTGAGCAAAGTGCTTGGCCCATCCCCTGGCAAGGGCGGTGCAATTCCGCCTCGAGCAAAGACATTTGAGAACCAAGGCTGCGGGCCCCTCCCCCAGAAGATCAGCGAGAATATCCAGCCAAGACCTAGTTAATCAATCAGTGAAAACTGCAGAACTCCAGAGAATCTTTCTCTCTCACCTATCTACTCTTACCTTGACAAAATGACGAGGCGGAAAAACTCACCGCAAAAAAAAGAAGAGACAGTACCGATGGCGAGAGACTTAGTCAGTGCGGACATTAGTAATATGTCGGAAATAGAGTTCAAAATGACACTTATCAAGATGATAGCAAGGCTCGAAAAAAAGCATAGAAGATATTAGAGAAGCTCTTTTGGGAGAAATAAAATCCCTTTCTGGAGAAATAAAAAAAAATAAAATCTAACCAAGTTGAAGTTAAAAAAGCTATTAACAAGGTACAATTAA
>CM053603.1:50402005-50431271 GCA_028646535.1 Procyon lotor
TATATACACAATGGAATACTATGCAGCCATCAAGAGAAACGAAATCTGGCCATTTGCAACGACGTGGATGGAACTGGAGGGTATTATGCTAAGCGAAATAAGTCAGTCAGAGAAAGAAAAGTATCACATTATCTCTCTGATATGAAGAATTTGAGAGGCAAGGCGAGAGTTTGGGGGGGTGGGGGAGAGAAATGAAACAGGAAGGGATGAGGAGGGAGACAAACCATAAGAGACTCCTAGACTCACGAAACGAACTAAGGGTGGCTGGGAGGCGGGGGGGGGGTAGGGATAGGGTGGCTGAGGTATATAGGCTGGGGTAGGGTAGGTACCCTACATTGGGTATATAGGGTATGTGCTATGTTAAGTACTGTGAAATGTGTAAGCCTGATGATTCACAGACATGTACCCTGGGGCAAATAGTACATTATATGTTAATTAAAAAAAAAAGTGTCTGCCTTTGGCTCAGGTCATGATCCCAGATTCCTGGGATCAAGCCCATGTTGGGCTCTCTGCTCAGCGGGGAGTCTGGTTCTCCCTCTCCCTCTGCCTGCCTCTCTCTCTCTCTTTGCCAAATAAATAAATAAAATCTTAAAAAAATATAATTTCAATATTTAAAAAGTATTACAGTTAAAGATGGTGTGGTAGTTAGCCTCCAGGATGGTCCCCATCATTGCCTCTAGTTTTCCATGCCCTAGTGTAGTCCCCTCCCACACTGACCTGCGTGAATAACAGACTACTGTGGAAATGATGGCAGGTGACTCGAGATTAGATCATAAAAGGCATTGCGACTTTTTCTGTGGCCTTGAATCACTCCCTTTGAAGGAAGTCCACTGCCCTGTCATGAAGACAATCAAGTAATCCTATGGAGAAATTCATGAAGTGAAGAACTGAGGCCTCCTGCCAACAACCATGTGAATGAGATCCTCCAACCCCCGTCAAGTCTCCCGATGATGCAGTCCTGGCTTACATCTTGCTGCTTCAGGCAAAAATCTGAGCCCAAATCCTCCAGTTAAGCCACTCTCAAATTCCTGGCCCACCAGAATCTGTAAAGTCATAAACATGTGTTGTGTTTTAAACTATTAAGATTGAGGCAATTTGTGGAGTGCCTGAGTGGTGTTGTCAGTTATGCGATGGACTCTTGGTTTCAGCTCAGGTTCTGATCTCAGGGTCATGAGATCGAGCCCCATGTTGGTCGTTGCGCATGGAGAGACTCCACTCAGCATGGAGTCGGCTTGAAATTCTCTCTCCCTCTGCCTCTCCCCTCCCACTCATGCTCTTTCCCTCTCTCTCTCTCTCTCAAATAAACATATAAATCTTTAAAAAAAGAAGATTAAAGCAATTTGTTACTGAGCAAAAGGTAACTAAAACAGAAAATGAGACAGAAACTGAAGTTTCAAGACACAAACTTTTAGTACTTTTTCTTTTCTTTTCTTTTTTTTAAGATTTTATTTATTTTACAGAGAGAAACTCAGCAAGAGAGGGAACACAAGCGGAGGGAATGGTAGCAGGAGAAGCAGGCTTCCTGCCGAGCAGGAAGCCTGATGCGGGGCTCAATCCCAGGACTCTGGGATCATGACCTGAGCCTAAGGCAGACGCTTAACGACTGAGCCACCCAGGTGCCCCAGTACTTTTTTCTTATCAGAAAACTCACTGCTAAATGAAACAGATGTGCCATCTGGAATAAAACATCCCTTCACAGGCAACTGGGCAGGAATTGATGTTGTGGGAGTCACTGGATAATTTTTGTCAGAAAAAAATTTTCAACAGTCTTTCATAAGGTGGGGAATTTATTGTTGAAAATACCAACCGGGTGGATCCTTGCAACCTGGGCAAGAAATCGCACTCTAATACCATGGCTCTCAGTGATATTTTCATGGTCTTTCTTATCACAATCTATTTCATCTTGGACACATTTGACAGGAAAACATTACTGGACTCCCTGGTAACATCAAAGCACCAAATTTTCCAATCATTCATTACACAGAAAATCTTCTATTTTTCTGGGCTTTTATGGAAAATAAGATATTGGCTACCATGAAAAAGTGGTATATTATTTCTCTTCCTTGCTGAATGTGTGTGATAATACCTTTTGTTTTTTTAAAGATTTATTTATCTATTTTGAGAGAGAGAGAGAGAGAGAGCATGCACGCATGCACTGAGGGGCAAGGTGCAGAGGGAGAGGGAGAGAGAGAATCCCAAGCAGAATCGCCGCTGAGCATGGAGCCCAACAAGGGGCTTAATCTCAAGACCCTGAGATCATGACCTGACCTGAAATCAAGAATTGATGCTTAACCAACTGAGCCACACAGTCACCTCTGGGACAAAACCTTTTTAGGGATTACGAATTCTAACAAGAACTCCCTCACGTAGGTCCCAGGAACCAGCTGAACTGGCCTGGCTGCAATTACTAAGCTCAGTCTGTCATATCCTGCCTTTGCATCCAGATTCTTTCTTATCTTGTGGGATTCCTTCTCTGCTTCTCCCTGCTGAAATTATGCCCCTGCTCCCACTCACCTCATTTGCTCCTATGTCAAGAAGCTTCTCTTAAATCTGCCATGTAAGAGTAAACTTTCCTACCTTGGACCATATCCTTTTATGAACGTTCCCACATTTAGCATTGTAACATAAACATTTTTGGATTTGGGAGTTTAGAGTTAAATTTTAGAAGAATTTAATTCCTTCTGGATTTGAATTACCCTTTAGAGAGCTTAGCTCAAATTCTTAAAAATGGCAAGAGGTGGGTTGCCCGGGTGGCTCAGTGGATTAAGCATCTGCCTTTGGCTCAGATCATGGTCCCAGGATCCTGGTATCAACTCCTGCTGCAGGCTCTAGAGAGCCTACTTCTCCCTCTGCTCCTTCCCCCAGCTCATGTTCTCTCTCAAATAAATAAATAAAAATCTTTTTTAAAAAAATGGTAGGAGACTTGAAGGTATTTTCCAGTTGAAGGGTTACACAAGTCTTTCTGTACCCCAGGGACATACTAGGAATTTAGGAGAATTGACACCATTTGTGCTACAGAGTTGGGCAGAGCCCTCCTGATAGGCAGAGTCACAAAAACTTCACAAATTACAGTGCACCTTCAACCTGACCCCCAGTTTAACTCCTAGCCCCCTTCTTCAGCAAAACATTCTACTCTTCGGGAACCCATCTTTGAGTTTTTTACATCAGAATAACCAGTGAGAAAATATTTACTCATAGAAATAATTTTACAACAAATACCATTGAGACAGGTAGGTCTATTTCATCATTTATTAATTTCCAGAGCAATCTATGAATATATATGTTCAAACATGTTTGCTACATTTATGAAGTCTTTTTACCTTCTAATGGACCTAATTGGATTTTTACCAAAAAGAAAAAAAAAGTCTTTACTGGTGAGTGATGGGATTTGATTTTGCCCTCCTTATAAGTTAATAACTTAACCTGTTTCTGTTTCACAGATTCCTGGGTCAGAGACAAAGAACTTTTTACCCATGACACATGTTTGCAATGATTCCCCTTTGCCTCCCAAATCTCATGAGGTTTGAGTTATAAAAGAAAAACAGAGGTTGGGGAACTCTTTGTTTTATAGCAAGCAGTAAGCAAACCTATTCTTTGTCCTGGAGGGAGACATTATTTCACCCCTAAAAGTTGCTTGCTACAAACATAACCCTGAGAAGTAACCCAAATAAAGAGTTGTCAAGGTCTTGCATTCTTGGCATACCCAAGACTTGCTAAGACTTAGCAAGACTCGGGGGGCCTGGGGGGCCCCCAGTGGATTAGAGCCTCTGCTTTTGGCTCAGGTCATGATCTCAGGGTCCTAGGATGGAGCCCTGCATCTGGCTCTCTGCTCAGCAGGGAACCTGCTTCCCCCCCACTCTCTACTTACTTGTGATTGCTCTCTCTGTCAAATAAATAAATAAAATTTTTAAAAAATATCTATTAAAAAAAGACTTAGCAAGACTCATGGAGGAGTATCCCTCCCAACAATCATTATTATTATTAATCCCCTTTATGATAATAATTAAATAAATTAATTAAATAAAATACAAATAATAAATGAATAATAATAAATAAATATAAATATTAACTAATTAATTAATTAAATGATAATTATCATTATTAATCCCCTTTATTTAAACTGAAACACTGATGCCCAGAGAAGTCAATAGATCACTTTATGTACACAGCTAGTAATATCAGAGCTTCTGTTTTCTTATTCTAAATTGGTGCTGCTCTCAATAGACCCGCAGTATCTAATCTGTAAAATATTTTATTAATAATTTTTAATTTTGATAGCAGATTTTAATAATTTTTATATTAATAAAACATTAAATATAATAAATAAAATTATAACCTTTAAAACATCACTTATAATTATTAAATGCCATTTTTAAATATTACATAAAATATTGTGAAATATAATATTTAGTTTCTAAATATGACTTAGCCCATTTCTTTTTTTTTTAAGATTTATTTTATTTATTTGAGAGAGAGACTGAGAACATAGAGTGGGGGCAAAGGGAGAGGAAGAGAAAGAATCTCAAGCCAGCTCCCCGTTAAGGGTGGAGCCCAAAGCAGAGCTCGATCCCACCACAGGCTTCAATCCCACAACCGTGAGATCCTGACCTGAGCTGAAATCAAGAGCCAGACATTCAACCAGCTGAGCTGCCCAGGTGCCCCTAACTTCACCTGTTTCATTTTCCTTTTTAAAATATGGCTACTAGGGGCACCTGGGTGGCTCAGTTGGTTAAGGCCTCTGCCCTCGGCTCAGTTCATGATCTCTGGGTCCTGGGATCAAGCCCTGCATTGGGCTCTCTGCTCAGCAGGGAGCCTGCTTCCCGCCCTTTCTCTCTGCCTGCCTCTGCCTACTTATGATCTCCTGCTCTCTGTCAAATAAATAAATAAAAGCCTTAAAAAAATAATAAAAAATAAATTGTGGCTACTAGACAATTTTTAATTATATATATTTTATGATCACATATTTTTATATTTCTATTGGATAACACTGCAATAGACCATAATCTTTTATGCTTTATTTTCCTTTTAGTCCTTTGTTCCTAAAATTCCCCCCCACTTTTTTAGTAGTTATACATACAAATGCACCATGTACTAATCTTAAGTACAGAACTTGCTGAATTTTTACCTGTGCATATTTTATTATAATTGAATAAGGAAAGGGTTAAGGTGTAGTCAGGGAAAGGTAGGGGGCCCCTAAAACTATTCTTAGCAGGCAGAAGCGCTAAGTCAGAGTGAACAAGAGATAAGAAAACAGACCATCCCCCCTAAATATTAGGGAGTATTTTTCTTTGGCGGCTACAGTGTATCACAGAAAATGGCCAAACCTCAAAGAATTAAGTCATTAAGGGTGTTATCAATAGTCCATGCTCAAACCAAGACTGCAAAAGAAACTCAAGGCCGCAAGCTTCCTAGTCAGTTCTCAATAAAAACTGCCACTAAAAGCCCTCAGTGCAACCCATTTGGGACTCGTTTCCCTCTAGAGAGCTGCTTTTTTGCTTTCTGCTCTGACATTCACTTATTAAACTTTCACTTCACTTCACCCTTTTGTGTCAACAAGATTCATTCTTCGACTTCATGAGACAAGAACCCCGCAATCCTGTAACATAATCACCACTCAGATCAAGATGCAGAATGTTCCCTCTTAGTCAATATCCATTGACTCCCATTCTTTGTGATAACTTACATTACCATTAGTATGTTTTCCCTATATTGGAACTTCATATATATAGAGTCATTCTTTTGTGTCTAGCGCTCAACATAGTTTTTTGGGGGACTCATCCTCATTGTTGAGTCAATCAGTAGTTTATTTTTTATTATTTTGCAGAATTCCATTGTATGGCTTTATTTCCAGTTGGTAGGCACCTGGGGTGTTTTCAGTGTAGGCTATTTTGAATAAAGCTTCTCTGTACATACTTAACCTCTGAGTAGGGATATGATCTACCATTGGTAAGTCATCTAATGCCCCTCTCCCACTCTAGTATTTTAACATAGTGCCCTATTTGATGGGTATTTATTGATGTATGGTTTCAAACTAGCTGTGATTTATCTCTTAGTCTTCAAATGGAAAATAAGGTTCAATGTCATAATAAAGTCTGCTCACAGTTTCCACTATCATCACAAATAATGAACAAATAGGAAGTCAGTCTCCTGTACTTAAATGCTCTATTTCAGTCTTGTTGCCAGTTAAAAATAGACTTGTGCTACTAGATACATTTTAGTGACTGATTATGAAAGAATGTAGATGTTTCCTACGCTGTTTTTTCCCTAAGATTCCTATCCATTTCCTTCAACTCCTATCTTTTTCTCTTTAATAGCAATTCGGGGCGGGGGGCCTGGATGACCCGGGTGGTTAAGCAATTGACTCTTGGTTTCAGCTCAGGTCTAATCTCAGGACTGTGAAATTGAGCCCCACATCAGGCTCCACACTCAGCACAGAGTCGACTTGAGATTCTCTGCCTCTCCCTCCGCCCTGCCCCCTGCTCACATGCTCTCTAAAAAATAAAATAGTAATTCAGAGAAAGGCAGGTTCTAAGTGGAAATATGATAGAGACATTCAAAGAAAGTCTTTGTTATACAAGGAGTGTTATTATTTTGATAGTTAATTAAATTTTTTTTCATCTTCTTTCCTTTAAGATTATGTATTTGGGAGACCACAGAAGCCAGACATCCTCAGTTTTAATCATGCATCTGAAATCATGAGCCAGACTGGAGACTTAACCTTTGAGCATCAGCTTTTTTGTCTCTAAAATGGGGATTCAATACCTTTCATATGGAATTGCTTGGAGGAGTAAAAGACCTAGCATAAGTCAGGCTGAGCCCTTCAGGCAACAGCCTTTGTATAACTGAGTTCTCATTGGACACATGCTTTCTTCCTATATGAGCTGCTGTTTGTTTCATGTTCTTTGTCTCTCTGAGAACTGGGTTTTGTCAGGTATCTGTCTGCTAAGTTTCCTAAACTGTGTGCTCAGGCACCCTGGGGCGCTGCAGCAAGCTCACCTCGAGCAGTCCACAATATTTTAAATTTTAAAGGGAAACAGTATACCTGGCATCTGTCAGACTTGGCGTGAACTATACTGGCTCCAGGAAGTTCACAGTTTCAACATCAAATTGTGGTACATTTCTTTCACTGATGTCATATCTTTGCAAGGCTGTTTTCTGTGCTGCATGGAAATCAATGTACAACAGAATGAAGATGGCAGACTAAATCTCATCTGAATCCAAGGTTTGAGGAATTGTACAGTGCCAAGAGGTACAGACATTTCATAAATACCGAAGTGTGGTTATTGAAAAATAAAATAAAAAATACGTTTTTTTCTGGGCACCTGCATAGCTCAGTGGATTGAGCATCCGACTCTTGCTTGTTTCTGCTCAGGTCATGATCTTATGGGTCATGAGATCCAGCCCTGCCTTGGGCTTCACACTCAGCATGGATTCTGCTTGGGGTTCTTTCCCTCTTCCTCTCTGCCTGCCCCTGGAAATCTCTCTCTCTCTCTTTCTCTCTCAAGTAAATAAATAAATAAATCTTTAAAAATGTATTTTTCTCAATTTCTGTGTATTTTTTTCATAAGTCTACTAAGATGAACACTCATTAAGTTGTTTGGATCTTACTATTCAGTAGGTGGTATTTCTCAGATTTTTTTTTTTTTTTTGGTCTAGATGTATGTGAAAAAATGACTGAGCTACTAATGATGTGAACTGGAAAATCTGAGAACTTTCTGTTCTAATGATTTTTAACCTAGGATAGACAACAGTGATATAGAGAAATATGTAGATTTTGTAGTGTTACAACAGTCAAGACAACATTTTGTAGATAAACTATTTCAGGAAACCATTTCTTTAATTAATTCCTATGTACCCTCAAATCTCAATTTAAAGATAACTTCTTGCAGGAAGCCCTCCCTGATTTACAACTCTCCTACTCCCATTCTCAGTGCCATCTAAATGAGGAACCTCTCATCTAGGCTTCCCAAAATCCTTTGCTTATTCCATTGTAGCATCGTGGAAATACTGATTTTTTTTTTTTTTTTTTTTTTTTGGTCTCTATTTGAGTTTGTCCTGGGTGGAGATTTAAATGAACTTTGTATCAATGGAATCTGGCAATGTCTGGCATGTAATAAGTGCTCAGAAGATATTTGTTGATGAATTAACAACACACACACAAATGTATATGGGTAATAGTAACCAGTGTTTGCCAAGTGTTTTATAAGTACTTCCAGGGTTATTCAAATGCCATAGTATTATCATGTAATTTGAAGACTATTTAGTTTTCTTATGACTTAAAGATCATCTAGTGTGATTCCTGAGTTCAAAAAGATGATTGGAGGGCTAAGAGCAGCGTTCACTTTTGGTTTTAGGAACACTCACTAAAATGTCTTAAACTAATAACCCTAACCATACTAAATACTGTGGAGAATGTGGAGCAACTGGAACTCTCAAGCTGGTCAGAGAGTAACATGGTCCAGCCACTTTGGACAACAATTTGGCAGTTTCTCCTAAAGTTAAATACTCGCTTATCTGAAGACCTAGTAATTCTAGTACTTGGTGTTTACCCAAGAGAAGCGAAGATATGTGTCAACACAATGACTTATATGTTAACAGTTATAGCAGCTGTATCCGTAATTATTAAAAAGCTGAAAACACAAAGGTCTACACACAGGTGAATGGGTCAACAATTGTACCGCTTCCAAAAAATGGAATTCTACTCAGCAATAAAGAAGGGCTAGTGGAATACCAACAGTACAGGGTGAATCTGAAAACATTATGTTAAGGGGTAGAAGTCTCGCTCAAAAGAGTACAGACTGGGACGCCTGGGTGGCTCAGTTGGTTAAGCAGCTGCCTTCGGCTCAGGTAATGATCCCAGGGTTCTGGGATCGAGTCCCACATCGGGGTCCTTGCTAGGCGGGGAGCCTGCTTCTCTCTCTGCCTGCTTGTGTTCTCTCTCTCTCTCTGACAAATAAATAAAATCTTTAAAAAAAAAAAAGAGTACAGACTGTATGAAGTGATGTGATGTTAAAGAATGGGAACAACTACGCTAAAGTAATAGAAATTAGATTAGAATTGCTTGGGAGGGAGTAGTTATTGACTGGGAAGTTCCTGGAACTTACCAGAGTGCTGGTAATGTGCTATATATTCATTGGTGCTGTGGTTACCCTGGTGAATACATTTGCCAAAAACTCATGGACTGTACACTTAAAATACGTGTATTTTATTCCATGTAAATTAAACCTCAGTTAAAAACAAAAAGAATTGGGGCGCCTGGGTGGCTCAGTGGGTTAAGCCTCTGTCTTCCGCTCAGGTCATGATCTCAGGGTCCTGGGATCCAGCCCCGCATCGAGCAGGGAGCCTGCTTCCCCCTCTCCCTCTGCCTGCCTCTCTACCTCCTTGTGATCTCTCTCTCTCAAATAAATAAATAAAATCTTTAAAAAAAAAAAAAAAGAATTACACGGTGACCCAACCAACGACGGTGGCTGGAAGCAGGAGTCATGGTGTTCTTTTACGAGGAAGTGTATTCTTTCAAGGTTACAAAAACGAAATCAAAAACAACAACAACAACAAAAAACGAGCGTGGGACGGGGAAGGGGAATTTCCAAGTACCAGAAACTTTCCCAAGTACTGATTTCAAGCAGAAGAAAACTCTATCTTACAGAATGAGGGAAGGACGCTGTGACAGTGGACGCACCATATGGGGCAGCCTCTAGAGAGGTACTGACCCAGTTCGACCCCCAACTCCCGCCAGGGGTCCCACTACGCTCAGCGGCTTCCTCCCGAGCAGCCTCCGCCGGGAAGCTGCAGCCGGGAGAGGCGGGCGCTCGCAGGCGTCGCGCTGACGTCACGGGCGTGCTGACGTCGCCGGCGGCCGCGGCCTCTAAAGCGGGCTGGGTGGCGGGGGGCGCCGAGTTTGACTAGTTTGGGGGCCGCTCGGCTCCTGGAGCTAGTCCCGCCGCCCGCCGCGCCCCGCGAGCCGCGCGTCGGCCGGACAGAGCGCGTCCCGCCCGTTCCCGCGGGGACCCGCACTGGTGGCTGGGCGGCGCTCGGCAAAAGTTGGTCCCTCCCGGGCGGGCGGGCAGCCATGGAGCCCCGCAGCATGGAGTACTTCAGCTCCCAGGTGCAGCAGAAGGACGTCGGCGGCCGCCTGCAGGTCGGCCAGGAGCTGCTGCTCTATCTCGGCGCCCCTGGCGCCATCCCGGACCTGGAGGAGGACCTGGGCCGCCTGGGCAAGACGGTCGACGCGCTCACCGGCTGGGTGGGCTCGAGCAACTACCGGGTAAGCGGCGGCGGCGACGGCGCGGCCGGGCCGGGCACGCCCTCTCCGGCCAGCCCTTTAATCCCGGACGTGCGCGGCCAGCCAGGCGAGCCCCCGGGGCGCGCCTGGCGCCTAGCGGGGTGAAGGGGAAACCTGTAGGCTCAGGGGTCCCTGGATTCAAGCCGGGGATTTAGTTTCCATCAGGACCAAGTTTTTCCCCAGTTGTGAACAATGACAAATTCAGCGATTCCGTGACACAGTGCGGAGTTTTTTGGCATTAGGACACAATGTTTAATCACCTATTTAAAAAATGATCGATGCTTTGCATACATAAAGCACAAGAAGACTTTTTGCATTTGTACGCGCCTTGTAAACACTATCTAGATGAGGACAGGACATTAGGATACAATTTTTAAGTTCAAAACAGTGTGTCAAGTTAATCCCTTTTAATTAGTGCCTTTTATCCTACTTAATCTTGTTTCTTTTTTTCTTTTATACATTTTGAGTCTGGAAAGTTGTGCTCTTCGTTTCTAAGGGATCTTTAGAGCTTAATCAGGTGCCTGATTAAGTTTACCGTTAAATCTAATGCAAAGATGGTGACCCCAGGGCATTATGTATTTTTTCATTTATTGTCGACAGAAAGCAGTTGAACGCTCCCTGTTAATTTGTTTTGCTGCAGTTGAGGACTAACTCGGATTTGAAACCTGTGTGCTAGTAGGTGACCTAGTGAAACGTGTCCTGGTGGATTAGCTGATGATGAAAAAAATTACGAGTTACAAGAGGAATGAGTTTTTGAAGAGCTGGTAGTAGGCAGGCTGTAATGTAGCCAGGTTGAGAGACCAGGTATATATTCTGTAATTAGCCTGTACTGTAGTTTTTAGCAGTTATTTCTCTTTCTAGTCTTCTGGTGGCAGTGTTGCTTTAAAATGCTGGCTCAAATCTACGGATGAAGTGATTCTTCTAAGTAATTTATACTAATAAGACTGCGAATAGGCTGTACTTTGAAAGCTTTATTCTCATAGAGTGGAAAGTCAAACTCTACAATTACTGTGCGCATTTAATGGTGAAACTTACATGAGTTTTGGAAGGAGTTGACTTTTACAAGGATAGTAAACTATGGAAGTTAACTACTTTGATGCTCTATTACATACTATTTCATTATTTTTTTTAACTTTAGAAAATGTTAACATTTAATAGTATATCCGTACAATTTGGGAGGTTATTACTTCTTTGAGAGAAACAAGCTAAATTGACTTACATTGTAAGGATATGTGCACACTCAGATAATTGATTTTCTGTTGCAACATAAGCTGTTATAGAAAGTCAGCTCTTCCTTAATGGCTTGCTCCCCTTCCCAAGTGAAGGATGTTACCTTCTATGCTTGGCGGTAGGGAGTGGGCTTTGCCATAGGAAGTTGGCTTTGGACCATTTTACTCTTCAGATATACCATCATGTCACCTTCTACGCCGGCCAACGTGAGTTGGCTTTGGACCAATTTACTCTAAAGATCAGTGAATGGCTTTTGAACCGTCCCATCTCTTGAAACACATCTCGTGGCTTCTTTGATACCACAATATCCCATTTTTTCTTTAATGTCTTTAAGCACTGCTTCTCAGTGCTGTGTTTTCCTTTCAGCTGGTCCTTAAGAGTTAGAATCTGTCAGGGATCTGACGCAGGTTCTCATCTCCTTCCTACACATTCTCCATGCTCCTTACTAGATACTGTAGCCTGAGACAGTTTCTACAGTCAGAACAAAACTGCCATAGGCTTCTACAACCTTATCTATACACTCCTTTGTAGCTGTACCGTATATTCTACCTTCTTCTCTGTTTGACTTACTAAATCAGTCCCTCTACATGAATGTTAGATTCCATGGTCTCTTGCCTACTTGAGGCTATTAGTTCATCAATTCTACTTTCTCCTTCTTGAATCGTTAGTTCTCTTCTTTCTACTGAATGCTGTATATAAAACCTTTTCTGATGTTGTTAGAGAGCATTTGGGTTAGTTTCCTATTTGGGTTTTATAAACTAAGTTAACAAACTAGGTCATTTTTTACCCAAGGTACGATAACACATATTTAAGTCTTTAGGGAAAAAAGTGTATCATAGAATTTTTTGAACATGCACACGAATAGAGAATTGTACTTAAATTTCCAATTACACTGAACAAAATATAATTTTCTTCAAATTTAATAGTACTTTAGAATTTCAGTATCTTAATAACCATCATTCCAAAAATTTGCGTGATTATACTATATGCTGGGTATTGTTCTAGATACTGAGGATCCAGCTGTGAACAAGACCAATAAAGCTCATTTATGTAGCTTCATTCGGATATTTATTGAGAGCAGGCACTCTTCTAGGCACTTCAGATCCGGTAGTGGGAAAACCAAAATCCTTGCCTTTGTGGACTTAGATTCTAGTGGAGGTAGAGAAATACACAAAAATAAGTAACTGGAATCTATAGTATGTTAGAGGTGGTATGTGCTTTGGAGAAACAAAGCAGTAAAGGGAATAAGGAGTGTTGGGCAGGATGCAGGTAGTCAAGAAAGTGAGGTGAAATTGGGTATAGACATGAAATAAATATAGGAATGAAGAATGATTTAGGCAGCGGAAACTGCAAATGTGGAGGCCCTAGTTCTGTGGAGGAACATAAAGAAGGACAACATGGCTAGAGTTTATAAGTGAGTGAGGTGTTAAGAAAGATGAAATTAGGGAGGCAAATGGAAAGAGCCTTACAGGATTTTATTCTAAGTCATTGGACGATCTTACGTGGAGGGGTAGCTGCTTTGTGGAGAGTGGACCTTAAAGGAACAACAGAAGAAGCAGGGAGATGATGGTGGCTAAGACTGGTTTGGTAGCAGTGGCCATGTTGAGAAGTTGAAGATTTTGAGATTCGCGTTGGTGATAGAGCCAACTGGACCTCCTGTTGGGTTGAGAGAGAGGACTTAAGGATAACTGCCTTTCTTGAGCACCTGTCATAGACTGGGCAAATTGATGGAGGAGTACTTGAACCTAAGGAGGTTAAGATTTTCCTACTCCTTTTCTGTACTTTTCTAAAACTCTTCAGTTTTAGAAGAGTTTTTTTTATCAGCTCTACTTTTTTATATTGTTTATCTGCAACTATAATAGTAAGTTGACTCTAAAAATGGAGAGATAAATAGCATTTATATTATAACTATATAGTGCTAAGTATCATGCTAAGATTTCAGATCCTCTCAGAATCCAAAATCACAGAAGGATGTGACTTTACAATGTCAGCCTCACCTTGATTCTATTTCTTATAAACCATCAATTTCTTAAAATATACTATTTCTTTGCTTGCTTAGACAAAAATTATATGAGATCTGTCTATATATGGACCTTGGCGATTCTTTTTACTTACCATAAAGAATGTCCACGTTTTTAATTTTTTACTGTAAACGTTCTTTTATGCTCTCTCCTTGTATATGTACATGAGTTAATAGAGCAGTGATTCTGAACCCTGTCAGATTGAGTGCCCTCCTTTAATGTCTCCCTTATAATCCTGAAATAAAATTAATAGATAACACCTAGTACACATAATTTTTTAAAATCCCAGTAATGCTCTGACGGTACCAAAAAAGGAAAATTGTATGTAATTTGTAATGAGATAAAATATTTCAATATGTAAATATCCCATAATGGTAGATAGATGGCTATACCAGTACATAGTTTTACAATAAATGCTTACCGTGGCCAGTTCAGATCACTGCAGGTATGTGGTTGCTGGGGATTCAGACTTAAAAGTGGCATTACTATTGGTGATTGTGATATCCTAGAACTCTAAATCCTGAACCTTATTTTCCTTGAGTACTCCAACTCAAAGAGTTTGACTACCCCAATCCAGTTAGCTTTTAACTGCTGCACACTCCCTCTAGTCTGAGTTTAAATTTCCTGGTGGGTCAATCACACTCGGACATTCATTCTTCTCTTCTCCCTCTTCACACTCATTTATGGTCCTGATTTGATAAAATACAATCCTGGTTAATCCAATTCTGCCTACTCCCACACCTGTGGTACCTACCCCACATCTGCAACTAAAGGTATGGAGAAGAACACAAAACCTCTGATTTTCATTTTAAATTTCTGACCTTCAAGTGGGCCCTTATTGGTGGCTGGCAATCATACTATATTTTCTAGTTCATTCAGTCTTTCTCTTCGACAATTATTTTATATCTGTTCCTCTCTCCTGAGACCTACCAGTAGCTCTTCTTCTATCATCAGTGTCAGCTGATGGCCTTACTTGCTGCTTTACTGAGAAAATTAAAGGAATTGGAATTTCTTAGGATTCCCATTAGGGTATGTACCCACCCCCCAGCATTTATACCCGTAGCAGACTCTCTACGTTTGTTGAATCTAAATTAAAGCACATTTGTCCCTTGATTTACCAGCTAGAAAACTTATGTACTAAAACCATGCAGAAGAAAAGTTCCAGGCTCTGATAATTTCAAACAGGATTTTCATTTACTTGAATGGCTGGCAGCAGCGCTTTGGGCTGCATGGCTCCAAGGAATAATAGTGTGTTGTACTACCTCCTCCCTCAGTTTAGATTATTTTTGGGTTTATGTCTAGAAGTGGACATATTGAATTAAACTTCTCCTGTCTTGTCCCCCTCACTTGATCTAGAATTAATCAGTATCTTTAATTTTGTCATTTGTTTCCCTCCCTTTTTTGAGGGAAATAGTTTTATTATTTATGTAATTAAATAAAAATAACCTGATATTTCTCTTTGGGTTTCTGTCTTGTGCATTTATTTAGCTTTGTTATTCTTGGACAACATTTCTGATTTAAACTATTTGGAAAATTAAACATACTGAACTGAATGAAACTCCAGCCAGGGTGACAACTTGAGTGTGATTTTATTGACATCACATTAGTTACTCAAATATGTTAAACCACTTATGATTCAGAGGTGAAAAGGGAGAGTGAGAAAGAGAATGGGAAAATGACCCTAAAGGTTCTGGGACTTCTTTTGGAGTTAATAAAATTTCATAAACTTTTTAAAATTTTAGCTTTAGAACTTTAAAACACCCTAAAATTTAAGGTTGGTCTCAGCCCCAAATTTGCTTTTTAGAGTTTGTTTTTTTATCTGTTAAAAAAAATGTTATTTTTGCTTTTTGTTTTTTTAATATTTTGTTTTATTCTTTTATATTTATATATTTAATGTTTCTATTTTTGCTTTTATATTTTATATGTTCCGTTTAGAAAGTACACTAGTTTTGCTTTTATGTTTGTTTTTTTTAATATTTTATTTATTTATTTGACAGAGATCACAAGCAGGCAGAGAGAAGGGAAAGCAGGCTCCCCTCTGAGCAGAGAGCCTGATGTGGGTCTCTATGCGAGGCTCGATCCCAGGACCCCGAGACCAGGGCCTGAGCCGAAGGCAGAGGCCCTAACCCACTGAATGCCCCTTGCTTTTATGTTTTAAAGTACCTGAATGGAGGGGCACCTGGGCAGTTCAGTCAGTTGAGCAGTCTGCCTTTGGCTCAGGTCATGATCTCAGAGTCCCAGGATGGAGCCCCTGTATCAGGCTCAGTGCTCACTGGGGAGCCTGCTTCTCCCTCTGCCCCTCCCCTCTGCTCATGATGTGTCTGTCTGTCTGTCTCTCAAAGATTTTATTTATTTATTTGACACAGAGAGAGAGATCACAAGTAGGTAGAGAGTTAGGCAGAGAGAGGGGGGGAAGCAGGCTCCCTGCTGAGCAGAGAGCCCGATGTGGGGCTCAATCCCAGGACCCTAAGATCATGACCTGAGCCGAAGGCAGAGGCTTTAACCCACTGAGCCACCCAGGCTCCCCAATAAATAAAATCTTTTAAAAACTAAATAAAGGACATGAATGGAGGCATTTGAGTTCCTAAGGATGTGGTGAGGAGCGTATTGAAATATAGCTCTAGTTTTCTTCTCTTCTTTCTTGATGGTTTTCTTATTCTACTGAAATGACCCTTGGCCAGAATGTAGGCTAAGTTGAAAGATGTCCAAATGGAAATTCAGGAAAGTTATTTGTCTCTAGCTCCTTAGTAAATCTTGATATTTGCTATATCAATTTCACTTACCATATTCTTTAGAAATGTGTTGGCTTACTATTGGGTCTTTACTAACCCATGTGAATTTTAGAAACAGCCAGTCAAGTTGCACTAGAAAATTGGAGCTTTTATTGGAATTACATTGACTATTCTCTTTTGGGGGGAATACTTGATAGATCTTTATAATGATAAGATCTTTTATAATGATAAGATCTTTACAATGACCTATTTTACCCATGAAAATTGTTTATGTTTTCTTTTTTAAGATTTTATTATTTATTTGAGAGAGGGAAAGTGAGCGAGTTAGAAGCAGGCTCTCCGCTGAGCAGGGAGCATGATGTGGGGCTCAGTCCCAGGACCCCAGGATCATGACCTTAGCCGAAGGCAGACACTTAACCGACTGAGCCACTCAGGTGCTCCTGTGTTTTCTTTAATGTGTCTCATTAATGTTTCATTATTTTCTCCCAATAGATCTTACACACATTTGTTAGATTTATTTTCATAGTTATTGAGCATATAAATGCTATTTTTTATTTTTAAAATTATGCTTTCTGATATATTGAAATGAAATGGCATTTTGGATATTGATTTTTGTGGCCAACCTGCTTATAATTCAAAATATTTTCCTGCAGTTTGTGGAATCTTTTAGGTTTTCTCTACATATGGTTGTCCCTCTTCATATCCATTGGGGATACATTTCCAAGACCCCCTAGCAGATGCTGGAAACAGTAGAGAGTACCTATATATATATGTACACTGTGTTTTTCCTTATACATACCTATGATAAAGCTTAATTTATGTTAGGCACCATAAGAAATTAACAATAATAATAAAGTAGAACATTTATAACAGTATACTTGTTATATAATAAAAGTTATGTGAATGTGGTCGCAAAATCTCCTTGTACTATACTTACCATTCTTGTGATAAAGTGATGAGATGAAGTGAGGTTAATGATGTAGGCATTGTAACATAGTGTGAGGCTATTATTGATTTCTGAAGAGGATTATCTATTTCTGAACTACATTTGACCTTGGGTAATTCAGGCTGTGGAAGGCAAAACTGGGGATAAGGGGGGACTACTGTATAATAATATCAGACAATAAAGATGGCATTCCTTCTTCTTTCCAGTTCTTTAGTTTTGCTTAGTTTGGGTACATTGGCTAAGACTCTTAGGATGAGGGTGAGTAAGAGTGTGGACCTTGAATTGTTCTTCATTTTCAAGGGTATGTTCATTTCACCATTAGGAATCACACTTCCTGTAATATTTTTTTTTTTAAGATTTTTTTTTTTTTTATTTATTTTGACAGAGAGATCATAAGCAGGCAAAGAGACAGGGGGAAGCAGGCTCCCTGCTGAGCAGAGAGCCCAACGTCAGGCTCCATCCCAGAAGATCATGACCTGAGCTGAAGGCAGAGGCTTTAACCCACTGAGCCACCCAGGTGCCTCTCCTGTAATTTTTTTTTTTAAAAAACTTTATACTACAAGAATTGAACATGTAAAGATAGAATAAAATAATAAATCTACCCACAGCGTTCATCAGTGTTTGGCTAATCATGCCTATCACCTTGTCACAAATCACAGATACATTGTTTCATCAATGAGACTTTTTATTTAGTGTCTCGAAGATAAGTGTTCTTTAAAAAAAATTGTTGGTGTGCCTGGATGTCTCAGGTAGTTAAGGGTCCGACTCTTCACCTCAGCTCAGGTCTTGATCTCAAGGTCTTGAGTTCAAGCCCCAGTTGGTCTCCCAACTGGGCATGGAGCCTACATTTAAAAAAAAAAAAAAAAAAAAATTGTTAACATAATCTCACTACCATTATCAAATCTAAAAAAGTAATTCCTTGATATCAAATATGCAGGGTCAGATTTTCAATTTTCAAAATGTCATACAAATTTTTAAATTAGTTATTTTATTTGTTTGTTTATTTTAGTAGGCTCCCACCCAGCATGGAGCTCAATATGGGGCTTGAATTCACGACCCTGAGATCAAGACCTGAGCTGAGACCGAGAGTTGGACACATAACTGACTGAGCTACCCAGGCACCCCTTTAATTATTTCAAGAAAAATCAGGATCTAAATAAGATTTCCACATTGTGATTTGTTAATATATTAGTTTCCTGTTGCTGCTGTAACAAGTTACCACATACTTAGTAGCCTAAAACAACATAGATTTATTTTCTTATAGTTTTAGAGGTCAATTTCTAAATGGGTTTCATTGGGATAAAATCAAGGTTTCCATGAGATTGTATTCTAGAGAACTTCCAAGGAGGTGATTTACCGTATTCTAGAAACTGCAGACATTTCTTGGCCTATGGCCTCTTCTGTCTTCAGAGCCAGCAGTATAGCACCTTCAGATCTTTTTACTGCTTTTGTCATTGCAACTCTGCTTACTCTTCTGCCTCTTTTATGAGAGATCTTGTGATATATAAGGCCCAAGATAACCCAGAATAATTTCCCCATTTTAAGACCTTTACCACATCTTTAAAGTTTTTTTTACTGCGTAAAGTAACATACCCACAGGTATTGGAAGTTAGGATATGGACGCCTTTAGGAGGCCATACCTCAGTCAACATGTTTATTAAGTTTCTTTGAACTTGTTTCTCCCTCAGTTTCTCTTTTTAAAAATTCTTGGATTTTATTTGTAGAGTTTCCCACAATCATGTTTTGCTGATTTCATTCCTGTGATGTTAGTTCCTCTGTATTTCCTATAAAGTGGTAGTTGGACCTATAGCTTGATCAGATTCAGTGTTTTCCCCCCCTCAGGAGGCACATAACGTCAAGAAAGCACATAAGGTGTGACAGTATCTTTTTATGAGGTTAGCAACCATTAATGTTCAGTGTTTAGATCCCTTAATTCATTAGGGTTTGCAAAATGACACTCTGATTTTGTCATTCCTTCACTTACTAAGTAAAATACTTTTATAGAGAGAAACTTAGACCATTGACTTCTATTTGGTTACTCATTGGCATTGTTTATAAAGCAGGCATACCTCATTTTGTTGTGCTTTACGTTATTGTGCTTCATAGATACAGCATTTTTCACAAATTGAAGGTTTGTGGCAACCCTACATTAAACAAGTCAATTGGTGCCCTTTTTCCAACAACATTTGGTTACTTCATTATCACTATGTCACATTTTGGTAATTCTTGCAATATTTCTAATTTTTTTGTTATAATGTGTTACAGTGATCTGTAATCAGTGATCTCTGATGTTACTATTTTAATTGCTGGAACCACACCCATTCAGAATGGCAAACTTAATCGATAAATGTATTCTGACGGATCCACTGACCAGCCATTTCCTGTTTTTCTCCCTCTCCCTGAGTCTCCCTGTTTCTTGAGACACAACCATATTGAAATGAGGCCAATTAATAGTTCTACAGTGGCCTCTAGATGTTCAAGCGAAAGAAAGTTGTGTGTCCCTCACATTAAATCAAAAGCTAGAAATGATTAAACTTAATGAGGAAGGCAGGTCAAAAGCTAAGACAAGCCAAAAGCTAGGCCTCTTATGACAAACAGTCAACTTGTGACTGTGAAGGAAAGGTTCTTGAAGGAAATTAAAAGTGCTACTCCAGTGAACCCACAGATGATAAGAAAGTAACACAGCATTATTGCTGACACAGAGACAAAGTTGTAGTGGTCTGGATAAAAGATTTAAGTGGCTACAACACTCCAGAGCGTTGTCCAGAGCAAGGCCCTAACTCTCTTCAGTTCTGTGAAGGCTGAGATTGGTGAGGAAGCTGCGAAAGTTTGAAGCCAGAAGTTGGTTCATGAGGTTTAAAGGAAAGAAGCATCTCCATAACATAAAAGTACACGGTGGAGCAGCAAAGTGCTGATACAGAAGTTCCAACAAATTATTCAGAAGATCTAGCTAGGATGATTCATGATTGATATATGAATTCATGATTCATGAAGATCTACACTAAACAACAGATTTTCAATGTGAACAGGACAGCCTTATATTAAGAATAAGATGCCATCTAGGACTTTCATAGCCAGAGAGGAGAAGTCAATGCCTGGCTTCAAAGGACAGGGTGACTCTCTTGTTATGGACTAATGCGCCTGTGACTTTAAATTGAAGCCACTGCTTCACTTTCATTGTGAAAATCCTAAGGCCCTTCAGAGTTATGCTAAATCTCCTCTTGCTCTGTAAATGGAACAACAAAGCCTGGGGAATAGCACATGTATTTACAACATGGTTTCCTGAATATTTTAAGCCACTGCTGAAACCTCCTGCTAAGGAAAAAAGATTCCTTTCAAAATACTACTGCTAATTGACAATGCGCCTGGTCACCCAAAAGCTCCAGTGGAAATGTACAATAAGAATTACTGTTATGTTCATGCCTGCTAACACAATACCCATTCTGCAGCCCATGGATCGAGGAGTAATTTTGATTTAAAGCCTTAATATTTAAAAAAATACATTTCATAAGGCTATAGCTGCCAAAGATGGTGATTCTGTGATGGATCTGGGCAAAGTAAATTGAAAACCTTTTGGAAAGGATTCACCCTTTTAGATGCCAAGAACATTCATGATTCCTGTCAGGAGATCAAAATATTAACATAAACAGGAGTTTGGAAGACGGTGGCTTTGAGGTGTTCAGTGGAAGGCGTAACTGTCAATGTGGTAGAAATAGCAAGAGAACTAAATTAGAAGTGGAGCCTTCACTGTGCAGTAACTTTTTATCTTCATGTAGTCCCAATAATTTCTTTTTGCTTTTGTTTCCCTTGGCTCTTGAGACATATAGAAGTTGCTACAGCCAGTGTCAAAGAAGTTACTGCCTATGTTCTCTGCTAGGATTTTTATGGTTTCAGGTCTTACAGTTAGGTCTTTGATCATTTTGAGTTTATTTTTGTGTAAGGTATTAGACAGTGGTCCAGTTTCATTCTTTCGAGCTGTTGCTTTCCAGCTTTCCCAACACCATTTGTTGAAGAGACTGTCCTTTTCCATTGGATATTCTGGTGGGTTAAATAGGTTTTAAAGAATGTACCTGTTGTGATGAGCACAGGGTGATATAAGTGTTGAATTACTACATTGTACACCTGAAACTCATATAACACTGTATGTCAATTAACTGGAATTAAAATAACCTGGAAAAAAAAAAAAAGAAAAGGAGCCTGAGAATGTGACTCAGTTGCTACAGTTTCATGATAGAACTTGAGCAGATGAGGAGTTGCTTCTTATGAATGAGGAAATAGTTTTTCTTGGTATGGGGTCTCCTCCTGGTGAAGATGCTGTGAAGATTGTTGAAATGACAGCAAAATATTTAAAATATTACATATATTTAGATAATAAGCCACATCAGAATTTAAGAACATTGACTCCCAATTTTGAAAGAAATTCTGTGGGTAAAATGCTATCGAACAGTATCACATGCTACAGAGAAATTATTCATGAAAGGAAAAGTCATTTGTGGCACACTTTGCTATTATCTTATGTTTAAGAAATTGCCACCCCAACCTTTAGCAACCACCACCCTGATTGGTCAGCAGCCATCAACACTGAGGCAGGACCCTCCACCAGCCAAAAGATTACAACTTGTTGAAAACTCAGATAATGGCTAACCTTTTTTAGCAGTAAAGTATTGTATTATTAAGGTATTTACTTTTCTTAAGACATAATGATACTGCATGCTTACTAGAACAAAATACAGGGTAAACATGACTTTTATGTGCACTGGGAAATGAAAAAATTCACTTGACTCACTTTGTTGCGATATTCCCTTTATTGCAGTGGTCTGGAACAGAATCCACAGTATTTCTGAGGTATGCCTGTAGTTCATATGATTCTTTTCTTTTATTTACTAATTGTCAAAATATTAAGGTGGTCTTTTAAGCATCCTCCAATATTGGCCAAATAGTTTTTATCATTATGAATTTTTGTATTTAAACATATCTAATGTGCTTCAAGACAGTAGAGTTATCCTTGTTAATATTTAAATGTCCTGTCTTGACATTACCCTAGTGATCTATAGCATCTTCACTGTCTGGTATCACAAAATGCCCTATTTCCTTCGCCTACCCTGGAATCAACCACTTCTCTTGTTTTTTTAGTGGGAAATAGTATGTATGTGAGCGCTGGTGGAACTCATTATTACTCGTTTGATTGTTTCTAGATTTTTTGCAATCAACAGGATTGGTTTTAACTTAATTTTAAAGAAAAATACATCATGCGTTCATAGTGATTCTAATTTAGTTTCAGGACTGCATTTTTTTTTTTTTTACACTTCTATATATCTTCTGTCTCCTTCAATCAACAAGATTTCTAAAAGCATTGAAGTTTATTTTTTGCAGAGTTTAGTGGGTATGTTCTTAGGGTATATCCCCTTGGAGAGAGAGCGAGTCAAATTACTGTAGTTTAAAGTCACTTGAAATGGTCTTCTGTGTGGTTATAATACTAATTTGGTATGCGTTTAGGTTCACTTATTTTGTTTTCCATGAAATTAGTTATTGCTACAAATACAGTGTGTTCAAAATAGTCTGGCTTCTTTCTCTATTTCTTAAAGTCTGTTCCTAACCATTAAAATTTTTTTTCTGATTATTTTTCCATTGCTGTTATTTTTAGTAAACATTTCTAACTATATCTACTTATAGTCCTCTTTGTATATATATGAACTGTCCGAAATTGCTTGTTGCACTTAACAATATATCATGGAGGTGCACCTAGGTGGTTCAGTTGGTTAAGCGTCTGACTCTTGACTTCGGCTCAGTTAATGATCTCAGGGTCGTGAGATCAAGACTCGAGTGGGACTCCACACTCAGAGGGGAGTCTGCTTGAGATTCTCTCCCTCTCCCCTCCCCCTGCTCACTCTCTGTCTCTCAAATAAATACATCTTAAAGAAACCAGTATCATGGAGGTTATTGCATAGCAGAATTAAGGTAGTTCTCATTGTTATTTTTAAAGTGTACCCTATAGTATGGATGTACCATAGTTTATTGAACCTGTCTCATATTGATGTTTGGATAGTTTCTGGTCTCTTACAATGGATAATATTCACATGTTCTTTAATAATTTTGTTAGTATATCTTAGGGATAGATTCCTAAGTGAGATCTTACCAAGTATGCCTGTTTTTCCTGCTTATTTGAGATACTTCTTTTATGTATAAAGTCTGTTAAGTCTGTGAGTTTATTTGTAGATTTTTCAATTATGTTTTAACAACTTTATTGATATAATTTGCATACTCTACAATTTATTCATTTGAAGTGTACAATTCATTGATTTTTTAAAGTATATTTACAGATATGCACAATCATTGGCACAGCTAATTTAGAATATTTCCATCACCTCAAGAAGATCCCTGTACCCATGGGGCACCTGGGTGGCTCAGTGGGTTTAAGCCTCTGCCTTCGGCCCAGGTCATGATCTCAGAGTCCTGGGATTGAGCCCCGCATCAGGCTCTCTGCTCAGCAGGGAGCCTTCTCCCCCACCGCCACCCCCCCATCCAACCCCCCCGCCTACCTCTCTGCCTACTTGTGATTTTTTTCTCTCTGTCAAATAAATAAATAAAATCCTTTAAAAAAAAAAAAAGAAGAAGAAGAGATCCCTGTACCCTTTCACAGATACCACCTTATCCCCCCTTTCACAGATACCACCTTGTTCCCTAGTTCTAAGCAACCACTAATTTACTTTCTATCTCTATAGGTTTGCCTATTCTGGACGTTTTTTATAAATTTAATCATACAATATCTGGGCATTTGTGACTTTTTTTCCCACTTGCTCCACTTGTTTTCACAGTTCATTCATGTTGTAACATACACCGATCAGTTCTATTTATGACCACATTTTTGAGTGCATATACCACATTTTCTTTATCCATCAGTTGAAGGACATGTGGGCTTTTCACCTTTTAGCTCTTATGAATAATGCTGTAATGAACATTGGCTTTCAGGTATCTGTGTGTGTTCTGCTTTAATTCCTTTGGATATATACTTAGGAGTGGAATTAATTCTTGACCACTCTGTTTTTGTAACACTCTTCACTTTATACCTTCCCTTTTTTCCTGTGCTTCATAGAGGATTTTTCTCCATGTTCTCTTCTCCAGTGGTAAACTGCTCCTTATGCTGTCCTTGCTAACCTAGTTGTGGGGAGTGGGAGTGTTCTCTGTTTTTCTGGTCCAGCTTTAGTCTTAGCTTAGTCTTAAGTCTTTAGTCTTAGCCCTTTGTTCTTGAGTCTTGGGGATGAGGGTTTAACAGAGATCCTGCCTCTCCTCAACTGTAGACCTCTAATCATTTGAGCCCAGGAAGATTTTCTGCTTCTCCCTCTGAAGTATAGAACTTTTTTTCTTTTCTTTTTGCTCAGCAGCAGTGAGTTTTTACCTGTGTCCTGGGATAACAGTTTTTGTCTTTCTCTCAGTGGCTTCATACCTTTGTTACTTACAGGGTACAGGGATCAAGAAGAACGGTATGGGAAAGCAAAGGTTTGTGCCTTTCTACAGAGGCAGCTGCCTCCCTTTGTCAGACCTGTACAACCAAGAGATGCTTTTTCCAATCACGAGTGTCCAGTGGAGGTTTGTGGAGAAAGAGCCTGTAAATGGGTGTCTCTCCTTTTGTGTCTGTGGCTACTAGGGATTATGTATTTTCATACTAGCCCACATTCAGCTATTAACAATGAGTTAAATATAGTTGAACTCTTAACCCACTTGTATCACATTTTCATTTTCCTTCTGTTCACTGCCACATGTGTCCTACTGCTTATGTCCCAACTCTCCTTGGGGACATCTATCTTGCCTTAAATTTCAGGCTAGTTGATTATCCTACAACTGCAAGTTTCTGATAGATTCAAGATTAGATATGGTTCTATAGATTATTTGACTTTTTCTTGTTACAGTTGGAGTGATATCTATCTCTGTCCTAGACAAAAGCTGGAATTTCTGTATAATTAAAGGTGCTGTTATTTTAACTTTCATTTAGGAAACATTTCAACATTATAGGAGAGTTGCATGAATAGTCATTGAACTTCTTTGTACCCTTCACCTAATTTACCAGTTACTAACATTTTGCCAAATACACGTTATCACTATCTTCCTGCATATTTATACATTATTATTATTATTGAACCATTTGAAAATAGGGTGACCTAATATCATGACTGTTTACCCCCTGAATACTTCAATCTCCTTATTTCTTAAAAAAACTTGGTAATATATGAAGATCTTTATATGTCAGTGATTATAATTGATATTAAAGAAGGCATTGGTACTTTATATTCATTAAAATTTCTTTCTGTCTATAGGTATCATTAATGGGATTGGAAATTTTAAGTGCATTTGTGGACAGATTATCAACACGATTTAAGTCCTATGTAGTAATGGGTAAGTTAACCTTATTTAAAAATTATTGTAGGTTTTGGGGTACCTGGGTGACTCAGTGGGTTAAAGCCTCTGCCTTCAGCTCAGGTCACGATCTCAGGGTCCTGGGATCGAGCCCCACATCAGGCTCTCTTCTCAGCAGGGAGCCTGCTTCCCACCTCACTCTGCCTGCCTCTCTGCCTACTTGTGATCTCTCTCTCTCGCTCTGTCAAATAAATAAATAAAATCTAAAAAAAAAAATTGTAGGTTTTGACATCCTTTTTTTCTCATGGTTTTAATAGAATTGGTTCTCTGTGAAGGCAAAAATGTAATTTTGTACAACCCAGAGATGTACTTAGCATTTTAGGTTGCCTCGACATAAAAGGTTTAAAATCTTTTTAAATAAAAATCTATTTAAATAAATATTTCCTTTGAGACAAAAAAGCAAAAAACACACTAAATATACTGTTGATAGATTTTTAGTTCATATTTAAAAATGTTTTACTATGGCTTTTACTTTTTTTGTAACATTAAAAAATGTATTACAGCATGACTTTTTTTTCTCTTTAATAATGTATTTTTTCCCTTTTCAAATTTTCATTTAAATTCTAATTAACATGCAGTGCAGTATTGGTTTCAGGAGTAGAATTCTGTAATTCATCACTTATATAGAACACCCAGTGCTCATCATAACAGGTGCCCTTCGTAATACCCATCACCCATCTAGCCTACCCCCTACCCACTTCCTTCCATCAACATTCACTTTGTTTTCTATCATTATAGAGTCTCTTGTGGTTTGTTTCCCTCTCCTTTTTTTCCCCCTTCCCATATGTTCATCTATTTTGTTTCTTAAATTCCACATATATGTGAAATCATGTGGTATTTATCTTTCTCTGACTTACTTCACTTAGCATAATACACTCTAGTTCCATCCATGTCATTGCACATGGTAAGATTTCATTCTTTTTGATGGCTGAGTAATATTCCATTATATAGAGACACACACACACCCCCCCCCACATCTTTTTTATCCATTCATCAGTTGATGGACATTTGGGCTCTTGCCATAGTTTAACTATTGTTGATGCTGCTGCTGTAAACATCATGGTGCATGTACCCTTTCGAATCACTGTGTTTGTATCCTTTGGGTAAATACCTAGCAGTACAATTGCTGTTTTCTGGAGTGGCTGCTCCAGTTTGCATTCTTACAGCACCACTTGTTAGACTCTGTGAAGGACTGGTTCTTTTGTTGCTAGTCTGTTACAGATGAATATCTTGTAAAATACAATGAAAATAAATTACGGTAAAGTGAAAGGGAAAAAAAAATACAAGGCCCAATTTTTTATTATTAGATTCAATAAATAAAATTATTTTGGTCCAATTGTTTTTAAAATTTTATTTTATAAGCACTCTCAATTGTTTTTTACCACAGTTTGTAGACTCGTCTGGGCTGTAGACTCGTCCGGGCTGCCAGCCATACCTTGTGTGTGTTTGTAGTACAGTACAGTATACTAATACAGTGCTTTTCTTTGTGTAGTGGTTAGGACTACAACCTTGACTTTGACCTGTTTTCTAAACCTGAGTGACTTTCATATGTCTTTTGGAGTGCTTTGATGAGTAGATTTGGTTCCTATTACGTAGAAGTATTTAAGGGAGGAAGAAAAGAAATATTTAAGGGAAACCTCAGATATCTGTGATTTTTTTATGAATTAATGCTTCATAATGCCACATTTATTTTTGAATTATCTTTGGTCAGCTTTTTATTCATGTTTGGTATTCTGCTTTCTTCATATTTTTATTGTTTAGCTATCCTTGTAGCAGAAGCATTTTAGTGAGTTTCCCTTTATTATTCCCTTTTTAATCAATACCTGGTTCTAATTCAATCTTTGTATGAATATCCTCTGGAAAGGTGATTTTTTTTTTTTTTTACTGTGTCTGTCTTCTGCTTAAAAATCCCCACGATAGATGTTAAAAATTATGCTCTGCAAACATGTTTTACTTGCTTATGTATTTTTTTAAAAACGTTTTGAATTGTCATTAAAATTTAGAACATTTTACATAAAAAATCATGTTTATGACTTGTCTTGAATAGTTGGTCAGTGTGGCAACCCTGATCTTCCACTCCTAGAGGTACTTTTTGGCTGAAGTTTTGTCATAGCTTCTCTTTTGAATGGGTCATGAACTTTATGATTCATAAGTCCCTCCCATCTCCTCTTGTCTCCTCGTAACCGAGAATATCAGTTATGATATGGTGGGCTTGCCATTTTTAGAACTGGTTCATTTTTGCATTTTCTGTATGTCCCTGACTGTAGTAGGCATTTATGTTTGTGACCCTTGCCCTGTTGTAGTTCCCTATTATTAGTTGTGACAGATAGTATTTTAGGCTTGACAGTAATTCTAGGTATTATGTCCTTGCTTATTTTTTGAACACAAGGAGGGCCAGATGAGGTTTGATGCTCCAACTGCTTGTAATGAGGCTGTAGGAGTATTGGAACCAGAATCCTAGTTTGTTTCCTCCCAGGACTGTCCTGCTTTCAGAACTTCTGTTTGGTTCTCCTTTGTGTTCTAATTTTCTCAGCATGTATGTCCTCTCTGCCTCTCAGTAGCCTTATTTATCAGTGATCTTTAGCAAGTACTCTTTTCTACTTTAGCTAATCAGAAACTTATTCTTGTTAGTTCTGGCCTAATTTGTGCTGTTCTTTCTTTTTGAAATCCTCTCCTCTTAGGGCACCTGGGTGGCATAGTCACGAGTTGCATAGTCAAGAGTTAAGTGTCCAACTCTTGATTTTGGCTTAGGTTGTATGATCTCAGGGTCCTGAGATTGAGCCCCATGTCAGGTTCCATGTGGAGTCTGCTTGGGACTTTCTCTGCCCCTCTCCTCTTCTCTCTCTCTCAAATACATAAATCTAAAAAAAGAAAGAAAAGAACTCCTTTTTTCTCTTTAAAAGATTTACTTCAGATTTCAGTATCTGGGAACTTTTCATACTAACCTCACCCTACACTGGAGTTTTCTTTACTCCATAATTCTTATACCCTTAAATACTTAATAAATTATATTAATTTGCTTTTATTCGTATTTCATAGGTGTTCTCCATATGTCTACATAGACTTATATGTATAATTTTTTTATCTTCTAATCTACTCTTATGGTTACTTCTGTGCATTAATGTTAGCCAGTATCACTTTTACTTTCAACCCTACATATGTTCATCATTTTCCTTGGTGAAACTTGAACTTGTTATTAGTTGAGAGTCAGTGTGGTATAATAGGAAAATTTTATCACGACTTTGCTACCATATATTGCCTACTTGTCATCCATTTATTAGGCCCTATCTGCTTTACATATATGAGAGATTATCCTTACACTGTTTTTAATTTGTATGGTAGCTACGTAAGATAGGCACATGTATAGGTATATGTGTACTCTTAAGAAGGTACTAAGCCAAGAATCCCAGGGTTAACTTTCTTGTTTTACTCTTAGAACTTAGCCAAACCATGTTAGGAGCCTTTCTGTAAAAGGAAGGAATTGAATGAAATTATGTGTGGAAGGTTTTTTTTTTTTTTTTTAAATAATGTAATCCTAGATATATGTAATTTGATGTGAGTGAGATATGTAGAAATATAGATTTTTTTTTTTGGTGCACTTAGGTTATTATAGCTATTTTTACCTTTTGTTAAAAGTGAAGAG
>CM053603.1:50431771-50447220 GCA_028646535.1 Procyon lotor
AAAAGTGAAGAGATGTTTCAGGAAAATTGAGATTCATGTTCAGGTATAGATGAAGTTCCAGGAAGAGTATGGGCTCTATTGATGTAGTTCTTTAATATTAAATACTTAAATTTTCTTTTGTGGCCACATGTACTGTGGAAAAATAAGCTTTTCAAACAAAAAATATATTCAGTTTACATTTAACACTGATTACCAACCCTGGTTTTATGATAACTGAATTCAGTAAGGGATCTCATATTTTACAAATTTTAAGTAGATAGTTTTAGTTGAAAATGGAATTACAGACAGAGTATTAGAATAATTGTGCTACCTGGCCATCAGTTTTGCATCTTGTAAAATAATATGCATCCCATACAGTGCTGAGAGAATAAAACATACCAGCTGTGCTTTAAACTTCTTTGGTGTTCCACTGTTCAATTTCCAGTCTGATCTATTCATTTGTTTAACATATTCTTACTGTCTATAGAGTAAAAATTGTTTTGGATTTCTATAACTATCTATTGAATAGTCATCACGTTGAATGGTAAAATTCAGTGGTCATTATATTATATACAGATCTTTAGGATCCTTAAACTGTTGACTCTTCCAAATGCTTATTACAGGCTTATTAGCACAAGTAAGTCTTTTTTTTTTTTTTCTTTTTACCAATTTTACCTCATCCTCTCACTAACCATGTAAGGAATAGACCTGCATCCCTCCTTATTTCATAGACAAGGAAACTTTGAAATGCAGAGAAGTTTTCTGTCTAACTGATAGAGCAAGGAATAAAATCTTATTCTACTTGACACCAAGAGAGTATGTTAAAAAAGAATTCTAATGCAAAAAATTCAATAAAAAGTTTATATAGTGTGAAGTTGTTTGTTTTCATTGTTTATATTTTATAAAATTTTAGTTTTTTACATTGCAGTTAGCTGCTGTTTGGGCCAATGTTTCAATTTTGTTTTTGGATTTAAATTCCACTTCTCAAGAATGAAGTGGCTATTTTTTTTTTTTTTTTTTTTACATACTACTACTGTGTGATTGTTAAAACACACACATGCAGAACACCTCAGTTACAAGTAAATGGAAATAGTTATGACTGTGGGACCTAATTGTGTGGATTATTTGTTTGTTTGTTTGTTTGTCAGAGAGAGAGAGAGAAAGAGAGTGCCCCAGCGAGCACAGGCAGGGGGAGAAACAGGCTCTCTGCTGAGTAGAGAGCCTGATGTGGGACTGGATCCCAGAACCCTGGGATCGTAACCATAGCTGAAGGCAGACACTTAACTGACTAAAAGTCACCCAGGTATCCCTGTGTGGATTATTTAAATCCTAGTTTCAGCTTGTTATTTGTGTGACTTTGGGCAAAGTATTTAATCCCTTTGGGCCTTCTCTATTAAATGGGCTTATTCTATTTCATAGGATTGTTATGGGGATGACATGAGATAATTCAGTGCTTAGTACATAATAATCTTTAATATTTATTAAGTGTTAATTGCTGTCTTCTACCTCTCAGAAGCTATCAGAATCAGAGTCCCACAACAGCCAATCCTACAGATGTCAGTGATTTTCTCTGATGTTAACAATACATCAGATAAATACAAGTGTTTATATTATTCTGATTGGCAGGGACTTTGTTTTCTTATACAGTCATTTCCTTGATTAAACGTAGGTTTTTGGATGATAATCATTTCATTTGGTATAGTGGGCTTCTCATTCTAGTCGAACTTTCTTCCAAAAAGAATGTAATTTTTTTTCCTTAGGTGTTGTTTATTATTATTATATCAGTCTGGTAGTTATATTGTAGAACATATTTGCATCAAATTATATATAGAACATATTTGCATCAAATTATATATTCAATTAATTATAACTGTCTATAAATAAACAAGAGAAAATCCATTTCTCGATCTCATTTCTTCCTTCTCTTAATTAAACTAGGCCTCAGCTTTCATTGCCTCAGGAAAAGGAAGGCTGTAGCTATCATTTCAAAAGAGAAACAAAGTTAATTTCTTTGCCTTCCATCCTGTAGAATGATGCTAGCGATGGTGGGGGTGGTAGGTGACACAGGGTGCTTACTCTGCTCTTCACTCTAAGTGGTTTACAGTTATTCCCTTTTTAATTTTCGGTCATCTTCTGAGGTGAGTACTGCTGCAGACATTAATAGTTGAGGATATAAAGACAAAAGGAGATGAAATATTGTGGCCACACACCTTATAACACCACACAAGGGGAAGTGGTAGTTTAAGGGATTACAGAAAGATAATTTTGACTGTGAGATATTTTTGCCCAATGAGTGGACTTTAGAACCTGTACCCTCTGAGTTCTAGCTCCCACCTCCCTTTCCCTGCACCCTCACCCTCAATAGATGTGATTTCTTTGTGGTGCTTTGTTGATTTATAGTTACAGAAACCTTTTTCGGGAAAACTTTCCAAGAATGGACTCTTACCTACCTTTCCTGCCTCCTTTCTTGAAATTGTGCCACAGTCTTGGACATAGTAGAGAAAAACTTCATTCCCAGGGACCTAGGCTTTTATTTTTGTCAGTCGAGTAATATGTCATACAAAAATAAGTGTATATTACACATGTGATTGTACACCAACACCTGCCTGGGCTCCGGTCAGAAACTAGAACTCTGCCATCCTAGATACTTCCTCTCTGCATTCCTGATGACACCTCCCTCCCTCTACCAGAGGTAATCACTGACGTGACCTTTTAGATAACCATTCCCTGCTCATCTGTAGAGCTTGACTAGCCATACACATCTCTAAATAGGATAATATTTAGTCTTGCCTGTTTTTTGAACATTATCATAAGTGGCTATCATGTATGTATGCTTTTGAAACTTCTCTGTTATTTTGGATTAGATTCATGAGTAAAGGAAATAATTTGCTTACCTCTTAACTTTTCATTAATGGAAACAAACTGTTTATAATTTGTAAAATATAGCTTATAATGGAGATGAATAATAAATATTTACTCTTTCTCTTGCCTTTCTCTAGTTATTGTAGCTTTAATAGACAGAATGGGAGATGCTAAAGACAAGGTTCGAGATGAAGCTCAGACTCTGATACTGAAGTTAATGGATCAAGTAGCACCACCTATGGTAGGCCTTCATTTTCAAATTTACATTTTGCTAATCAATGTTGAAATATCAGTAAAGAAAGCTGGTAATCACAGCAAGTCGTTGAAACCCCAGGGGACAGGAAAACTGGAATTTTAAATATGAATTATTGTTAATTCTTTAAAGAAATTGAAATTTAAGATAAAATGTCAATATTTAACTTTTTGGGTTTTTTTGCTTTTCTTTTTCCTATTACCTACTCTTTGACATTTTTTACAGAGCTAACTCAGAGATTCTGCTGGACACTACGCTGATTATATTATTTTTTAGGATTTTTCTGATTTTTCTTACCTGCAGATAATACAGTGTTCAGTGAGAAAGCTCATTTTGAGAACTACTGAATGTTACATTAATTTGTGCAACTTTTACAGCAACAAGAGTAAAATTTTTTATTTGAACAGGTGGTTACTAATTGCATAAGGCATATATTCTATGATACCGACCTGTGTTTTATGAATACAGTAGAAAAAATTAGTCCCTATGGAGATGTTTTGAAAGGAGAGCAAAAAGGGGCACCTGGGTGGATCAGTCAGTTAAGCATCTGATTCTTGATCTTAGCTCAGGTCTTAATCTCAGGGTCGTGAGTTCATATTCCATGTTGCACTCCATGCTGGGCCTGGAGCCTATGTGAAAAGTGTGACAATAAATTGATATGTAAACAGATTTATAGAGTAGCTCATGTTAAGTAGGAAAAAAATCAGAATTTACAATATATACAATGGTATTATTTAATATTTATTAAGTGTTAATTGCTGTCTTAAATACAGTTTTAAAATTATAAAACATATTCTATGTGTTTTATTAAAAATTGCAAAAATAAACTGTTTGCCCAGATATTTTATACCTTAGAATGAAGTCCTTGTTAATAGTTTGGTGGGTATCCTTCAACACTTGTTTAGTGGTTCAAATTTTAACTCATTTTTGACATGCTATTATAAGCAGTTCTGTGAGGAACATCCTTGACATCTTTGGATGTAAATACAGAAAAGTGTTCCAGAGATTGTGTTGCTATATCAGGTTATTCACAGTTAAGATTTTCTGAGTAAACTTCCAAGTTACTTTCCAGAAAAGTTTGGCAGCAAGAGAAATATTAGTAGAATTGAATAAAAAGTCCAAGAAGAGGGGTGTGTGTGTGTGTGTGTGAATTTAATAAATGGTGAGGATGGTGTTTCTAAATGTGGAGAAAGGATTGATTGAGACAATTGGCTATATGTTTGGAAGAATAAAGTTGGGTTCCTTCCTATACCAAATTCATATTATTGCTGTGGATTGTCTGTATGGGTTATGTGTGCTTTTCACAAAAGAAAATTTTAGTAGGTAGCAATAAAATGACTTTTACCAAATAATATTTCTGTATTTGGTTCCAGTGCTAAAGTGAGAAAAGCCTGAATTATAAAATGTTGAAAAGCCTGTTCCATGTGACAATTGGGAGTAGTTGCTAGGCAACATTGGACCTTTTAAATGCTTACTGGACTACTGGGCTTATAATGGTAGCATTGTTTTTGGGAGGTTTCTAAAGCTTAGAAACAATTCTATGTCCGTGGAAATTTTAAGGTCTTTAGGTATTGGACATAGTTTTTCTGAGAATAATTGAAATCTAAAGTGAAAGATGGACATAGTTTTTCTGAGAATAACTGAAATCTAAAGTGAAAGGTACTAAATGAAAACTAAAAATGTGATTAAGATACTTAAAAATGGGTAAGAGCAACATTAGTACAAATTTGGCTTAGAAAAACTTGTAGAGGGTGACCTGGGTGGCTCAGTCATAAAACGTCTGCCTTCGGCTCAGGTCATGATCCCAGTGTCCTGGGATCAAGCCGTGCATCGGGCTCCCTGCTCAGTGGAAAGCCTGCTTCTCCCTCCCACACTCCCCCCTGCTTGTTACGTTCCCTCTCTCTCTGTCAAATAAATAAATAAATAAATACTGTCTTTAAAAAAAAAAATTGTGGAGAAGTAAGGTCTGATGGGAAAATTCAGTTATTAAGGTTGGTGATAAGGTTGGGAATAAAAGATTATAACATGAATAATTTTTTGTTATACTTGTTTTCTTTTAAATAGTACATTTGGGAACAGTTGGCTTCTGGTTTTAAGCACAAGAATTTTCGATCTCGAGAAGGCGTGTGTCTGTGTCTTATTGAGACCTTAAACATGTAAGTTTTATGATTACTGAAAATAACCATCTGGTTTTTCATTTTTCTTTTTTTTTTTTTTTTTTGTGGTTTTTCATTTTTCTGAAAGGAAAAAGCAATATCCATTTCATAAAGCTCAAGCTTCAAAGAAAGTTATGGAAATAACATTTTAAATAGTTATTAATTGATCTGCATGAGAGTTTTTATTTGATTTGGTATCTTTAGTTAATTTTTTGTGTGTATATTAATTTAAAATTACTGGTGATAAGTGTTTCTCTTTTTTTCTTAATAGTTGCTACCCAAAATAGATGGTCATATAACAAGTATGTTGATATAATTTAGGATCTACTTCTATTCTGGACCCAGTTTGGAATTGTTTTAACTCAGTGGTATTTCAAATATCATAGCCATTTCCCCCCAGCTAGGTTGTCTAGACCAGTGTGAATGGTTACCCAAATCACAGACCGAACAAGACTCTTCCAGGTAACTAGACAGTGAATCAGGTAGCAGTGTGTAGAGCTCTGACAGCATGGAGCCACAGAGCTCAGAACTCCAGTCCCAAGAAGTTGTCGGGGCTTTTGATCTCTTTCTGGATCATTTGTTCAAGTTCTATGCAACAAAATAGGTAATATATAGTAGCTTTCAACTCTTCCTGTAGTGTTACTTCCTTATTTCTAACTATACCTTCATTTATTTTCTTTTACTCCACTGTAGTCCTTTCTGCCATCTAGAACTTGTAAGTGCATTCAGTTCTGCACAACTTTCATGGTTTTTGGCTCTCCTCTCATTTGCTTTCAACCCATGACCTCATCAAATATTAATAAACAAAAATAAAGGTTTTATTGGAATGCAAATTTATTTGAGACCCAGCATCCAAAAAAAAAAATCAGTATTTTAAAGCAAAAGCTTAAATTTTCCTGAGTGATCAGTAGGTTGCTAGGTATAAGAGTGCCATTGGTTGAACATTTTGTTCTCTTGGATCATGTGTTGACAGTTTTCATGTCAGTCATGATTTTTCAAGTTTGCATATCTCACATTGTTTAGAATTAGTTTTTGCTTGTGTCTGATGTCCTTCATGTTTTAATGATGTGTACCCATACTCCCCACCATGTTTGTCCTATTGATATAGACAAGAAAGTATAAGGATATTTCATTTACTGTTTGATTAAAACCAAATTCTCTTTATTTTTGTTTCAAATTATATTTAGTTTTGGGGCTCAGCCACTAGTCCTCAGCAAGTTGGTACCACATTTGTGCATCTTATTTGGAGATTCCAACAGTCAGGTAAAATTTTACTTACATTCAAGCATTGACTAATTTTTTTTGGCTATCACTTCTTTCATAGTGCCCTTACTCCATTTTAAAAAAAAGAGTGACTACGAACCTGGATTCCTTTTTATAGTCCTCTTATTTATTATTTGTGAGGACAGGTTGTCATTGTCCTTTCTTCATTTCTGAATGTGATTGCATAACAACAGCTTTTACAATAGTCATAACCCTATTT
Source organism: Procyon lotor (assembly GCA_028646535.1). Lineage (NCBI taxonomy): Eukaryota > Metazoa > Chordata > Mammalia > Carnivora > Procyonidae > Procyon > Procyon lotor. The sequence continues at coordinate 50,438,505 of CM053603.1, forward strand.
AACAGGAAATTTGTACCAGTGGTGTATCACTTGTTAGAAATGTCTTTACCTGAGCTGTGTATGCTGTAGGCATGATACAAGGGTATATCTTGGATCTTGTCCATCTTAGTGGAGTTGAACCTTGACTGTAAACTTTTTGTCATAGCTTGGGCATTTGGAATAACCCTGGATAAAGTTTTCCTTGCTATTAGGCCCTGGCTCTGCCTCTGGAGGTTTGAAGAGAGTTCTATTACTTCTTCATTTGCTCTTTGACTGTGAGCTATGTAAGGGAACTAGAGCTGTCTTCCAAATTCTTGTCTTAGGGCCACATTTTTTTTCTTTTAATGGTGCTAAAATATACACAACATAAAATTTACCTTTCCAGTCGTTTTTTAGGATACAATTCATTGGCATTAAGTACATTCACACTGTTGTGCAACCATCACCACCATCTATCTCCAGAACTTTTTCATCTTCCCAAACTCTGTACCCATTAAACAATAACTTCCCATTCTTCCCAATCCCTCAGCTCCTGGCAACCCCATTTTACTTTTTCTCCGTATGATTGTACTACTCCAGGTACTTCATGAAAGTGGAACCAAACAATATGTCCTTCTATATCTGGCATATTTCACATAGCATAATGTCTTCAGGGTTCATCTGTGTTGTAGCATGTGTCAGAATTTCTGCTCTTTCCTTTTTTAAAGCTAAATAATATTCCATTGTATGTGTATACCACATTTTGTTCGAACATTTGTCCTTAGGTGGACATTTGGGTTTATTGTAAATAATGATGGTATGAACACTGATGTTGAGTTCAGACCACATTCTTGAAGGGCAGTTTTATTCCCGCAGAGTATATTAACCACAATAATGATTTGTATTCATACAATTATTGGCAGTTGTTTGTGCAATCTTATTACAAAAAGATTTTTTAAAAGCTGCATTAGTAACTTTTATATACATGTTTCTTCAATTTCTACAAAACCTTTTACAAGGTTTCTCTAGAGTTTTCTTGACAGATCCTTTTGATTTTTGTTATTGACCTGCCAAAATCTCTCGGGTTTAGAGGCATTAAAACCAACTGAGAACTTCCAAGTTGTAATGGCGCCTTGAGATGATGTATTTTATTATGTCTCATCTAAGCTTAAATTCTGAATTCTTTGGCAGGTGAGAGATGCTGCAGTATTGGCTGTAGTGGAGATCTATAGACATGTGGGAGAGAGAGTGAGGGTGGATCTTTGTAAGAGAGGAATTCCTCCTGCTAGGTAAGTCTTGCTAAATTTTTTTTGGGGGGGGGACCCACTCATAAGCTTTAATTTCACGTTTGTTAGTTTTAAATAGGCTCAATTTTCTGAGATGTTTTAAAATTCATAAGATAAGGGTGCGTGGGTAGCTTAATCAGTTAAATGTCTGTCTTCGGCTCAGGTCGTGATCCCAGGGTCCTGGGATCAAGTCCCACATCAGGCTCCCTGCTCAGTGGGGAGTTTGCTTCTCCCTCTCCTTCAGCCATTCCCCCTGCTTGTGCCCTCTGGCTCTCTCTCTCTGTCAAATAAATAAAATCTTAAAAAAAAAAAAAAAAAAAAGAATTAGTCACTACTCTTAAAACCTAGTCAAATAAAAAGGAAAATTAAGAATATCTGAGTACAGTAGCATCAGTCAGATCAGTAAAAATCACATTGATGAACTTCTCATGTATCAGAACATTTTTTCCAAAGGTACTTTTTTCTTTTAGTACTTCTCAGAATTTCTATTTTTATTAAAGATATTACTCCAGTTAAATTTTTTGTGATCAAATTTTAGTCCCATTTTAAGGGGGGGCTTGGAAGGATTTTTTTTAACTTTTTATTACAGAAAATTTCAAACATAGACTGAAGTAGACAATAGTGTAATGAACCTTCATGTACCCATTACCCAGCTTCAACAATTAACAACTCATGGCCAGTTTTGTATGTTATAATCTTACCTATTTTTATCTTGTTTTATTTTGAAGCAAATCCCAGGTCATAATATTTCATCTGTAATTCAGTGCATTCAATACTATCATCACAACTTAAAGCTTTTTTTGCAAATAATTCTGTGAATCAAATATCCAGTCAGCATTCAAATTTCCAGTTGTTTTCATAAACGTCATAAGTTTGTGTGTATGTTTTTAGGTTTATTTGAATCTGTATCCAGATAAAGTCCAACTATTAGTTGATATGTTCTTGTAAGTCTTTCTAAATCTTTATGTACCTCCAACACTTTTTTCCCTTGTGTTTATTTGTTGAATAAGCTAGGATAGTTTATCTTGTACAGTTTCCCATATTCTGAATATTGCTAATTCTTTTCTGTGGTATGGTTTAACATACCCTTTTGTGTTTATATCCTACAAAGTGGTAGTTGGATCTGGAGGCTTGATTAGATTTTTGGTGGGGGCGTGGGGGATGGTGTCAGGAGATGCAAAACTACTTCAGAGGTCTGTTCTAACTCTCATCATATCTGGCTCTCTCTCTTACCATGTAGTTTTTTTCCAGTACTAATTATTTTTTGGTAATAAGATTGTCCATTAAATATGCATTTTGTTTACTTACCCATTTTCTACTTCCAGGGCTAACAATTCCATTCGAGTAAATTCTACATCATATTATGTAAATGAAAGAAATGATGTTAATGTAATGTATTTATGTGTATAAGTGTGTATATGTATATATATTACATTACATATTTTGAAATTTATATTGAAATTTTTTATTAAATAATTTTATGCAAGTATAATGTCCATACAGAAATGCATGTAAATCATGATTATGCCGCTCTGTAAATTATCATAAAGTGAATACACCCATGTATCCACATAGGTGGCAAAGTTGAATATTATAATCATCCAGAAGCCTCCCCAAATCTTTTTTAATTCTTGAATTTTTTAATTTTATATAAGTGGAATCATAGTATGTGCTCTTTTGTGTCTGGCTTCTTTCAATTAATGTTGTTATTATTATTTTTTAGAGATTTATTTGCTTATTTCGGAGGTGGGGGCGGGCAGAGGAAGAAAATCCTTAAGCAGACCCACTGCTAAGCGGAACCCACCATAGGACTCAGTCCCACAACCCTGAGATTATGACCTGAGCTGAAACTGAGTGTCAGCTCAAGCATCCCAGCCCCCAAGGTGCCCCTTGTTGTTGTTATTTTAATTGATTTGGGTTGTTGGATCTGGCTATAGTTGGTTCATTTTCATTGCCATTTACTTTTCTCTTTTATGAATAAGTCATATTTTATGAATCCATACTAATGATGGACTTGTGAGTTGTTTTTAGTTTGTAGCTCTTTTGAATAATGCTATTAAAAACATTCTTGTACGTTGTTTTTTGGTGTACCTGTATTCGTCTCTTAGAGTATATCTAAGAGTGGAATTGCTGGGCCATTGGATATGTTCACCTATAATTGATATTGACAAACAGTTTTCCAGAGTGATTGTAACCATTTATATTCTTGCTGGCACTGTTTGCAAGTTCCTATTTATTTTACATTTTCATGGATATTTAGCATTATTAGTCTTAATCTTGACTAACTTTAGGTTTCTGTCATTATAGTGGTAATCTGCATTTTTCTGATTACTAATAAAGAGGAGAACCATTTCACATATTTATCAGTCATTTGGATATGTTCTTTCAAAGTCTCTTTTCAGGTTTCTTGCCTATCTTTAAAAATTGAGTGGTCATTGGGGCACCTGCATGGCTCAGTGGGTTAAAGCCTCTGCCTTCGGCTCAGGTCATGGTTTCAGGGTCCTAGGATCAAGCCCTGCATCGGGCTCTCCGCTCAGCAGGGAGCCTGCTTCCCCCTCTCTCTCTGCCTGCCTCTCTGCCTACTTATGATATCTCTCTTTCTGTCAAATAAATAAATAAGATATTTAAAATAAAAAATAAAAATTGAGTGGTCATTTTAAAAAAATTGATTAGTAGGACTTCTTAACATACATGCTAGGTGTAAGCCCATTGTCAGCTATGTACATGTTTCAGATATTTTCTCCCACCTTGTGATTTGCCTTTTTACTTTTTTGATGATGTCTTTTAATATATGTAAGTTTTAAATTTTGGTGTAGTTTTTGGTCATTACCTTTATGATTAGACATTTCTATGTTCAGTTTAAGAAATCTTTACTTACCCTAATACCTTAAAGGCATTCTCTGCGTGATTGTCTTGAAGTTTTATTTACATTTAGATTCATAGTCCACGTGGTATTTTCTTTGAAAGTGGTGTGAAATGGGGGTTCAGATACATTTTTTTTTCCATGTGGGTATCCTCTTGACCAATACCACTTACTGAAAATGTCTTTCTTCAGTGTTCCTTTGTGCTCAAAGGAACTTTGTGCTCAAAGTAAGATTAGCCTACAATCTTTTTTTTTTTAAGTTATTTTTTTTAATCAGTGATTTTAGTTGTTAGGGGAAACTCTTTATTGGATTCTCCCATCAGAATCAGTCTCGTAGGAGTTTTATCATATGTGGATAGCCTACACTTTAATGTTCTTACTGAAAGAAGCCAATGACCTATTGACTCTGTCCGTTCTTATTTATGGTTTCTCCAAACACTAAGTGGTGAGTCACTTAGCAGATAAAGGAGTCTGAGATGAGAGCAGTGACAGGTAGTTGGTGAGAAGCTGAGGCTTTCTGACTCCTAGTCTATAGTTCCTTCCACCATGCTTTGTTTGTGTTCTTCTCCATGAGGTTTCTCTACCAGGTGGTAGGGAATGGGAGGGTACAAGGTGCTTTCCTTTTTGAAGCATGCCAGAATGTTTTCTATCCTTAGCATATGACCTCATTATTTTGTAGGTGGGATTTTGAATCCTCAGTGGCCCCAATTATATCAAAAAGTCTAAAACTTTTATAAGGTAAAATATGAATGAATTTTTGTTTACCCATTTCTTCAGATGATTGTTCCACTGTTTTCCTTTTTCCACTAACATTTATTTTCAGAGTTAACTTTATACTGAATATTACATTCATTTGGAAACTATTCTTTTATCATCTAGTGGCCATTTTCTAACTTTATTTTTCAAAGGGATATTTCTGCCTTCAAATGCTGCTCCCTTTGTGATTTCAAAATTTCCTGTTGGATATAGCCCATTAGGGTAAAATTTCTGGTTTTTCACACCCTTATTTATATCAGGAACATTCTTCTTTATTAAAATAACTAAACTTAAGTATTATTTATAAAGCCATTGAATCAAATAGTTTTAAAATAATAATTAAAAATTTTTCTTCCTGGGGTGCCTGGGTAGCTCAGTTAAGGAGCTGTATATTTTATTTGCCTACCTCAATTCCCTGTCCATTCTCTTCTCTCAGAGCTTTCTGTCCTAAGTTTCTTACTCACATTTTGCTACTCTTGAGTGTTAATTTCATGCTTCTTAACATCTTGTTCTGCCATTTTCCCCAAAGAGCTTTCCTAGTTCCTCTCCTTTCTGTACCTGGCCTCTGTGGTCTTCATTCTCCAATTCCAGTATTGCTTCCCCAATTTCATCTTGTCCACATCTTGTCTCTGGGCAGCTTGTTCTGCTGTCTGCTCAAGTCTCTGGAAGATACTATTCTGTAGGATGAAGCAGCCCGTGTCCTTAAACTGGAGTGCTTGCTTTCAGACGCGTGAATATTTTTATTTGTTGAATTCAGTGGGGGTAGGAGGTAAGGCTAAGGTTTAGAAATCACATTATGATGAATTTCTAGAAGGTTTTCAACTTTAAAAAAATATATTTTTAAGATAGAGAGTGTCTGCATCCTCAGCTTACAAGTAAGAAATGACAGGATATGGACCACAGCTTAAATAAGATTGTAAAAATGACACTGTGACAGAAACATAAGGGTAATTCAGAGAATATTTGGCAATTAAAAGTAAAATGAGAATGGCCCTCTTCCCTTCCCCAAATGTTTAAGTCATAACTTTAAGAATAAATCATAGCATGGGGCACCTAGCTGGCTCAGTCATTTAAGTGTCTTACTCTTGATTTCGGCTCAGGTCATAATTTCAGAGTCCTGAGACTGAGCGCCATGTCGGGCTTTGTGCTGAGCATGGAATCTGCTTAAGATCTTTCTCTCCCTCTCCTTCCCCTCCTGTGCTTGCTCTCTTTCTCTCTCTCTCTCTCTCTGTCTCAATAAGTAAACAAATAAAACTGAAAAATACTGCTGTCAGCATGATCCCATTTTGATCTGAAGAAAATTTATATATGAATACAAACCATCAGCATACAATTCAAAAAAACTGGATGGTGGAATTGTGTTTTGGGTTTTTTCTTTGTTCCTAATGATGTTTTCTACTTTTGTTTTATAATGGTTGTACACTGTTTTTGTAATAAGAAACTCAATGTTAAGTAAAAAAAAAAAAAGCGATAGCAGAAATGTAGAAAGTAATTATGAATATCAGAAGCAGTAACAGAATTGATGTTGAAAGAAAGTAGATTAATAGAGAAAATGTCAATATCAGTTGTATCTCTATCACTTTAGTTTCTAGCATTTTATATTTCATTGTTTTTATGTTTGCCTTATGTTTCCTTTGCATAAGTTTATGTGCTTTTTAAAGAGGTCTTGGTGACTGAGTGCATTTATTATAAGGTTGTAACAAGTATTTTTGATGGGTTTGGAGAAATAACTTGATGAGGAAACATGAAACTGTGTGCATGTAGATGCTACCTATCTTTGGTTACTTTTCTACTCAAGTGGGATGGGCTTGGTGTTTTCTCTCAGTAAATGAGGTAATGGTAAAAGAGTTGTATGAAACTGAATCTCTGAACTTATTTTTCTCAGGGAGATGGTTAAGGAAGTTGTTTCTATTTAAACTGTATATTACACAACAAAATGTATTCTTTATTCCCAGGTTAGAGGTGATTTTTGCCAAATTTGATGAAGTACAAAATTCAGGCGGTATGATTTTGAGTGTCTGCAAAGGTAAGAATAATTAAGTTATTTCAGTTGTCAAACATTTCTAAGATTATTTAGCAGAGTTTTAGATACTGAAACATGTTGTCAGGTCAACTTTTAATTATATCACTGATTCAGCAGATTTGATTTTGTGGCTTGAAGCTTAATTAGGGTATAACAACAAAGTCTTTACGTACTACTATTCTCTGACTCTTAGAGTAACTGACAATTTAATTTTGGGTCAGTTGTGTGAAATGATACCATTCTTTTGCCTTATATTTTTGTAGCTTCTGAGTTGAAGGTATGTTCACCTTCTTGCCTTCCACATTCCGTGCATAAAATGTTTTTATTCTGAGAGTAATTGTTTTACTTAGTTGTTTTTATTTTTTTATTTATTTATTTTTAAAATTTTTTTATTTATTTGACAGAGAGAAACACAGTGAGAGAGGAAACATAAGCAGAGGGGATGGTGGCAGGAGAAGCAGGCTTCCCGCTGAGCAGGGAGCCCGATGTGGGACTCGATCCCAGGACCCTGGGATCATGACCTGAGCCGAAGGCAGACGCTTAATGACTGAGCCACCCATGCGCCCCTAGTTGTTTTTAATAAAAGTTTTGGGGTTGATGGGCTTTATTACACCTATGTGTAGACTCTCAGTCATGATACTGGTGAAGAGACATAGAAGTAGAAACTTTACCAGCATGATCATCTTTGGCTTCTCAGGTGGAATTCAAGGAGGTTTTCAGTTACTATCTGGCAGTTACTCAGTTTTGTGGTTGCTCTTCTTTTTGTAAGGTTACTAGATTATATTTGGTTTTAGTGGGTGGCATTTACCTAGACTTTAGTTTTTATCCATGTATGTGAAGAATATATTCTATTTCCAAAGATAACGGGTTTTTCTACCTAGGAAAGTAGGTTCCTATTAAAGGGAGTGGAGTAGGAAGGTGCCTGGGTGGTTCAGTCTGTTAAGCGTCAGCCTCTTAGTTTTGGCTCAGGTCGTGATCCTCAGGGTCCTGAACTCAACTGAGAGTCTGCTTCCCCTCCCTTCTCCCTCTGTTCTTCCTCAGGCACACACACGCTTTCTCTGTCTCTAAAGTAAATAAATAAGTCTTTAAAAATAAATAGAGTGTGATTAGCTTAGTAATATAATTGATGTTGGGGGAAAATTTGGTGTGTGAGTTGTATAGTCATATGATGGAAAAACTAGTTACTAATATAATTTAGTTCTTTTTCTCTGGATTAAACCAGGACTGAGTATTGTTGTGTTGCAGGAAGGCAGATGGAGTGAGAGTTTAGTCTTAAAAAGATTGTGTCTACCCTAATCTAAACTTAGTTCCAGAAGCATAAATTGACTTCAGAGCCACCAGTCCTCACCCTGACTGCCAGCTTTTCTCACTCTTCTCTGAATAGAAGGTGTTTTAAGTACCTCATCCTTATTTTTCCAGCAGTTACCTCTATTTCCATAGAAACCAGAAACAGGAAGACGGATAGTTGGATAGTTGTTAAAATTCCTTGGATTGAGACTGCTGTGTTTTCATACCATTTATAGTGCATTCTCATTTGTGTATTACAGACATTGTAGTTACAACTCTAAGAGAAAAGTATATTGCATATTATAAATTTAAGATATTATTTGGATACAGTTTATTTTGAAAGTGCTACCTTTCTTGTATTTTGTGAGGTTATTTCTGTTACCTTCAAAATAGAAGATTTTACATTCTCTTAGCTCCCATTTCTTTTTTTTTTTTTTTAAAGATTTTATTTATTTGACAGAGAGAGAGAGATACCACAAGTAGGCAGAGAGGCAGGCGGGGGGGGGAGGGAAGCAGGCTCCGCACTGAGCAAAGAGCCTGATG
>CM053603.1:50447320-50477772 GCA_028646535.1 Procyon lotor
TTCTCTCTTCATAAACAGGAGGTTTGAGGTATCTGGCCCCAGATTTCTCTTGGAGGGAGTCTTCAGAGATTTTTTTTGTATTGGAGATTATGATTTGAATATTGGAAGTGTGGTCATATGTGAATGTTAAAATCTGAGAGGTATACAGTGGGTATAGAAGTAGGTCAGGATGTTTTTGATGACAATATTATGCTGTCATTGAAAAATACTTCAATGGATTCATTAATAAGGGAAGAAGCTATAAGAGGGAAGCCTGTTTATCATGTTGCCAAGTCCCAGGGCCCAGGTCTCTCCTCTCTTGTTTGTATTCTCTGTAATGTAATCCAATCCAAAGGATTTAAAAGATAACTATATAACTATTTGCTGTTGACTTCTAAATGTGTGATTTTGGCCCTCATTCATCTCTCTTATATTCTAGATTTGGTAGCTTGTGGCCTCAATGACATTTCCATTGGAGTGCCTAATAGGATCTCAGGCTTAACAGGTCCAAAAGTAGAAAGCCTGTTGTTGTCTTTTTCTTCCCCTCAAATCTATTATTCCCCCAGTTTACCCACTTCAGTCAGTGCCACCACCATCAGCTCAGGCTAGAAACCTGAACTGATCACCCAGTCTGTCTGCCTTTTAAATCCTAATATATCTAAAGTTTGTTCTTTTTTTTCCCCCCTATCTCCACTGCTAAAACCCCACTATACGTTTTCAGCTTTTACCTGGATTATTGCAATTGATTTCTATTCCACGTTTGCTTCTAGAATCTATTTTCTACCCAGAAGTGAGAATGATCTTAAAATGTAAATTAGATCTTGTCACAATAGTGAAGAAGACAAAGTTTCTGCCTCAGGGAGCCTCCATTTTAGTGAGGGAGGTAGATCGTAAACAAGTAAACAAGTAAGCAAATAAGTGAATGAGTATCCAGAGTGATTATAGTTGGTAATGGGAAGAAATACAACTACCCTTTGTTTAATGAATTTAATGAAATTAATTTAAATCATTCCTAAAATCCTTAGAGCTAAGTGAAAACCATTAAATGAAAAATTTATTTCCACTAACATTATGGTATGTGTCATCCCAACCCAGGACAATGAATAATTTTTTAATAATTTTTATAGGTAGAGAAACCTATTAAACATTGAAAATGAATTTTTGTAGTAATAATTTGAAGGCAAAAAGTTTGTACCCAGATACTCTTTTTTTTAATTTTTGCATGATTTTTCCACAAAATTTCCAGCCCTTATTGGCTTATTGTAATTGTGCACCCAGCCTAAAACTTTAAAGTAATAGAGCAGAAAAACATTTTAGGGCAAAATAAAGGCTTAAGATGAAAACTTGTAGAAACAGTGAAACAGTTATGCACATAACAGACTGAGAGCCACTGAAGATACAGCCTTTTCTTTCTCTCACTTGGTGTACATGTGCAAAGCAAATTGTAATAAATTCACCCAAACGTGGCATCCAGTTCAGATTTGTTCCAAATGATATTCTAGAAACTGTTAATGGTAAATAAAATTTTTTAGTGTGTCTGTGCCTGAAACCATAATAATGAAACATCAAACTTCTTATATTGATTTAGAGTGCTTTGGGATGAAAAAAGAAAAAGTCATTTTAGTAAACACAGACAAAAACAAAAAATCAGATTATAAAGGTGATAAAACCTGATTATAAGAGTTATTTTTTCTCTCTTTAGTCTACCTCTTCTCCCCTTATGCATGTCTCGGTGCACTTATAAAATTATTATTATAATAATATCTTGTGCTTTTTTTCTGATTTCTTTCAGAACTGCTTTATCTATACTCTTGATATAGAATATACCAAAGTATATAGAGTATTGATATAGATATTGATGTAGATATAGATCTTGATACAGAGTATACCAAAACTCAAGTTTTGGTTGAATTCTTTGACTTGATTTTCTAGAGAATTAGTTCAGCATACTCAAGACATAAAGTAAATTACATCATCAGATTTGAACATATCATTTAGTTTAGGAAAGGGAGAAATGCATATTTTTTTTGGTCTTGAGGGTTTTTCAAGCCAGACTTTAATTCTCATATTACAAAATAAGTTAGGTAGAATCCCTGAATACAGTGGAATTAGTTCTGCTGTGAGGAGGAAACTGAGTTTAACATTAATCTGATGATCAAGGCTGGAAGAAGGCAATACGAGCCCTGGAGGAAGGAAAAGACTGGGAGTTGCAGGCCCCTTGTGATTATTGCTGGGCTCGTTGTTGTCATGGAGCTTTCTAGACCATCTCCCACGCTAACTAAGATGTAAACACCAACAGTGTTGGTGGCTGTGACTGCAAGTCTTTTTCTCTTTGAATGTGAAAAAACTATGCATAATTCTGATTTGTCTCATGTGCACAGGATCTAATGAAGTCTTGGGGTGAAATCATTGTAATTTTTCCCCACTTCTCTATTTGAAACAGTTGCTAGGAAAAGAATGCTCTAGGAGGCTGGCAATAAAACAAAGCATAGGAATTAGGCTTTGAAATTACCTCGGAACTGGGCTCATAACTAGGCAATAAGGTAACTTGCAGTCTAGTTTTTTTATATGCTGGTAGCATGCACTTTCGTGAAAAGCAAAGCAGCCGTTTTCTTAGATTGATTTTAAAATGTGTCTGTTTGTGACCATCAGCCCCAGGGCTTCCCGGAGCTTGACAATGTGCTGATGGTTGTGCAGCTTGGATGGAGGGTGCTCCGTGTCCTGCAGCTGCGCACTGACTAGGTTCTGCACTGACTAGGTTCTGTCTCCACCAGAAGCAAGCTTTGTTCTGTGTGGCTCTGCTGTCCGCACACAGAGCAGCCTTTGATGGGCTGCCTTTGACGTGATTTGTTTACGGCAGCCAGAAATGCTTCCTGCATAATGAGAGCAGTTAATCATGGAAACTGGGCTATTCCTGTTTGTGCACTTCTAGCAGTCTTCTGTTGTAAATATTAAAAGGTAATGACAAAAGGATGAAAACCTTTTTAAAAAGGCACAAATCAGTTAATCCATCAGATCATGTGATTGCTACTGATTACATGGATATCTTTAGGGAAGCAGAAAATGATTGCTGAACACATGCCTTGTGTTTTGATGATTGCATTAAAAGTCCCCCGGTGGGATGGCATTTATTGGCTCTCAGAGCTTTTCTTACATTAAATTTCAGGCAGCCAGTACAAGAGGAAGCATCATAACCTGTATATAGCCACATATGTGCAGTTAAAGAATAATCTTGATCAAGCTCTGCTAGGTTCTGCTAAATAGGCGAGGATTTTCAGCAAGACCCCAGACTTTTATTTTGAAGTGGAGTAGCAGCTGTTGGCTATTGCGGTGCAGAGCTGCAGCGCGGCCTGGGTCACACAGTGCTCCGGGTGTCTGCAGGCTGCAGGCCGAGCCCAGTGGCGCAGGCACCGAGCTGCATTTATTTGCTGTGCTGTTTGACCTCTTGGTTTGAGAAAGCTCCCTGGACCATCTGAATGGCTATGGGAGATGGTGAGTAAGATGTATTTTTCTTCTAATGCTTGTGTTAAACACTTCCTTTTAAAGTGACGATCATTTGCTATGTCAGAAATATATTTCTCCCTAAAGAACGAAAGACACTGTGTGTGTGTGTGTGTGTGTGTGTGTGTGTGTGTACACAGTCATATGTGCATATGTGTGCTTACTTGCCATTTAGTATCCTTTTCTACTTGATATGTCTATACAGAATCTGGCAAATATGACAATTTACCTTGCAACCCAAACAAGCCCTCAGTCTTTGGTAGTGGATATGAAGGGCTATTGGAAGAAACATGGAATATATGCAAAAGCTTTGAAGAGAGAATATAGAATATGGCCCTTAGAAGAATGACGAATTTTGGCAGGCAGGTTTGGTTAGCAAGCTTGTCATCTTTCCTGTTGTATATGACAAGTAGAATTTTGTGGCAATAAAGTATTTAAAGCAAAATGGCTTGCCATAGACACTATTTTAATTAATATGCTTATGATTTGTCAGTGTCCCTAGTAAATAGTTTTCTAGAAAATACTGTCTTTTCAAAGTCCTGTGTAGGGTATAATTTTATTAAAAATTGATTTTGCTAGTGTTTTAGTATAATAATTTTAAAATATTTCTGTAGAGCCTTATAGTGTTCCAAAGCACTTTAGTATACTTAGTATACCTTAACTTCTCAGGTATAAATAACTATATGAAGTGTACAGAGAGTATTTTGGTGTTTCCATTGCACAGATTAGGAAACTGAGGCTTGCTGATAGGGTAAATCCTAGATCTAGGCGCAAAGAGCAAACCAGAACCAAATCTAGAACCTCAAGTTGCATATGGTATTTTCCTTCATAATACTTAACTGAGAGTGGTGGTTTTTTTTTTCATTATTAAAGCTTTTGTTAGTATGCTTAGAGGTATATTTTATAATATCATCAATGCCAGAGATGTGTATGAAGGGGAACTTAAAGTTCCTGAAAAATATTGTGTATTTTTCACTAGGTTCTTAAGGAAGACTGGTCTGTATTTGGAAGTTTTAAGTCTAACAGTTGTATCCTTCCTTATGATGATATAATGACTTCTCTCTCAGGAGTTTGTCCCCTTGGGACTATGAGGAATGGGATGCAAATGTACCAAAATAATGATGTTGGTAAATAGTCATTTAAACTGTATGTACATGTTAATAGAAATATGATATATTTTCTTTTGGTATTGTAATGGTTTATTCCAAGGATTTACGTAACTATTTTATGTCCTTTTGGAAATAATTTTAACTACTAATTTTTTTTTAATTTTTTTTTTTTAAAGATTTTATTTATTTATTTGACAGAGAGAGAGATCACAAGTAGGCAGAGAGGCAGGCAGAGAGAGGGGGGAGGAAGCAGGCTCCCCGCTGAGCAGAGAGCCCGATGTGGGGCTCAATCCCAGGGCCCTGAGATCATGACCTGAGCCTAAGGCAGAGGCTTTAACCCACTGAGCCACCCAGGCGCCCCTTAACTACTAATTTTTAAGGCAAAATCCATCAAAATTAGCAGATTAAGTTCTCATATACTTAAGGGCATTCCCAAGTTTATATATTTATTTATGTTTTAAACCTTAATTTACAGGTAACTCTAAATGTTGCATTTGATTGGGGCCATACCTAGATTTTATTTCGTTCTTAAACATAGATTTGATGACTATTAATGTATCTACTTTTCTTTTTTCAAGCAATACATGAATACTACTACTTGGGAATGTACTGATTTTAAAAAAATCAAAGTAACAGCCTTTTACGAAGTTCAGAGGGTAACCTTCCTGCTCATTCTGTTCTTCAAAATGGAAATACTTTTATTGTATTTTATTGATAACTATAGTAATACACCTTTATTTAAAAATAGGAAATCTGAGGGGGGCCACCTGATTGGCTCAGTGGGTAAAGCATGAAACTCTTGATCTTGGGGTCGTAAGTCCGAGCCCCATGTTGGACATAGTGTTTACTTTAAAAAAATTAATTTCAAAAATAAAAATAGGAAAACTAAACAGTAAAGATACATAGTAACAGGTCATCTTGTGATTTCTAGTTTTTAACAGTTTCATATATACTCCTGTATATTGGTCTTTCTCACATATAGTACATTTGTACTATACTAGTATCATGTGAACATGTGTAACAAATGGGTTATGTTATCCCTAGCCTGTGTTGTTTCTTATTCTTTGATTTTAATTAACAGAAATATCTTCTTTTCAAAATTCAAACAGTGCAGATAAGGTAAAATTCCCCTCTGAACCACCTTCAAGCCCAGATATAAACAGAGGTGAACTCTTAGTGTGGTGTCTGCATACCTTTTTCTTTCCCTTACATGTATATTAAGCATCAAAATAAATGGTTTTGTTTTTATTGTGTCTACATAAACAATATTATTCTGAAAGTATTTTTGTCGTTTACTACATCTACTTGGTATGGCATAGAGTTTTTCTTTTTTCTTTTTTTTTTTTAATGTCCTCATGTGTAACTGGCTTATTTGAACTGTTGCATAATATTCCATAGTATGGATATATCATAACCATTTCTTTTATAGAATTTTAGGTTGATTAATCATGTACAATTTTCTAAATGATTCTGAAACACTTTTCTACAAATAATATGTGTGTATACGCACCCACATGTATGTTTCTTAAAATATCTTTGAAGTAGAATTTCTGTACCTAAGTTTTTATTCATTTCAAATTGTGTTAGTTGTAACTAATTTCATCCAAAAGAGGCTTTACCACTTACATCCCCACCATCAGTGCCTGCTTTCTTGCATTCTTTTCAGTTCTCACTATTATTATTCTTAAAATTTACCTGTCAAGTGGGTGAAAAATATTTCACTCTTTTAAAAACATCTCTGCTGTCTAATAAGGTTGATCATCCTCAAATGTTTGGTCATTTGTATTCCTTTTCTATGGATTATGTTCTGGCATCCTTAGCCAACTTTTTTTTGTTATCTGGCTTTTGTGTTGTTTTTGATAGTTGCTCTTTATGTTTTCTGGTTATCAATCTATTATCTATTAAATATATGTTATATAAGCTTAACTTCAAGACCATATGAAAGATTTTATTAACAAACTCAGGTTTTTGAAACACATGTAATGACTGTCAAGTGAAGAGTTGTTGAGGGTGGCTCTCACGTGCCTTAGTGTTTAGTTTTTATCCTCACCCAAGAATATAAAACCAAGTAGTCAGATGATTGTGAAGTAGCTCTGGGCAGTCAAATCGGATAGAGTTAAAAACCTGTAGGATTATTATGTGGCACTGAGCCCTGCAATCTGCCTCAAAAGCTCATGAGAGGAATTTGGCCTTTTGTTGTTATGCTGCAGAGTGGCTGGAAAGAAATATGGTTTTGTTGCAAATTGTTTCTACACGTACAACATTTCAACAGTCTATTCTTCTAAATGTGAATTTTTTTTAAAAAACATACACAAGTCATGATATAACCTTGACTTTCCAAAGGGAAGCCTTCCAGACCACTACAAACTGACATATCAATACTGTTTTGGTGGGAAGGGAATAGCAAGAAGGTAGTGCTGAGTAGATACCTCCTCTTCTATATGCTTGAATATTCTATGTGCAATGCTAGAATTGGGTTAACACAAATCACTGAAAGAAGGCAACCCTTTAACTTAGTGGTGAGAAGGCCAAACTTTTTTTTCTAGGAGCAGTGATAATGGGGAAAACAGAGTCTGTAAGGAGAAAAAGTAAATTACAGAGGACAAAAGATTAGGCATTCAGCAAAATAGGTGGTAGTAGTGGGCACTAAGATAGAAAATCTTAGCCTTGGGGCACCTGGGTGGCTCAGTGGGTTAAGCTCAGGTCCTGGGATCAAGCTCCATATCAGGCTTTCTGCTCAGCAGGGAGCCTGCTTCCTCCTCTCTCTCTGCTGCTTCTCTGCCTACTTGTGATCTCTCTCTCTCTCTCTCTCTCTCTCTGTCAAATAAATAAATAAAATCTTTAAAAAAAAAAAAAAAGAAAGAAAGAAAATCTTAGCCTTCCTGAAACAGACTCCATTTACCCATCTGAGTGCAAGGCCTTGGGGCACCAGTAGAAACATATCCTCCAGGATAAAGTTGCTAATGAACCTGAGTCTTCAAGAAATGGTTTACATCTTTTTTTTTTGTACATGTAGAATTATAATTGATATTCTTGACAGCTTTTATAACCAAATATAGTTGTCATGAGAATTTACGCAAAATGACTAGTTTTTGTGAGGGTTCTAAATAAATCTAATTGGGGCACCTGGGTGGCTTAGTCCATTAAGTGTCTGCCTTTGGCTTTGGTCATGATCCCAGCGTCCTGGCATTGAGCCCCACAGTGGACTCCTTGTTCAGTGGGAAGTCTTCTCCTCCCTCCCACTCTGCCCTTTCCCCCTGCATGTGTTCTCACTCCCTCTCTCTGTCTCTCTCAAATGAATAAATAAAAAATCTTTTAATAAATAAATATTATAGGTATCATTTATTATTTACTTTGATATTATGGCTATTGCGAAGTATATTGTTTTTAATTTTATTAATACCAAGTAATGGTTTAAGTTGTGTCTGTCTCTTAACTTCAATGAACTATCAAAGGTCTTAAATTTTTAATGGGCTCCTTTAAGGATAAAATTAAATTTATCCTTAAATTTAAATAAATTTAAATAATTTATTTAAATTAAATTTAAAGGATAAAATTCTTCAAGTAAGTTTTTAATTAGTTAGTTAATAAATACCTAGAAATTCTAAGAGACTTTATGATAAATTTCTTGGGTTTTTTTTCAACTTTATATGAGATGGACTTTATTTTTTTAATAAAATTATTAACAATTTAAGATTAATTGTGCTGCTGAAAACACAGCATCTTTATATGAATATTAAGATTTGGCCATTGTTTTATTTTGAAGTACTTGGATTTTTAATTTCTAGTCATTTTACTGAAATTTTTTGTTTCAGTTAAAGTGGAATACATTTTAAATGTTTACTATTTGATTATTTTACTTCTGAAGGCCTATTATTTTCTTGAGCTCTGAGAAAGCCTCCTCTATTATTTTTTTAAATAAGTTTCTCCCCTTCATTAGCTTTGGTCTCTCCTTACAGAATTGTTACCAGTCAAATATTGAATCTGCCATTTTGATTCATAGTCCATTATGTTTTGTCTCTTATCCTAAGTTTTATGTCTTTCTCTTTTCCTTTGTATTCTAGGGGATCTCCTTGACTTTCTCACTCAGTCCTTCCATTAAATGTTAATTATAGCAAATAAAAGTTTATATGATTACAAGAACTTTTTTTCCCTCTTTTGGTGGTTCCATTTTTACAGAATTTGTGTGTGTGTGTGTGTGTGTGTGTGTATGTGTGCGCGCGCGCGCGTGCGCGCACACGCACACATACATGCATACTTACATATAAAATATTGAGCTTTCTGAGTTGGGGATGGGAAGAGCTTAATGATGAAATCATTTCATAGGTTTTCAGTGATTCCTTGCAAATCATTCCTGTACTTGCTGGACTAGAGAGTGTCACTTCTCTGTCATTCTACAAAGTACATCAATCCTCACTGCTACTGTGTCAGTCTGCTTCTGAGAATTCTGAGATGCAGCTTTGCCGTAGTTTTATTCTTCAAAAGTTTTCTATCCTTCTGATTTGCATTTTATGAGAATTTGTTGCTGTCTTTTGGGTGCTAATTTCACGTACTTTGCCCTGCCTTACTTTCTGTGGTCTTATGATGTTGCTTATAATTTTATTGGGGTTCCATTACAGGGTTTTTAAGCAAGAGAGCAAAGTAATTCAAATTATCATTGTTCTTTTAAGGAAGAACTTCAAACATACCCAGAAATAAAAAATATTGTAACAAACCTCCGTTACTACCTACTCTCCAGCTTTAAGAAATTATCAGTACATAGCCGGTCTTTATTCATCTGTATCCCTACTTATCTTCCCCAGCCCTACCTATCCTGCAGGACCGGGGTATGGGGATGTGGACACACATGCACATGTACTCACACACGTAAAGTAAAGGTCTCTTTTAAAAGAGAATTTTCTTTTTAAGGAAGTATTTTATTGACAGCCAGTTTGCACACCTAAAAGTTAACACTTAGTATCAAATATTCAGTGTTCATATTTACACAGGTGTTTCCTAAATATCTTTTTACAGTTTGAATTTTAATTCAGATAAGGTTCACCATTATAATTGGTTGATATATCGCTTAATGCTCTAGTCATCTGTAGCAGTGGTCTCTCTTTTTCTCTTCTTGCCGCTTATTTGTTGAAGAAAAAAAGTATCAGGTGAAATTTTCCCACATACTAGATTTTGATAATTACATTGCCGTGGTGGTTTTATGTTTTTATTTTTTAGGATTTTATATCCCTTTGTTTCCTGAAAATTAAAAATTCTGCTAATGGCTTGATCACAATCGGGTCTAATTTTTTGTTTTTGTTTCTTGGGCAGTTTTTGGCACACATTTTTATAGGTGGTATTAATACATTTTTATCAGAAGCCATGCAAAATCTGATTGTCTTTTTTTTTTTTTTTTTTTTGGTACATTAATATTGAACATTGGGTTCGGGTGTTGTCAGCCTGATCTATTCTTTATAAGTTCCCTATCAGCCTTTCATTTAAGTTTCAGCAGCCACTGATCCAAATTACATTTTTAGATGATCTCATTGTCTCCTTTGAGATTTGGAAGGTTGAGAATGGAAGCAGGGAGACCAGTTAAGAAGTTGTAGCAAATACAGGCAGAGAAGATAACTGGTCTGGTCTTAGATTAGGAATGGCACCAAAAGTAAAGAGAAATTAGGTGTATTTGAGATATAACTTGGAGTTATATACAACAAGAATTATTAATAGATGATCCATGTGAGACAGAGAACTTGGAATGGGGCTCCTACATTGTGAACTTGAATAGCTAAAAAGATGGTGATGTCATTTACTGGGATAAAGGTAGACTTAGGGAGAACAGAGAACAGGTTTGGAGATGGTATTCGTGTTAGGTTACATATGTCAGGTTAGAGATTATCTAACCTTCTAGATTATCCATGGGGAAGATGTTTGGTAGGGCAGTTGAATATTTAGGTCTGGAATTCAGAGACAGTATAGGCTAGAGACAAATATTTGAGAGTTGTCAGCGTAGGGATGTTTTAAACTGTTGAGAATGAATGAAGACAATAAGAAATTGTGTAGTCCAGAGAGAAGGAAGATGTTCAGCATTTAGTGATTGGATAAAAGACTAAGAGACTGAGCTAGAGGGACCTGTGAGATCAGAGGCAAGCCAAGGAGAGTATTCTGTTGCAAAAGCAGAATGGGGAGTGCAGGCTATTGAAACAAGTTTTCCGAGACTCTTGTAGCTTATAGTGATTATTGTTTCCTTTATCTGTTACATATGATGTGGCCATTGTTAGATATGTAAGAGGGTAAAACTAAAACCATTCAGGAATCCAGAGTCCTCTTACTCATTGTTTTAATTAGAATAGGGAAGGATATAGCTTCAATAGAAAAGAGGAACTTTGGTATAAGAAGCTACTTAATATGAAACAGTATATTTGTGCATGAAAATCTGTGGTGTTGTGGGTTCTATGTGATCTAGTTGGTTTACTGAAGAAAAGCCCCACAAAATGAATTTTTTAAATGAGATACAGTATAAAGTTTTGGCTTTATCTTTTGTTTGGCATGTAAGAATGGAGGAGTTTTTCATCCTTTATGTAATTCAGAAACAGAGATTTCAGGTTTTGGAATACATGTAACCATAAAAGTGAAGCGAAGAGTTTGAATAGTCATTTGAATAATACTTTCCTTTGAAAGGAAGAAGAAAAAAGGGAAGGGATTTGATTATGGTAATATAAATTTACAGTTGATATCTGAAACCTTGGGGACCAGCTATGTTTTGGAATTCTGAATAGGTCAGATTTTAGAAAGTAATGATCATAGACCATATATGATACAACAACTCCAGCTGGGTCTGGGGCTACACCTTATAATCAACCACATTAATATTTTTGCAGTTAAATATATGCAAATTCACAATGAGTAAAATAAATACAATAAATAGCCTCATGTCAGTTCACATGTTTTGACATAAACTAAGTTCAAAACAGTTTAGATTTTGCTACCAAATGGATTTTAAAAGACAAAACAATTTAAAGAAAAGTTAACACCTTTTATTCTCAAACTATTCCAAAAAAATAAAAGAGGAAGGAAGCTTCCAAATCCATTCTATGAAGCCAGCCAAAACCAGACAAAGACACTGCAAAAAAAAAAAAGAGAGAGAGAGAGAACTACAGGCCAATATCTCTAATGAACATAGATGTAAAAATCATCAAAAGTTTAGCAAATTGAATCCAGCAATAAAAAATCATTTACCATGATCAAGTGGGATTTATTCCTGAGATCTAAGAGTGGTTCAGTATTCACAAATCAGTCAATATGGTGCATCACAACAACAAGAGAGAGTTTAAAAACCGTATGATCAGGGGTGCCTCAGTGGCTCAGTTGGTTAAGCATCTACCTTTGGCTCAGGTCGTGATCTCAGGGTCCTGGGATTGAGCCCCACATTAGGCTTCCTGGGAGCCTGCTTCTCCCTCTCCCATTGCTGCTCCCCCTGCTTGTGCTCTCACTCCAGGTCGCGCTCCCTCAAATAAATAAATAAATAAAACCATATCATTTCAGTAGACACAGAAAAAGCATTTGACAAGATACAACATCCATTTTTGATAAAAACTCTCAACAAAGTAGGTTTAGAAAAAAGCCATATATGAAAAACCCACAGTTAATATCATACTCAGTGGTGAAAAACAGAGCTTTTCCCTTTAGATCCAGGATAAGAAAAGGATGTCCACTCTCACCACTTTGATTCAACATAGTACTCAAAGTCCAAAAAAAGAATGAAAAGGCATCTGTACTGGTAAGAAAAAAATAAAACTCTCCCTATTTGCAAATAAGGTGATACTATATATAAAAACCTGAAAGATTCCATCATAGCACTACTAATAAATGAGTTCAGTAAGATGACAGGATACAAAATCATTGTACAGAAATCAATTGCATTTCTCTACACTAATAATGAGGCATCAGAAAGAGAAATTAAGAAAACAGTCCCATGTACAGTTGCACCAAAAATAATAAAATACCTAGTATTAAACTTTACCAAGGCAGTGAAAGAGCTGTACTCTGAAGAACTATACAACACTGATGAAAGAAATTGAAGATTATACAAACAAATGGAAAGATATTCTGTGCTCATGGAGTGGAAGAACAAATATTGTTAAAATGTCTATGCTATCCAAAGCAATCTACCTATTTAATGCGATCCCTATCAAAATACCAACAACATTTTTCACAGAACTAGAACAACCACAGAAGTCCCTAAAGAGCCAAAGCAGTCTTGAAAAAGACCAAAACTGGAGGTATAACAGTCCCAGATTTCAAGATACACTACAAAGCTATAGTGGTCAAAACAGTATGATACTGGCACAAATAGACACATAGATCACTGGAACAAAATAGAGCGCCCAGAAATCTATGATTATAGTCAACCCTTGACAACGGAGGTAGGTATATGCAGTGGGAAAAAAGACAAGTATCTTCAACAAATGGTGTTGGGGTAACTGGACAGCTACATGCAAAAGAATGAAACTGGACCACTTTCTTAGACCATACACAAAAATAAACTCAAATGGAATAAGGACCTACCTAAATGTGAGACCCAAAACCATAAAAATCCTAGAAGAGTGCAAGAAGTAATTTCTCTGATACTGGCCATAGCAACATTTTTCTCACTATGTTTCCTAAGGCAAAAATAAACTTGGGACTACATCAGAATAAGAAGCTTATACAGAGCAAAACAGTCAACAAAACTAAAAGACAACTTACAGAATGGGAGAAGATATTGCAAATGACATATCCAAGAAAGGATTCGCATTCATTGATATATAAAGATTACTCAGCCATAAAAAAGAATGAAATATTGCCATTTGCAACAACGTGGATGGATCTGGAGAGTATAATGTTAAGTGAAATAAGTCAGAGAAAGACAAATGCCTTATGATTTCATTCCTGTGTGGAATTTAAGAAACACAACAAAGGAACAAAGAAAAAGACAAACCAAGAAACACTCTTAACAATAGAAACAAACTGATAGTTACTAGAAGGGAGGTGAGTGGGGGAATGGTGTAATAGGTGAAGGGGATTAAAAGTGATCATGAGTACTCATGATGAATACTGAGTAATGGATAGAATTATTGAATCACCGTATTGTATACCTGAAACTAATATAACACTATATGTTAACTACACTGGAGATTTAAAAAAAAAAGACAAAACATGCTAAAGCTGGACTCAGAATTTACTGGCTTTCAGGCATTGCAGATAAGGGATTATGGGCTGATCATCTCAGTGCTTGCTGAGAACAGTGTCCCATTATTATATGAATGCAATAAAAGGTATTCATATACCTTCTACTTGTGCTTCTTTTTATTTCTTTCCATCTGTCCTATCCCACACCCTTCCCCCATCTCTCTTCTTCCCTTCTCCTCCATTTCCTCCTTTATTTCCATCTCCTCCTTCATTCTATCACCATCTCTTCTTCCTCCCCATCTATTAACTCTATCTTTTACTCCTCCTCTTATCAGCTACTCTCCTTTCTCTCTCCTCCTTTTCCATCACACACATAACCACTGCAGCTTGACACTTTATTAGTTTTTATTTTATCCTCTAGTACTTTTTAATAAGTTCATCTTGTTCGTTTTCTGCACCAAACCATAGTAATTTCTTTTTGAAACATTGGAGTGAGAACAAAAGTGTCAGTATAATCATGCTTTCTATAATTAATCCTTTTTTATTCAGTAAATATTAAGGCACCTACTGTAAGTATTCCAGGTGACTTTTTTCTGATTTATGTTCCAGTTCACTTGAGCTGTATCTAATCTGTCATGCCTGCCCATTGAATTTAAATTTCAGTTATTATATTTCTAGAAGTTCTGTTCAGTTTTTAAAAATCTGTCACTTTTGGGTGCGCCTGGGTAAGCTTAGTCTGTTGAATGTCTGACTCTTGGTTTCAGCTCAGGTCATGATCTCAGGGTCCTGAGATTGGGCCGTGCATTGGGCTCTGTGTTCAACAGGGAGTGTGCTTGAGGATTCTCTCTCTCTCTCTCTCTGCCCCTCCTCTGCTCATGTGCACATGCTCTTGTGCTCTCTGATGAAGAAATTCTTTAAAAATCTTTCACTCTTCAAATTTTCTGATCCTTGAAGCTATTTTCAAGCTTGTCTAGTAAAGCTTTTATAGTTTATGCTTGATGATTCTAGGATTTTTGGTGAATTTCTTCCTATTACCTATTTCTGTTTATTCTTGCTCATGGTGTCTTATTCCATCACGCCAGGTAACTTCTCAAAAATTATTTGTGCACATAATATGAGGCCAGAGACTTTATTCCAGAAAAGTTTTGCATTTGCCTTGGCTGCTGCATGGGAGTAGGAATACTACTAGTGTGAGCCTACTAAGTTCCAAGGGCTTGGGTCTCTTGACTGTCCAAGCAGTTGACCTTAATCAAGTACTCCTTTTGATTTACTTGACTATTGCTTTCTTTTGAGAAAAAGAATAAAAGGCTATAAGAAGATAAGGGCTTACTTATGGTTCACTTTAACCTTGATAGTATAGTTGTTTGGTATACCAGCTTTCAGTGGGAAGACTCTCCTGTTAGACTCTATATCTTTTTTATGTGGGTTTCAAATTCTGTTCCCTTTGCCTTATAAGGCCTTCAGAATAGAAATTCAAAAGTACTGATTCTGTTCCCTATTTCTTACTATTTTGTCAGGTACTTATTTTAAAGAAGGTTTTTTCTAAAAAAAAATCTATTGTATTCAGTGTTTATAGTTGTTTGCCTTTGGGGTTTTGTTTCAATAACCTGGAAACTGAAGGCCTCCCTACTATGAAATGGGTCTTTCTGAGCATTGTTCCACATGTCAGAGTTGTGGCAGTGGACAAAATAGACAAAAACTTCTTACTCTAATAGATAATACATTTCAGTGGGAAGAGTCAGATAATAAACAAGGTAAAATATATAGGTAGTAAGTGCTAAGGAGAGAAATGAACAGGGAGGTGTAGGAATAGATCAGTAGTTTCAAGATGTTGGAAAGTTTATGATTTCAGTATCCAGAGAAGACTTCATTGAGAAAGTGATAGGAGAATAAAGATCTGAGGTTGGTGAGTAAATAGGGTGGCTGTGGAGGGGAAGAGCATTCTAGGCAAAGGGAACAAATGCAGAGGCCTTCATGGGAGTCTCAGGAGACTGGTGGGGCTGGATTGGAGCAAAAGATGGAGAGCAGCAAGTTGGATCATGTTGGAGTGAGAACTACATAGTATCTAGATCTTGCAGATACAGAAGTACTGGTAGGCCTTTTTATGAAGTCATAAGAGGATTTTGAGCAATAGTGTTAGGTGACTTTGTTCAACTCAGGACATTATGTTGAAAACAAGCTCAAAAGGGCAAAGATGGGAAGGAGGAAGAAGGGTTAACTATGATACTTATCCTGGGATTTTTCTAGGTATGGGGTTATAGGGTAAACAAGACAATGTTTCTGCTCACTTTCAGTCCCAATTTCTGGTTCACTCTTAAAAGTACCATTTCAGGAAATGCCATATGATAAGAAATATAATTGATTTGGTCAGAATATTTTATAATTAAGAAAATGTTTTTAAGCCTAGAATATTCGTAATCTCTATAAATTACAAAACATTTTTAATTAGGGGACTTGTGATGAATTCATTTTATAAATTAGCTTATAGTCAAGAAGAGTTATAATATTATTAGAAGTGGTAAAAAATTTTCCACTCTGTAGATAAGTCCTTTTTTGCTTTATGTTTTCAAAGCTTTGTTACTGGGCACATAAAAATTTAGGCTTCTGAATTTCTTTTCCCTGGTGGATTGACCCCCTTTATCATTTTTAAGAGTGTCTCTGTCTCTAGTAATGCTTCTTCAAACTGCTTTGTTTGAAATTAGAATAGCTACATCTACTTTCTGTTCATTGGTTTTTGCCATAGTTTATCATTTTACCTTTAACTTTATGTGACTTTGTAAAGTATATATCATTTAAGCAACCTATTTTTTAAAATTCAATATTGGTCTTTTACTTGGAATATTTAGTTCATTTACTTTTAAGGTAGTTACTGATATATTTGGCTTCATTTTTGGCCCTTTGCCTACTATTTCTGTTTCATCCGCTTGTTTCAGTCCTTTTTGTCCCCTTCCTGCTTCTTTTCAGTTATTCATATTTTAAAATTTTTCTTGTATTAGTTTATGCATACAGTTACTTTTTAAAAAAAAAAGATTATTATTTATTTGTCAGAGAGCAAGAAATGCAGAGCAGTAGGCAGAGGGGGAAGCAGGCTCACTGCTTAGCAAGGAGCCTGATATGGGGACTCAATCCCAGGACCCTGGGATCATGACCTGAGCCAAAGGCAGATGCTTAACCAACTAGCCACCCAGGCTTCCCTATATACAGTTACTCTTATTTTAGTAGTTACCCTGGAGCAGGGATTGGCAAACTATTGCTTGCAAGCTAAATCCAGTACCCTCCTGACATAAAATTTTATTGAGACATAGCCACACCCATTTGTTTACATATCATGTGTCACTGCCTTGGCACTACAATGGCATAATTGAGTAGCTGCATAGAGAGACCACATGTATGGTTTACAAAGCCTAAAATATTTACTCTATGGCCCCTTTAGAGAAAAAAAAACTGCAAACTCCTGCTGTTGAACAGTGGATCTTAAACTCAACCATGCATCAGAGTCACCGGGAGGGTTTGTAAATAAACAGAATGCTGGGCCCCCATTTCCAGAGTTTCTGATTTATTTGATTTCTGTTGGGGCCAGAGAATTTGCATTTTTTTTTTTTTTTTTAAAGACTTTATTTATTTGACAGAGAGAAACACAGCGGGAGAGGGAACACAAGCAGAGGGAATGGTAGCGGGAGAAGCAGGCTTCCTGCCGAGCAGAGAGCCCGATGCGGGGCTCGATCCCAGGACCCTGGGATCTGACCTGGGCCGGAGGCAGACGCTTAACGACTGAGCCACCCAGGCGCCCCGAGAATTTGCATTTTTAAGAAACTGCCAGGTGATGTTCAGCTGCTGGTCCAGTACTGCTGTCCTAGCGGTTACAATATATATATTTGACTTATTCAATAAAAAAATAATGTGTTTGCTACTTCCACAATAATGCTTAAAAGTCTTAGAACCCTTTAACTTTGTTTGCTTACCTCTTAGGAACACTATTTTATGATAATTTCAAACTGGCAACAACTTAAAGGTCCATCAACAGAATGGATATTGCTAAATTGTGGTACACTGGATAACTATAAGCAATTAAAATGAATCTTCCAAACATACTGAGTGAAAAGAAGCTAGATACCAGAGTAGATATTGTATGATTCCTTTCATATAAGGCTCAAGAATGGGCAAAGCCAATTATGGAGTTAGAAGTCAAGACTGGTTAGCTGGCTTTGATAGGAAAAAATTATTTCGGGGAAGTCAGTGAGGGTGCTGATAATGCTCTTTTGGTCTGGAGACTGGTTACACTGGCATGTTTGTTTTGTGAAAACTCATTGAGCTGCATACTTAGGATTTATATACTTTCATCTCCCTTATTTTGATAAAAAGTTAAAATTTAATTTCCCAGTAGTTTGGGAGTGTTAAGAGTTAATTTTTTTTAAGTGGTAGAGACATTTACTCTTCATTTCTTGTGTGTGTAGGAACAGAACACTGTTTCCATGGGAACTTCTGGCTACTTGGTGTTTCATTACCTATCTTTCTGTGGTTTTGTGTGTCTACTCTGTCCCTCTTAGCTATATATATTTTTCACATGGTAGTGGCCGAAAAGTTTATTTGGGATCATGTTAGTGTTTTTAACAGAGCAAAACTATATAGAGCATAGGTTTTAACTGATCTGGTCTGGCTCCCTAATAATAATATGCTAAAAAAGGGAAAAAATGTCTTTTAACTTGAAGGTACTTTTTTCTTATAAATTGTGCTATTTAAGAAAAAAGAAAACACTTGCTGAAATTGAGTGTGGCTTTATATTGGTGTGTCTATTTGATTTTCTTTTTTCCAAATAAAAGTCTTAACCACTTATTTGGTGTATTTTCTTTAAAATATATTTAATCGTTGGACTTGAAGTATCCCTTTGTAGTATTGATTTCATTCTAGTTGATTTGGCTGTTTGCATAGGTAAGGGGGAGCAGGTTGAAAGGAAAAGATTCTGAAATATTGATCTGAAGCCTGTGGTAAATCTGCTTCTCTGCCTCGCCCATCTTGTTTGTCGTGGTTGGTTTGTGCAGGGTCCTAGAGAAAACCATCTTCTCAGACGAATCAATGCATACAGCTTGTGATTTTTTTGTGGGGGCTGGGGGGGTTCCATTTTATACAAGGAGATGATACTAGTGTGGTCATTAATAAATATTCTAAAAGGAGCTTTGGGTAGAATATTTTAGAATCATTTATGAAAGCAAATTGTTCGGTTTGGTATCTGTGCCCCAAATAAACAGCAGATCGTAAGATTACAGAGTTAATTATGCACAGTAATGAGCACTGTGATATTCCATGTTTTACTGATGCAATAATAAGCACCACAGCAGAATGAATATTGCATAAAACCTTATTTTATATTTGTATTAATTTTCATGTGAATTACATAAGAGAAAACAGATTTAGGTTTCTAAAACTTTGTATTGAAAGCCTTTGAAATTTAGGTAAAGAATAAAGATTACAGCTGCATAGATAATTTTTTAAATACATGGAGAATTTTTACCTTTCATCTGGCAGTAGCTGCCATAAGATGATGTCACCTTGTAGCTGATTGGCTGTTACAGCACCTAGGGCAGGGAAGAGAAAGAAAAATGCCGGCACAAACCTCAGTGGTGGTTCTGTGGTTGTTTCAGTCTATTTTTGATAGAATCTTTGATTAGTACCGAATCTACTGTATTTGGCCATGTGAACTATTGGGAGCATCCTAGGGTGAGGGAAATTAAGAGCTTTCAGAGGAATGAGGCGACTGATTTGCAAACGGATCTGTGATTGTAAGTTGCAGGATCTGGGTGTAAGGAATAAGGCAGGGTGTGCTGGAAGATCTACTATGGGAGGAGCTGGCAGAAAATGCTTATATGAGTAGCAGAAAAAATGAAAATGCTTTTTACTATCCTTAGAGTTAATGTATTTGGTTTTATGTTTTGACTTAATATATAGGTGAAGAAATAGGATAATACTGCAGTCAAATCTTACATTATACTGGGTTATTTTATATGGTGTTAGCCACTATATAAATGCTTATTCAAAAGAGCTTTATTTTGTATTACATCTTAGAAAATAATGATTTTATATATAGTTTCATTTGATTTTTGAGTCTTATGGAAAATGGAGCAAAGCCTAGTTCTCTTAAAATACATTTTTCTAATGCTTTGTGTAGATAAAAGCTTTGATGATGAAGAATCAGTGGATGGAAATAGGCCATCATCAACTGCTTCAGCCTTCAAGGTTCCTGCACCTAAAACATCCGGAAATCCTGTCAACAGTGCAAGGAAGCCTGGTTCAGCAGGTGGCCCTAAGGTTGGAGGTAATGTAAATCCATTTCAAATCTGATGTGCATGCCTCGTGTCCTTGATATGGACACATAGACTTAGAACTTCAGAGGAATATGTTTATTCATGACTGCAGCACGATTGCAGATCTGGAGAGTATGTTGCAACACACAGAAGAATATGCTGCCTTTTCAGAAATGTTTTTAAAATATTGTGTATTGCTGTTTCCTGTGGATTAGTGTAGTCTTATATTCATTTTTCAGATGTCATTTTTAAAGGGAGACATTTAAGGAAGTTTTGGGATTTGGGTTTTTTTGTTTTTAAGAAGCGAGCAGGTTTTCAGATTTTGGCTATTAATTTTCAGGTGCTAAGTTGTTAAAGAAATACTGATTTATGTAACATTTCTATAAAGTCATCTAGTAGTGAGTCTTGAATACTTCAATGTTGAAAAAAATGTTTGAAGATACTGGATGTTGAATCATTTGTCACAATGGGAAATGGGTGGTGGTCAAGTAAAATTGCTTTAAATGGTTTCTGAATTAGATAATAATAAATAGGAAAAAACAGTTTTTGTGAAGTTATACAACACATAGTACATTCTTTGATCACATTAGAACTGCTTTTAGCATATTGTTAATCTTTTAAGAATTTTTATGGGTTTTTTTTTTTTCATATTCTGATAAGAAAGCCATGAGTACTTTTCACGTGCTAGTTTCTGCAGGTCTTTCTGGTAAAATGAATCCTATTAGAATAAGCAAATATTTAATTCTAAAAAGACATTAGCTTCTTTCCGTTTTTCTTTTTCTTTCGTGTGTGTGTTGGGTGTGTTTTAGTTGTAACTTAGGAAAACGGATTTTTTCCTTGTTTATGGTAACCGGTAGGAAAATCATGGTCTTCAGAATTTTTGTTTTTCCTCTTTTTATCTATACCTCTGTTATTAAAACCATAAAGGAAAGAAAAATAAACTGTATAAACATAATAACATATATATAAACATATATATCTTTATATAAACATACAAATATTTACATATATTCATATACATAAAAATAGGTAAATATTGTGAAATAGAAATGTCTTACTGATTTATCTGGGTATTTTGAGTAATTTACATTTTGGTATCTTTTTGTTTTGCAATTATAGGAATATATTCTTTTCCAAATGTTATCATATCCTATTACATATTTTCTATTATTCATTCTTATCTCTGGTAAAAAAAAAAAAAGTATGACATTCTGTGGTTTCTTTCTTTTGTAACAAATGGCTACCCTGAATTGCTGCAAGGGGAATTTTTTGTCTTGATTTTTGAATTATAGGTTTCTGATATATATGATATTATAGTTATTTCATGAAACATTTTATTTGACTTACCGTGATCTAATATTTGAAATACATAATGATAATATATAATATTTTTGTGAATCTGAGCCTTTGGTATATAATTAGCTCTGTATTTCATGTTTTATTTTCCTTTCTTAGAAGAAAATTGAGATTGTAGTTTATCTACCAAAGCTCACTTAATTTTGATATTAATTGAATTGATAAAATCTGATATTCTTCTTAAAGAAAGATTTTCTTTATGCCACCTCACCTTCTCTGGTTTGTTGTCTTTCCAGATATGAAAATGCTAGGTAGCTTTTGTGATCGTAGGCATTAATCACTCATACAGATTATATCAGCCATCTAAGCAGCAGCTCTTTCAGAAAAAAATAAGGGTGAGGCCTTCATTCCTTCTTCCTTCTCCTCCTCATCCTCTTCCTCATCCTCCTTCTTTTAGCAATTGCAGATTCATTCTGCAATTTTTTGTTTGTTGCTTTTGTTTGCCACAGCTCATTTAGGTTCACTGCCTATTTTTCTATCTAAGAAAAGAGCTGCTAGCCAGAGGATATTGATATTGCTTCAGAAATTAATACCCTTCTTGGCTCTCTGTTCCTTGAAAATTTAACTTTAGATTTTATGTTCTTGGCACAGGCTTATTGATTTTTAAATTAGATGTAGAAAGTTTTCTTAAAGTTGTAGAATCTTGGAGTTAGAAGGGGCGTTGGCATATAGTTCAATTTACTATTCAAACATAGCAGTCCTTTTTATTATATTCCTGATAGATGACTATTCACCATATGATTAAAATAATGTGTATGCATGGATTAAAATTTGGAACAGAAACTATCTACAGTACCACTACATGTGGGTATAATCAACTGATAAATTATGATGTAATTCTAATTGCTTTCATAATTACATTTCCAATAACTTTTATACATACACGTTTTCTTAGGAGGAGGACAGAATTGGCACCATTCAATTGTTTTGTATACCTTTTCTCTTACTAGTATTTTACCAGAAGCATTTTCTCATTATCTTAAGTTACTAATTGAAAACTATTCATAGCTAAATAATATCTAGGTTGCTTTCAGTATTTTTTGCTGTTATAAACAATTCCATTATTCTTTTACATACATCTTTTAGCATATCTCCTCCAGGCATTTCCTTGGAATAAATTTACAAGTTTATTGAATCAAAAGATACAGTTATTCTTTCAGTTTGGTGTTAGTGTCCTCCAGGAAGGTTATAAGCCAAATTCAGTTCTGAATAAATTAGTTCTATTTTATATTGCATGAAAATCTGCCTCTTTTGTAACTCAAGCAAAGAAGATGAATTATTTGTTAACATGGTACTTTGAAATACTTGAAGATTGTGTTGCCCTGTCTCTTTTTACAACTATTCTGCTTTCTGAAATAATGGGGATTCAGTCTACTGAATTTGCTACTCTTAGGTATATAATATACAGATAGGTATGATTAGTTCCTAATTAAAGGAATATGGTAGATGGGGGGGTATGTACTAATATATTAGTTGAAGAAGGCTATCGCAGTCCACTGAGTTTAGCAAATACATTTTCAGGTAAGATTACCAAAATAAAAATAAAGTGAACTTCTTCAGAATCCTAACTGAATCCACTTTTGTAGTTTGGGAGTTTAATTTACTTCTCCCAGAGATATATGTCAAGATTAAGGAGATGTGTGCTATTTTTAGCAAAGTATCCTATCCAATTAATTAAAGCCAATAGAACCTGTGTTTAATCTTTAGTGTGTGTTAGTTTTTCGTTGTTCTTTGGTTCCCTGTGCCAAGCTGTTCTACTGATATCGTAATGGTGTGGCCTTTAAGTCAGGAAGAATAAAAAAAGGATTGTGGGTTACTCCATACCAATATATTATTGCTATAAAAATCCATATTATGTGGGTGTCAAAAGTGTTACCTTTGGGGGGCACCTGGGTGGCTCAGTCGTTAAGCGTCTACCTTTGGTTCAGGTCATGATCCCAGGGCCCTTGGATCAAGCCCTGCATCGGGCTCCCTGCTCAGCAGGAAGCCTGCTTCTCCCTCTCATACTCAGTCTGCTTGTGTTCCCTCTCTTGCTGTGTATCTCTCTGTCAAATAAATAAATAAAAATCTTAAAAAAAAAAGAAAATGTTACCTTTGTGTTTTACTAATTAGGATAAGAATAAAATGGATTCCCTTAAATATTTTCTAAATAAAATTTATAACTTCAAAAACACGTTTTCTTTTGGCTGAGTGGTCTAGAATATAATTGCTGCCGGTACCTGATTGTTTAAAATATTTATATCTCTAGGGGCACTTGGGTGGCTCAGATGGTTGAGTGTCTGCCTTTGGCTCAGGTCATGATCTCAGGGTTCTGGGATTGAACCACGCATCAGGCTCCCAGCTTAGCAGGGGGGTCTGCTTCTCCCTCTGTCTCCTGCCCCTCTTCCCTGCTGGTGCACTCTCTCTCCTTCTCTGTCTCTGTCTCAAATGAATAAAAATATGTATTTCTATCTCTAGAGTATTTTAAGTAATAATTTTTTTAAAAAATGTTTTTCCCCACATATATCCTCTCATTTAAATCAAAATCCCTACAAGTTAGGTACTTTATTATCCTAATTTTACTGATGAGCAGACTAAGGTTTGGAGAAGTTAACTTGCAGAGGATCATGCATCTAATAAGTACACTAAGAATAGAAAGTACTTGGCTATACTGCCACCCATGCTAATCTCACCAAGTAAATAAGTATTCTTCTAGATCCTTTAGCTCTGAGATTATAATCTACAGTAATGATCACTACCTTTCAACATCCGTAAATCCGTCATTTTAAAGCTCAACTAGTACGATTCACAGCAAAATAGAACATTTGAGAAAAAAGCAACTTGAGGTTTTGTCATTATAAGTAGAAATGCTTTTTTAGTATTATCTTGTTGAAATCACCAATAATTTTGGCTGCTATTCTTTTTCAAATGCAGAGATTGAATTAAATGATAATATAATTGTTATTGTTTGTAATTTGTATCAGATTTTGAGGTTAGTCATTTTTTTACTGTGGCTTGTATGTCATCATGGAGACGCGTAGTTCTTAAGAGTTCTGTTGTTCTCCCTCACTTGCTTATTCATTCAAGTAGACAGCATTTTCTCTCTGCTGTTTTCATCTAATGTCAAAGACTGCTTTAAAATAGTTTTAATTCTTATAATTAAGTAACTACTACCTTTTTAAATTCAGGTGTACTTAGTCATCTTTTTGATATATTTGTTTTATTTCATTTATGTCTGACCTACGGTTTTATTAAGAATGTCCAAATATCTATTTTCCATGCTAATCATTCCCATTTTTTCCCCTCATGCAAACAACAAAATTGATTTTTTTTTTTTTTTTTTAAAGATTTTATTCATTTGACAGAGAGAAACACAGCAAGAGAAGGAACACAAGCAGAGGGAATGGTAGCGGGAGAAGCAGGCTTCCCGCAGAGCAAGGAGCCCGATGCGGGGCTCGATCCCAGGACCCCGGGATCACGACCTGAGCCGAAGGCAGACGCTTAACGACTGAGCCACCCAGGCGCCCCGATTTTTTTTTTTTCTTTAAAAGAAATACAGGGCACCTGGATGGCTCAGTCAAGTTAAGCGTCTGCCTTTGGCTCAGGTCATAATCAGTAGGGAGTCTGCTTCTTCCTTTCCCTCTGCCCTTCCCTCTGTTTGTGCGTGCACATGTGCTCTCTCTCTCTCAAATGAATAAATTTTTTTTTTTTTTAAAGTAAAGATCATGAGAATCAGTATATATTTAATAAAAGAAATCTCAGAGAATTTAGTGTTTAATCTTAGAAACCAAATTTTTTACTGATAAACCTAATTTCTTACTTTTGAACTTTATGTAAAGTCAGATAACTTTTCTGTTTGTGTGTTTTGTTGTTTTTCTTCTCTTCTCCCCCTAATGTAAGGAAAGATACTAAACCAGAATGTTTTAGTTCTTAATCTTAAAGATTATCTGGCCCCAATTTAGGTAAGAGACTGAGCCTCGGGAAAAATTAAATGATGTATCCAAGATAAGAAAGTTACAAGCAGAGATGAAACAAGAACCCAGTGGTTGGCCAGAGGCTTTTCCTTGGATCATCTCCTATCCAGTACTGCATGTGATACATATTTTTATCCCATATATCAAAACACTGTTATTGCTGTTTAGAAATTAGGGATTGGCCAGTAGCCTTTCTCTGTTAAATTACAACGAATGCTGCATTTTTTACTATCCATTGTAAGAAGCCCTGGTGCTATCTTTTTTTTTTTTTTTTAAGATTTATTTATTTGAGAAAGAGGGGGGTGGAGGGAGACAGAGGGACAGGGAGAGAAATCCTCACGCGGACTCCTCACTGAGTGCAGAGGCCAACACAGGGCTCAATCTTAGGACCCTGAGATCATGACCTGAGCCAAAATCAAGACTCAGTCAACTGCCTGAGCCACCCAGGGGCCCTGGTCTATCTTAACTTCAGTTTTAAGGTAAAGAATATTCAAGTAATTCAACAGGTTTAGTCTAATAGTATCTTGCATCCTAATCCTGTTGCTTTGCAGTAACTGGTGCTAAATTTGATATGTATCTTTCCACATTTTATTCCATGTTCATTTGTGTAGGTACTCATATTATATTTTATGTTTGCCCATATTAAACACACTAGTAAACACTGCTGCTTCCTTTTTTTTCACAGAACATTCATTCTTCAACATCAAGAATGACAGCTCTCACATCCTTTTAATAGCCATTCAGTATTCACATTATTGATGTAGCGTAATGTAATAAACTGTTTATGAGTCAGGGTCATTCAGGCTGTCTACAACCTTATGCCATTACAAAGAATGCTGATCTCCATGTACTAACTGTATTTGGACATGCTGTTGCTTCTAATCTGTGGAATAGATTCCTCCCAATGTTCAATTAAAGATAGGGTGTGTTTTTAGTCAAGACATTATTTTCCCTTTTCCAGCATTGAATGTAACAACCTTGTTAATTATTGTCATTTTGATAGGGGAAAAAATGGTACTTTTTTGGTTTTAATTTGCGCTTTTCTATCCAGCTATCCATCTGACCACCAACTAGTGAATGTTTTCTGAAAGCTTTTAGCATGCTCCTGCTTTTGTGACCTCTGGAAAATGTCAGTGAACCAAAAGAAAGACCCTGCCTTCATGGAGTTTTTGTTCTAGTGAGGTTCAGGATATTTAAATTCATTAATGACATTAGCATATCCTCTTCTGCAAATTATATGTTGTTATTTGCCTGTCTTTTAATTGGGCTGTTTTGTCTTCTCATCAGTCTGTTACAGTTTTTTAAAATATTCAGATCTTTTATTCTTTTGGTAAAAGTCATAAATATTTATTTCCTCAGTGTCTCCTTCGTGGCATTTTACATCAAATCTTAAAAATTTTTGTTGTGGTAGGTAAAATATCTGTGCTGTTCTTTTTGACTTCCAAATTTCCTATCCTGAATAAAAATGGCTATTCTCCAGTCCAACGGCTATGCAAATGTTATCCAATTTATTCTAAAACATTATTTTACATTTAATTTGTTCAATATATCTGGAATTTGTTTTTATATAAAGTGACAATATATCCTTTTAATTTATGTTCTTATACATGGCAAGTTAATGTCCATGCAATTAAAGAGAACATTCTTTACTTCATTGAATGAATACTATCGTATGTATTTTAGTTATTTTCTGTTGTTTCTTTTCTTATTTTCCAGATCTATATCTCTGTACCTACTTTAGCTTTATAGTGCATGGTTTCCCACTTTTTATTAAAAATTTTGAGCATATAGCCAAGTTGACAATGCAGTGAACACTGATCACCTAGATTGAATAACTAGTGTTTGCCATATTTGTTTTAACTCTCTATTTAACTCTCTATATAAATAGATTCCCACATGTATATTTTTTTTTTAATCTCAGCAAATGGAAAGTAAGTCTTTGTAATGTTTTTTAACTTGTTCCTTCTGGCCCTTTCACTTTTTGTAAATTCTTTTTTTTTTTTTTAAGATTATATTTATTTATTTGTCAGAGAGAGAGAAGAGAGCTCAAGCAGCGGGAGAGACAGGCAGAGGGAGAGGGAGAAGTAGGCTCCCTGCTGAGCAGGGAACCTGACTGTGGGGCTCAGTCCCAGGATCCCAAGATCATGACCTGAGTCAAAGGCAGACACTTAACTGACTGAGCCACCCAGGCATCCCATTTTTTGTAAATTTTTGTACTACTCACTTCCTTTTAAGCTGTTCCATTCCATATTCAAATTTCCGGAAGTATCCAAAGAATTTTTTTACAAGTGATCCTTTGAGGCCAGGAAGAATTTTTAGTTTCTTCATTCAAGAATGCCCTCTTCTGTTGGTATAGTGAAATAACAGCTTCTATACTAAATGATACCTGGGAGGCTTTCTACTTCTAATTCTGTGATAGCATCTTACTGCAGTAGAGCCCTCATCTTCCCTTTCTCCTTTTCCTTTATCCACCAAGTTCAAAGGGATACCTCTCCTTTCTAAGTGCTACTTTCCTGGGGGTGTTGAGGGGAATCTTAGTAGAGGTCTGCATTCCACCATTACCATGATCATCGTCCTCCAGTTTCCTCTGATTTTTCTCTCTGTGAGGACTCTATAGTTGACATTGCTGGCCTTCGATGTTCATATTTCCCTACTTAACTTGCAAATTGAAATTTGAAGTATTCTTAGTCTCCTCTCACTTGTATTATAAGTATGTGCCGTGGGTAATTTTATTTGTTCTTCTTTTTGGTCTCTAGTTTTTGGAGGATGTGGTTTTGGAGTATGTGGTTGAATATTTGATTTGAACTTGGATAACTACCATCTCCCATAGGAATAAAAATGTCTACTATAAGTTTTAATATTTGGTAAGGAAATGCCTTTTTTTCTTGATAAGCCATCATCTCAGCATTTTGTTGAATTTTTATGACATTTTTATTTTCATAGTTTCTACTTTCAGCATTGACCTGAATCACGTCTTTGTCATTTATCAAAGTTTCATAATATTTGCGGGCCATTTTTGAAGTCTCTAGTCTGTTCATTTGATTCATTGGTCTGTTCCTGCACTAAAGCTAAATTGTCATAATTAGCTTTGTAAATCTTTTTTTTTTTTACTTTTTTTTTTTTAAAGATTTTATTTATTTATCTGACAGAGAGATCACAAGTAGGCAGAAAGAGGCAGGCAGAGAGAGAGAGGAAAGCAGGCTCCCTGCTGAGCAGAGAGCCCAATGCGGGGCCTGATCCCAGGACCCTGAGATCATGACCTGAGCCGAAGGCAGAGGCTTTAACCCACTGAGCCACCCAGGCATCCCTAGCTTTGTAAATCTTAATAGCTGGTAGGTCAGGTACTTCCTCCCCCAAATTCATCTGTTGTTCCTAATGTCTTCTGTTGATTGGTATCTTTGTGATTCTCTCCACATTATTTCTTTAAATGGTATATTCGTGTATGTTTTGTAGTCTGTAACTAGACAATATCTATAGTGCTAAATCTGTTATTTGTTACTTGTGACTCTTAGTCATAATGGTTTGCCTTGTGTATTTGAACTTCGTGAACTCATTGCTTGAAGGGAGTTCTTCAGGCCTAACCTGGGGATTGTAGAAAACCTGGGGATTGTAGAAGCTTTTCTTCTGAGATTTATTCCTGCTCAAAACTGGGGAATCACCAATCAGGGACCCCTTCAGCCTCTCCTAGGTCTTGTCTCAACTCAAGAATTCAAGGTTGGGGCACCTGGGTGGCTCAGTCGTTAAGCGTCTGCCTTCGGCCCAGGTCAGATCCCAGGGTCCTGGGATCGAGCCCCGCATCGGGCTCTCTGCTCTGCAGGAGGCCTGCTTCTCCCGCTACCATTCCCTCTGCTTGTGTTCCCTCTCTCGCTGTGTTTCTCTCTGTCAAATAAATAAAAAATCTTTAAGAATTCAAGGTTACTCCTCCTCACCTGTTGGCCACAGAAAGAACTCTTGGATGGGAAGAGTTGCAAAGTCACATTGTGAAAGGAGCATTGAAGAATGTGAGGAATTGTTACAACTATCCTTCCAAACTACCTACTGAAGTTTGTCCTCTGACCACAGTGATTCACAATGTCTTTCACATACAAGATACATTCACAGACATTGCTCAAAAGTTTCCACTCATTTATAGGATCAGGTGCAAAGTCCATGATCTTGTAGTCTGTATCAGGTCACATGCAAGGGTTCTCTGGTGTAGCGCTCTCCATCCAGAGGGTTGTGAACTAAAAAGATATCTTACTTGCACCCCATATGCCCAGTATACAATGGTGATATCAGGACAGAGTATCCATGATAGACATTCCATTCAAGAAAGGGAGGAAAAGGGGTGCCTGGGTGGTTCAGTTAGTTAAGCATTGGCTCAGGTCAGAATCCCAGAGTCCTTTGTCAGTCTCCCTATATTCCTTCATCATGCCTGCTTCTCCCTCAGCCTCTCCTCTCCACCAGTGCACTCTCTCTCTCTCAAATAAATAAATAAAATCTTTAAAAGAAAAGAAAAAAAGGCTGCCTGCATGGCTCAGTGAGTTAAGCGAATGCCTTTGACTCAGGTCATGATCCCAGGGTCCTGCGATTGAGTCCCACATCAGGCTTCTTGCTAGGGAGGGAGCCTGCTTCTACCTTTACCTGCCACTCCTCCGCTTGTGCTCTCTCTCTCTCTATGACAAATAAATAAATTAAATCTTTTTTAAAAAAATAAATTTTAAAAAAAAGAAAGGGAGGAACAGGAAGTTGACTGACAACAGTTTTCAAATCCAACAGGAACCTGTTGTCATGTTCCCTTCAGGGATGGTGAGTGTTTCTTTGATGAAGGTTTCATTCTCTCTTTGAGTTGTGGTTCTCTAAACCAATGTTTTCCTCTGCTCTTGGTTCTGCACTGAACTCTGGGTTCTGCCTCCTGAAATATTTCCTTCTTTTGCATAAAAATCTTGTGTTGCGGGGCACCTGGGTGGCTCAGTAGGTTAAAGCCTCTGCTTTCACTCAGGTCATGATCGCAGGGTCCTGGGATCGAGCCCCGCATCGGGCTCTCTGCTCATTGGGGAGCCTGCTTCTTCCTCTCTCTCTGCCTGCCTCTCTGCCTACTTGTGATCTCTCTCTGTCAAATAAATAAA
>CM053603.1:50483883-50601287 GCA_028646535.1 Procyon lotor
ATCCCAGGACCCTGGGATCATGACCTGAGCCGAAAGCAGACAGTTAACAACTAAGCCAGCCAGGGACCCCCTTTTTCGTTCACTTTATCTGTCTCCTTTACAGACATACCTTTCTCTACTTGGCTGTTGAATATTGGAATTTCTTAGGAGTCAGTTGTGGGCCCTCTCCTCTCCGCTTTATTACTAAGTCACTTCCTTTAGACCCATGGCTTCAGCTCCTGCCTTTACATAGATGATGCATTTCTCTTGAGTGCCAAAATAATTTCTCCACTAATTGCTTACCTGACATGTCCTTATAGATGTCTCAGAGGCATCTCAGATTGAACCTGTCCAAAAGGGCTCACGATCTTCCCCTTACAAATCTGTGCTTCTGCTGTTTGTATGTGAAAACCATTACTCCAGTTACAAAAGTCGGAAATCTAGGACTTACTCTACTGCATCAGATTTCTAACTTAGGAGTATTCATACTTCTTTTGCTTATATTATCTCCTAAAAGAATGTTTAAAAATTGTGTACCCTTTCACTAAAGTAAATTTTTAACTTTTCTCTTTTCCTCTTATTGGTGAAGGGGGAGCCTTAAACTGCATTCCAGAGCAGTGCATCATAATAAGATTCAGAGTGGCGGAGGGGTCTGCCTGCCTTCTGAATTGGGCAGAAGGACTGTTGTAAGGGGACCTGGGAGGCAGGAAAGAACTGGCTCAGAATCCTCCAGCTGTCATTCTCTACCAGAATGTTATTTTGACCCCCTCCTACCTCCTCACCTTGTCTGATGCCCTGGATCCCCTTTGTACTGTTGTTGGGGGGGGAGGGCTCAAGTAAAAGGGGAAATTAATGGCTGTTGAAAGTGAAAGACTCATTTGACGAAGGTGTCTGTGTGATATTACTTGGATGGTGTCACCAGGACTCCTCTCACTCCATCGCTCATTTCTGGGTTCCTCCACATGATCTTCCCACGTGGTCAGCAACATGGCTGCAACTGTTTGAGCCTCACACCGTTCACTGCCCTCTGTGTCTTTTCTGATTGATCCTGTAAAATTTGTGAGAGTCCTTCTGATTGAACTGACCTAGATTACATGCCCACCTCTGAACCTTTGTGATGTGGAGAAATAATGTGTACCAGCTGATTATAGTTTGGTCATTGGCTCTTCCCCTGGCCCCCTTTGCACGTTTTACTCCTATGCTTTGGCCTTCTTTCAGTTTTGTTCTGTCACAGAGCCTTTGCACATGCTGTGCACTCTAAGGAAGGCTAATCTCCCTTCTTTGCCTGATGATGTTCAACTCATCCTTTGGCTCTCAGTTCAAGTTTGGCTCTTAACTAGTTCACACTTGCTATATAGACTTTCATGGAACTGTAATTGTCTTTGGCAGAACTTTGTATTTGCAGTTTTATATCATTTGATTAATTTTTTTCTCTCCCTGACTGAATTATAAGCTCCATAAGGCAAAAACCATGCCTATTTTTGCTCAGCTTAATATCCTTCATGCCTAGCATAATGTATCCCTGTTATATGAATATTTGAGTGAAAGGATAATGGCGTTTTTGGCAAACAGGTGACTCCTGAGGAAACAAACCAAGTAACTATCCTGGCTACAGTGTGGGGGAGCTAACCTAAACCGTGTCCTTTTGTAGTCGTGTATATGAATGCAGTAGGTACATACCTGAAGTCATTTTAAGAAAATAGTCCTATTAATATTTCTTAGGATATTTGCATCATGTTTTTAAATCACAAAGCATTTTAAGAGCATATCTGAAGTTAGTCATGAGCAGAGAAATAGCACAAGGGTAACAGGTGAGGAAGATAAACTATTTTCCATTAATAATGGTGCTAGGATGGGAAACAACCTTATTATTTGAAAGAGTACTATAAAGATTGATGCGTTTTGATATTTTTTATGGCAAGAAATATTAATGTTATAATTTTGTATCTTTAAGATCTATTCTAGTCGAGAACTTGAAGAAACATTAAATAAAATCAGGGAAATATTGTCAGATGACAAACACGACTGGGATCAGCGTGCCAATGCAGTAAGTTTTTTATTTTGTTATCCGTTTCCTCTTTTTTTTAATGTTCCAAAAACATGGAAATTCAGTAATATTAGTACATGATATTTGCTTATGAAATAGAGCATATGAAAGCTAACATTTCTTTCTGGGAAAACACTTTGCGGTGAAAGGAATCTTCTGAGTTAGGGTCAATTTTTACTGTTTCAGCTGCTCCATGGAGCCTGTCTCACTCATTTGTTAGTCTTTCCACATGTGCTACTTACTGACTGACTGACTAAGAAAGTGTGAGCTTCACTGAGGTCTGCATGATGGCTTTGTATGGGTTTATATAGTTGTTCATCAGTAGGCAGTGTTCTCAGTTCTTAGAAGCTTTTCCTGTAAAGCAGTTCACTTTGCCCACATGCTCAATAGTTTCATAGTATTGTATTTAAAGATCTCTAAAAATTTAGAGAACCTCAGTTTAACATGAAATTGTATATAATGTATATGATAGGTAAACTTTTAGCTTATCAGTATGTATGAGCACAGATACGTACCCATGGGTATCTTTTGATTGATGTAAATTTATTAGGTATGTCTGGTGTTAATATGGAAAACATTTGTCAATCCTATATTAAAAAGTAATGCTTAAGCATAGAAATGGGGAGAAAGACCTATTTATTCCACAAAGTGTGAAAATATTAAAATATGGACCTAGCTGACCAGTTGGTCCATTTGATTCTGTACTTTAGCCTATGGGTGAATATAGTTTCCAAATTTGGCCCTTTTAAAAATAGTCTCCTTGGTAGATAGTGGTAATTTTTGCCCGTTTTGAATATACTTATGCCACTGAATTGTATGCTTTACAGTGTTTAAAATGATAAATTTTATGTTAATGTGTATTTTTACCCCAGTAAAAACTTTAAAACTTACCCTTAAGACTTTAAAATGTACTTAGCTACTCATACATTACATATGTCTGTTTTGTATATAACTAAATCTATAATATTCTTTTCCAGAAAACTTTCCTTAGTTTGTATGTTTATTTGTAAGATACATTTAATGCTGTTAAAATGTCTGAATATAGTTACAAAAACATAGTAAAGTGTTATTTTTTTAATTTTTGTTCAAATAATGAAGTTTTAGTAACTTTTTTTTTGGCATTGACACTCTATGTCAATAATGAAAATTCTCTTTACTTCAGCTTAAGAAAATTCGATCATTGCTTGTTGCTGGAGCTGCACAATATGACTGCTTTTTCCAACATTTACGCTTGTTGGATGGAGCACTTAAACTTTCAGCAAAGGATCTTAGATCCCAAGTGGTTAGAGAAGCTTGCATCACTGTAGCGTAAGTATGTTCTTTCTGTGATAAATATTTTTTATGAATTCATTCAGTACTTAGTGATTCAGTGCTCATTAAGTAAAACAGGACAACCCAAAAATAGCATGTATATAAACAAAAAATAATTTTTATTATAAATGAAGATTCCATTTGTGTGATTTTTTAATCTTTCTTAACAATACTATATAAACTTTAAAATCTGGTTATATGTATAAAGCATACCTGTGCATTTTTGGTCCCTAAGTCTTTAAGAAGAAAATTATGGGTGTGAGAACTATTCCATTTTCTCTTTACTAATTTGGATATTAAGCTCTCTATTTCTGACATTTTAACAGGTATCCTAGAATTATAATGTGTCATTAACTTAATCAAGATTCAAATTTATTCTACATGTTTATATTCTAACAAAATTCTGGTATGGTACAACACTTAAATTTCTTTTGCCTCTACTTCTGATCTGTGTACTGTTGTTATATAAGCATTTCTTTTAAGATAGGGAACACAGAAATGCCTGCTATTGAAATTTCTAATCAGAATTGCAGTAGATGTACTGGTCAGAATGGAGGGGGGAAAAAAAACCCAGGAAATAAAAACTATGCGGATTGCTAGAAAAGGAACAAAACTGCCATTATTAACAGATGATATAATTATCCATGGATAACCACAAGAATATATAGACAAATTATTTTAATTAAGGAACTTTAGTAAGATGCTAAATAATCAAGTCAGTATACAAATATAAT
The DNA here is from genome assembly GCA_028646535.1 of Procyon lotor. Lineage (NCBI taxonomy): Eukaryota > Metazoa > Chordata > Mammalia > Carnivora > Procyonidae > Procyon > Procyon lotor. The sequence continues at coordinate 50,487,955 of CM053603.1, forward strand.
TGGATATCTTTTAAAAGCAAAAATAAAAAGGAAAACAAAAATCTACAAACTATAATATTGAAAAATATTCCATGGTGAGAGTTCTGCTTCTGGCAATGATGCAGTAACTGATAAGGAGCTGTCTTGCAGAAAGTTGGATAAAACATGTAAAACAGTTATTTATAGATAATGGACAGTGGACAGAGCAAGATTGTGATTCTTGAAAGAAACAGATCAGTTGAGCAGTATGATCAGCACAGTTTTGACCTGGAGGTACTTTCTGGACCATGGAGAAGCTAGGAAGCACCCAAGCAGAGTAAGACAGTTTGATTGAGTTGATGAAACAGAGATTGGAGTTTCTGAAAATTGAAGTGCTTAAAATTTGCAGTGCAGAATCTTGGAGAGTAAAGAGAGAAAGAGCTATAGAAAACTGCATAAGGGATCCCATGAGTCTAGCTGAATACTTATCTGTGCATGTGAAATGTGCAACTCCGTGAGGATGGGAAAGAACTAGTGCTGGAGGCTATAAGGTAAACAACAGTTCCCAGGGCTCTTATGGGCTGGGAAACGTTCAAGTTCTGATGAGCCATAATGGAGAAACCTAGTTGAATACCCAGGTCATTTGGTAGAGATCCCAGAAAGGCCATTATATAGGAATAGTACTAAACTAGTTTTAAAGTAAGGCTCCTTCTGATAAACTGATAAAGATCAAGCTGATTCCCAAGTACATTACCTGCCTACCAGAACAAAACTCTCTTTAAAGAAAGACCACACTATCCAGACATAGGTGGTACCTCCTTCTGATTTGAGGTTCTTTTTTTTTTTTTTTTTTAAGGTTTTATTTATTTATTTGACAGAAAGAGCACACAAGGTGGGGGAGCCATAGGGGAAGAGAGAGAGAAGCAGGCCCCCACACTGAGCAGGGAGCCTGACATGGGCTGATCCCAGAATCCCCGGGATCATGACCTGAGCTGAAGGCAGATGCTTAACTGACTAAGCCACCCAGTTACCCCTGAGGTTCCTTTCTGCCTGCGAGTTTAGACATTAGAGAACTTGAAAATATAACAGAACACTAGTAAATAGGTCTGAATACCTCTGTGATTCAAGAATCTGAATTTTTGGAGCTAATTGTATCCCAACAGTGTATTTGAAATAAGACATAAATATATAGAAAGTAACCAAAACTCCAAGCATTGTCAGAACTGTGAATTATTACAGCATCCTTCTTAAGTCTTCTAACTAAATCATATAGTTAAAGACTGAATTTAGTCGTTTAACTCCAATTGTTAAGAGGAGACAGATGTCCTTAGGGTCACTTAAGGGTCACTAGTGTATGATAGAGCTGTATTTTCACTCCAGAATTCTGAAACCCTACACCAAAGATGTAAGGGAGTATTTCGGACTAAAACAGTAGTGGTACTGTCTCAGTAGACACTGTCTTGAGGAATACTAATTTGGGTAAGTTTTGTTTTTTTTTTTTAAGATTTTATTTATTTGACAGAAAGAAACACAGCAAGAGAGGGAACACAAGCAGAGGGAATGGTAGCGGGAGAAGCAGGCTTCCTGCCGAGCAAGGAACCCGATGTGGGGCTCCATCCCAGAACTCTGGGATCATGACCTGAGCCAAAGGCAGATGCTTAACGACTGAGCCACCCAGGTGCCCCAAGATTTTGAACTTGTTAATAAAATATGTTGAATTTAAGATTGATGTTGGGCATCAGAATAGAAATATATGATGGATAAAGACCAAAGGTCAGGGCAGTCGGGGCTGAATGTTTTACCTGTGAAGATAATGGTTAAATTCTGAGATCAGATGGCTTCTCTTCACCATTGTGAAAAGATAGTGGAGGGGCACCTGGGTGGCTCAGTCAGTTGAGCATCCTGCTCTTGATTTCAGCAGGTCATGATGTCAGGGTCCTGAGATTGAGCTCCCTCTTGGCCTCTGCACTCATTGGGGAGTCTGCTTGTCCCTCTCCCTCCTCATCTGCCCCCACAAAATAAAAAATCTTTTTTAAAAAAGTGGGGATGCTTGGGGAGCTCAGTCATTTAAGCATCTGACTCTTGATTTGGGCTCATGTCATGATCTTGGGGTCATGGGATTGAGCCCTGCAGGCTCTGCACTCAGCATGGAGTCTACTTGAGAACCCCCCCTCCACCCGCCGCTGCCTCCCTGTACTCTCTCTCTAAATAAACAAATAAAATACTTTTAAAAAGAGAGAGATGGTAAAATGCCAAATTTCAGCTTTGGACTAGACAGTTAAAAGGTAGGAAAATCAGGAAATGGAGTAGTATTTGTGCTTTCCTTTATCTTTTGTTTTTCTGCCATTCGAAGTGGTTGAAATAAAAATTTTAAGTTAATTCAGTAAGATAATGTTTTTAAATTATATAATCCTACCTATACTTAAAACTAAAAAAAATTTTTTTTGTCTTCCTTTGTAGACATCTTTCAACAGTTTTGGGAAACAAATTTGATCATGGCGCTGAAGCCATTGTACCTACACTTTTTAATCTTGTCCCTAATAGTGCAAAAGTCATGGCAACCTCTGGATGTGCAGCGATCAGATTCATCATTCGGGTAGGTTCTTCTCTTCTGTCTTTCTCCCTCACTCCTCCCCTCTATTTTCAATGTACTTAAGTAAGTCATTGGTACCTTTGTTTTTCTAACCCCAAAGGAAATTCGCTTTTGAATGACTTTTTCTGAAGTAAAAGCAACATATGTTATTACAGTTATTGTAGAACATTTAAATAATACAGAAGATTACCAAGTAAACATGTTTGCATACAGAATATAGTATACACAGGTACATGTACCTGTGTGTGCGTGTGTGTGTGTGTGTAATTGTGTTACTGATAGTAAGGGGCAAGTGTAAAACAGAATAACGTTACAGGCATTGGTATGACAGGCAGAGGCTTACTATTTCTTATCTTCCTTATCTTGAATGTGCCCCCAAAAAACAGTTAATAAATCTCCCCTCTTGAATTCTGTTCTTCTACTACTAATCACTCAAGCCATTCAGTATATACTTTTCCAAACTTCTATGCCCATACAAACTGTATTTATTACAAAATATAATATTTTAAATATATATAATATTTTTTAACTTGTTTTTGCAACCTAATGTACTTGGGCAGCTTCCTTTGTCCATCCATATAATTCTTCTTAATGTCTAGATTGATTGTCTGTTAAAGGACAGTAACATTAAATCGTCCTCACCATTCTTCCCCCTGAAGTTTATGGAGTCCTTTTTCCCCATTCTTTTCCAACATTGTGCATTATCAGTCTCTTAAAGGCCTTATAATTTCATAAATGAAATATTATTTCATATTCTACTTCACATTTCTTAGATTACTAGACACATTGGTATATTTTTCCTTTCAGAATTCTGTGGATTCCCAGTTTATACTCTTTGTACATTTTTCCTCACTGATTTCAAAGGTCTTTTTCTGTATCATAAGTATATTGGTTCTGTGTTATAGATGTTGTAGATAGGATTTTCTACCAGTCTGTCAGTTCTTCAAATATTGTTTAAGCTATTATTTGTTATATATAGAACTTTTAAATTTTTATGTATTGAAACAATGCTCTTTTTGTGGGTTTTGTTGAAGTTAAAATGACCTTTCCCATTTCACAATTATAAGACTTTATTTGTTTGGAACTTTAATAATATTGCTTCTTACATTTAGATTAACTGGATTTTGTTTTCTTGTGAATTTAGATATCTAATATGATTTTTCCCCCAAAATACAAAACCAGTTGACTCAATGGCATATATAATTCAGTCTTTTCTTGCAATGCCAGCATGTTCATGTAATAAATTTCTATTAAGTATATGGGTCTGTTTTCTAAACTCCTATTCAGTTTCTTTGATCAGTTTGTTCTTTCTTATTAAATGAAGTTTCATTTCAATACTGCCATACCAGAAGGTTTTTTTTCAGCAGTGAAATCAATGCCTATTTAGAAAGCTATGAATCCTTTTCTGTTTTAATATTTTTTTAAGTTTCTCTAAATCCAGCATCTTAGTAACTGTGCTGAAAAGTAGTAGGAATTATTGAGATCTTTGTTTTGTCTCCAAGTCTAAAAGGAGTACTTTAAATATGAAGTTTGGTGCAGGTTTCTATGGATACTCTATGATAGATTATGGAAATTTCCCTCTGTTTATATTTTTGCTAAATTTTGATCAGGAATAGATGTGAAATCTTATCAGCTATCCATTTAATACCTTTAGAAATGATTCTCTTTTTATGTATCCATTGTACATTCATGAACCGAATTTTGCTTGGCCATTGTACATCATGATACTGCTAGATTCATTTGGCTAATACTTCAGTTAAGATTTTGACATGCATCTTATTTTAATATATGAGTCTTCATAGAATTTCCTGTACTTTTCCTGTTTTACAATTTTTTATTACATTATTTTGTTATAAGGGCTTGCTGACCTTGGAAGTTCTTTAATGACTTTTCTAGTATTTTAGACTCTGGACACTTTTGTATTTCATTTTGAATTGTTATTTGTATTTTCTTAAGATACTCTTTCATATGGACTTTTAAGAATCTTTGGCATGAGGTTGTATACTATATTCTCTTTTAAGTAACAAAAAGTCTCTACCACTGTGGTTCAGTTACCATTTTTTCATGTTACAATATTATTTTTTTTACACTTGCCAGAGGCATTGTTTATCGTTCTTTTTTTTTTTTTTTTAAAGATTGTTTATTTGAGGCAGAACAAGTGGTGGGGAGGGGCAGAGGAAGAGGGCGAGAGTGAGAAAGAGAGAAAGAGAAAGAGAAGCAGACTCCCTGCGAGCAGCCCAACGTGGGGCTCAATCCCAGAACCCAGAGATCACTATCCAAGCCTAAGACAGGCGTGCAACTGACTGAGCCACCCAGGCGCCCCATTTATCGTTCTTTTATAAGCTTCAAATTTTAGTTTTATTGTTTTCAGGGGTGTTCTTCAGGTTTTTTTCTAACCTTTTAGTTTCTTTAAGTTTCTCAACTCCTTTCTTTGGTTTGCGTTTACTTTTTTTTCCCCCTAGATCTTTGTGGTATCTCCTTAGATTAATTTGATACAGTTTTTGTTAATATTTTAAGGCTGTAGGTTTTCTTTTAAGTTTGGCATTGGAACCTTCCCAGTGATTTAGATTTACCAAATTCTCTTTATATTTATTACTTGTAATTTTCATTTCAATGTCCTCTTTGAATTACATAATGATATTATTTGCATTTTCAGTTGGATGTTACTCTTGTTGTCCTTAGTATAATTTCATTACATTCTGATCAGAGAATTTGGTTATACAGTTTGTTGTTGAGTGAATGCCTTGAATTTTATTTGTATCCCAGTACATCCTTAATTTATATAGGTAGTCTTTAGTATTTGCAGAATATGGAATTTGTTTATGGAGTACTTTGTTCAGCTCTAAATCTAGCTTGATATTTCATATTATTCAGAATCTTTATGGTCTCATTTTTTAAGAAAGTACTTTATCTGGCAAATTCTGATTCTAGGTTTTTGTCAATTTTATTTTCCTAACAGTTCCTTTATGTATGGTCAAAGTTTTTTACTATTACCATTTTGAAATAGTGTTTTTTTCCCTATCATTTCTGTTTTCTCTTCATTGTGCTTTTTCTTACCTGTTTCTTATTTTCTTAGAAGTTCCTTATTCTTGGGGCACCTGGGTGGCTCAGTTGTTAAGCGTCTGCCTTCGGCCCAGGTCATGATCCCAGGGTCCTGGGATCGAGCCCCACATCGGGCTCCTTGCTCAGCAGGAAACCTGCTTCTCCCGCCACCATTCCCTCTGCTTGTGTTCCCTCTCTCGCTGTGTTTCTCTCTGTCAAATAAATAAAATCTTTAAAAAAAAAAAAAGTTCCTTATTCTTGATCAGTGTCAAGAATAAAACCTCTGTTTTATTTCCCTCACATTTTAAAAAATTTACATTTTATCTCATTCATGTTGTTTTTCCCTTAACCATTAAATTGATCAAAAACATTTTCATTTTCAGCAATTGAAACTTTTAGATTTTTACTTTCACTCCTGGCCATTGTTTGTTAGTAAGCTCTTATTAACCATTTTTTAATTGGTTCTGCATAATTTGATTTAGTGTGTTCTTAATTTTCATGCATATTTATCTTTGTATGTCATATTTTTTAATTTTCTTTGTTTGTTTGTTTATTTGTTTATTTGAGAGAGAGACCATGCACACACATGAGTTGGGTGAGGGGCAGAAGGAGAGGGACAAACAGACTCCCCACTAAGTACAGAGCCCAACACAGGCTTGATCCCAGGACACTGAGATCATGACGAGCTGAAGTCAGAGGCTTAACCTACTGAGGCACCTAGCACCCATCTTTTCATATTTTAAAGTGGCTTTTCTTTGCCTTTACAGAAGAACTAAAATATTGGACTTTAGCATCATATTCCTTTTTCCTCAGAATTGTTTACTTTTCAGGGACACTTGGCTGGCTCACTTGGTAGAGAGTGAGACTCTTTATTTATTTATTTATTTATTTATTTATTTTTTTGAATGCCCCAAAGGACATTTTGTTTTTAAAGATTTTATTTATTAGTGGAGAGGCAGGGGGCAGAGCAAGCATAAGCAGGTGGAGTGGCAGGCAGGGGGAAAGGAATAACCAGGTTGCCTGCTGAGCAGGTAGTCCAAAGTGGGACTTGATCCCAGGACCTGAGATCATGACCTGAGCCAAAGGCAGACGCTTAACTGACTGAGCCACCCAGGCACCCCTAGCATGCGATTCTTGATCTCAAGCCCCATGTTGAGTGGGTGTAGAGATTACTTAAAAAGTTAAAAAAAAAATGGTTTTTAATTGTTCACTTTTTGTTCAGAATTTTTTCTTAATTTTTTTTATCATTTAAGAAGTGAGATACCATTTGTTTATTTTCTGGAAAAACAAAGACTTTAGGAAATTTTACAGAATAGTCTCTGTGTTAGAAGTTTCCCTATAGCAGGTCTACGAGTCTTCCTCCATAGTGCTATCCTTCCACAGTGGATAAGGATTTCTCATGAAGGTGAATTCTCCTTGAATTATGTTAATTTTCATGCTTCATTTAATTATTGCTTCTGTTTTATTTGTCAGATTTTTTTTCTTCTATTAGTCTCATACAGATTTTGGGACCTCAGTATCATTTATCATTTCTTGAATAATTTTTTGTCTTTTGCCTTATAGCTAAATGTTTTCAATAAAAATTTCTTTAAATTCTGCTTATGTGACAGTATCCATGTTGCCATTCTTAGGCTTCACACATCATACATTGTTTTCAAAGTTCTCATTTTTCATAAGCTTGCTTAATATTATTGATAAACTAGTCTGTCGTCTCACTGAAAATACAACTAAGGTGGTTTTTGTTGTTGTGTGTTATTTTCTGTTTTCTGTATTTTGTTTTGTCTCCCAGAGGACTGCTTCCTTAGATTGCTATATTTGATTTGTAATTCTTCTTTTAATTCTAAAGAAGCTTTTTATTTTTCAGTTATCAACTTGTATTAATACAGTAAAATCTAAATCTGACTTGGTTGAAATGGTTCACCTCTAACTATGAGGTTCACTTTTTATTTTCCTTTGGTGCAGCTCCCCTGAATATGGTGTAACAATAGGTCAGTGTATCTCCCCATCCCTGCCACTTTGTTGAATGTGGGCTAATCAGCAGTAGAGTTTTGAGGAGGTTATGAGAGAGAGGAAGAGGATGGTAGGTAAGACCTATATAGTGTGTTGTGACTGGGGCGTCTCCTTGGGCTTTAACTTCATAGCAGTGTTTGGGGATTGGATTCTTGTGGGTGCTGTTTAGAAACAAGTCCACAGAGCCCTTCTATGCTGAGTGTTGCATAATTCTCATTTTGAACAACTTTAGGTTTATAGGTGGTTTTCCTTTGTAATAACTGAAAAAAGTTTGCACTTTTATTTTGGTTGAGTTAGTTATAAGCAGACACAGATGTGATACATATTCTCCTTCAAAGAAAGACTTGTTTCTCCAATACTGGAAGCACTACTGGCAGACAGCCTCTAGCGGCCTCCTTTTCAGGGATTGCCTCAGCTGCAGAGAGCTGCCTTTTCGAAGGTTTTGTCCCTTCCCTTTATGGTCCACATCCAATAACTGATTGATGTGGGAGTATAAATTTTGGCCATTTTAAACTAATTCAAGACTGCTCTCAAGGGCCATTTTAACTCCAGAGCTCCCTAATGACTTTTAGCAAAGATATTCTGTGGCTGAAGCAGATTGACTTGTCTGCCAGTTCCTGCTTCCTTTACCTCCCTTCCACAGGTGTTGGTTCCAGGGGTGCTTCTTAATATCCTGTATGCTAGACTTCATGTCAGAGCCTGCTTTCTAGGTAATCCATTTTGTACCATTGGCTCAGAAGAAAAAGTGGGATATTTGAAGCATCAAATATGTATGCTTAAGTTACTATTTTATTCTTCTGTCTCTTTTGTACTTTTTAGTGTTTACTTCACTAAAGAAGAGCATTTAAGAATTACTAACAGAAATCAAAAGATTATATCTCTTGGGGCACCTGGGTGTCTCAGTCAGTTAAGCTTTCAACTCTTGATTTCAGCTCAGGTCATGATCTCAATTGTGGGATCCAGCCCAGCATCATAGACTTTGCACTAAGGAGGAGGTCCGCTTGAGATTCTCTCTCTCCTTTTCCCTGCCCCCCACCCCTTTGGCACATGGGCTCTCACTCTCTCAAATAAATAAATCTTAAAAAAAAGAAAAAAAAAGATTGTATCTGTTGAACTTTACCTGAATTCTAGACAGCTGTGGTTCAGTCACAATGAAGGTTACATTAAAATCACCATTTCCAAGTGCATTCCCAGTAGATAGGTGTGCAGATTCACTCTGGTTACTTGCTTTAATGACTTATGAATAGTAGTTATTATTTTCCATAATGAATAGTAGTTATTATTTTCCACCAGCAGTAACCATGGCTCCTCAGAGAGCATGACAGATGCATGCCCAGTTCCTCTAGTGCTCCGTCCCTAGAAATACACTATCCTAACAGGTCTTTGTAATTACACAATTAACTTCTCTTTCTTATATAGTATTTCAGCTACACCTGCCCTCCTGAGACTGTATCACCATTATTGTTACTTTAATTGGGGGAACTGTCTGACAGTCTTAATTTCTTTCCAAATCAGATTTTATGATTTTTTTGTTCTGTTCTAATATATCTAAATACTTGGTTGTAAGGCAAATAGAAAAAGGGATTATATGAAGGGGACAATATTTTTCAACCTTTTCTAAAACATCTTTTTCAGCATACTCATGTACCCAGACTTATACCTTTAATAACAAGCAATTGCACATCAAAATCAGTTCCTGTAAGAAGGTAAGTTTAAGGGGAAAAAATTTTTAGTATAGCTTTAATATTGTATTATGTTTAATTCTTATTCTGGTGCAAAAATTGTCAGTAATTTCTTGCTTTCTAGAAACCTTAGTAAATTTTTTTTTATGTTATGCCCTATAAGGAAAAAGGAATGAAATGATCACTATAACCACTCACATTTCTCAGTTTTATCCCATTAAGCTTTGGATTCTTTGGGCCACTGGTTGCCTGTTTTTCAAAGAGGATGGAGTCTAGAGTCAGGCCTTTGCTAGAGTCCTACAACTGCCATTGATTGACTGTCCTACCTTGGGCAATTTAAACTGCTCTGAACTTCAGTATCTACATATGTTAGTAGGACTAATGATATTGATCCCATAGAATTGTGAGGATAAAATGAGATAGATGTACATTATTAGAATTCAGTGTAGTGTTTGGAACAGAGTAAATAGCCATATCAGGTCAATCTGTCAGTCTCTTTCTGTCTTTCATGATTTCTACCATTTTTAATGTCATCACTGTCACCAGCAATACTAAAGACAACAAATGCAAGATTTGTACATTTGATGTTTAAGAAAATTGTGAAGAATCAGGGGTGCCTGACTGACTCAGTTGGAAGAGCATGAGACTTGATCCTGAGGTCATGAGTCGGAGCCCTGTGTTGGGTGTTCAGCGTACTTATTTACATAAAGAAATACCCAGTTCCTCTAGTGCTCCCTCCCTAGAAATACATCCATACATCATACATATGTACATACATATAAAATTTATTTGTATATAAAAATTAAATCAGGGGCACCTGCGTTGCTCAGTTGGTTGAATGTCTGGCTCTTTTGGCCTTGGCTCAGATCTTGATCTCTAGGGGTCATGAGTTCAAGCCCTACATTGGGTTCCATGCTGGGCATGGAGCCTACTTAAAAAAATAAAAAAGAAAAAGAACACAAAATTGAATCATACCATGTTACTTATTTCACTTACTTGTGGAATCTAAAAAATAAAACGAATGAACATTCATAAATATTAGTTTATGATGGTTGCCAGAGGAGAGGTGGATGGGCAAAATAGGTTAAAGGGGATTAAGAGGTACCAATTTGAATTATAAAATGAATAAGTTACAGGGATGTGTAGAGTAGAACACAGGGAATATAATCAATAATATTGTTTAACTTTGTATGACAGGTCATAACTACAGTCATTGTGGTAAATATTTTATAATGTCAAAACACTATGTTACACACCTGAAACTAATATAATATTGTATGTCAAGTACAATTAAAAATAGATTTTAGAAATAATTTTAATAATAAGGACATTTAAGTACCATATTTTATACACTGATTTGATACATGTATCCATCTTTTTTAAATTCATATTCTTTTCTTGATCTCATTTTCTTAACTATTTTAAAATTATTGGCTTGATTTATTTTATTCAAAAATCATCTTAAGCGATTTTTGCCCGACAGTAGACATAAGAAAATAACTACATTTTTTATATTTGCAATGAAAGACAACAATTAGCTGTAGTCCTATCTGATCATGTTTTAATAATATTTCTATTGTATGCTTATAAATCTGTTCTTATTCATTTAGTCATTATAGGGTCAACAAATACTGTTTGAGTAACAAAGCAAAGAAAATTGTAAAAAAAAAAAAAAAAAAAAAAAAAAGACCAAAAAAAACCCTTTTTTTACTTGATGAATATGTATTTAAGTACTTTGACTGCTAGGAAGAAGCCGAAAGAGACATTATTGCCTTTAAGTGGTTCAGTTTTGGCAATAGTTATTTGATCATGCTCTCTTATGACCGAGGTCAGCAAATGACAACTCACTGGTCAAATCTGTCCCAACAGTCTAGTTTTGTATAGCCTGCAAGCAATGATTATTTCTTACATTTTTGAAGGGTGGTTATAAAGGGAGAAAGAAGAAAAATATGAGATCGAGACTTCTGTGTGGTTCATAAAGTCTAAAATATTTACTGTCTGGCCCTTTACAGAAGAGATTTACCAATATCTGTCTTACATTGAGGAAAATTGTAACTGGAGAAATAGGAATGTGACAGAGAAGAGTCAGGAAATGCATCATAAAATTTCCTTGAAAACGGGGAGCAGTTCAATAACTGTAGGGGAATTGAGTGGGTGTAACCTTCACAGAGATGTAAGCTTGCTGAGTGCTGCAGAGCCATCAGACAGGCCATTGAGACCAGAACACATGATAAATAGAAGATCTCAGTAGGAAGAAGAAACTAATGGGATGGAGGGGATGTGTAGAGAGGGCAGGATTAGGTTGAAGTCAGAATATAGAGGGCTTTGAATGTCTACAAAGAGAAATTTTGACATTCCTCCATACTTTGACAGTTTTGGGTGAGGAGGTAATGTCATCCATCTTAGTTTTTATTTCAGCTATGACCAATGATTAAAAAGGGACCGGAAGAAGCATTGGTTTAATTAAGTAGGAATTCTTATAGCTCATGTAAGAGGGGTAGGGCCTAAGCTAGAGCTGTATTGATGATAATTGATCGAAGATTTTATTCAGGAACTAATTCCAGTGATTTTGGGTGTAGAAATAGAATTTGATCATTGGATATGGGTGAAGAAGTGGTATCAGGTGCTTCAGACTGTGAGTTCTGGAATCAGAATGCTAGGGTTTAGGTCCTGTTACTTGAGGCAAGTTAATTTAACCTCCCTGTTTCTCATTTTCTTATCTATATAATATGGGTTAAAAGATGGATTTGAGAGGGTAAGAATTAATTTGTTCTTTTGTATGTAGTGTTTGAGTTGACAGTCCCTGCCTATGTAGGGATGTTCAACCAGTTCAGCCATGAACTGCTTTGACTTAACAGCTGAATCGAAGAACCAGCCTATGTAGGGATGTTCAACCAGTTCAGCCATGAACTGCTTTGACTTAACAGCTGAATCGAAGAACCAGTACTGGAGATAAAGGCCTAGGTGTGAAAAGTATAACTGATAAGTCAGAGCTAAGGGTACAGGTGATACAGATGTTGTTTCCCAAGTAAAGACTGTGAAAGAAAAGTAGGCAGGGGCACCTGGATGGCTCAGTAGGTTAAACCTCTGCCTCTGCTCAGGTCATGATCTCAGAGTGCTGGGATCAAGCCCCACATCTGGGCTCTCTGCTCAGCAGGGAGCCTGCTTCCCCCTCTCCCTCTGCCTGCCTCTCTGCCTACTTGTAATCTCTTTCTCTCTGTCAAATAAATAAATAAAATCTTTAAAAAAAAAAAAGAAAGAAAGAAAAAAAAGTGGGCTGAGATCAGCACCAACCAGGTGAGTGCCTATTTAAGGGAAGGTGGAGGAAGAGTGTTAATAAAAGAAGAAAAAGGGGAGAATTGTGTCATCAGATGCCAGGAAGGAAGAAAAGCTCAAGAATGAGACAGTTGAAGAACTTGAGAACTAGAGGGCTTAGGAGAAAAGATGTAAATACTTGATTAAAAATTATGCATATTAAAAAAATTATTTAAGAAAATATTTAAGAAAACATGCAGAAATGGAAGATATGTTCCATCTTTCTTGGTCACCATTGTATATCTTCAGTTTCTAGTGCAGAGTAGGTGTTTGATAAGTATTTTTTAAATTAAATATTAAATTTTTATATTTGACAAACATTTTAAGGTAAAATTATGGGGAACCCTGAAGGTTTTCTGAACTGTTTAGCATAGAAATAGTTGAAGTCTTAAAGTAAGTTAAGTATTTGACAGTTAAGATAACTAAAAACATGTCATACTTTAATTTAGAGAACAGTGTAGTATTATAGAAGAAATTAACATTTAAATTAATATAGCTTAATATAATGTTGTAACACTTGGTTATAATTTACTTTTATTTTTCAGGCGTTCATTTGAATTTTTAGATTTATTGTTACAAGAGTGGCAGACTCATTCATTGGAAAGGTATGCATTGACTCTTTCTTTCCTACTTCCCTCTTCTCTCATTGTCACCAGTTCTTTAGAAGAAAGAACTTTTCTTGATTGATTTTGCATTATTTCTCCTTTTGCTTAAAAGTTACTTGTACTGGTTTTCCTTTAAAGCTGTGATGTAAAAAAAAAAAAAATGTGGTGTAGTGTGACTCCTATCATTTGGTGCAGCTATGATTTTCTTCTTTATTTGTGGGTCGAGTGAGGATCTCTTAAGTAGAATGGGTTATAAAAGGTTAAATTGGGCAGAAATGTTAAAATGTATCTCCAGAAAAGTGACCTAGGTTTCCTGAGGTGTAATTAGTCAAGTAATAAATGATTTAAGATAGAAGGAGGGCCCTTCTTTTCAAAGGAAAGAGAGAGATTTTTTAAGAGATTCATTGGAAACTTTCTCTGTACCAGTCGTCAGGTGTCATTGGTCAGGAGTATACTGGGCGGTGTCTAATGTAGCTCTGAGATGAACAAGAGGAAGATGTGTACAGCTAGTTGGTCACTAGCTAGTTGGCTATCTGCATGGTGGTAATTTCAGGTTTGAAGCTTGATACACCTTGGTATACCTACATTTACATTGAATACCTTGCTGATTTTCCATTTTCATGGAAATTGTTAAACCTATTTACAGCCCAGTTTTTTAAAAAAATAGAGTTTGTTGTTTAACATAGGCATGATGTAATTCTAAGTTTCCTTTAAGTTCTTTTGTGGCAGCTACTATTCAGTTAGGTCAGATCATAACTAATTATACTATTAGCACATCATTTCTACATTGGTGGGTTAGTGAGGAACCACACCAAAGGGGTTTTTTTTATTCATTAAGAATTTAAAATGCGGGGCGCCTGGGTGGCTCAGTGGGTTAAAGCCTCTGCCTTCAGCTGAGGTCATGATCTCAGGGTCCTGGGATCAAGCCCTGCATCGGGCTCTCTGCTCAGCAGGGAGCCTGCTTCCCCCTCTCTCTCTGCCTGCCCCTCTGCCTGTTTATGATCTCTCTCTGTCAAATAAATAAATAAAATCTTTTAAAAATAATTTTAAAAAATTTAAAAAAAGAATTTAAAATGTGAGTACTGTACATATATACATTATCTCGACTCCTTATAAACATAATTCAACTTTTTAATGTTTGACTTGTCAGGAGGAAACCATACATGAATGAAATGTGTGGGGCGTGCACTAATCTTTTTATCTCCCCTGCCCCTTTGTGATCACGATGTGTAACATATAGGTAAAAAGTATAATTTGTGGTGAAATATAGTTTTACTCATGAATCTAAAGGTGTTTTGGGGCACCTGGTTGGCTCAGTTGGTAGAGCATGAGACTCTTAATCTCGGGTTTGTGAGTTCAGGCCCCATGTTGAGTGTACAGATTACTTAAAAATAATAAAATTTTTAAAAATAATAATAATAAAATCTTTAAATAAGATGTTTTGTTTAATAGACATGCAGCCGTCTTGGTTGAAACTATTAAGAAGGGAATTCATGATGCTGATGCTGAGGCCAGAGTGGAGGCAAGAAAGTAAGTCTATAATGTATTTTTGTGACAGTATAAATGTACTTGGATCTTTTCTTTGAAAGGAATTATACTCAAAGAATGAAAATATCAGAAGTGTCTCAAGTATTCTACTTGATTAACTCTTGAGTAAATTCAGGATTGATTTTTCTCCATTAAATCTGTACTAGATATATGGAGCCCCTGACTAGCTCATTTGGTAGAGCATGCAACTCTTGATCTCAAGGTTGTAAGTTTGAGCCCTGTGTTGGGTATAGAGTTACGTTTTTAAAAATCTATACCAAATGGCTAACAGTTGACTTCACATTGTCGTTCTTATAATCATCAGTATTCCTATTCCATCATATTGTCCTCACTTTCATTATGAATAAAAATAACTCACTTATTGAGAATGTGCTAAGTACCTGATACTGTGGGGCACTTGGTATACATTACTATCTAATCTTGAAAATGATCCTGCAAAGGTGGTATCTCTATAGATGGGCAACAGAAGTTTAGAGATTTGGGGGTTTACTTCAGGCCACACAAACTGTAAGGAGCACAGCCAGATTTTGAATGGAGATCTGCTTTTCTCAAAAGCCTGCCAGCTTTCCACCAAAACTTGTTAAATTTAGAAAGTATTCACTTGAGGGGTACCTGGGTGGCTCAGTTGGCTATGTGACTGACTCCTGATTTTGGCTCAGGTCACGATCTTGCAGTCGTGGGATCAAGCCCCTCCTCAGACTCTGCACTCATTGCTGACTCTGCTTCAGATTCTTTCTCCCACCCCTCCCTGCCCCTCCTTTCTCTCTCTCTCTCTCTCAAATAAAATGGTTTTTAAAAAGTATTTATTTGATATATGTTAGATATATTAATAGAGTCTCATCTTTATTCTTGAATGTACACATTTTATGTAAGCTTTTACTTTATATTCTTTTTTCCCTATTTTGTTGTTGTTTGTTCATTTGTTTTACAGGACATATATGGGTCTTAGAAACCACTTTCCTGGTGAAGCCGAAACATTATATAATTCCCTTGAGCCATCCTATCAGAAGAGTCTTCAGACTTACTTAAAGAGTTCTGGCAGTGTGGCATCTCTTCCACAATCCGACCGATCGTCCTCTAGCTCACAGGAAAGTCTCAAGTAAGGTCATATAAATGATATTATTGATTTCTTCCTCTCCAAATTCCTGTAATTCCTTAAATTAGATGATTGAGTATCTGCGTGGTTTCACTTGAGGCTTTGGAAGAATGATAACTGGAATGTGCACTTGACCCTTGAACAGTAGGGGTGTCTACCCCCCATGAAGTTGAAAATCTCATATAACTTGACTCCCCCAAAACTTAACTACTAATACTCTACTGTTGACTTGACCAGAAGCCTTACTGAGAACATAAACAGTCAATAGACTCGTATTTTGTATGTTTTACATATGTTATGTTACAGTATTCTTATAATAAAGTAAGGTAGAGAAAAGAAAATGTTATTAGGAAAACAATAGGAAGATAAAATACACTTACGGCACTGTACTGTATTTGTTGAAAAAAAAAATCTGCATAGAAATGGACCCACACAGTTCAAATCTATGTTGTTCAAGGGTCAACTGTACTTACTTTTTTGGTCTGTGTCTCAAGGGTTGGATGGCTTGCTGGTATAACTTCTTTTGGGATGAAGATTTTAGTGATGCAGCTTTTGTTTCTGTATTTTCATGTCTGTAAAAAATATTGGGAAACACTGATTTGTATACATTTTTTAGTACCCCCAAAAGAGTTCATATAGTAAGCAGCCCATTTCTAGGGCATTATAATGGAGGAATTGTAATGGGGATTCAGAAGTCCTCTTCAGAACTCTGACACGGCGCTTTGTGACTGGTAAAAAAAAACACTGCTTTGGGGCGCCTGGGTGTCTCAGTGGGTTAAAGCCTCTGCCTTCAGCCCAGGTCATGATCTCAGGGTCCTGGAATTGAGCCCCGCATCAGGCTCTCTGCTCAGCAGGGAGCTTGCTTCCCCTTCTCTCTCTGCCTGCCTCTCTGCCTACTTGCGATCTCTCTCCTCTCTGTCAAATAAATAAATAAAATCTTAAAAAAAAAAAAAAAAAAGATTTATAAAAAACAAAACAACAAAAATACACACTGCTTTCCTGTGTCGTCTTTTGCACAACTTAAAACTTCAGCAAATCCCTCCAGAGGGGCCAAATTCCCTAGTATCTGACTCACTTCTGTGTGATTCCATTTTCATCATTATGTTGGCTTCCTCAAACCCTTGCTGCCTTGGCAGCCTTGACTCTAATTTTCTATCTCTCTAGCCCTATGAGGTTGCTAAAGTCTCTAGTGCCATCTCTATTCCCAAGCATCTGCAGGTTTCTTCACAGGATGTGAGCTTACCTTTATGTGATTCCTGTCCCTTTGGGACTTTGACCCCACACTTGGCAGCTCTCTGATGTAGGAGTGGGACCAGGGTGAGTTGAGTGAGGCAAACTAGGGAACAAGACTCAAGGAAGCTCTCACAGGGTCTTGTGAGTACTGGACTAACATGCAGTGACTTACAGGTTTTCAGAATAAAAGCAGATATGATCCGATTTTAGTATAATTATTGTAGGAATAATTAACCTATCCAAACTTTTTTTTTTTTAATTTCTTTAAGATTTTATTTATTTATTTATTTGACAGAGAGAGAGAGAGAGAGAGAGATCACAAGTAGGCAGATAGGCAAGCAGAGAGGGGGGAAGCAGGCTCCCTGCCGAGGAGAGAGCCTGATGCAGGACTCAGTCCCAGGACCCTGAGATCATGACCTGAGCCAAAGGCAGAGGCTTTACCCTACTGAGCCACCCAGGCACCCCCCCATCCAAACTTCTGTTTAAATTTGTGATAAAATCGGGGCGCCTGGGTGGCTCAGTCGTTAAGCGTCTGCCTTCGACTCAGGTCAGATCCCAGGGTCCTGGGATCGAGCCCCGCATCGGGCTTCTTGCTCAGCGGGAAGCCTGCTACTCCCGCTACCATTCCCTCTGTTGTGTTCCCTCTCTCGCTGTGTTTCTCTCTGTCAAATAAATAAAATCTTTAAAAAAAAAAAATTTGTGATAAAATCTTCACTGCAAATGAGCTCTGTTGTGTTTTTTTCTTTTACTTTTATTTACTTTGCTCAAACTTCAAAGTGCCTGTGAATCATCTGAAGATCTTGTTAAAATGCAGAATCCGATTCAGTGGATCTGGGATGGGGCCTGAGATTTTGCATTTTTTAACATGTTCCTAGATGATATCTTTGCTTTTTGAGTATGGACTGTACTTTAAGTAGCAAGTTCCTAATAAACAAGATATTTTATCTTATTTCAGTATTAACATCTTTAAACGAACAGCTTTAAGTTCTGTGAACCTTGAAGTGGTCTGCCTCAGTCTAATAGTATAACAATTTTAAGGGCCAGTTATAAAATCAATACAATACTGAGTTTAATAAACAACTACCAAATTTACAGTTTGACAGTTATGACTTAAGGAATATTTTTTAGTACCCTAATGTTAACCTGTTTGGAGTCTTTGCCTCTCTTCTCCCCACTTTTAAGATTTATAGATATACTTTCCTAATCCCCCTTACATACTTACATGTGTTATTTACCTCTGGACTGCAGAATGGCATTATAATTAAAGATAATTTAAAAAGATACAAAGGAGATGGTGGATTCTTTGAGATGATTTGAGCTGTTTTTCTTTCTAATCGTGTTATCCTCAGCCGTAGTTCTTAGCCTCTTTTCTCTTATTCCATGCAGTAATGCTCAGTAGCACTGCTGTACATGGTATGGTACCTACATGATAACTGCATGAATTGTCAGTGGCCACAGCCATTATGGCTTAGGTGAAAGGGCTTTGGTCATGCTGAATTCCCTATGTGCTAGTGATAACTCTCTCTCTCCTAAGGAAAACATCTTGGAATACAAATGTTGGAGTGTGCTTTATTGCATCCTCTGCTTTATAGCACTGTAATGTGTGCTGAGGACCAGAGTGCAAGCTGGTTGCCTGTCTTTGTAGAGCTTACAGTCTGTTCATTGCTAGTTATTTCATTTTTGCTTCACAGCTAACTGAGATACCACTTATATGTGACAAAGACTGTTCTAAAGCGATCTGTAAAAGGAAAATTAAAATTAGAAGTAAACTATTTAGAAAACTCGGTTTTTCAGTAAGTGTTTTGAGAAGGGTAATAAATGACGTCTTACTAAAAGTGTTTCTTATTACCTTGCAGTCGTCCTTTTTCTTCCAAATGGTCTACAGCAAACCCATCAACTGTGGCTGGAAGAGGTAAACTGCCTTTTTAAGCAAGAGTCATAGCATATTTTACATAGAAACCTAACACCACATACATACATTGTAGCTGTGTTTGTATACTATATAAATATACTACACATAATATGTACAATGTAGTGTATACAATATACATACACATGTATTATATGGTATATAGCATAATCCAAGTTCCCTGAAACATTACTTACCCTTACTTGTGATGTACTCTGTTTTCTCTTTTGTTTCAGTTCTTTACAGTGCTGGTCATGACCTATTCTGTTGATTTCACAGCCTATTCATGGATCATAACTCACAGTTCATAAAACTCTTTATAAAACTGAAAAACTAAAGACCGGAAATTTAATGACTTAATTTGCATTGCCTAAGAGTAGTAAAATCTGCATTATTTTCTGCATAACCACATCCCGGAGTGGTTCTCTTTGCATTTTTCTGATAGTAAAAAAATAATGTTGCCATCTATTTATCATGCACAGTGCTTCATTTTCATGAATCAGTCATGAACATCATCTCTTGATCTACAAAAAGGTTGTATGAATTTTACAAAGAATAGGTGTTTTTTTTCTCATTTTATGGAAGAAGAAAGTGAGGAAGAGGAATGTTGAGAAAATTGTCCAAGAAGATGTAGTTGCAACAGGATTGAAATGGAAGCATTCTTACTTTAAAATATTATCAAGTGCTTTCTAGTGTTCATTTGTACACTGCTTCCTTTTTGGCCATTTGTCATCATGTATTAGCTCATGACAGTTTTGGGTTTATATAATTTTCATGCTGTTTGAAGTGATTTAAATAACATAGGTTACTTATGCTTTGTTTCCCGTAGTATCAGCAGGCAGCAGCAAAGCCAGTTCCCTTCCAGGAAGCCTGCAGCGTTCACGAAGTGACATTGATGTGAATGCTGCTGCTGGTGCTAAGGCACATCATGCTGCTGGGCAGTCTGTGCGAAGTGGACGGTTAGGTGCAGGTGCCCTGAATCCAGGTTCCTATGCATCACTAGGTAAGACAGCTAATTATGGGATATTGTGCGTTGTTTACTCCCTGATCTCATTGAAGTCAGGATGATGGTGATATCTTAGTCACTTCTATTTCATTCTTGCTAGTTAAGGATAGTCCATATGTTTTAATATGAATCTATACTTAGAACACAATTCTAAGGTATTTAGAATGCCTTGTTTTTACTTTTTCCTTTGTAATCCTCCTAATCATCTTGATCAGAGGAACAATTCTTAATGTCATGATTTGCCTGTGGAATTTTCATAGTTCTACACTACTGCCACATTTAACTACTGGTTACTAAGGAAGTTGGGAAGGGCTTTGGCCTTGCATCTAGCTTCTGTTCCCTCACCAAAAAGTTAAAGCCTTTTGGGGATCTGGGAAAAATGCAAAACTTAATTAAAATCAAAGTTTAAACATGTATTCCCAAAGCTATTTGGAATTTGTTTTTTATGTTTATCAACTTTATTATACATTTTTTTTAGTTTCTCGGTCTATATCTATTTAAGTAATCTCTACACCCCACATGGGGCTTGAATTCATGACCCCAGGGTCAAGAGCTGCATGCTCTTCAACTGAGCTGGCCAGACATTCCTATGTTTATCAACGCTAAAAGTTTGAGACTGGTTATTCATTTTGCTTATCTCTATTTTGTGCTTCATTTTTCTTTTTCTTGGATAGTACTGGTAAAACATTAGGCAGGCAGCTCATTGGAACACAGTAGGAAGTGCAGAGATATTGGAATGAACTGTAGTACATGATAAAGTTGGCATACTACATTCAGTGAGGAAAAGATAAATAATTCAGTAAATGGTGTTTAGACACATGGTTTACAATTTGGTATAAAATTAAGTTAGAACCATTTTTAACACCCTATAAAAATTCCAGATGACTAACAAGTTGAAAAGCAACTTGATGAAACCAAAGTAGTTGTGTAGTCATCTAATCTTAGGTTAGGGAAGGAATTTGTAAACATAAATGCCAAAAACCATGAGGAAAGAGTCCCTGTCATTTAAATCTTGTCTGAAAATATAAAATCAAGTGGCTGAAAACTTAAAGGGGACAAATTTTTATCGCATACTACGAAAAAAGCTAAAATGTCAGCAAGTTTTTTAAGTCTATGAAAAACAGATAAGCTTATTTTTACAGAAAAATATTCTACATATATCAAAATTGCCCTCCCAAAACACCAGAACAAATGTTTAATCGAATCAAACAAGTGCAAATTGAAAGAGCTGTAAATAAAACAAAAAAGTTAGGATTAGTGCCTGCTGCTGATAAAAAATGTAGTTAAAAAGGGCTGATGTGAATTAAACATGGAACACTTTTTCTAAATGGCAATTTAGTAATACCCATGAAGCTTTTCTTCTTTTTTTATTATTAAAATAAAATTGACATGTAATATTATACTAGTTTCACAGGTACCACATATTGATTCAACAATTCTATACATTACTCAGTGCTCACCACAATAAGTATAGTCACCATATAATGTTATTACAATATTACTGAACTCTTGAAGCCTTTTTAAACATTCAGAATTCATTTATTATTTTTTATGTATGATTTTTTTTAGAGAGTGCAAGCATGAGCAGGGTCAGGGAGGGGCACAGAGAGAGGGAAAAGAGATTCTTAAACAGGCTCAATCTCACAAACCTGAGATCATGACCAGAGCCAAAATCAAGAGTCAGATGCTTAACCGACTGAGCCACCCAGGTTGCCCCTAAATGTTCAGAATTTAGATCCAGTAATCCAGTTATTGTAGATAATTATTCAAGAAATAAACAAATATTCTTCGTATTTTTAAAAATAGATGTTACCAGAGTCAACCTTGTTATGTAACAAAGGGAGTATGATTAAATTATGCATACTTATAAATACTATGCAGCCATTAAAAAATAATTTTCAACAAAGATCAAATTCTCGGGCGCCTGGGTGGCTCAGTCGTTAAGCGTCTGCCTTCGGCCCAGGTCAGATCCCAGCGTCCTGGGATCGAGCCCCGCATCGGGCTCTCTGCGCGGCAGGGGGCCTGCTTCTCCCGCTACCATTCCCTCTGCTTGTGTTCCCTCTCTCGCTGTGTTTCTCGCTGTCAAATAAATAAAAAAAAAATAATAATAAAAAAAAAAAAAGATCAAATTCTCTTATCAATGTGATAATTTCATCATTTTGTATAAAATTATACATAGATAAATATACATATACTAACAAAGATGTTAAGGATGTCAACAGTGGGTTATTTAGTGCTTTTAATTTTCTGTTGTTTTTTTTAAAGATTATATTTATTTATTTGACAGAGAGAGAGAGAGATCACAAGTAGGCAGAGAGGCAGGCAGAGAGCCCAATGTGGGGCTCGATCCCAGGACGCTGAGATCGTGACCTGAGGTGAAAGCAGAGGCTTAACCCACTGAGCCACTCAGGGGCCCCTGGTGCTTTTAATTTTCATGAAATTTTTCTGTATTAGAAATATTACTTACTAGGAATGCAGTGTTATTTCAATATATGAAAATGAATCAACTAAATACATTTTATTAATAGAATAAAGGACAAAAACCACATAATTATTTCAATAGATGCAGAAAAGGCATTTTATAAAACCCAAGACCTTTTCATGATAAAAAATAATCAACAAACTAGGAATAGAAGGGAAATTTGTGAACCTTATAAAGAGCTATGAAAAATCCACAGCTAATATCATACTTAATGTGAAAGACTGGCTGCTTTCTCCCAAGATCAACAACAAGATAAGGATGTCCACTCTTGCCCTTCCTAACAACATTACCATAGAGGTTCTAGCCAGGTCATTAGGGCAAGCAAAAGAAATGAGAGGTATCCAGATTGGAAGAAAAGTAAAACTGTATTTGTAGAAAACATGACCTTATATATACAAAATCCTAAAGAATCCACCAGAAAACTATTAGAGCTTAATAATAATAATGAGTTCAGAATACAAGATCAATATACAAAAATCATTTGTGTTTCTAAATGCTAGTGATAAATAATTTGAAAATAAAATAATAATTATAGTAGCATCAAAAAGAATAAAATACTTAGAAATTAATAATAACAAAAGAAATGTAAAACTCTCCAGGAAAAATCACTCCTGTATTTCTTCTTTACTCTTACACTCATAATACTGCTGACACTAGATTTGTTCGTTTTCCACACCAGCCAGTTCTACATCAGCTGGGTGTCCTACATTTCAATTCAGTTCTGACACTAACTGTAATTACCGCAGACCTCACAAATTAAGGACTCAGTCCTATAAGACTGCCCCTGCCTGCCCCCAGCCCCACTCTTCAGACAGCAATTGCAAATCCAGGTTGTCACCAGTGCTTCTGACCAAACTGACTATAATCAGAGGTTCCAATAACCTCCTCCTCAGGTTCAATTAATTTGCTAGATTGACTCACAAAACTCAAGATAACAGTCTACTTACTGGACTACTGGTTTATTACAAGGACTTGTAAAGGATTTGAATGGGCAGCCAGATGAAGAGATACATGAGGCAAGGTCTGGAAGGATCCGAACTAAGCACAATAGCTTTTGTTCCCATGGAGTTATAGTGTGCCACCCTCCTCGTACATTTACCAACCCAGAAAGTCTCCGAACCTTGTACTTTGGGCATTTTTAGGGAGGCTTCATCACATAGGCATGATCAGTCCTTAACTCAGTCTTCAGCTTTTCTCCCTTTCCCAGAAGACAGAGAATGCCTAAAAATTCCAAGCTTCTAATCATGATTTTTCATCTTTCTGGTGACCAGCCTCCATTCTCTCCAGGAGCCCACTGGGAATCACCTCATTAAAACAAAAGACACTGCTTTCACCCAGGAAATTGCAAGGGTCTTAGGTAAAGGCATCTGTGTCAGGTACCAGGGTCAAAGACGAAATATTAGAACAAAAAAGATATTCCTAGTGCTCTTATAACTTGGGAAATTATGAAGGTCATAGGAACACTGTGTCAGGAACCAAGAGACAGAGAACCAAGGGCAAAAATTTATTTATTTATTTATTTTCACGCTTGTTCACTGAAAACCAGAATACATTGTTAAAATCTAAATTAATCGAAAGACACCCAGATTCTTTAAAGACTTACTACTCGGGGCGCCTGGGTAGCCCAGTCAATTGAGCATCCAATTCTTTTTTTTTTTTTTTTTTTTTTTAAGATTTTTATCTATTTATTTGACAGAGTTCACAAGTAAGCAGAGAAGCAGGCAGAGAGAGAGGGGGAAGCAGGCTCCCTGCTAAGCAGAGAGCCCGATGTGGGGCTTGATCCCAGTACCCTGAGATCATGACCTGGGCCGAAGGCAGAGGCTTTAACCTACTGAACCACCCAGGGCCCCAAGCATCCAACTCTTGGTTTCAGCTCAGGTCATGAGCTCATGGGTTGTGAGATCTAGTCCCACCTCAGGTTCTGTGCTCAGCAGGGAGTCTGCTGGAAATTCTCTCTCTCCCTCTCCCCCACTGCACTTGCTCGTGCATGCACGCGCATGCTCTCTCTCTTTCTCTCTCTCTCTTTCTTAAATCTTTAAAGAAATAAACACTTGACATCGTTAAGATTGCAAATTGACTTATAGATTGAGTGCAATCCCTGTCAAAAGTCCAGATGCCTTTTTATGGAAATTGACAGACATACACATCCTAAAATCCATATGAAAATGCAGGAAATCCAAAATAGATGAAACAATTTTGAGAAAGAGCAATCTTGAAAAAGTTGGTGGACTCACATTTTCCAATTTCAAAACTTATTCAAAGCTACGGTAATCAAGTCTCTGTAGTCCTGGCATAAGGATAGATGTATAGACCAATGAAGTGGAGTTGAGGGGCCAGAAATAAATCCATATATTTATGATCAGTTGATTTTTTCACAAGGGTGCCAAGACCATTCAGTGGGGAAAGAATTCTTTTCAACAAATGGTGCTGAAACAACTGGATAGCCACTTGCCAAGGAAAGAGTTTGGATCCCTACCTCACACCATATCCAGAAAGTTAACTCAAAATGGATCAAAGACCCAAATGTAAGAGCTAAAACTGTAAAACTCTTGGAAGAAAACATAGGTGTAAATTTTTTAAGTAATATTTTCTTAGATACTACACCAAACACACAAACAACCTAAGAAAGGATAGATAAATTGGGCTTCATCAAAATTTAAAACTTTTGTGTTTCAAAGGGCACCATCAAGAAAGTGAAAGGACAGCATAGAGAAGGAGAGAAAACATTACAAATCACATGTCTGATATTAGAGACTTCTATTCCAATTACATGAAGAACTCTTACAACTCAGTAACAAAGACAATTCAATTTAAAAATGGGCAAAAGATTTGAATAGACCTTTCTCTAAGGACAATGTACAGATTGCCTGTAAGAGCATGAAAAGATGCCTGATATCATTAGTCATTAGGAAAGTGCAAATCAAAAGCACAATAAGATACCACTTCATATCCATGAAGAGGGCTGTTATCAAAGAGATGGACGATAACAAATGCTGGTGAGGATACAGAAAAATTAGAACCCTCGTGCAGTGCTGGTAAGGGGAGCTGTTATGGCAACAGCGTGGGAGTTTCTCAGAAAGTGAAACAGAGTTACCAGGTGACCAGCAGTTCCAGTCCTAGTTGGTATATTCCAAAATAATAGGAAGAATATGTTATCATGAAATGTGTACATGAATCTACATAGCAACAGTATTCATAAAAGCCATGGAAACACCCTAAATCTCCATCAGCTGGTGAATGGTTAAATAGATATGTCCGTACACTAGAGTGGAATATTATTCATCCATAAAAAGGAATATGTTACATAAAAATACTAATGCATGCTTCAGGATGGGTAGATATTTTTTGTTTGATTCCACATACATGCAATGTGTAGAATAGATGGATCCACAGAAACAGAAAGTAAATTAGTTGCCAGGGGCTGAGAGGGGAATAGAGAGACTCCTAACAGGATTTATTTTGAGGGTGATAAAAACTTTATGGAATTAGTGATGAGAGTTGTGCAACCTGTTAATACACTAAAGGTTTTGAATCGTATAGTATAAAAGGTGAATTTTATGGTACGTAAATTATATCTTTTTTTTTAAGTGGGGAAGAAACTAGAAAACATTTAAAATATATTTATCTGGAGTCTTAAAAATAAACATGTGATTTTTAATATCTATTATTTTATTACCAGAAAAATACAATATTTGAAATGTTTCAATGTGAACTAGGAAGGCAATTTGTAACAGTATTTTTTATTTCATAAGAAAGTTTATAATAGTGCTGTGAGATTGACCTAGTTTCTTTTGGTTCTTTAAGGTTTGAATTACATACTTACTTCATTACCGAAGGGAAAAGTGTCCCTCTGTCCTCTTTTTTCTGGCCCATGTTTACACTCAGAGACAATGAACTACTAGCCTTTGGCTCTTTCCAGGGCCTGGATAATGGACTTTCTCATTCTTCCTCTCTCTATTTCTTTTCTGTTTCTCTGTTTCTTCCTTCCTTTCTTTGTCTCTCTCCCTCTCCCCTACCCTCTTCCCTCTTCCTTCTTCTGCTTCTCCTCTCTTCTTCCCTTTGCCCACTACCCACCCACCCCATCAGCTTTCTTACACATATGTGACTGACATATTCTGTTTTCTTCTACTTTGAGCCTTGCTTGTCATGGCTGATCATTTTTTGATCAGAGGGAGTGTTCCATTGTTTTTCAGCAAACATTTAATGGGCACTTCTGTTTTTGCCAGGAACCCCACTAGCTAATGGAAATCCAGAAATAGATGGTTTTGTACTCAAGAGTCTCTCAGTCTACTGGTAGACAGTGAAAGGATGAGCAGCTGAAAATCTTGTTGCATTTTATGCATTTAGAATTTGAAGTCCCAATGAGACATCAGACTAGAGGTGTTGAGGAGTCCTAGTAGTATAATGAGAAAGAGAGAGATACAGTGGCATCAAGATAGTGTGGTAATGGAACTGGGGAGAAAAATCTATACTTGTGAGATTGGATTTGGAAGTCATTAGAGACTTTTCTTACTATAATCTTGCAATGTTTAAACTTAGTGTGCATTACTGTGCTCGCTTCGGCAGCACATATACTAAACTTAGTGCATTACTTAAAGCAGTTGCTACTAGGTTTTTTTTCCCAGTTCCTTTGGGAATGGGAATGCGATGAGTGTTTGATTTCAAGAAACTCAGAAGACCAAAGCAAGCAAGAGGTCTGCCTGATGATGGCAAGGGTCCCAAGTTGAGATAGGGGCTTCACTAACTTCTCACTCTAGGCCAAGTGAAAATTAAACTCATTATCGATTCTTTGTTTTTGTATCTTTTTCTCACAAAGGAACCTCATCTTGTTTAAATCTCCTAGTATGTTTTAGTTGAAAACAAGTTTCATATACATGTCGGTGCTATAAATTCTGTCTTCTTAAAAATAATGTTCTAGGGATTATAAAATCATTTTTTCTAATATACTAAGTTTTCCTCTGTTCTTTGCTTGCTCTTTCATCAAAGAGGATACTTCTGACAAGATGGATGGTAAGAACTTACTTTTCTAATTCTTCTAAAGATTTTTATGGCTCTTGGATTCTGTATAATATCTTCATTCTCTTTTTGAATATATACTGCTTATTTTGCAGCAATCTTTTTTTTTTTTTTTTTTTGCAGCAATCTTAATGTAAAAATGGCTACGTAATTCTCTAAATTTTGGGTTAACCACATCCATTTTTGGGTTTCCCAGTCTATTCAAATACTGGGTTACTGTTTCTTTTAAGTTAAATCAGTTATCTTGATTTTTTTTTTACCTTGGCTCATAGAAATATTCTTGATTTCTTAAATCTTTCTCTGAAATAGAATCAGAATCAGAAGAATGGAAAGGAGTCTCATAAATCATTTGATTGAACTGTAGTTTACTAACTGATACAGAGAGAGACAAATGAGATTCATATGGTTATTTGTACAAACAAAATGGAAGTTACAATGTTGTCTTTTTAAGAGTAAGTTTAAAACTAACATTTAATCAGGACTGAATTTTAAGTTTTGCCTTTTAAATTTCAGTATTAAGTGATTATAGTTTATCTGTACTTGCTTGGTTCAGTGTGGTATTTTTTTTCTGTATGGTATTTGTCAAATACTACATGGCATATTATCTACATTTTCCCTTCACTTCATCAGATACCATAATGTTGTCTAGGAACTTGAGCTTTTTTTAAGAGCTTGTAAGAAGATGCTGAATCTGTAAGTCTTAGTATGAGATCTAGGAAAGATGGAGAATTGTATGTTTTTCTATCAATTATTACATAAACTCTTAGATATATCTTCCATTCTGATGAAATGGGAGATTAACTTAATCTTGGGTTGGGTACATGACTGTTACTTATATTGTCTCTATGTTCCTCCGTATGCTTAATGTATTTCATAAGTTAAAAAAATTATTGAATGAAATGAAAGCCCACCACAAGATAGTTTCTGTATTTTAAACCCTAAAGCATATCACTTCTCACAATGAAATTTTGTGTCCTTAAACTATTCTCACTTTCTAGATTAAGATCTTTTCTTGTTTGGCTCAGAAATATCGACCTATTTGAAGAATCATCTGTGTCACGTGATGTGTTACTCTCATTGATGTTCAATCCTGTGTTAAAAAAAAATCTGTATATACACATACAGAGTTAAATCTATTATTGCCCTTTAGTATAGTGAGTTGTGATATTTTCACTTGTTATTTCTGCTACTTTTCATTGACATCTTAGGGAGCACATATAAATGTTGAGTAAACAGCTGATGGATTGATAGGCCTTTGTAATACTTTAATGAAAATGCTGGGTTAATGAGGCCTACATCATGGATTTGACTCCCATGTTTATCTCTTAGCTCTTCTAGTTCTTTTATAGACTTTTTGAAAATGCACAGAAAGTATTATTATTCTGTAAAAACCTTCATTTCAGAGAGTAATGACAGGATTACATCTTTCTTGAGGGATTTCCTTCTATAATTTTCTTCACCATTTCACATTTTAAGTATGAAATGTAGCAGATAAAAGTGCTGTCGAATTTTGCCATTTTCATTTGTCTAGTTTTAACCTTTTCTTCTGCTGTGACTCGTTAGATGACCTCAAATTTTGGGTAAGGCTATAAGATTAGGAGATATTTTTTTCATTCTTTCATTTTAGTCTTGGGTGGGAGGTGCAAGTAGGTCTTAACATCAGCATTGGCAGAATTTGTTGAAATGTTATTGTTTTATTTCTCTTATTTAGGAGCAACATCTGAAGATGGTAAGAATTATACATTTTGTTAGTAACACAAATACCTCTACATTAATATTTTCATTAGTAGGAATTAAATATTAAAAACTAAAATAGGCTTTTTATTTTTTGCAAAACTATATAATTTGCCAGCTGTGATAGCATCTACATTTTATGTTTGGTTGTATTAGTTACACATGTGAATTTTTTTTTTTCTTTAGTTCTTCATCTGGAGTTTTGCTTTGTATCTTGGATCATCCCATGCTGGAAACACATATTGCTTAACATGTTTAATAGTTTCTAGTATAAAGTTAATAAATAGTTTTTTTCCAGTAGCATCATTAGTGCTTTTCTTAATTTTTGTGTTTTGCTTTTTACTTTATGCTAATTCATTTATACTTTGGGAGAGCATGCTCCATTGTTTTATCATGGGAGTTTCAATGCATTTACTTAGTTCACTTTTAAGTGTGTCTTTGATTTAGAATCAGTGGAGAATTGCATATATGATTTGAATTTGAGATTTAAAAAAACTTGCTAGATACACTATTTTATTGAGCCAGTTTACTTTAAGAAAATATTTATTGCTTTTGAATTTGTAGAAAGGAAAAAAATCAGTTTTTTAATTTATATTGCCTGAAGACTGTCTTATTAAACCTCTGATTTTGAAACACACTTCTTTTTCTCCTAAGTTTTACATGGATGACCTTTTCTTGTGATATAAAACCAAGTGTATTTAACATTTTTAGTCTTCTACTTTGATATATTTGAAATATTTCATATTTTTCATATCAGTACTCTATAAAAATGGTTTCTGGCACTATGGCATTGTAATTTAGAACAATAGTATCAAAATACCTATCCTAATTTCTTTGTTATATTGGATAAATTCTCCATATCAAAAATAATAATTTTTTCTTTCTGTTTTACTTCTTAGTCGGGAGAACATTGTATCCTACCTCTAAACAGACTCTGTAAAAGGGTGAAAGACCTGAACTATGGGCTTATTAAGGGCCTTGAAGAATTGAGAATGCTAGACTCACCAACTAGACTTCTGTTTTTGCTTCTGTTTCATTCCTGGTTTTTAATCACTCTCTTATCTGCTATCACTCATTTCTTAATTTTATAATTTCTCCTTACTCTTCATTTATTTTTTTCCTAATTAATATAGCCATATCAGGCTATCCAGTAAAATGATTGCCCTACAAATTGTAGGGCAATTTTTAACTGAACAGGATTCTTTATGATTATGTTTAATATTGGTTCTGATTTGATATGGTTGAGACTGCTTGAGAACATCATAGTACCTACTAGTAATATATTTTTGTTTTTACTAATGACACTTTACTTAGGTACTTTGATAAACATTATCTCCTTTGGTTCAGTAGCTCTAGAAATAGATGTTTGTGGCTTGGTTTTGTGGAGGGGGATGAGGCAGTAGTAGAGAAGACAGGAGTTATGCTGAGAAAAGTAACAATTCTTATGTGATAGATATTTCCTCAAATCATTTTATAAATGAACCTGGTTGGGGGAAAAGAATCATAAATGTGTCCATATCTGTCTGTAGTAATTTTATGGTTAGCATAGGATAAAAATATTATTTTACCTAATATTATCTCTTCCTGCAAATCCCTTTTAGAAGTATATTTGCAGTCAAAAGAATTGTTTGGGTGGTTGTTTCTAATAAGATTAGGCTGATATTTAAAACTATAGGCTGTATTTGAGAATGAACTAAATTTTATGGAAACTAAAATTTTAGAATTGGAACTGCCAATTAAGAAACAAGTAGAATGCCTATGGTAATTATCTCGATTATGTCTCTACTGGACCAATAATATCAAACTAAGAATAGAAATCTTTTAGTTTGACTTTACCTTTACCCTTAAAGGAAAGTTAGCTTATGGTGCAACACATAAAAAGCAGTACATATTTTAAAAATTTTAAGAGAAGTATCACCTGTCAGTGATGGTTATGTTGCTACAAAATTTAACAATACTTGAAAAGCACACCCAATTAGAAAATTATAGTGAGATTTTTTTCCTCATTACTAAATATCATTATAGAAAAATGTCCTTAATTTACGTATATAATTTTATCCCTTAGGCCGGGTAAGAGCAAAGCTTTCAGCGCCACTTGCTGGCATGGGAAATGCCAAAACAGATTCTCGAGGAAGAAGTCGAACAAAAATGGTGTCTCAGTCACAGCGTACGTATTGCCTGAGTTTTCCTGGATTTATAATACACTAGGATAAGTGTGTTGCTTGTTTATGATTGTATTAGGAGATTGACCAGTGGATAAAGACAAAGCTAACTTCAAAAAAGACAAGCCACATACTGAGTTCTTGTTCTGTACTTTAGGTTCATCATCACCTGACAAAAATGAAGGTATTTTTTTTTTTCAATGTTTTGGATCAGTTGTTGTGCATGTTTTGGAATTTTTTTGAGTGGGTGTTGTCTTGTCTTTGGTGTGTTACTAGGGCTGCATCATTGATATCCGCCACTTAGAAAGAAAAACTTCATCTGCTGTACAAAGTTTTGCATGGAGATATTTTAAGTAGCACAAATCTCTTAGCATTAAGGTTTTCACAGTCTACGCAAAAACTTGCAAATGTAGAAAATTGTGCTTTTTAGAAGCAAAATAATTGCCATATGTTAGCATCTAATCTGGTTGCATCCAGCTAATGCTATTCAAGGACAGATATGTGTGTCTTCATACTCTCCCCAAAATCTATTAGAATACGGTTAGCATTTTTGGCAGGTATATACTGATTCATAGTGAGGAAACATAAAATGACCAGTTCTGTTATATTTCTTATTAAATTTAAGATTTATATTTTTACTGTTTCATTGGGAGCTGAGTTCCTCATAAGCACAATTATTAAAAAGCACAATTTTGAGGTCTAGGTAAAATGAATGATTCATTTCTACATATTCCAAAATAGTAACCCATACATTTATGGCATTATTAATTTAAGAGTTTGTTCCTATTTTTTCTTTATCAAGAGATTTTCATTAGCACTTAGCTCTAAAAACAGGATTTTTTTTTCCTAAGGAAGTAACTTGGGGATTATTCTACATACTTGGCTGTTTTGAAAAGAAGTGTATTTAACTGTCTTCCACGGTGATGTAGGTGATTTATCAAGATATAGATGTCCCATTTGTCTGTTTTTAATTTGATTCCCAAATCTTGGAATCAGGGAAAAGAGCTGGGCTTGAAGGGAGCCAGGTGATGATTACTCAAGCCCTGCCAGCAGGTTCTCCATTTCTCCTCTTTCCAAAGTCAAAAACTCCAGGCAGAGAAATGATGGGAATATTGAACAAGAGCCCTAAAAATAAGGAAATGCTTGGTAAAATTGGTTTGCTAATTGAGGGTTATTTATAAATCAGAAAAATGGAAAATGCCCTCTGGGTAAGGGCTCTTCTTCCAAATTCCAAATTAGAAATAGATCATATCATATTTTTCCCTGATCTTCTTTATTTTTAATTTCTTTTTCTGTATTTTTAGAGTAATTTTTCTAAGTAACTCAATCTTTAGCAGTTATAGCATAGTTGTTTAGCCTTGCTTCTCCAAATGTAGCATCAGCATCACCTGGGAGCTAGTTAGAAATGCACAATTTCATGCCACCACTAATGTCCTGAATTTAGTCTTTTTAACAAGATCACCAAGTGATTTGTGTATAATAAAGTCTTAGAAGTATCTGATTTAGATATGCACTCTGGAACCATATTGCCCACATATGAATCATGGCTCTTCCAGTTCACTTGTTCACACAAGTCGCTGTATTTCTGTATATTAATCTCTAAAATGAGGAGAATAATCTCAGAAGATTGTAGTGAGGATTAAATGTTATAGTATATTTAATGTACTTTAAGATGGTATCCGGGCCCAGAATAAGCCTCTATATTTCAGCTGATAAATTGTCCTCTTTGTTATTATTAACCTAATGTCAACTGAATTTTAAACTCCTGTTTTGTACTTTTGTACCTTGTTATATTTATGATCTTTGGGAAATAAAGAAATAAATAATAACCTTAGGGAATTTAAAGCATAAAGAAGAATAAAGATAGCAACCCAAAACTGTATCCAGTATCTTAAGGGTAAAATTTAATTTGAGGTGAGCTATTTTATTTAGTTCTTTTCTAAAGTAATACGAAGACAGAACTTGTGGCAAATATTCAGAGTGCTTTGTGATTGGTTTTCTAATATATTACCTAAGGACTTCCCTTTTTGGGTATATTGTAATTACTGATCACTTCAGTAAGATTTAGAATAACTTTTTCACATTTTGTTTTTCACTTTAAAACCCAGTCTACAATACTTCAAATCCTCTCCTAAAGTATGGGAACATAATGATAGGCTTTTTAGACCTGGTAGGATTTTAAGATCAGAAGACTCTCACTATGAAATCACTTAGGTTTTAAATCATATTGGAGAGGTTTTTGTTTACTTGTTTTTTTTATTTGAATGACTGTATATTCCGTTCCAGATTCTTTTGAAAACAGAAATTGTGGCCCTATATGATCTGATGCAAGTTTCTTTACAACATATTTGCACAGAAATATTGCTGTGACCTCTGTATTCACTTTTTTTGTGTGAAATAATTCATTAGAGTTTGCATGATCTTTCCAAATTTTTATATATTACCATTTAGGGGGGTAAAAAATCACTTGGGTCAAAGGTGTGTTCTGATGACTAACCAAAATAAATAAAAGCAGACCCAGTGGAGAGACTTCCAGATTTATATTTACATAAGGATGGTGTCTTTTGTTACTGTTGGTAGTGACTGGTTGTGTACAAATGGCTGTACAGCCTGTCAGAAACTTGGTCTCCTCACCCCAACCCCCTGCTGTTTTTTTTTTCCTGTGCATCTTAAAAAATTTGTAGCTTTTCATGTAAGCTTTCTTCAGCTATAAGATGTTGTAGTTCTTCTTTACCTGTACTTTTAAATTAAATGTTTAAATAATAAAAAGTTAAACATTTAATTATTTAGATTATAGGCTATTAGTAGAAGAAAAGCTGAAGAATTTACATTTACTTTTGCAACTTCATTTCATCTGCTTTGTACATGAGTCTCTGATTTCAGCTGTAAAAGCTAAATGTACTGCTTTTGTTACAGACATCTATGGCCTAGGGGTTTTTCTTTTAAAGTTTGCTTTTTTTTTGCTTTAGGGTTTTTTATTTTCTAAGAACTGACTAAAGCTTTCTTATTTCCATCTGCCATTCATTTTAAATCTGCTCCTTCCCTCTTCATGGATTATAACCCTTACCCTAATTCTGCCTTTACACTTGTTCAGGATCACAATCTGCTAATACCATTGGTGGTAAGAATCTATAGACTTTATGTGTGCATCTGTTGTTTGATCACCTATTTTCATTATCGAGAATGGGTTCTATTCAGCAGAAATTATCAACATAAAATTCCATCATTGTGTAGCCATATTTGAGCAAAAACTGCCAATTATCTTTGGCCTGTCTTTATTTTATTACCAAAACCTTGAATTGTTGAAATTATCCAAGTTGATCCCACAGGTTTAGACATTCAAAAGCAAAGGAGCTTTAGTAATGCCTTGAAAATACCTCATAAGAAGTGTGAAATGGTAGCTTGAAAACGAGGTAGCTCAAGAGAAATTAGGTGTCCCGTTTCAAGTTTTGCCAATTATTTTCTAGTAGCTTGCTATTCCCTAGGTACATCATGCCCCTTTTCTTCAACTCTGTGGTTTTCTTATTAGTAATTAGCCTGGGTAGTCCTTGGCTGGGGAAAGAACCTTGATATTTTCTCTAAGTACAAATAATTCCAAAATGAGTCATAGGCATTGGAAATACCACACTGTTGGTAGTGGTTTGGAGTCATAGAGAAGAGAGGGAAATGATAAAAGCAAAAGGAACACTGCCAATTTTATTTTCTAGGAGAGAGTATGAATGAATTTAAATATAGAAAGACTGAGCTTGAGTAATTTTGATAAACACAGTTAACCTAGAATAGGTGGAGTGATTCTCTGCATGTTTCCTCTCTGCTGAATAGACCTACATTTCAAGGAATTCTCTAGTCTCCTACCAACACCTTTACCCCTTAAATTTATATTGGTTTTAACAGAATACCATATTGTATGTGTTCATTCAGTTCATTATTTATACTTTTTATATTGTTGCAAGTGTGACCATAAAATATTCCATTGGCTTATCTTGCATTGTGAGTTTGTGGCATGTTGGGTGTTTGGATGTTTTGGTATGTATGTTTAGTTTAGATACTGCATGGAGAAAATAGGTGCCTTGTGGGTATCCTTAAGGTTATAACTGAAAAAAATCTGATTTGAAGATTCTACACCTGAAACACCAAGAAACAATTCAAACGAGCCATCGTTTTAAAGTAAAAATGAATAATTTACCTGTAATAATTTAGAATTCCTTCTAGTCAAATTAACTTAATTTCATTGGGTGAACTGCTTTGTTTTAAACAGTATTGCTATAACCAGTGGAAGATAATTTTCATTTTGCGTGCTGGTAGAGTTTAGGAATTAACCATGAATTTAAACTGTAAGACCATGCCAGGAAAACTACGGTGAGGGTCACAGATCAATAGCCCATGGACCATATCCAGCCTACCTCCTTTCATGTATTGTTTGGTCTACACAACATGATAAAAATAAGAAAATTTCAGAAGTTTCATTTTCTTTAAAAACCCTAAAACCTGTTTGATATTACCTCAATATACAGCTGGCTGGAACTATAAAGTCACCTCTCCCTTCCTTACACTCAGTGCTCCTCCCTCATTAACATCTCCTACTTGACCACATTGGCATTTGAGTCTTTAAGTTTTGCTCTGTGAAAATGAAGCATGAATGGGTGAGATTATACAAGGTGAGCAGTGACTACCCTGTTGGTTAAGACAGGTGATGCCCAACAAAGGGGAAAAGTTGCTTTCAGGAAGAGATGCTTTCATTTGTTTAAGTGCAAGTTTAACTTTTCTATAATGCTACAGTTCAGAATGTAGAGTTAAATTATATCTTGGAGTTATCTAGTTTGTTTTCCCATTCAATGCAGACATAAAATATTTTGATTGACAAGGAACTCATTTCCTTAAAAGTTAACCCATGTAATTCTAGTTTTAAAACCATGTTTCTTAACTTTTTTTTTTAGCCCTTGCCCCAGTCTGTGAGATTTGTCCGCTCCCTCTCTCTTTTCCCCTGACCACATATCTTCTGCCTTCCAAGACTGAGAATCATTAGTTCAGAAAGGGTCTGACTTCTCTGACATTTGCTCCTAGTTGTTTTCTACTCCTAGTACCCCTACATCTACATCCTAGGCGTGGCCACCCAAGAAGTTTGCTGTTGGCAAATAGCAAAAAGCAAGTTTCTTTTTCAGCTGGCCCAATTTTATAAACATTTAAAATTTAACTTTGTAAAAATTAAAAGTATACATAGTAGCAAGATAATTTTGTTATACCCAGTCAGAGGTATCTCAGAAGGCAAACCGTTTTAACATGAAGAAAGTTTTTATTATATTCTTAACAAAATAATAGCAGTAATGGAATAACTGATTTTGTTCCTTGGAAATACATAGCTTTCTAATATATAGCTATAACCATGTGAAATGTATTGTCAAATAAGTTACCTCTTTGGAAATCTTTTATACTATTTGTGTTCTGAAACATACTATTAGTGTTGTCCTATACCCCTCAAAACTGAAGATAGATTTTACATGATTTTTGCTGTTCAGTCCTAGTATATGTATAGCGTACTTTTTTTTTCCAGGTTATGATTACACTCAGTCCATTTCCTTTGAACTTAGAATTTGCCATACTATCCCAGTTTTCTCAGATGTATTTCTTGAATTTTTATCCTTTCAACAAGTTCTCTTAGAGTTCACATCTTAATGTTCGTATGTGTGTTTGGTGTTCAGCTGGCAGCCGGTCGGGGTCTCCAGGAAGAGTTCTGACCACAACGGCCCTCTCCACTGTGAGCTCTGGTGTTCAAAGAGTCTTGGTCAATTCAGCCTCAGCGCCGAAGAGAAGCAAGATACCGCGGAGCCAGGGCTGTAGCAGAGAGGCTAGTCCCTCTAGGCTGTCAGTGGGTAAGGTTCTCTCTGTGAGACTTGGGACCTCTTTTGTATTTCAAGCTTGGATATTGGATAGTATGGCAGACATGAGTTGGGTGCTTAGAAGTTAGAAGAAAACAACTCAGAATTCAAAGAAAATTGAAATATAGGTTATAAATTGAATTAGATATCTTACCTGGAATGTATAATTCATTTATGTTTTAATCTTTTTATGTGTAGCCTTACGTTTGTAGAACACTATTTTACCCTTGTAATCTCATACAAACTAGAGGACTGCATTCAAATTTAACTGTATTCCTGATAATGCTTTATCAAGAGCAATTTGTTCTCAACTTCAGAAAGACTGATCAGTTTTTAAGAAACAAAAATAAAATTAACATATCAAAAATGCAAATTCTCTTTTGTTTCCTCCCTTTCCATGCTTTGTACCAGCCCGAAGTAGTCGTATTCCTCGACCAAGTGTGAGTCAAGGGTGCAGCCGGGAGGCCAGTCGGGAGAGCAGCAGGGATACAAGTCCTGTTCGCTCTTTTCAGCCCCTCGGTAAGTACTTGAGCAGGTGTTGAGTGTGTTTCTTTCCTCTGTGTTATTACCATCTGATAACCTCAGCATACTTGGGGTTTAGCTTTCTTCATCGACTGTGTCTTTGCCTCTCTTTTCTATCCTGATAGAAGAAAGAGTCAGAAGGAAATTACGTGTTTGGGAAATTCCTTTGACATTTACTTGTTTTAAATGAGCAACTTAGACCTTGTATAAACAGCTTGCCTCCATAATCAAGTAAATATCACACAGATTTAAACTACTAAATATTGCGTTCAGGATTTATCTTAAGAAACAAACCTTTACAATTTAAAGGTAGTATTTGAATATTTACTCTCAAGTGAAGTATGGACCATTTTGTTTAATAACATAAATGCTTTTGGTTTTTTCAGCAGAAGTATTAACATTTCAACTTAGATAGTTAACTTCAGTTATTAGAATGCTGCAAGATAAAAAAAAAAAGAATGCTGCAAGATACCATATGAACTACTAACTAAAATGGGAGAGATTAACATTTTCTTAAGTATTTTACAATTTTAATGGTCATTTCCTATATATTAGTTTGTGTCATGTAACTGCTGTAAAATCTCTCTGTTCCTGGTTGTATAGGTTATATTATAACCTTGACTCTATAGTATAGTTACCTCAATTATAAAAATCTTAAGTGACTTTTTTTTTAAAGATTTTTATTTATTTATTTGACAGAGAAGAGATAAATGACTTTTTTTTTTAAACTTTTAGTATTTGAGAATAATTAGAGTGCCAGAAGGTTTTACATTGAAAATTTTTAGAATTTCTGCATGGTCCTTCAGCTTTTTAACTAGTACTTTGTTTATAATGCCATTTCAGATTTTTTCTTTTAATTCCATAAAATGTAGGTTGCTGTAATACTTAAAAGAATTTCTCCTCAGACTTCATGACGTTTAAGTAGAACATAATTCTCTTCCGTTGCCTATCGGAATTATTATTTCATTCAATAGACATGTTAGTGTAGGATATCTAGAGATTGATTTCATTCTCTGGGCCATTTGGTTCAACTAAGTCACTGGACCGTCCTGTACTGACCTAGAAAACCCTCATTGAGCTAGGGACACAGACAGGGATATCTTCAGCCTTTGTTGTTTCTGTTCCAGTCCCAGGTGCCAGAGTTCCCTTTCAATACTTTGCCAGAGCTATTTTTAGTTCATATACAATAGTCATACACAGTATTTTTAGTTGGTATACATACAGGCTGTGTATATGCACACATACATGTAGATGTACGTGGTATATCTTTATGTATATATGTTTTAAAAATGAAATAAATTCTACCATGGTTATTTGTATACCCATATAATACCCAGTAAATACCCATGGTTATTTGAATAAAATAACCATGCCATCTTGAAGGGTTGAAGGAAGTGGAGTGGGGGTACAGGATGTGTGATAGCTTAAGAGCGTATGTTCTAGGTCAGATGGCCTGGGTTCTGTAACCTCTGTACCTGAGTTTCCTGATCTGTAAAATAGATAATAATAGTATGTATTTGTTAGGGGTGTTTTGAAGAAGCTGTAAATGAGCAAATATGTGAAACAAACCCCCCAGAGCAGTGTGCTTGGCACACAGTGAGCACTTGGTCATCGTCATCATCCCTGCCTCCACTATTGTTCCTCCACCTTTTCCCCTAAAGCTCTAATTGCTTGCCTAGAAGTAGTTTCCTTGTACTTCAGTGACAAGGATCTTAGATATTTTTAATGGTGTAACACCTGCCTCCGTATAATGCTAATGCTGGGATATTATTAGAAAACATGAGACATCAAGAAGAAACCAAAATGTGTTTCTGTACCTTTTAAACCCTGCAGTAGTCAGAGATTAGAAGAAATTTAAAATCAACTATTAATCACTTAAAAAATAAACATTGTTAATATGCCTGTTTTTTTTTTTTGTTTTTGTTTTTTTTTTAAAGATTTTATTTATTTGACAGAGAGAGAGAGAGATCACAAGTAGGCAGAGAGGCAGGCAGGGGAGGAGGGGGAAGCAGGCTCCCTGCTGAGCATAGAGCCCTATGTGGGGCTTGATCCCAGGACCCTGAGATCATGACCTGAGCTGAAGGCAGAGGCTTTATCCACTGAGCCACCCAGACACCCCTAATATGCCTGTTTTTAAAGAGAAATGGTGGCTAGCCATTTTTCATCTCAAAACCTCCATTTAACAATTTAAATCACTGTTTTTATTATTAAAGGAAGCTATTTTCCTGGTTTTAATGAAACATTCTATTTGGATTAAAGAAGATTATATCTTTTAATCAAATAGTTTTAGAAGAATTGATTTTTATAGCCCTTTTATTTACATATGGATACTGCATAGTGAAGGTAGCAGATTAGCCCCGTTTATTACACAGTGATGAGGAGTAGCATTTGGAACATCAGGTTATCCTTCCCACTCCCATTGTTTGCTATGTTTGCCTGCATTCTGCTCTCCTTACTGTGTTTATTTGGTGGATCCTTTTTTCGCCTCTGACTTGTGAATATCGCCATTTAGCAAGTGAACCCCAAAGTTTGCCATGCATTCAGTTGTAGCACAAGGCCAGTGTGAAGGTCCTAAAGCACCAGAAATAAATCAGAGCTAGGATCACCTGAGTGGCTCAGTCGGTTAAGTGACTGCCTTCGGAGAGCCGCCACATTGGGCTCTCTGCTCATCAGGAAACCTGCTTTTCCCTTTCCTTCTGCCCTTCTCCAGCTTGTGTTCTCTCTCTCACTCATTCTGTCTCTCAAATAAATAAAAAAATAATCTTAAAAAATAAAAAATAAATCAGAGCTGAGCAAAGCCAAACTTCTCTGGAACTTGTACCCTAGTTTATGTTTAGTTCTGGAGCCAAGATTCAAAATAAAAGGCTTGTGTTATTACAAGCATGTGAGTGGGGCCTTTTACCCCTTATCTGCAGGTAACCACAGGTAACCTTTGGTTCCAGAAAATGTTTCAAAATTTTTCATCCATTAGGTATTTCCATATTGGTAACTCTCACAGGTATTTTAAAAATTATTTCTGTCAGGTAAAATTAAAACTATGTATTAGTATGTTTTATTAACAATACCACTTTTCGGAGTCTGAAAAGCATTCTTTTTTTTGTCCAGCATTCTTTGTTTAGTCCTTTCTCTCAATCTTTTTTATCTTTTCTTCGTTCATTAAGGTCCTGTGGCAAAGAAAAGAGTGATTTGTGTAATAAAAGTATTTTAACTGCTCTAATTAATATATCTAAATAAGAATGATCTATTTCATTAAATACTAAAATGAGTATTTCCTGGCTTATTTGTTTCTGTATGTAAGAAGAAGAATGACTTTATGGTATTAGGAAAATGAGGATTTTAAGATATGAAATCTAAAATTGCTAAAATTAGATTCAGAGAGACATGTCACATTTCTGGGTCTTTAGATTATTAATACTCCCTTTTCTATGTTCAAATGTGCTTTGATATTTAAATAATCTTTTACTGAATGCAGAAGTTACTTTCTGTGAAACATTATGGAAAATGTTTAGGCGAATGTAAATGAGGTATGTTATCTTTTGAACAATGTGAAGATGGTATATAAGAACAAAGGCCTTGAAAGAGGATAGATACTGAGATGTTTCACTTACTTGTAGTGTGGCTTTGATCACCTTAATTAACTTCTCTCTATGCTTGAATTCACTCATCTATAAAATGGAATAGTAATACCTACCTCATTGGGTTCAAGATTAAAGGAGATAGGGTTATTATTGGTTACTAGTTACCATAGTGGTTTTTTTTTTTTTTAACTACAGTGTTCATTTTTTTGTTTCATGCTTGTACTTTTGACATTTCCTTCCATTCGAATACTTTTTTTGTCTCCTGTGGGCTTATGTCTGTCCCCCTAGGTGTAAGATCTTTTGTGTGTCGAGGATATTACAGTGCTAATGTTCAATACTTGGCAGTATTCTGATCCTTAACTAGTACTAGTAATACCAGTGTTGACTAATTCTCCTTGCCTGACTATAGTGCTGCCATTATTCCTTGTTTCTGTGGTAATAGATGAGGTTTGTATGGTCCTGTTATTCCAGCCTCCAGACACCATTCCAGATCTACTGGTGCCCTCTACGCCCCCGATGTGTATGGGGCCTCAGGTGAAGGATGAGTACATTTTCACAGTCATCTGTGCATTCATCTCAGATTTTTGTCCTTTTCAGTTTCCATTGAATTGTATACTCATGTTTTTAAATCAGTTTGTTTTCATTTAAATTTAATTTGTTGGCTAATAAGTCATTTGTGATTTTTATAATTTTCCCCCAAGTAACTTTTTCCCCTTCCACAACCTTATTTGGACATTATTCTCACTGGCAGATGACCTTTTTTTGTGTGTGTAACCTAAGTTGTGTCATGTTTAAATATGGAATTGTTTTATGTTCTCAATTATGTACTTCATCTTTGTACATGTTTTGGGGAAAAAAAAAAAAAAACCAAAATGGTGGATGAAGTGTTTTAATTGTAAATGATGGTGTAGAAAGTAGTTGCGGGGGAGAATCCATCTCTAGTTTATCTTTACATACCTCAGAATGTTGGGCACACAACAGGTGCTTAATAAATATTAATTGACATGTCTTAGTTATTGACTGAAATCAACCTGTCTCGAAGGGGAATAAATAATAATTGTTGGAGGGTTTTTTCCCTTGTAAACTGGTGTGGCTTTATTGAGCTCCCTGGTCATTATTGGTTTGAGGTTTGGTCTTTGTTCTGGACTGCTCTGTGGCTCACCTGAATGGATGAGTTTTGCCTGACTGATAGAGCTAAGATAATTGCAAGGGCTATCGATTTGCAAGCCCTTAGCCACCCATTCTTTCTTCTATCTTCTGGTTATAAATGTATCATAGCTACTCTTTTTTAAATTTATTTTCCATACACTGTCAGTAATTTTAATTGCCTTTACCATTTTATTTGACCAAAAACCAAATGTACCCAGAAAATACAGAATTGCTTTTAAAATACTTTGCCCCATTGGTTTTTTTTTTTTTTTTCCCCCTCCCCTTAAGGATCTTAAAGTTTCCAGTGTGACACTGTTACATTTATGACTCTCTCAAAGCTGTTTTCCTCCTTCTGACAAATCAGGTCCAGGGTATGGGATCAGCCAGTCAAGCCGACTGTCATCTTCTGTCAGTGCCATGCGAGTCCTGAACACAGGTTCTGATGTGGAGGAGGCGGTAGCAGATGCCTTGGTACTCTTCTCCATTTCCTTATCATTACAGATCTTCCCATTATGAAACTAATGTATGGGTAAGGTAGTCTACCAGTGCAGAAAAGGACATAGGGAAATGCTTGTGGATTAAATCTAGGAACATCAAATGTGGACAATGTAAAAAGCAGAGCAGTATAATCAATTCTTGATCTTTATTCTTGACCAGAATTTTCAGCCAAGACTAAAAGTAAACTGATGGCATTTCAGGAATGTAAATATTATTGATGTCATTA
This sequence comes from Procyon lotor, assembly GCA_028646535.1. Lineage (NCBI taxonomy): Eukaryota > Metazoa > Chordata > Mammalia > Carnivora > Procyonidae > Procyon > Procyon lotor. Next base: position 50,531,195 of record CM053603.1, read on the forward strand.
ATATGGTGATGTGTTTTATGCACTATAGTACACTGAGAGTAAGGGTAGATTAGATTAGTACATAAATATGTACACTACAAGCATATATTCAAAGCTTGCTTAACTTTGAGTATTTAGGGATTGTGTTAGTTTGGGGTAGGATTTTCTGAGCTGAGAGAAAGTAGAACTTCAAGACAAATGATATTTAGGATATCCTCCTCACTCTTTATGCCTGACACAATAAACAGTGAGATTTAAAAACATCATGTACAGATCCATGGTAGTTTGTCAGAAGAGTGCTGTACATATTTCATTGTTGTTTTTCTCACTTACAATTATGAAGGACATATCATTTGAACAATGAGTATAATTGGCTTTTACCAGTTTCCCAAGTCAGTTCAGTATGCTTTCTCTTTCAAATTAATACAATGTTTGAGAAGCATTTACTTAGTTTCTTACACTGAACTTATAAAAGGCCTCATCTTTGTTTTGAAATAAAAAATACATTATGCCTTTTAAGACTATATAATCACATTTTAACCAATTTTGATATGATCCAGATTATGCCACATATTTGAGAAATAAGTTTTGAAAAATATTCATTGGTCATAGCTATAATACAATAAATGTAATCACGTATGTAGTTCTTCTCTAACAATCCTCATGTGCTGGATTTTTCCCTTTATCTCAGCCATTTGATTAATTTTCTATAAATAATACAACTAAGTAGGAACTTTGTTCTCTTAGCCATGGGATGTATTGATCACATCTTATTCTAATCTTAAATCAGTCAGATGCTTTAAATTTACTGTTTTTCATCATGTATTTCTCAAATCATATTTTCTAGTTTCTTTTTAAATAGGAGATTTACTAGTTAAATTATGCTTACATAAATTTTATTAATTGAATGGTTATTCTTGAACTATTTCAAGATTATAAACTTATAAACTTATATAAACTTATAAACTTCTATAAGTATTACTTATAATACTATGATGTGTTTCAATTATATAAAGAATATTTAACTACTAGGGCCAAAAGCTGAATTCCAATAATTTGATTCTGTCTACTCCCGTTATTTGCATAGCATAGATAGTCCAATTATAACTATTAATTTCTAGAAAAAAACCTTTCCAACTAATAAGCCTAATTTATACCTTGGGAAAATCACAGAAACAAAGTTAACTTTGGAGATAACAGAAGGATTCAAATAGAAAATTTGAGAGGACCTGGGTAGTTTAGTTGGTTAAGCGTCCAACTCTTGATCTCAGCTCAGGTATTCATCTCAAGATCATGAGTTCCAGCCCCATGTTGGGCTCCACACTGGGCACATGGAGCCAACTTAAAAAAAGAAAAGAAAAGAAATTTTGAGTTTCTTTAGGAAAACTGGTTACGGGAATATTTTTGTAGTTTAGGAGTAAAGGATATCGGCAAGATTGAAGATATATATAGTCTGCTAATAAGCAGGTCTCATGTACCTATATATTAAAAAATTTAATGTTTCTGATTATGGGCATTGTTTATGCCTACTTCATTGTGCTGTTAAGCAAAATGTTCTTCATTATTTTCAATTTTTCTCTTTAAAAATTTACTGCTCTCAGCTCTTAGGAGACATACGGACTAAGGTATAGACATTGCTGTTTTCTGACATCTTATGATACCATAACTTTTTTCTTTTGCTTCATCAGATTAACAGATGATAGTCTTCTAGAAAATACTCAAGTGGAAGTAATAAGATCCTTTAATACATCCATTTTTCTGTATATATGATTATCAATAGGGAGATGCTGCTTGAACAGAATGTCCTGTAGGGGTTCATATCCTTCCAGTTTGACTACTCCATACAAATGGGATGTTGTCATTCACAGTGATGTCTAGAACAAAACTGATTCTAGAACCCAACACAGGAAGTGCAACGTTAGCACTTTCTAAATTAAGTTGGCGTCTCTAAATCAGTAAGAGGCATTTCGTGATGAAAATGTCTTTATAAAGTTATTTTGAATTAAAGTCAAGTTACTTTTTGTTTTTAGATTTTAGACTTGGGAGAATTTGTAGCGATTGGAACTATCTTTAAATTATTGTGCTTGTTAACATGTTTCATAGATATGTCTTCATGCGTATCAGCCTAAATTCAAATGTCAGATTTTATAAAGATATATTTCCAGTCCTTCCAGGGAAATTTCAAATAAGCTATTTACTCTCTCATTTCATTTTTATTATGCAAGGTATAATTAGCAGTTATTAGAAAAATCTAATAATGATAAGCTTCGGATATAAAGAAATCAAAGGAATATAAATAGGCTTCTTGCATTTATTGACAGTAAAGACATTAGGAAAAACATGGAGGACCCTCAAGGGACTTGCTTTCTAAAAATAGTAGCAAGCAAAACAGGTTCTCATTATTCTTTGTATTTCACTTCTCTAGGAAACAGAGTTGGGTACAAAGGAAGAAAGTGTGGCAAGAGAAGTGGTAGAAGATATAAAAGGGATGCTAGAGAAAAGAGAAGGTAGACAGGAAAAAATAGAAGCCATACAGGAAAATGTGTTTTCCTGGTCCATTCTCATTCTTTAAAAAGTAGCATTCTCTTCTTACCAACTCAAATTTCCAGTAATTTTTGTTCATTTATACTCTAGTAGTTCTTGGTTTCCATGAAAAGGAAAAGGAAACAGGGAAAAAGCCACAATTTGAGCACTTCTCACGTTAAAATCCGAACTTTCATATAGAATCATTCTGTTTCTACTATATCCCGTAAAGTTTAAAAATACTTCATCTTCTACTAACTTTTAAAACATGTTTTGTGAAGCAAAACTAAATATTGATAATAAAATCAGTTATCAATTCATCAATATAACATTGATAATTTTATTATTACAGTGATTAGCCGCATGCTTGGTACTGATATTAAAACAAAAACCAGTCCTTTTGTGGTCAGTAAAAATTATAAAATACCAGTATATTCTTTTGGCTACTGCTAATAAGAGCCTTTATGTATAACAGAAAAAACCTGCTCGAAGAAGATACGAATCATATGGAATGCATTCAGATGATGACGCCAACAGCGATGCATCTAGTGCTTGTTCAGAACGCTCCTATAGTTCTCGAAATGGTAGTATTCCCACATACATGAGGCAGACGGAAGATGTGGCAGAAGTCCTCAATAGATGTGCTAGTTCCAACTGGTCAGAAAGGAAGGAAGGCCTCCTGGGTCTGCAGAACTTACTAAAAAATCAGAGAACACTAAGGTGAGTTGTGTTGTCTTAGAATAATAGTCCTTTCAGGTTAACACTTTCAACTTGACTTTGTCTGTATAACACCTTAGAGATATTAGTATGGGAACAGACTTGTTTGAAATTCAGAAGATGGCATCAAAATATTTTCCCAGGCTTCATCTATACTCTCTATACTAGAAATTTTTATTTAAAAGGAAACTTCTGGGGCACCTGGGTGGCTCAGTGGGTTAAGCCTCTGCCTTCGGCTCAGGTCATGATCTCAGGGTCCTGGGATTGAGCCCGGCATCAGGCTCTCTGCTCAGCGGGGAGCCTGCTTCCCCCTCTTTCTCTGCCTCCTTCTGCCTACTTGTGATCTCTCTCTCTGTCAAATAAATAAATAAAATCTTTAAAAAAATTAAAAAAGGAAACTTCTAATTCACAAATAGAAGTTCATAAAAAGGATATTAATTTTTAAAATTAAAAAAAAATAATAAAGTGTACATAAGATTAAAGCTAGCCAATTTATTACAATTCATTCCTGATAAATTTGTCAGTGAGAGGAAAGAATGTTTATGCTCACTTGAACATGAAGGTTTATTCTCAGTGTTCATGTAATTCGTGAGTCCACACAAAATGGAATTGGAGTGAATTTCTCTTGAGATTGGTTTTTAGTTTGTTTGATTTGGTTTATTCGATTCAATTTCCTTTCCTACTGACTTTTACTTGCTTTTTCCCCCTAAATTCTTTATTGTCTTTATCTGTGTAATGTTTTAAACTTCTCTAGTCAACCTCTTTCAGAATGTAGATTCCAATAATTCTAAGTTTAAGTGTAGTGGAAAATCAGAGGGCTACTTCCTGACTTAATACTTGAAGTCAGGATTAGAGCTGCTAGCTGTATATTTACTTTAGAAACTATTAAAATTATTTAATTTAAAATAGATGTTCCTTTGTGTACTGCCTAATATATTTTAATGTTTGTATATCACACTTCATGAATCACTGCAATAAATCATAATATTGTTCCTAACCTCATCAAGATTAGGTTAATATTAGGTTCAGTATATCATTATCAGTGGCAAGAGGGTAGACAGAGTGTAGAAAGATTTTAGCCCTCAGGTGGCCAAATTTAAGAAAACATCTTAGCATTTAAAGGATTAGATTCATGTGCTAGAAATGTCATTTGTAAAGTTTCCCCTGTCATGCTACATTAATGAAAAATGATTGTAGCTCTTTTCATGTAACTTTTAACTTTTAAAATAATGTGGGTTGCAGCAGAATTACTGTTGTATTTGATAAATTTGTATCTATCCCTGATTAGTAAGTCCCACACATTTTTTTATTTGGAGGACTGTTTTATTTTAATAAGAAGCCTAATTACAGCTAAGGTTATTTTTAAGTGAATTCTTCCTATACCAAGGTATTAATAAGCTGCTTTGGGGGCACCTGGGTAGCATCTGACCTTGGCTCAGGTCATGATCTCAGTCAGGGTTGTGGGATCAAGCCCTGTCCCTGTGCCCCACCCTGCTTAGCAGGGCCTTTGCTTGTCCCTCTTCTTCTCCCTCTCCCTCATCCTCTGCCCCTCTCCCCTGCTTGTCCTCTCTCTGTCTCTCTCTCAAATCTTTTTTTAAAATAGATATTAATAAGCTGCTCTATTATTTTGACAGTCGAGTTGAACTGAAAAGATTGTGTGAAATTTTCACAAGAATGTTTGCTGATCCTCATGGCAAGGTATGTTTTAGTATTTAAGATTATTTACTTCTATGGGATTTCATTTGTGGAGTGCCAAAAAAAAGAATAAAATAATAGCAAAACACTGTAAGCCATTTGTTTTCAAACATAATTGAAAGTTTTTGATACCATACATAATTTAGAAATTGCTCTCTCATAACCATTTAAACTTCTCCAAAGAGAGATTATTTTAAGACTATAAGCTGAGGGATATAGTAACAAGCAGGATTCATAGAATTAGTCAAACTGAATGTGTTTGTATCAACAGAAACTTTTTACTGTTTGTAAAGGAAAAAAATTGGGGTAAGTTGAAAAAGGTCTTCTTAAGAACTTTTTATTGTTTTCTTCTTTTGCAGTGTTAATGTAAATATATTCTTATCTTAAAAGAGCAATTGTTTAGAAAAAAATTGCCATTAAATAACACAAAAGCACAAAATACCATGTCGGCCACAGTTTGGTAATAACATTTAAAAAAAAGCATTTCATATGTTGACGTAGTCCATAAAAATTTTCAGAACACTGTTTAATTTTTAATGTTGATGAAAACATACTTCATTTTAAGCACTTAGGCCTAATCTGCATGTGTACCGGGAAATTTTGGTTCACCTTGCAGGATGTTACTGTTGTAAAATGAATTTGATTACTGTTTTCAATAATATGTTTGACAATGGTGAAACTTTATTGTCTTTTTTTAGGTTACCAGTTGTCTGCATGAGAATTTCTAACCTAAGTGAGAGGGAGATGTGGAAGGGAAATTATATTTAAAAAAAAAAAAAGATTAATGAATTTCACCTTATTTTTGTGTCTTCACATTATTGTTGCACATACCATTTTCATTTTTTTCTATTTTCAATATTTTCATTACTTGCAACACTATGTAAAGATAATAAAATCCCACTTCATATATAAACTAAAATCTAGCTAAGGACTATAAATTGCTTCTACTTCAAAACAGTTTTCAAAGATTATCCTCTATCGGGTGTATTTATTTTATTCAAGAATGCAAGTTTCCATTAGGGACAAAGATTAAAAAACACTTGGCAAGCAGTTTGTTTAAAATTTATAACTTTCAGGGGTGCCTGGCTGGCTCAGTTAGTGGAGCTTGCAACTCTTGATCTCAGGATCGTGAATTCAAGCCCCGCATTGGGCCTAGAGGTTATCTAAAAATAAATAAATAAAGGAAGTTTATAACTTTCAAACTGAATATGTAGGTAACTTTATGATTTTATACTTATATTGCTATCAGTAGTTATAGCTGTAGGACTTGCTTTAATGCAAAAATTCTATCAATCTTGAACAAATTAATTTTTGATATATTTTCTTGGCAATGTAAAACAAAGGACAAAACAATTGTGATCTGGATGGACCTCTTTTACAAACAATATTTAAGTAGTTATCTATACGACTTTAAAAAATAGAATTTTTTTAAAGATTTTCTTTGTTTATTTGCCAGAGAGAAAGAAAACGCAAGCAGGGGCAGTGGCAGGCAGAGGGAGAAGCAGGCTCCCCGCTGAGTAAGGGGCCCAATGGGATCGTGACCTGAGCTGAAGGCTCAGTTAACCAACTGAGCCATCCAGGTGTCCCTAAAAAATGGAATTTTAAAATATCTTCAATAAGTGAAATAATTCTTCCCTACTGGAAGGTATAAGACCGAGGCTGGATTATTTCTTGAAGTTCTAGTTTAATTTTTAGTAGGACAATAATACAATTTAGTTGAGTACTAGAATTTATATGTTAATAAAAAAGAAACACTTTTTAAGGAGTCTCTTGGAGATGAAATAGAAAGCTGAGTTTGATGTTGGGAAAGGAACTGAACTGAGCACATATGCTTGGCTTCCCTTAATAGACATGGAGAACCAACTACAGTCCTCCCTAGAATTGCCACGAAGATAACTTTTTTGTTTTTCTTCTTCAGGTTTTTTGCTTGTTTGTTTGTTTTTTTAAGATTTTATTTATTTATTTATTTGACAGAGAGAGAGATCACAAGTAGGCAGAGAGGCAGGCAGGGAGGGAGGGGGAAGCAGGCTCCCTGCTGAGCAGAGAGCCTGATGTGGGGCTCAATCCAAGGACCCTGAGATCATGATGTGAGCCGAAGGCAGAGGCTTTAACCCACTGAGCCACCCAGGCGCCCCTCTTCACCAGGTTTTATAACAATACACAGTTCTTACTGACCCATCTCGTCTTGTTTGTTTGATTAGGTGTTTGGTAGTTCAGTTAGTTCATTGAAAACCAATGTAATGGGAAGATTTTTGTTAATTTGTTTCTGCTTGACTTTTGTTTGGTGATTGTCCATGAGAGGCTCTGCCAATAATTCATTAAGAATAATGAGAGGCTCTGCCAATAATATTCATTAAGAATAAACTGGATAGGGGTGCCTGGGTGGCTCAGTGGGTTAAAGCCTCTGCCTTTGGCTCAGGTCATGATCTCAGGGTCCTGGGATCGAGCCCCACATCGGGCTCTCTGCTCGGCTAGGACCCTGCTTCCCCCTCTCTCTCTGTCAAGTAAATAAATAAAATCTTTAAAAAAAAGAAGAAGAAGAAGAAACTGGATATGTCACCAATCTGTGCTAAGTTTAAAATATCAGGGTTTGGGGTGCCTGGGTGGCTCAGTTGGCTGAGCATCTGCCTTTGGCTAAGGAAATGGTCTCAGGGTCCTGGGCTCAAGCCCTAGGACCTGAATCCTCTGGCTTCAAGCTCAGTAGGAAGTCTGCATGTTCTCCTCCCTCTGCCCCTTCCCCCACTCATGCTCTCTGTCTCTCTCTGTCTCAAATAAATAAATAAAATCTTTTAAAAGAAAAAGAAATAAAATGTCAGGGTTTGATTTGAGCTTTTGCATTAAATCCTGATATTATTAAAATAGCAGATCTCTCTCTCCTCATTTTTTAAATATATCTTTATAAAGTACCAACAGCTCCATCTTCAGGATCAAGCAACTGATTTTGATACTTAATTTTCTTTCCAGATACAGTTTTGCTCTTTATCAGAAGTAGACCATTTTTTGTTCTGTAAAGGGCCAGATAGTAAATATTTGCAGCTTTGTGTGCCATAAGGATCTCTGTCACCGCTACTCAGTTCTGCCATTGTAGCACAAAGGCATCCATACACAATATGTAAACATTCTGGCTGGGTTACAGCAAAACTTTATTTATGAACATTGACATTTTAATTTTCATGTAAATTGCCCATTTTTAAAAAATACTTTTTTAAATTATTCTTAACTTGCAGACCATAGTTTGCTGATCCTTGTTTTCTGTGCCCAGTTCTGAGTTATTGGCACTACAGTAGAAACATATGTCCAAGAACCTCTGCTCGCAAAGCTCATGCCACCAGTTGAAGTTAGGATTTTTTTTTTAAGATTTTGTTTGAGAGAGAGCAAGACTGAGAGAGCACAAGCAAGGCAAGTGGCAGAGGGAGAGGAAGAAGCAGACTCCTAGCTGAGCAGGAATCCTCTGCAGGACTTGATCCCAGAACCCTGGGATCATGGCCTGAGCTGAAAACAGATGGTTAACTGACTGAGCCACCCATGCACCCCAAAGGTTGGGATTCTTGAAGGGAAACAATGTACAGGCCCCTGGGTGAAATTTCCAGTGTATTCTGGTATTTCCCTGCCATTCTCCATTACTGATCTATGGTTTTTGTTTAAATGTGAAGTGCTGCCTTATAATCCTCCTCTTCTCATCCTTCTCTTCTCCAAGGAGACCATGTCAAATAGTTTCTCTCCTCAAAACTGCAGCCCATTCATCTCCCAACCTATGTTATGCCCCAAGCATATGTCCTGGCTTCTTATGTTACCTGGAAAAATGGAAGCCATCAAGCAGAAACTCTCATTTCCTGCCTCCAAACCAGCCATTGTAACTACACAGAAACCCATTCTTTCTATCTTCCCTCCTATTGAAATGGAGGGAGGTCTCACCTTGAAGCTATTGTTAGCCACAATACTCTGTTGGGCCTAATTTTTTGCGAATATGGTCTCATGTGCTTGTGTTCCATGAATTTCTCATAAATTCCATTTTGCTGGTTGACATTTCTTTTTGTTTTCAACTTTATTATTGGATTTATCTTTTCTGTCTCCTTAAGGAATGCGACGGGTCTGTTGTGGAAGTGCCTGTTGTGTCTCATCTCATCCAGCCTCCCTTACACCCTTTGTCATGCAACCCCTCTCTCTCTTGCGCATTTTACCAAGTGTTGGTTCTGCCTAGATTCTTGCCCTGGGCTCTCTTCTTTCATTCAGTACCTTATCTAAATCTTCAGTTACTGCTTGCTGTAACCTAATGACCCCCAAAAGTGTACTTCCAGCCCGTATTTTTCTCTTGTGCTTACTTGGTCACATGCCTTAATGGTCATCTTCAACCTCAAAACTACTTTATCTCGTTAGATGCTTTCTCTCATTAGATTAAATCTCCATTCCCTCATTGCCCAAGTGAACACTTTGGGCATCATTCTGGAAACCCACTTAATGCTAATTGATTCAACCTTCTGTATATCTCTCCATTCTTACTGCTATTTCACGGCACAGTGGTCTTTTGCCTGTTGCACCTCCTCCACACCGCATCCTTATTAATCTTTCTATAAAAGATAAATCTTCTCCCCAGGGTCCTGGGATCAAGCCCTGCATCGGGCTCTTTGCTCAGCAGGGAGCCTGCTTCTCCCGCTACCATTCCCTCTGCTTGTGTTCCCTCTCTCACTGTGTTTCTCTCTGTCAAATAAATAAAATCTTTAAAAAAAAAAAAAAAAGATAAATCTTCTCTACCAGCTTAAAACCCTGTAGTGACTACTCATTGTACTCAAGAAAATGGTGAAACATAGCCTAGCATTTTGCTTGTCATTCCTTCCTCACTCTCACCCCAGCCTTAGACTATGTCCATGTCCCCAAAGGAGCCATGTACTTTTTTCTCATAGTCTTGAAAAATGCTGTCAGGGACATTTTTTTGTCTTCCTCAAGCCCTGGGTTAGCTCTCTACTACTAGTGAATCATAGTCACTTCATCAATAACCTCAACTGTCCTAAAAACCTCACAGGGCAAAAACTGTCTGAAGCCTTGCCCCCAGAATGGGCCATAGTGTTTAGGAGGAGACATCTCATACCACTAGCTTAGTTAGGTGGATTTTCCCTTGTCTTTTTAGGTTAAAATCAACATGTCAGCCTCTATGTTAACACCTTCTGGATTAATAGCCTGTTTCATGGTAACTGAAAGTTGTTCTCACTCATGCCCAACACAAATGAGACTAATGTCCTCAGCAGAAATAAGATACTTAGAGAAACAGGTTGTGGATATAGCCTCATCTATTTTCTTTTTCTTTCTTTCTTTCTTTCTTTCTTTCTCTCTCTCTCTCTCTCTCTCTCTCTCTCTCTTTCTTTCTTTCTTTCTTTCTTTTTCTTTTTAAGATTTTATTCATTTATTTGACAGAGAGAGATCACAAGTAGGCTGAGAAGCAGGCAGAGAGAGAGGGGGAAGCAGGCTCCCTGCTGAGCAGAGACCGATGCAGGGCTAGTTCTCAGGTCCCGGACCTGACCCAAAGGCAGAGGCTCTAACCCACTGAGCCACCCAGGTACCCCCCTCATCTACTTTCTATGATCTACTTTCATATAGGATCTCCTTCTCTAGCCCCCAGAATGTTTCCCTCTTATATATTTTAGAATATCAGGAGAGCTCTAGTATGCAGTGCAGACACCGCAGAAAGGAAGGGCCAGGAGAGAGGTTTTTCTGAATACTGTTGAAATAGATGCTGGATTTTTTTCCTGGTATAGAATTGGCAAATATAGTTTGCAAGCTGAAATTATTTGATACCTGTAACTTGGTAAACTTTTTTTTAACCTCAAATACCATATGGAAATAAGTGGTGATGGATGATGATGTATGTATGACAGTAATTTAGAACATAAGCTGCAAATGTTTGATTTAAAGCCTGTTAATATTTTTCTAGAGAGACAGTACAACACGGTGATACCAAGTATGGATAGTAGAGCTAGATCACTCGTGTTTGAATTCTACCTCCAACACTCATTAGTGGTGTGTGCCTTAGTTTCCTTATCTGTAAAACAGTTTATAGTAATACCTACCTCATAATATTGTGAGGATGATTAAATGAGTTATTATATGTAAAGTCCTAAGTGCGCTCTAAACACTGTTTAAGTTTTTAAAACTAAGTAAGCTTGAAGAATGAAGGAGTTCAGGGAAGATTTTTATTTTGACTGCTCTAGAATCTTTTTTTTCCCTCAAATGTAAGAAGTGTCAGATGCCAAAAGTTATCTTATGTATTCTGACAGTTTGCCTCTGAAGGAACTGTTTGAAAAGAGCCACCTTCACTGAGATGCATGCTTTAAATTGGCATTTTATGATCTGTATAGTCCTACTTCTTGAAGTCATACCATTGAGTCTTGAACAACTAGGGTAGGAATTTAATCCATGGCTACTCAAATGGGGCACAGTTGGGTGCCTGAGTCATATCTGGTCTCCTAATAAATAAGTGTTCTAAACGTTAGAGTTGTCTGCAATCCTAGGATCAGAAAACCACAATGTGCATCTTAGCTGGAGAAAACTTAAGGTTGTGGTATAGTTACTTTTTATTTCCAAACAACTATAGTGGTTCTAAACCTTCACAGATACCATTTAAGTTGTAAATGTATTGCTTCTGAAGAGGGAAAAAAAAAAGTATGTATTATACTTTGGAAGTAAATGTTGGCACTGTTCAGAAATGGGGGCAGGTGTCTTAGTCTTAGATTCCTTATAGAAGTTGAGCCTCAAGGATATTAGAGTCTGGAAAAGAAGTTGGTTTTCTAGGTTTTTTTGTGTGTGTTTTTTGTTTTTTGTTTTTATTTCTTTGGCCAGGAGGTGAGGGAGAAACACAGAAAAATCACATGTTCTTCTCTCATACTGTTCATTTAACTCTTTTTTTAAAAACTATTTTGAGTTTATCATAAAACTTTGAAAAACATTTGTCACTTTTATTTTCTAAGTGTTTTTCTTCCATACAGGAACTTTGCATTGATGGCGACTAATTTGTGTGTTTTTCTTTTTTTTCTTTTTTTCTTTTTGCATGCTGTCCCCTGTGTTGGAACTCTCAATAGAGAGTAAGTTGGTTCAATATTTGTTGGAAACCTAACTTTACTGCATGACTGTGAAATTAACCCTTTTTCTCTATTTTCTCTCCTGAAGAGTTCATGCAGTGTTGGACCCTTTGCAATCCACGAAATGCTATTTGCAGTTATGCAAACTGTCATTCTGTTTGGAGATGTGCTTTTTAATCTACTAATTAATCTAATTTGATTATGTTCTTCTGTTCTGTATTTGATGACTGGCACACCTAAGAAGTGAGATTGAGAAGACTGCCTCAACTGTAATAGCCCAAATGTTATTGTTTTCCAATAAAGTACACTTGTGAGATATGTGGAATTATAAACTGATTCTAATGAAGGGTGGTTCCATTGAATTATTAAAAATAATTCCCAAGTTCACAGTTATTAAGTCTTTAGTCCCAACCTCAACAAAAGTACTTTTTCTAATATTCTATAAACGTCATTCCATGAAAGCCAACAGAACAATTTATGGAGCAGTGGTTCTCAAATCTTTTTTCTGAAAGTAAATTTTTAACCCTAATATAAGCGAATCTACTTTCCACTTTCTTCATTAATTTTAGATAAAAGGGAGGATATCAACATCAGTGAACTCTGTGCTAGGGCAGTCAAGTAAGAAATTTTATGTGAAATTCCCAATATATGTTTTGGATAGAAATATATATATATATAGTCATGTATCTTATCACTTAATAAGTACTATTGATAGGATTTAAGTATTTTGAAAAATAATAGAATTCTGTATGTGGAGTACTGTAAATAACATGTCTACATTTTTGTTCTTCTGTACTCTCATTATATATAATCAAAAGAGATTTCTACTTGGGAGAATCAGGGAAGTCTTAAAGAAAATAGCAGTTCAGATCTTGGCAGGAACGTAAACTTTGGATATGTCAGCTTGAAAAGAAAGGGCCTCCTGGAAATGACATGTCAAGTCCAGAGAAATGGGAGATGTCAGAAAGTTTATAGGAGAGAGAAGGAGGAAGTTAATCTTGGCTGGGACGAAGGGAGGATCTTAGATATCTTCCCTTGCATTGAGAAAAAAGAGTTGGCTATCAATTACAGGGTAAGTTTCCATGTAAGAGAAAATCCTTACTCTTGAAGGAACTTTTTCTGCACATTAATTGAACAACTTTTTGTGCAATCTTCAGCTTCTGATAAACTTTGAGCTTGATTTTAATGGGTAATGCAACTATATAAAAACAGACTTGGGACGCCTGGGTGGCTCAGTTGGTTAAGCGGCTGCCTTCGGCTCAGGTCATGATCCCAGGGTCCTGGGATCGAGTACCATATCAGGCTCCTTGCTCAGCAGGGAGCCTGCTTCACCCTTTGCCTCTGCCTGCCTCTCTGCCTGCTTGTGTTCTCTCTCTTTTTCTGACAAATAAATAAAATCTTTAAAAAAAAAAAAAAGAGAGACTTTATTCTCAAATGTTATATGTTCCAGATGAGAAGATGATATAAATCCAAAAAAAGTTAAATAGCACCATAAAGCTCATCCCACAAAGGTTCCAAGTGGCTATATTCTAACATGGTCTAAGAAGCTTTTTGGCGGAGACTTGAGTGGTAAACTTTGTAGCAAGTCACATGTTGTGTGTAAATAAAGGGAGCATGGTAGGAAATCAGTGTAGTAAGATATACTCAGAGACAAAGACTTTATGTTGCCAGATAGTCCAAGATCAGTTTGGAGAATTAGAACAGTATCTAAGCATTTGAGACATTATTTTGTAGACTATTCTATAGACAGTGGAGGATTTTGTTTCTCTCAGAAGAATGATATCACAGTCTGATGGTAAAAAGGAAGCATGAGTTGGCCTGCTGCCTGTTCTGTAAATAAAATCATATTGAAACACAGCTGTATTCCCTTATTTGCATACTGTCTGTGGCTGTGCTACAATAGCAGAGTAGTTGTGGTGATAGACACTGTATGGCCTGTAAAGCCTAGAATATGTACTTACCTGGCCTCTTCCAGAAATCCAGAGTTGAAGTCGGAAGGACCTGGTGTCTACAGTGATGGTAAGATGGACAGATTTGGGAAAGGCCAAAAGAGAGCTATTTCAGAGGTCATAGGGCTTACTAGGCTAGAGCAAAGTGGGCCTGTTAAGGAGCAGAGCAGGCCTTTTGATTAAAAGCAAATCAGCAAGAAATCTGCCTCTTTTTTTTCCTCTTTAAGATTTTTATTTATTTGATGCAGAGAGAGAATACAAGCAGGCAGAGCAGCAGGCAGAGGGAGAGGGAGAAGCAGGCTCCTCAGGGAGCAGGGAGCCTGATACGGGGCTCAATCCCAGGACCCTGGGATCATGACCTGAGCCAAAGGCAGCCACTTAACTGACTGAGCCACCCAGGTACCCTGAAGTCTGGCTCTTAATCACTGCACATTTAGAATGCAGAAGGAAAATGCCTGACAACAGAAATGAAGGACAGAAGGGACATAATAAGAGGAAAGCAGTGGCAAACTACAGAATGGCCAAGCATACTAAGCTAATGAAAAAGCTACTACTTTTCATGATTAGGAGATAGTTGGTGGGAAGGAAACTGAAGGAGAAATTCTTGAGACATTGTCTTCTGTGGCTGTAAGCAAAGGATTTAGATTGAGAATCAAAGAGTAAAGTTAATAGAGGAAACCATACTGTAGAGAGCAAGAATCCAGAATAGAAAGATTCGTGTTAAAGAGGAATAAAATTGTCTCTCCCTTATAGAAACGATTATTAGAAGGATGGTTATAGAGGAAATCAAGGTGGGGGAAAAAATCAGTGCAGTGTTTTATGTTGAATGACAGTAAAGTGGATGAGGTAAGTTATCTTGTAGTAGAGTGGATGGAACATAGCTGAAAGCCAACTAATTTAGCTTTAAGTCATGACCCAACCATTGACTATGGAAACCTTGGACAAGTCACATAATTTTCTGGTTCTCAGTGTCCTGAGAACCAGATAAAATGGGAGAGTCAACTTAGGAATTCTAATGTTGATTTTACTATAGCAAAAACTTAAAGTTAGAATCTTCAGGAAAAGAGGCAAGAGGTGAAACAAGATTAAAAGTAAATCAAAAAATTAGAATGTCGTGCCTGGCAAACTAGGTTTGAGGGACGGGCAGAAAGCCCTGATGTGTCGTGTTTGCTATAATTCCTGAGGTGTAAATACCCCCACCATGGCTAATTTCAAGCTATTAACTACCTGACAGAATTCCTGAATATTTAACAGTTGGCTTTCTAGTCAAGTACTGAGTCCAGCACACCACTGGACAGATTTTAATGAGATGCATTACTTAAGAACACTAGCTTTCCTTAAAATTTTTTATCTTATAAAATTTTTTTAAACTAGTAGATTAATATTGGAACCAAGTATAAAACCCATCAAAAGAAATGGAGACTAATAGCCATAAATGATTTTTTTAGAAATCACTAAAATTAAGATGTAGATTTGTATAGTTACAGTTACCCAGATCATTTATAATTACATTTGGGGCAGTTTTAATAAATACTAAATCTCATACCAAAAGAATTTGTGACAAATGACATATTGAGAAATCCAGGAGTCTCTAATTAGCCCAATATGTCAGAATGTTCTTATACTTTAAGGTAGCTGTCAGCAAAGTCATCTTCTGATTAACTCAGTGCCAATCTTCCAAAGAGCTGAGGGCCGGTGAGGCTATCAGGTAATTCCTTGCCCTAAATTTCAGATAAAATGGATTTTAGTTTAACCAGATTAAGCTATGGCATCATTGACAACATTAGGTGTGCCAGCCATTATGGCCAAAATTTCTTTACCAAGTGATGCTGCATGGAATAGCTAATTGTTGAACTTCAGCAGAAGTTGGATAACAGTTCAAACATACTCTTGTATCACAGAGTCCAATGAAAAGCAAGAGAGATTGTTTTTCCGCTTGGCTGCCAATCGCTGTGCCTCTGATTCCTGTATTCCCTTTCTATTTCGGTTTTGAATTGCTCATAAAGGTCAATATTTCCTCCTTTTTCTCTCCCTTTCCCCATTTATCCACTATAGGTATTCAGCATGTTTTTGGAAACTCTAGTAGATTTCATACAAGTCCACAAAGATGACCTTCAAGACTGGTTGTTTGTACTGCTGACACAACTATTAAAAAAAATGGGTGCTGATTTGCTTGGGTCTGTTCAGGCAAAAGTTCAGAAAGCTCTTGATGTTACCAGGTAATGTTTTCTTTAGATACTTCAGGTTTATCCAGTAGTGATCAGGAATGTTTAGGTTCTGTGTTTAGATTTCAGAGCCCTTCTGATCCATTTAAGCTGCATGGGCTTCATTTGAAAATTGTTAATGATGCCGATTCCCATCGATATATTTAATGCAACATTGGTCCTTAAATCAAACACTGCCTTTCTTTTCTAAAACTGCCGTGAGCATTGATTGCGTAATTCAAAGGTGGCATTTTATCTTAATTAGGATATTCAAAGAGTTGAAGATCTTATTCAGTCTAATGTAAACATTAAAAATTTTCCTAACTTTAAAAAGAATGTTTTATTTGAACACTTTATTATAACATAAATATTCAGAATCTTTTTTCAGAAGATTTTGAACCAATGATACATTTCTTTCTTGTGTAGATTGTTGAGGTGACTTATTTCAAATACCCACTTAGTAGGTTGAGGTGAGTCTAGAATTCAGATATTAGGTCTGGGGAAATAGCTCTGATAGTGTTCAACTTGTTTTTTCCTTTACTTTTTTATTTTTATTCATTTATTTTAGAGAGAGTACAAATGGGGGAGGGGAAGAGGAGGAGAGGATAGAGAATCTCAAGCAGACTCCCCGCTGAGCATGGAGGCCCATGTGGGCCTCGATCTCACAACCTGATCATGACCTGTGCTGAAATCAAGATTCGGACCCTTAACCTACTGAGACACCCAGACGCCCCACAATTTTTTTTTCTCTGATTAAATCCATCCTTGAGGCAGGATAAACCATTATTTACCATAGTGTTGCTTTTTAAACCCCAGTAGGATATAGATGCAAATGTTCACATTGTTCTGGGAATAACTTACATGCTGTAAGTGGTATAGACTATACCACTAACAGATACTACTTCATGCATGCTCTTTGAACGGCATATTATGTTTTGGTATTAAGCATAATATTCTGTTTACTTTGCTAAATATTTACTTGATTAACTTTTGTTTTGCTTTGTTCTTTCCTTATTTCAGAGAATCTTTTCCAAATGATCTTCAATTTAATATTCTAATGAGATTCACTGTTGATCAGACCCAAACACCAAGCTTGAAGGTAAAAAATTGAAGTCTTTTGAAGACATTGTAAAGAACTGAAATATTTTCTTAATAAAGTTATGTTGATATTTGTATTTCTGTCCAATGAGAAGCTGTTCCATCAGTGGATTTTTTTTTTTTTTTTTATAAACTTTCAGACAGTCAAGCCAGCACTTCGGGACCAGCTTCACTCTTTTTGGAGCTCCAAGGTTTTTTTTTTGTTTTGTTTTAATCTTCATTATTTCTTTCCTTAACTCTCTTTAAAAACTCTGCCATGTTTCAGAGAATGTTTGTATGCATCTGGTTTCAACTACTAACCTCTGTAAGCCCTTTAAGCATGCACAGATTTTATTTCAAATGTTACTCAATTGCCAGACTATCTCTTGGAGAAGCTTACTGGGGATTTCCATTTAGAAAGCACAAGTATGGCCATCTAACTCTAAGCTGGTAATGCAGACTTGCTCTAGAAAGTCTTATCTAATTTTATGTTTGTGATTTCCCAATACTTTTTTTTTTTTTCTCTTTTTTTTAGTTTAGAAGGTTGAATAGGTATTTTGGACAAAATGTCAATTTTACCTATGTATTTATTTTAGTAAACAAAAATTTTTAAGTTTAATCTCCCTGCTATTCTCCAGTTCTCCTTAATTGAAATAGTAGCTTTTCTTTTTGAAATGTGATATTTCTAATGTGTGCATAAGGTTTAAAATCAGGATTAACTTTCTCAATTATTAGCACACTTTTTAAAATTAATTTATGTGAAAACAAGATGGATTCCAATTTGTGACTTAAAATAATTACTAAGTTTAACATAAAAGAAAAAATAATTTAATGGAAGAGCCCCTGAATTCTTTACTGACGATGTTTTCATAGTGAGTTTTTATTAAGTGAGATTAAAGTCAGGGAAATAACAAGCATATGTGCATTTACAAGCTTTACATTCTTCTGCTGTCTTCTGCACGAAATATATTTCTATAAGCATTATTGCCCATGATTGGTTTTCCTTTAAGTTTCTGAATATGATTTTGCCTTAAAAATCACAATTGTGTTTCCTACAGGATTGACTTATGCTCAACATAATGTTAATTTCTCAGAGCTGCTTTGTGAAGGGGATTCCATCTATTTTGATTTTAAAATGTGACCTACAGGAGAATCATTTATTTGATTTTATTGATAAATGTTTTGAACTCATTCTTTGTCCTACTCATTGTGCAAGGGAATCCTAGGAATATAAAATTTATAATTTTTTATTATAATGCATGGTAAATTGTAATAAGGGCTATGATTTAGATACCAAGGGTAGGTAGGTATTCAAGTGCTGTTGAAAATGTAGGTAGAGCTGTTTCACGGACTAGTGGAAAGGGAGGTCTAAACCATTCACTTAAGAAATAAAGGTGATAGGGGAGTTCAGGGAGAGAATAAAGTTGCCGAATGCCTAAAGAAAAAGACAGTGGGAAACAGACAAATTAAAATTAGCTTTCTTATTGGAAAATGGAGCCTGGGATTACAAACTTGTTTCTCTAAAAGCCATATAAACATATTTTATATATACATGCATTACATATTATATACACACAGGGAAAGCTATAGGGGAAAATCACTCTTCAACTCCTAAATTAATATTTTAGAATAACAAGGAAAAGTTAAATTGGAGCCATACCTGTGCCAAGAATAAATAACTTTCAGATGGGTAACAGATTAAGATTAAAAAACTGTTTTGAACAGTTTTTTAAGAGTTTTTAATAGAAAAACACAAACAGCTTAAGTGTGAGATCTATAAAGTTCTTTATTAAAAAAAAATGATGGATCTTTCAGATAAAGGAGAAAATTTTATATAAAATTTTATCTCTGTTATGTGGTTAAATGTCAGAAAAGAAGCAATAGAATGAGGGAAATGGCAATACAGAGTGATTTTGAGTAATATTTTTAAAAAATAATTTTGGTGACTTCTTTTTCTGGGTTTCACAGATAATGTGAAGTTATGCACACTTGAGCAGCAAAGTAGTTTTTCCTCTGAAGAAGAATGAACATTTGTGTTATTAAACTTACAGATTATGGAAATAAACTTATGAAATAATCCTACTTAAATCTAAACTTTCAAATGATTGTTACATATGTATTGTGATTATTTTGCCTAGTGGTATGGTAAACACACCTACTCTATGAAACCCTTTTAAAACTTTATGTGCCTCTAAATTGCCAGGACACCGCACTAGTTGAATCTCACATAGCACAAATAAGTGTATTCAACTATTGACGGTGGCAAATTGAAAACAAACTATACTGATGTTCATTCTTTGATTTACTATTGCCACCTTTCAGTTATTCACAATGATAGATGGTGATGTGGCTTCAAGAATCCAGAATGTTAGGTGTTGCCATAATTTACTAGGCCTGCTACTGCAAAACGAACACCCTAAGTCTCTTTCCCTTAGGTACATTTTACCTGAGATGGTTGATAGGTTAACTCTCAGTTTTTTTCCAATATGTCTCTTACAGTTCTTAAAATTAATTCATTTTGAAATGAATGTTTCTGATCACTTTTTTCTTTTAAAAAATTTTTTAAAGATTTATTTATTCTAGAGAGAAAGAGCATGCCCAAGAGAGGGGGAAGAGGGAAAGAGAGAGAGAATTGGAAAGAAGCAGACTCCCTGCTGAGCACAGACTCAATCCTACGGCCCCAAGATCATGACCTAAGCCAAAATGAAGAGTCAGACGTTTACCAGACTGAGCCACTCAGGCACCCCCTTTTTCTTTTATAAAACAGAAGTCAGAAGTGGGGAAATGTACAAGAATCAGAACCTTATTTTAACATTTCACTTCCCATATATTGACTTGGCACAGTACTTCCCAAGGACTTTATTTGGTTTGAGTGAGACAAGTGGCTTCTTAAGATCAATAACAAGAGAAGAAAGATCATTGTTATCTAAATCTTTGGCAGTGTTTTTTCAAAGTTGCTGTTTTAATCATACACATAAACCTTCCAAGTCAGCAAATCAGTATTTAATACATTGTCAGCATCTACTGTATCCAAGGACTGTACACTATGTCAGGCGCCATTTCTAAACTGCACTAGCAGAGTCCTTTAGAACCATTATTTACAAATCCTAGAATGTTAAAAGATGTGACAGTTGTTCTCAACCTGTTTTTCTGCTCCAACCTGAAAGAAAGGATAGTATTTAACAGTGCTTACTCTAAGGATGACAAAGGCTGAGCATAAGGAAGAAGCATGTGTGTTTGCCCCACCTCCTGCTTTTGATTTTGAAGCCTGCATTCGACCACACACCTATCTACCATGTACCTAAGCGTCAGGAATTACAAATAAGTGTTGTATTTTCTCCAGTGGTACTTCTGTAAAACTTTTGTGATGCTTCTTTTGAAAGGTAGTCGTTCTAGCAGTTGATGGACCTATTAAGGTACATGATCTCATTGGGTGAATGTTACTGAATGTTTGGGGGAAAACCTGTATTGCCCACTTCAATTACTTACTTGGTTTATGATACTTTATTTCCAGTATACTTCTGGTTCACTTCTCCAAAAGCCAAATTATACTTAATTTATAAAGGCTGGCTCCCAGGGACATCTAGCCTGCTCTGAAGGCAGGCTCAAGGAAAAGGTTCTAATTTTGTCAAGAGTCTTCAGCAGTTGTTCAGACACAGATAATGAAACACCTGGGACTTAAGAGTTCTGCTGTATGTGAAAACAAAAATCCACATTACCATGTATTTGTATCTCAGATATGTAGATGGTTATATAATTTCTTTTTTGTTGTTGTTGATGTTTCATTTTGTATTGGTCGAAAAAATAATCACCTAATTTCTGAAGTATTGTCTGTATCCCTTAGTGACCATCTGATTGTCCTCTCATTTTGCTTACCTCTGTAGGTGAAGGTTGCTATCCTTAAATACATAGAAACTCTGGCCAAACAGATGGATCCAGGAGATTTTATAAATTCCAGTGAAACTCGCCTGGCAGTGTCTCGGGTTATCACTTGGACTACAGAACCCAAAAGTTCTGATGTTCGGAAGGTATGTTTTAATTTAAGGTTTAGAAGGTAAATTAGAAAAGTCAGTTGCTTTGGATTGCCAATGAAGGAAATTAGTATTTCAGGACATTACCAGTTAGTATTGAGTTATTTACCTTATGACATGAAGACTTTTCTTTTTAATCTTCTCTTTTCAATTATTTTAAATTTTATCCAATAAATATGAGTATAATATAAAAAATGACTGTCCTGGGGCACCTGAGTGGCTCAATCGGTTAAGCATCTGACTCTTGGTTTCACCTTAGATCATGATCTCATGGGTCATGAGATCAAGCCCTGAGTCAGCTCCGCGTTCAGCGGGGAGTCCACTTGAAAATTCTGTCCCTCTGCTGCTCTTTCTCACTGGCATGCATGCTTTCTCTCTCTCTAAAACAATTAACTCTTTTTTTTGTTTGTTTGTTTTAATCTAAAAATAACTGCCCTGGGGTACCTGGGTGGCTCAGTTAGTTAAGCATCCAACTCTTGATTTCAGTTCGGGTCATGATTTCAGGATTGTGAGATTGAGCCCTCTGTTGGGCTCTATGCTGGGTGTGGAGCCTGCTTAAGATTCTCTCTCTCCCTCTCCCTGTGCCCCTCCCTACAAAAAATAAATAGATAAAAAATAACTGTCCTTGCCATAGTCCTCCCAACCTCTAATCTTATAACCATTCAAAATATAGTCAACCCTTGTTAGTATCCAAAATATGTAAAGAATTTATACATCTTAACATCCAAAAAAACAATCCAACTAAAAAATGGGCAGAAGACGTGAACAGTCATTTCTCCAAAGAAGATATACAGATGGCCAACAAACATATGAAAAGATGCTCCACATCACTCATCATCAGGGAAATGTAAATTAAAACCACAATAAGTTGTCACCTCACAGCTATCAGAATGTCTAAAGTCAAAAACACAGAAAACAAGTGTTGGCGTGGATGTGGAGAAAAGGGAACCCTCTTGCATGGTTGGTGGGAATCCAAATTGGTGCAGCCACTGTGAAAAATAGTATGAAGGTTTCTCAAAAAATTAAAAACAGAACTACTTTATGATCCAGGAATTGCAACATTGGGTATATACCCAAAAAGTACAAAAACACTCAAGGGGCGCCTGGGTGACTCAGTAGGTTAAAGCCTCTGCTTTCGGCTCAGGTCATGGTCTCAGGGTCCTGGGATCGAGCCCTGCATCAGTCTCTCTGCTCAGGAGGGAGCCTGCTTCCCCCTCTCTCTGCCTGCCTCTCTGCCTGCTTGTGATTTCTCTCTCTCTCTCTCTCTCTCTCTCTCTCTCTCTCTCTCAAATAAATAAAATCTTTAAAAAAAACATTAAAAAGGATACATGCACCACTGTGTTTGTAGCAGCATTATTTATAATGGTCAAACTATGGAAGCAGCCCGAGTGTCCACTGGTAGATGAATAGATAAAAAAGAGGTGATATATATATACACACACACACATATATATACATATATATAAATATATGATGGAATGTTATTCAGCCATAACAAAGAATGAAATCTTGCCATTTGAACAACATGGATAGAGCTAGACAGTATAATACTAAGCAAGATAGTCAGGAAAAGACAAATACCCTATGATCTCACTCATGTGGAATTTAAGAAACAAAAAGGGGAAAACAAACAAACAAAAAATCAAGAAACAGACTTTTAATTATAGAAAACAAACTGAGGGTTACCAGAGGGGAGGTGGGTGAGGGGATGGGGAAAAAAAGGAAGGTGATTAAAGAGTACCCTTAACATGATCAACAACAACAAAAAAAATAAGATAAAAAAAAACAAAATATAGTTGAGCATTGAACAACACAGATTTGAACTGTGTTGGTCCACTTACATGCAGATTTTTTTTTATAGTATATTACTATAAATGTATTTTCCTTAGGATTTACTTTATTGTAAGAGTATAGTATATAATACATAGAGCATACAAAAAATATGTTGATCAGCCATTTATATTACCACTGAGGCTTCTGGTCAACAGTGAACTATTAGTAGTTAAGTTTCGGGGGAGTCAAGTTATAAAAAAAATGCAGAGATTCAACTGTATGGGAGGTTGGTGTCCCTAATCCCTTGCTGTTCAAGGGTCAACTATAGTCCAAATCTTTCCCCTTGCAGGTACCAATGTATTGCAAATAAGAATTTACAGTATTTCTTGACTTATTTTAGGTATTATCTATTGATCTATTGATAACTTTAGCCATAATGTACCTTTCTATCTACCTTTGTACATAAGAACTAAGCTTTAGGGACACCTGGGTGGCTCAGACGGTTGACCAGCTGCCTCCCAGGACCCTGGGATCAAGTCCCACATTGGGCTCCTTACTCTGTGGGGAGCCTGCTTCTCCATCTGCTTCCTTCCTTGCCTAACCCCCCCCTGCTTCTTGTGCTCCCTCTCTCTCTTTCTCTCTGACAAATAAATAAATAAAATATTAAAAAAAAAAAAAAAAAAAAAAACCTTAGATTCACCCGTACCTTTCCCACATCTTTTCCTGTATATCTTTCCCCATAATCTTCAGAATACTTAAGGATCAACCCTGGTAATCAATACAAAAGATTTACCTTTTGACTGTGGAAATGTTCACTCCTACAACAAGTAGTTTATTACTACCTCCTTTCTTAAAGAAGCTTTGTCGTGGAGTAAATAATTTACCTGGTTTTTCATTTGCCTGGGTTTTTTTTTTTAATGTTGTTTAATAGTCTGTTCATATTTTCAGTATCTCTGTAACATGCTTATGGGTAACATTTTCCATATGCTCAAAAACAGAAGTTATTTATTTCATGGAGAGCTCCTTTTTAGACCTTTTGTTCTCTTCATCATCTTCCTGAGACTTCTCTTCACCCTGGACTTTCATTTCTCACATCCTATATGGAGCTCTGTTTACTCTCTTCCTTTGTGAATCATTTTCTTCAATATATGCTGCAAAAGAAGACATAGACTATACATTTTATGACCTTTCTTTCTAATGGTGAACACTTTACCCAACAGAAGCGGAATATATAGTCTTCTCAAGTGTACATGGAACAGGATAAGACCGTATGCTAGGCAATGAAATAAACCTCAATAGTTATTTTCTTAAAAGAATAAAAATAATACAAAGTGTGTTCTCTGACCACAATGGAATGAAATTAGAAATTAATAACAGGGAAATTTGGGGGGCTTACAAATACATGGACACTAAACAACTTATTCCTAAATCACCAGTGGATCAGAGAAGAAATCAAAAGGGAAATTAGAAAATAGAGTGAGGTGAATGAAAATGAAGACATGACATACCAGAATTTACAGGATGCAGCTAGAGCAGTGCTTAGAGTGAAATTTATAGCAGTTAATGCTATAATAATAAGGAATAAAGATCTCAAATTAGTAACCTTAACCACTGCCACTATGTGTCCACTATGACACTGGAAAAAGAAGAATAAACTGACCCTAAAGTAAGCAGAAAGATGTAATCAAGACCAAAGCACAAATTAGGGTGCCTAGCTCAATTGGTAGATCATGTGACTCATGATCTTAAGGTCATGATTCCATGTTGGGCCTACATAGGGCCTACTTAGAAAAAAAAAATTTTTTTTTAAATTAAAGCACAAATTAATAAGACAAAAACAATCAGTGAAACTAAAAACTGGTTTTTTGAAAGATCAACAAAACTGGCAAACTTTTAACTAGATTGACCAAGAAAAGAGACTAAAATTAGTAGAATTGGAATTGAAAGAGGGAATATGACCAGCCTTACAGAAATAAAAAGAACTGTAAAGGAATACTATGAATAATTATGTGTCAGTAATTTAGATCTAATGAACAAATCCCTAGAAAGATGTGGACTACCAAAACTGACTGAAGAAGAAGAAATAGACATAAAGAGAACAAGTAGAGATTGACTTAGTAATCAAAAACTACCCATGAAGAGAAGCTGGGCTCAGATGGCTTCACTGGCAAATTCCACCAAATTACTACCAATTCTTTAGAAATTCTTCCAAAAAACAGAAGAAGGAATACTTTCTAACTCATTGTGTGAGGGCAGTAGTACCTTGATTCCAAAACCAGGTAAAGATACCAGACACACACACACACACCCTACAGACTGGTATCTTTTACGAATATGAACGCAATCTAATCCTCAACAAAATGTTAGCAAACTAAATCTTGCAACATAGAAAGAGAATTATACACCATGACCAAGTAAATGAGATTTATCCCAGGAAAGCAGGGTTAAATTAACATCTCAAAGTCTATTCAAGTAATACACCATTATCAACCAAAAGACAAACACGATTGTATCAATAGAAAAGGCTCCTGATGACTTTAGGTGCTCCTAGCTGACTCAGTCAGTGGAGCATAGGACTCCATCTCAGGGTTGTAAGTTCGAGCCCAATATTGAGTGTAGAGATTACTTAAAAATAAAATCTTAAGGGGCGCCTGGGTGGCTCAGTCGTTAAGCGGCTGCCTTCGGCCCAGGTCAGATCCCAGCGGCCTGGGATCGAGCCCCGCATCGGGCTCTCTGCTCTGCAGGAAGCCTGCTTCTCCCGCTACCATTCCCTCTGCTTGTGTTCCCTCTCTCGCTGTATTTCTCTCTGTCAAATAAACAAAATCTTTAAAAATAAATAAATAAATAAATAAATAAAATCTTAAGAAAAAAAGAAAAGGCACCTGGCAAAATCATAACATCCTTTCATGATTTAACAAAAAATAAATACAAATAAATAAAAACTAACAATGGAAGGAACTTTTTCAGCCCAGTAGAGGACACCTCCAAATACCCACAGTTAACTCATACTTAATGGTGAAAGACTGGATGCTTCCTCAAAATTAGCACAACTGTCTGCTCTCACTATTTCTATCCAACATACACTATATTATTCAGTATATACTCTGCATTACACTGTACTCTGGTCTAAGTGTGCAATACTGGTATGGCTAAAAATGTACACTTCAATAATTTCTATATTCAACTGGGGGTTCTAGCCAGGACAGTTAGGAAAAAATAAATACTGTAAAGAAGTAGTACAACTATTTCCATTTGCAAATGATATGATTTTGTATAGAGAAAATGCTAAGGAATCACTAAAAAACTATTAAAACTAGTAAGTTCATCAAGTTTGCAGGATATAAAACAGTATACAGAAATCAGTTATATTTCTTTTTTTTTTCTTTTAAAGATTTTATTTATTTATTTGAGAAAGAGTGAGAGAGCTTGAGAGGAGGGGAGAAGGTCAGAGGGAAAAGCAGACTCCCCATGGAGCTGGGAGTCCAATGCAGGACTTGATCCCGGAACTCCAGGATCATGACCTGAGCTGAAGGCAGTTGCTTAACCAACTGAGGCACCCAGAAATCAGTAATATTTCTAAACCCTTGTAGTGAGCAATCCAAAAATGAAGTTAGGGAAAGAATTTCATTTACAATAGCATCAAAAAAATTAAAATCTATGAGAATACACTTGACAAAAGAGATGCAAATTTACATAGAACCTACCAAATAGTTTTGAAAGAAATTAATTATTTGAATAAACTGAAAAATATTCCATGTTCATGGATGGGAAGGCTTAATAAGATGGCAGTACTGCCCAAAGTGATCCACAGGTGAAATGTAATCCCTATCAAAATCCCAGAAATTTGTAGAAATTTACAAGCTAATTCCAAAATTCTATGGAATTGCAAGGGTTCCATTATAGCCAAACAATCCTGAAAAGGTACAAAGTAGGAGGACTTCACACTTCCTGATTTCAAAACCTAGTATGGGCATACCTCAGAAATACTGCAGATTCTGTTGCAGACTACTGCAGTAAACCCAAATGACATGAATATTTTCATTTCCCAGTGTATATAAAAGTTATCTTTGCACTACGCTATGGTCTAGCATTATGTCTAAAAAATATATATATACCTTAATTTAAAAATACTGCCAAAAAATGCTAACCATCATCTAAGAATTCAGAGTCCTAATCTTTTGGCAGATGGGGTCTTGTCTCAGCGTTGACTAATCAGGGTGTTGGTTGTCAAAAGTTGAAGTGGCTGTGGCAGTTTCTTGAAGGCAGCAGTAGTGGAAAATGGTATGGAGGTTTCTCAAACAGAAATGGAGATACCATAGACATTTGGGTATTACGCAAAGAATGAAAACACTAATTTGAAAAGATAATTTGTACCCTTGTGTTTATTGCAGCATTATTTGCAGCATTATTTACAATAGCCAAGATGTGGAAGCAACTCAATTGTCCATTGATAGATGAATGGATAAAGAAAATTGGGTATTCAGGGGCACCTGGGTGGCTTAGTGAGTTAAAGCCTCTGCCTTCAGCTCAGGTCATGATCTCGGGGTCCTGGGACTGGGCTCCGCGTTGGGCTCTCTGCTCGGTGGGGAGCCTGCTTCCCCCTCTTTCTCTGCCTGCCTCTCTGCCTACTTGTGATCTCTCTCTCTCTTTCTCTCTGTCTGTCAAATAAATAAATAAATCTTTTTAAAAAAAAAAAGATTAGGTATTCATATACAGTGAACTATTAGCAGTCATAAAAAGGATGAGATCTTGCGGTTTGCAACAGCATGGATGGGCTTGAAGGATATTATGCTAAGTGAGATAAATCAGATTGAAAAAGACAAATACCATGTGATTTCACCTAAGTGGAATCTAAAATAAATAAATAAACAAAAAGGAGAATCAGACTGTAAATTTGGAAAACAAACTGATGGTTGCCAGAGGGAAAGGAGTGGGGAATGGGGAAAACACATAAAGGAGAATGGAAAATACAGGCTTTCAGTTATGGAATGAGTAAGTTACGGTTATAAGAGGCACAGCATAGGAAGTATAATCAGTGATATTGTAATAGTGTATGGTGATACGTCATAGCTACACGTGTGGTGGGCATTGCATAACAGAAGTTAAATCATCATGTACACTTGAAACCTATGGACACTGTATGTCAACTATACTCGGGTTTTTGTTTGTTTTTTTTTTAAAGATTTTATTTATTTGACAGAGAGGAGAGAGATCACAAGTAGGCAGAGAGCCCGATGTGGGGCTCGATCCCAGGATGCTGAGATCGTGACCTGAGCCAAAGGTAGAGGCTTTAACCCACTAAGCCACCCAGGCGTCCCTATACTCAGGTTTTTTAAGTTTTTAAATAATTCAAAATAAATCAAAATGTCATTCAGATCTCATTTTAAAAAAATAAGACAAAAATGAAGTTTGCTACATCAATCAGCTCTTCTATAATTTCTCTGTAGTATGAGATGCTATTTAATAGCATTTTACCCACAGAATTTCTTTGAAAATTGGAGTCAGTCTTCTCAAACCCTGCAGCTTTACCAACTAGCTTATGTAATATTCTGAATCCTTTGTTATTTCAACAGTCTTCACATGTTCACCAGGAATAGATTCCATCTCAGATAACACTTTCTTTGTTCATCTGTAAGAAGCAACTTCTCATCTCTTCCGGTTTGAAGTTATGAGATAGCAGCAATTCAGTCACATCTTCAGGTTTCACTTCTCGTTCTCTTGCTAATTCCACTATATCTGCAATTAACCCCTTCAGTGAAGTCTTGAACCCTTCAAAGTCATCCATGAAGGTTGGAAACAACTTTTTCCAAATTCCTGTTAATGTTAATTTTTTTTTTTTTTTAAGTTTTACATTTTTTTTTTTTTTAAGATTTTATTTATTTGACAGAGAGAAACACAGTTGGAGAGGGAACACAAGCAGAGGGAATGGCAGCAGGAGAAGCAGGCTCCCCGCTGAGCAAAGAGCCCGATGCGGGGCTCGATCCTAGGACTCCGGGATCATGACCTGAGCCGAAGGCAGACGCTTAACGACTGAGCCACCCAGGCGCCCCTAATGTTAATATTTTGATCTCTTCCCAGGATCACAAATGTTCTTAATGACATCCAGAATGGCAAATCCTTTTTCAGAAGGTTTTCAATTTACTTTGCCCAGATCCATCACAAGAATTACTACCTATGGCAGCTATAGCCTTATGAAATGTATTTAAGTTATAAGTCTTCAAAGTCAGAATTACTCCATGATTCATGGGCTGTAGAATGGATATTGTCTTAGGGATGAAGACAACAGTAATTCTCATTGTACATCTCCATTGCATCTCTTGGGTGACCAGGCTCATTGACAAGCAGTAGTATTTTTTCTTTAGGGCAGAAATATTTTGAAAGGAATCTTTTTTTTCCTTAGCAGTAGGTCTCAGCAGTGGTTTAAAATATTCAGGAAACCATGTTGTAAATACATGTACTCTCCCCCAGACAATGTTGTTCCATTTATAGAGTGACAGGAGAGTAGATTCAGCATAACTCTGAAGGGCCTTAGGACTTTCACAATGGTAAGTGAGGCAGTGGCTTCACCTTAAAGTCACAGGCTGCATTAGTCCCTAACAAGAGAGTTACCCTGTCCTTTGAAGCCAGGCATTGAATTCTCCTCTCTAGCTGTGAAATCCTAGATGGCATCCTAATCCTAATATAAGGCTGTTCTATCTACATTGAAAATCTGTTTAGTGTAGCTACCTTCATGAATCATCCTAACTAGATCGTCTGAATAATTTGTTGGAACTTCTCTATCAGCACTTTGCTGCTCCACCATGCACTTTTATGTTATGGAGATGGCTTCTTTCCTTTAAACTTCATGAACCAACTTCTGGCTTCAAACTTTTGCAGCTTCCTCCACCAATCTCAGCCTTCACAGAACTGAAGAGAGTTAGGGCCTTGCTCTGGATGACGCTTTGGCTTAAGGGAGTGTTGTAGCCACTTAGATCTTCTATCCAGACCACTAAAACTTGGTCTCTATTTCAGCAATAAAGCTGTGTTGCTTTCTTATCATCTATGGGTAGCACTACTTCACTGGAGTAGCACTTTTAATTTCCTTCAAGAACCTTTCCTTCATAGTCTCAAATTGGCTGTTTGTCACAAGAGGCCTAGCTTGCCTTCCTTACTAAGCTTAATCATTTCTAGCTTTTGATTTAATGTGAGAGACACACAACTCTTTCTTTCACTTGAACATTTAAAGGCCATTGTAGAACCATTAATTGGCCTCATTTCAGTCAATGTGTTTGTGTCTCAAGGAACAGGGAGTCCCAAGGAAAAGGGAGAGAGATGGGAATGGCTGGTAAATGGAACAGTCAGAACACACACAGCATTTAGTGATTATGTTCGCCATCTCATATGAACATGATTCGTTCATGTTCATGAACAATTACAATAGTAACATCAAAGATCATTGATCACAGATCACTGTGCAAATACAATGATGAAAAAGTTTGAAATGTGACACAGAGACACGAAGTGAGTAAATACTGTTTGAAAAGTGTGCCAGTAGACTTGCTCAGCAGAGTTGCTACAAACCTCCAAAATATATAAAGAACTTATACAACTCGGTACCCAAAAAACAATCCAATTTAAAAATGGGCAACGGACGTGAACAGACATTTCTCCAATGAAAACATACAGATGGCCGGCAGACACGTGAAAAGATGCTCAACGTGACTCATCATCAGGGAAATGCAAATCAAAACTACGAGATATCACCTCACACCTGTCAAAATGGCTAAAATCAACAACACAGGAAGCAAGTGTTGGCAAGGATGTGGGGAAAAAGGAACCCTCTTGCACTGTTGTTGAGAATGTAAATTGGTGACATCCACTGTATGGAGGTTCCTCAAAAAGTTAAAAACAGAACTACCCTATGTTCCAGGAATTGCAATTTTGGGTATTTACCAAAAAAACACAAGAACACTAATTCAGAGCGCTACATGCACCCCTATGTTTATAGCAGCATTATTTACAATGGCCAAATTATGGAAACAGCCCAAGTGTCCATCAGTTGATGAATGGATAAAGAAGATGTTATGTGTATATATATGGAATATTATCCAGCCATTAAAAAAGAATGGAATCTAGCTATTTGCAACGGCATAGTTGGAGCTAGAAAGTTGGAGCTAAGCAAAACAAGTCAGAGAAAGAGAAATACTGTGTGATTTCACTCATATGTGGAATTTCAGGGAAAAGGGAAAAAGATAAGAGAGAAACCAAGAAACAGACTCTTAACTACAAAGAACAAACTGAAGGGGCATCTGAATGGTTCAATCAGTAGAGCACGTAACTCTTGATCTTGGGATTATAAGTTCAAGCCCCACATTGGGTGTAGAGATTACTTAAAAAAAGAAAAACTTTAAAAAGAAAAAGGAAGGTTACCAGAGGGGAGATGGGTGGGGGGATGGGTTAAATAGGTGATAGGGATTAAGGAGTACACTTTTGATGAACACCAGGTGATGTATGGAATTGTTGAATTACTATATTGTATACCTGAAACTAATAACACTGACACTGTATCTTAACAAATTAAAATAAAAGCTTAAGAAAAAAGAAATGGAATACAATATCCTAATAAAGACCTTATTTATATTGTGAAATAAGTAAATGAATAAAAATGCATCTAGTAAAGCAAATATGACACTAAAATATAAACTAACAAAAATGAAGGACTTTATCAGAATATACTAAAAATATTGCATTTTAAATCCTACAACTTAAACCCGCATTATTTAATGCAGAAATAGACAATAGAACACATAGGAGGGTCAGAGGATCAGAAACAGTTTGGTTTATATAGGAGGTTAATTCATGATACCTCCTCTGTGTCACCTCATGAGTAAAGAATATACTCATTGGTAAATGGTTGTGGAACAGTTGGGCTCTCTACATCTGGAGTGAAAGAAAGCTGATTCCTACACCAAAATAAAGCCTTGATGAAATAAAGTATACCTTAACCATCATTAATTCATTTGCTCAGAGTAACTTGAGGTAGTTTCAGTGTTCCAAAAAAGACACAGGATTGGGGCGCCTGGGTGGCTCAGTGGGTTAAAGCCTCTGCCTTCGGCTCAGGTCATGATCCCAGGGTCCTGAGATCGAGCCCCATATCAAACTATCTGCTCAGTGGGGACCCTGCTTCCCCCTCTCTCTCTGTCTGCCTCTCAGCCTACTTGTGATCTCTCTCTCTCTGTCAAATAAATAAAATCTTAAAAAAAAAAAAAAGACACAGGATCAAAAAGTTGTTTCAAAATACAAGTAGATTTTGTTTTTTTATTTTTAAGATTTTATTTCAGAGAGAGGATGCATGTGCAAGGAGGGGAGGGACAGAGAGAGAGAGAGAGAGAGGCAGAGAATCGTAAGCAGACTCCCCACTGAGTGTGGAGCCTGACACAGGGCTCTGTCTCATAATACTGAGGTCATGACCTGAACCAAAACCACAAGTCAGATACTTAACTGACTGAGCCACCCAGGCACCCCCAAAATAGAAATAGTTTTATTTAAGTACTATTAACATGTTCAAGGATATACCCACACAGTGTATAGTGGGCTTATATTATAGCTGTTGTTTTGTTATATTTTTATTATTTTTTATTGTTTGTTATATGTTTCCTTCAGCAATATATGATAGCCCTCTCCCAATTTCTTCATGTATAGAGTTCCATCATCTTTCAAGGCTTTGTTGTATAAGTGTGCCATTGTTCCAGTGTAACATAATTTAACCATTTCCCTCATGTTTTATTTTTTTCCCTTCGTGTTTTATATTCAGATATCATAAACATAGAATACTTAGGTTTTCATAGAATAGGGTCTGAAAAGGTCCAGGACAAGATACACATATTTTCATCTGACTCATGATTGTGAACTATTCGAGTTTCTTCCTCATCTCAGTGAAGTTTCTGTGGTAATCTGAATTTCAAAGTTTGACTTTCAATAGCTCTGTTGATTACATTAAAAGAAGAAAGTAAATTTATAAATTTTCTTAACTGATCTGAGTAAGCTTTGTTCCCATTTCCACCAAAACATTATTTTACATTTATATAAAAATGAACAGTAAAATATTAGGTTGCTCTGAATGGAATTTTTATAGCTTAGGGGGATATATAGGTTTCCTCCACTATCTGAAAGTAGAATGTTCCTGTGAAACCTTTCATATCCCAGAATGGTATAAAGCAAGGAAACAATTCCATTAATCTATATGAAAAAACTTTTAAGTCTTCCCAGACC
Organism: Procyon lotor; assembly: GCA_028646535.1. Classification (NCBI taxonomy): domain Eukaryota; kingdom Metazoa; phylum Chordata; class Mammalia; order Carnivora; family Procyonidae; genus Procyon; species Procyon lotor. The sequence continues at coordinate 50,564,464 of CM053603.1, forward strand.
CAAAAATAGTGTCTTTTTCGCTTTTCTGATACCTTAGGATAAATCTTACTAACAGACCCACAAAATAGATAAAGATAAAGCAAAGATGCTTACATACACAGTTCAGCAATGCGATGCTATGGTGACTTGATGCTGAGTGTAGTTTCTGGGGAAGGAGCTTGGTGGCACCATTTTCACTACTCGGAATGCGTGCTGCCCTTAAAACAGTTCACTGAAAAACAAAAGCTGAATACTATTTTTGCTTTTTGCCTTAATGTAACGGTAAAGATCTTCTTTGTTTTTCTTTGGGTTAGGGAAAGCAGGTACTGTTGTAGGTCTTTCATAAAAGCAAAGTGGTGTAATGTGAACTTTTGAAAAGTGTAGGATACCTGTACTTGTAGATTTTCATCCATCTTTCTTCTTGTAATCCCTTATGAGGAAAAGTGAAGAAGTAGTATATACTGGTAGAATAACCCCAGAAACTTTTGCCATTGAGTGCTAGATTGTGTTTGTAACATTTTTTATATTCCTTTGGCCAGTCAATTATTTTCTTACTCTCCCAACAAAGAAATCTGAAAGCATATAAGGACCTCTCTTTCTATGGGAAAGATGGCCTTGTGCTATTGAATGTTGAGTGAAGAAAATTGTCTCCTTTGAGTAACCAAAATATAATTCTCTGCTTATTCCATGTCTTTGTTTTCTAGGCAGCACAGTCAGTGCTGATTTCTTTATTTGAACTCAATACCCCAGAGTTTACAATGTTATTAGGAGCTTTACCAAAAACTTTTCAGGATGGTGCTACAAAGCTTCTTCATAATCACCTAAGAAACACTGGCAATGGAACCCAGGTATCTTTTAGATATTTTCTTGACTATTATGTGATGGTTTCACAGCAATTGCTTTCTTTTACATGAAATAAACTTCCGATCCTACTGTATAATTTTTGCATCTGTATTAAGCAACATCTCCTAAGCAGTATTAAATACTGTTCTGGAAAGAATATAGTTCTTTATATAGGATATATCCTATATCCAGGTACTCAGGGAGTACCTGGCTGGCTCATTCTGTAGAGCATATGACTCTCAATCTCAGGGACATGAGTTCAAGCCCCATGTAGGGCAGGGAACCTACTTAAAAAAAATTTTTTTTTTTTTAATTTAAAAATTAATTAAAATAGTTTGGGATCCTGTTGAATCTATGAGAAGGAAAATGTTAATAATATCTGAGAGCAGGAAGCAGGAGAGGAAAACAAAAAAAGACCACAGAGGTAGGTTTCTGAATGGGGAGAAGCTTTTTCCCTACAGAAAGCAGAGATAAGTACATGAATATTTAGAATACTGACCTACAAATATGGCTGTCTCATATCGTTCAACTTCTTGATTGCATGACTTCCTTTAGAGCCTTTTAGTTGAACTTACCTGTCATATGTTAATATTTATTTGACTCCCCCAATCAGGGTTCCATGGGAAGTCCTTTGACAAGACCAACACCACGTTCACCAGCCAACTGGTCCAGTCCTCTTACTTCTCCTACCAATACATCACAGAATACTTTATCTCCAAGGTAATAAAAGGGTTATTTTCCATCATGGCTTGTGTTTGCTGATTCCCATTCTTAGACAACAGACATTAATATAATTCCACTTGATTTCCACTTGACTTGAAAGGTCTTGACACACAGAAACTTAGCAGATTCAAAAAATTTTAAGTTTATTCCTTTAAATGTGTTAACCCTTTAAATGGGTTAATTTACTAACCTTTTAAATGAAAATAATGCATAGAGTATCTAATATTTCTATAAGTGAAAACTTACACAGCCTTTGTAAATTAGTGCTTGAAGCATTGAATGGAGTAGTTACGTTTCTCAGATATACTTATAGACAAAAACATGAAAATAGAGAAGAAAAAATAAGGAAAAGCTAAATATAAAATGGCATTATATCTGTGTCTTCAGGAAAGAATGTGACTGTGAGATTTGTCCTTAAAATATAAGCTGTATAAAATTTTCATACACTTATGCATTTCAAGCATTGGCTGTATTTCAGATGAAGTTCTTGACTCATTAATAAATAATATTTGGGGGCACCTGGGTGGCTCAGTCATTGAGCGTCTGCCTTCGACTCGGGTCACGATCCCAAGGTCCTGGGATCGAGTCCCACATCGGGCTCGCTGTGGGACTCCCACTCCCACTGCTTGTGTTCCCTCTCTCGCTGTGTCCCTCACTGTCAAATGAATAGATAAAATCTTTTTTAAATAAATAAATAGATAGATAAAATAATATTTTTTCCCTTTTCCTGGCCTTTTAAAAAATTATTTGCATAGTATTCCATATTTACTAACATAGTTATTAACTTGATTTTATTAGCCATATATCATAACATGCTTCATCATATTTATTACAATTATAGGATACTTCATCAGCATCTAAGGAAGAAAAATACATCGCAGATTTAACATCTAGCTTATTTATTCCTTGTGACACACATGTGACAATTTGATGGCTAAATTCCAGCTTCAGTTGAGTTTTAGAATTTGATTATAGAAGTAATGTCAGTAACATGTATGTTCAGTTAAAACTTCTCTGTCTTCCTCTAAATTTGTGTAAAGTACATTTATCCTCTCTTTAAGCTGTACCATTATTGTACGTTAATCACAACAGTTAAACTTTCTGTAAAGGGCCACACGGTAAAGATTTCCAGCCTTGTGGGCCATGCAGTATTTGTTACCTCTCCTCAGTTCTGCGGTTACAGTGTGAAAATAGCTATAGCGGCTACCTTAATAAATAAGTGTTGCTGGTTCCTATACAATCTTATTTATGGACACTGAAATAAGAATTTTATATGATTTTCATTGGAAAAGAATTAGGAAATGTTATTTTGACTTTTCTCTTACCTATTTAAAAAAAGTAAACATTTTTAGATTTCAAGGGTCATGGTTTGCTGGCCCCTGGTTAATCAGAACATTTTTGAAGGTGACAGACAAACGAGGAGGTGTTAAGGGCTTATGCATTTAGAGTCATTGTAATCTGCCCTTGGTGAATGAACAAGGGGACACATACCTTAACCATTTACAGTTGTCAGGTTTGGTTTGGTTTTGCTAATTATGCTTTGAGGATCCTACATAATCTCAAATGTGTTTGTGTTTTAAAACTATACATAAATAATAAGTTGTCTTTTTCATAGTGCATTTGATTATGACACAGAAAATATGAACTCTGAAGATATTTATAGCTCTCTTAGAGGTGTCACTGAAGCGATTCAGAATTTCAGCTTCCGTAGTCAAGAAGACATGAATGAGCCATTGAAAAGGGATTCTAAAAAAGATGATAGTGATTCCGTGAGTATTTGAATATTCTTACATTGCAGACTTTTCCATTAAGAGATTTTTTTTAATGACTTATTTATGTATTATTTGAGAGAGCAAAAGAAAGAGAGAAAGAAGATGCTCAAGGGGTAGGAGGGAGGGAGAGGGAGAGAGAATCTTAAGCAGGCTTCGTGCCCAGCAGGGACCCTGACTCGGAGCTCAATCCCGTGAGATCGTGACCTGAACTGAAATCAAGAGTTGGACACTCAACTGACTGAGCCACCCAGGTGCCCCTCACTAAGAGCCCCTCATTTTTTTTTTTTTAACTTACTGTCATTTTTCAAATGTAACTTTTTAAGGGGTCAGTCACTCTGTAAGCATTCACTGAGTATCTACATATGCCAGCCACTGTTCTGGGTCTTGGATTTTACAAGGCAAAGTTGCTGCTGTCGAGTTCCTTATAAATTTTCAGATAGAGATGAATACTATTGAGTCTTATGTTAGAACACAAAGTGAATCTATTTTAGATTAATTGGTCAGGGAAGGCCTCTCTCAGTCAGTGGCATTTGCATCCAGAATAAATAAAGCCATACAAGATCTAGGAGAGAAGAATTCCATAAAAGAAGTGGCAAGTGCAAAGACATTTAGATGGGAACAAGTTTTGCATAGTTGGGAACTGGGATGAAAGGGAGTGTTGTTGGATTGTTGTGAAAGAGTTGGGGGTGGAACATGGGCCAAATCACACAAGTCTTACAAGATTAAATGCATTTAGGTTTTAATTTTCCCACTAACTGTAGTGATAGAGATTTGCATCATCATTTTGTAGGGCTCCAGTAGAAAATGTTACGACCCATTTTTCTGACATTGGTGAATATTGTTTAGTTTGTTGCTTTTGCCATCTTACAAAGAGTAGTTGTTTTGGATGGGGGAGGGGAAAAAAGAGTAGTTGTTTTTTACACTGTTGCTGAAGACTTTTCTCAAAACAAGCCATCTCGCCATATCCTATGGAATCTGGTTCCTCAGTGTTTGCAGAATTGTAGAACATTACAGTGCTTCAACACGTCTCTAAAGGGCTCCCTCCTCTGCCCTCCTGACCGCTTTCCTGCTGTTGTTTTTCTCCCCGTGCCTGTCTGGCAGATGGCCCTACTAAACTGGATGCCAAAAACCAGCTTACCACTCAGATTTGAGGTTCCCCACCCAAAAAGCTACATGAGGCAACAATAACAATTTAATAATAAAAATCACTGCTTGAGACTTTTTTTCATTAGAGATAGCAGTGTACAGTGTGGGGAGTTCAAGCAGTGGATTCTGGAAGAAGTGAGTTTAAATTCCAGTTCCTGGCAGTTATTTAACTAATCATATATTATCCCTTCTAAGCCTTATTGTCTTCATTAGGAAAATAAGGATTAGTACTGCCTACCTTAAAAGTTACTATAAGTATAATGAATTATGTGACTCATTAGCTACATCCAGCTGCTTGTTTTAAGTTCTCATCTTTTCCCCTAGAGCTCTTCTTTTCTGTTTCAGCTGATAGCAGCACTAGTTGCTCAGCCAAAAACCTTGGACCAAGGAGTTGCCCTTATATCTCTCTTTCTGTCATCCTCCATACTCTGTCAAAAATCTGTTGGTTCTGTTTTCAAAATATATCCAAAATCACTTCCCATCACTGCCAGTCTGGCTTGAAACATGATCATCATCAATTCTCTCACCTGAGTTATTAAAATAGGCACCTAACTGGCCCTCTTGATTCTGCCCATTGGCCTCCTGTCATCCCTTCTCACTCCATAGGAGGTCCCAGAATAAAATCCAAAGTCTATACAATAGGCTTTTTCCCCTATAACCCTTCTGGCCTCATCTACTACTTTCCGCTGCTCCAGCCACACTGGCCTCCTTGCTATTCCTTGAACTTCCTGGGCATGCTCTTGCCGCAGGGCCTTTGTCTGGCCTATTCCCTCTGTCTTTGACATCCTTCCTCCAGGTAGCCCCGAGGCTGATTTCCTTGCTTCCTTCAAGTCTTTGTTCAAATGGCTTATGCTGACCTTATCCAGTCTGCACCCTCCTTCCTCCCACCACAGTACTCAGGGTGCCTTTAATCCTGCACTGCCTCCCATACACTAGTCACCTTCTACCATACCATATACTCTACTCATTCATTATGTTTATATATGTATAAAACAATTTGTCAGTTGTCCCACTGATACCTTCTAGCCAGAGGATCCACTTCAGAATCTCACATTGCATTCAGTCGTCTCCTTTGTCTTCTTCAGTGTTCAGTCTTTCCTTTGTTCTCATGACTGTGGCACTTTTGAAGGTCAGAGACCACTTATTTTGTAAACTCTCTGAAAGCGGACCTCATTCTCTCTTTTGTTCACTAATGTATCCCCACTGCCAAGAACAATGCCTGGCCCACAGTAGGAGCACAGTAAATATTTGAAGAGCATTTGTAAAGCACCTAAGTAATGGCTTAGCACGCAGTTGCTGTGAGTAGATAGTGACGATAGTGATACTGACCTGTAGTAATGATTTTCATACTAGTGTTAGTTATCAGTGTTAGTATTGCTGTTTTGATAAGTATGTTACTGTGATCAGACTTCATCAGGCATCTTTTCAAAAGGTATAGTCATTGAGGCCTTTTTTTTTTTTTTTAATTTGATTCTCTTGTACTTTGTTGACATGCTGTCATTGTGTAATTTACTCTCTTAATAATAGAACCCGGCAGCCTTTAGTTCTGTGTTGCTAATGAAAATGCTTTTACATCTTTAACGGGCCTAGAGAACCTTTTGGTAATCCCACTGTATATTGTTTGGTCAACCCATTAGCAAGGGAACTATAGGAATCATTAGAAACAGCATTCTTTTATGATTCTTATTTACCCTCACAGCTGTGGGTTGTTGTTTTTTTTTTTTTAACATCTTTACTCTAAATTTTGACATTTTAAGTAAGTTTTAACTTATTGTGTTGATTCCTATTACTTAACTTTTTCAACTGTTTATTCTTACCTTTTTTAAATTGACTTTGAAGCAGTAGAGAAGAATATTTTTAGAATTTCAGAACTTCAGAGAGGTACTTAAAAAGGAATTATTTGCAGGGTGCCTGGTTGCCTCAGTCAGTTAAGTGTCTGACTCTTGATTTCAGCTCAGGTCATGATCTTGGAGTCAGGTCATGAAGTTGAACCCCTTTCTCTCCCTCTCCCTTTGTCCCTCCCCCCTATTCTCTCAAATAAATAAATGAATGAATGAATGAAATATTTTTTCGAAAATGAATTAATTTGCTCTACCTTCTCCTCCCCATTAATAGATGTGTGGTGGTCCTGGGATGCCTGACCCAAGAGCAGGAGGTGATGCTACTGACTCAAGCCAAACAGCCCTTGATAATAAAGCTTCATTGCTCCATTCAATGCCTGCTCACTCCTCTCCTCGCGCTCGAGATTATAATCCATATAACTATTCAGATAGCATCAGTCCCTTCAATAAGTCTGCCCTCAAGGAAGCCATGTTTGATGATGATGCCGACCAGTTTCCTGATGGTAGGTTCTGGGTCATATTTTGTCACCTGTATTTTAGAGGACTGGTAATCAGTGAAACAAAAGAAACACATGTGCTCCTTTATTATAACTCCTGAAGAAGTAAGGAGCTTTGGGATGGAAATGTTTCTCCCATCTTTTAGGAGCTCATTTCTGGTGGTTTGGTAGTTTTCTACCCAAGAATGAGAAAACAGGATAATCCTGAGATCATCCTCAAAATCAGGAAAACCTTACTGACTGCCCAGAAACAACTGAAATCAGTTGTAGCTTATAAATTTAGGTTATTTCTAGACACAATTCAGTCATTAATTTTTATGCCAGCATGACAAAAACCTTTGAAGAACTATTCATTCTTAATAATAGCCCTTTAATAAAGTATGAAATCATAAATTCTAGTAAGATGTATTTAAGACCAATGTGAAGGAAGCTACCATTAGAATTTGGAGCCAGCTTAGGACTAGCTCTACACTTTCAGTGGCTTAGACCAAGGGTGTGGGACTAGCTCTAACACTCACAGTGGCTCAGAGCAAGGGCATGGAACTAAATTCTAACACTTACTAAGTTGTCCAGCCTGATAGTTGGTTTCTGTCCAGAGTGTCACATCTGAAAGAGGGTGGAGATGTACTACCTACCTGCTCTTCCAATTACAGTATGCAGTTAGGTTCACATATAAAATGTATGAAAACTGATATACAAACACTGCAAATGACTTAGGTATTTTTAATAAGAGGTAATTACATTTTTTCTCTACAAATTACGTAGTTCATTAAATTTTTTAATTAAAACTCAAGTAATACAAAGTAATAAATAACTATGTGGGTAAATTTGAAAGTATCCCCTTACTCATGTTATTATACTTAGATAGTTTCTGGTTTTCCTTTGTTCACCCAGTATTGCTGTCAGTGAACATATTTCTGCATGAAGTTTTATGCACATACATAAGTAATTTAAGAGATTCCTAGAGATAGAATTGCTCAATTAAGGGATATATAAGTTGAAATTTTGAGAGTTACTACCCAATTACCAACTCAAAACACTTGGCCAGTTTAGGTAGTTCTGATTTCCTCACTGGCACAGAATGTTCAAACTTTTTAAAATTTTGAAATCCATCACCATGATGAATATAAAATAGGCCATCCTAATGACCATTTCCTTAATTATAAGGAAGACTAAGAAGTTAGATATCAGAAATATTTTTTAATTTTTATAATTTGGTAAGTGGAAAAAATCTCTTCATTTTTATTTCTTTGATTACCAATAAGGTTGACGAATCTTGTTTTTACTAGTACGTTATGTTAACAGTCTTAATGTATCATAATTATCACAAAGGCAAAATTATGACAACTTGCCAAACTAAGTCTAAATTACATAAGAATCTATAAAATTGCCAAAATGATTCACTGCAGTGTGTTTTGATCTGTCACAAATAGTTTACTCTGTTACTGAGATTTAGTCACAATCAGGACTAAAGTCAGCAAAACAGGAGGGAATAAATTAGACCTTGCATGAGTGTGTCCTTTAAACCGTCCCTTATTGCAGCAGTATGGTAAACTGAGACCTAGTTTTAGCAGCTTTAATTATTCTTTATTTATGTATAGAGGTCACATGCTGGCAGACCAAATTGATTCCACTGACATTTCTTGCCTTGGCTGCAATTTATATATATTATATATATATGTGTGTGTATATATATATACATATATGTATTTTTTTTTTTAAACAATCAAAAGCTTAAAAGATGGGGGTTCAGCACAAAGAACTTTTCTTGAACCTTTGGAGAGTAAGCTGCCAAACTTACGGTGATACTCCATCACCCCAAATACTTTAGGATGTACTTTCCATAAGCCAAGACATTCTCCCACATAACCACAATCTACTCATCCAAATCAGGTAATTATCATCAGTACATTAATAACCACCTGCCCTCAGACCCCATTAGAGTTTTGTCAGTTGTCCCATTGATAGCTTCTAGCCAGAGGATCCACTTCAGAATCTCACATTGCATTCAGTCATCTCCTTTGTCTTCTTCAGTGTTCAGTCTTTCCTTTGTTCTCGTGACCATGGCACTTTGGAAAGTCAGAGACCAATTATTTTGTAGCATTTCCCTCAGTTTAGGTTTGTCTGATGTTTTCTCGTGATTGGATTCAGGTCATGTGCTCTTGGCATCAGGGTCCCAGAAGTGATAGTGCATTCGTCAAGTAATACACGATTTCACTTTGCCCTTTGGTGATATGAACTTTGGTCACTTGATTATGGTGGTGCTTACAAGGCTTCTCCACTGTGAAATTACTCATTCTGTAGTTAATAAGTGTCTTGTGGGGAGGTACTTTAAAACTGTATTAAAATTTATTCATTTAAAAAGTTTCATTTACATATTTCTAACTGTATGAACTCGTGGTTTAATTGTACTCTATCAGTTATAATTTGTAACTATCATTTATTTTGATGCTCAAATTGTCCTTGATTTGACCTGTTCTTTTGACATGTCCTCATCCTTGCATGTTGGCATGACAAAATGTTATACTGTTCCTGCTTCAGTCTTGGTATCATTTCTCCAAGGAGTGAACGTTGGTTTCATTTAATAGAAAATGGTCTTTGAAGGCTGGAGTCTGGGCACAAGGTATACTCGCTACTAGTGGGATATCACTGCTAGGGGGATTCCTAAGACGCCTCAGGGGCCAGAGCTAAGGAGTGTGTGTGTGTGTGTGTGTACGTGTGTGTACGTGTACACAATGATTTACATCTGTTTATTTCTATATTAAAAGCTATGAGTGAAAAAAAAAAAGCTATGAGTTTATTCCAATTCCAATTTAGCACCATGAGATTAATTCTAATTTCCTCCTTTTCCATATTGATAAACCCCTTTTTCTGACACTGAGAAACCTGACCTTCATTATCTTTAATATATTTACTTATTTCATCAATCTTCCTGTATGCAACCAGTTTTCCATCTGCCGCTACCTCCTCACCTTGCTGGGCTCTGCCACTCCACATGGACACCTTCAGTCTGCTTGGGCTCTGGCAGGTCCCACCTGGTCACCGCTCCATGTGGACACCCTTCTTGCCCTAGATGAGCTCTAAAATTCCATACTTTGCCACTGTCGTGTGTGGAAGGAAACCCTGCTTACTCTGCTCAGGAATTTGTGTCCCCGGGCCTGGTCATTTGTAATTTTGATGAATGAAAAAAAAGTCTTCATTTAGGAGGCTGAGGAATCATGTTTTTACCAACTGCTTATGTTAAGAGAGTTACTATATCACAAAGCCAAAACTATGACAGCTTAGCAAGATTACCCACTTGGGGGACATCTGGGTGGCGCAGTTGATTAAGCTTAGGTCATGAGCCTAGGGTCCTGGGATTGAGTCCCACATCGGGTTTCTTGCTCAACAGGGAACCTGCTTCTCCCTCTGCCTTCCACTCCTACTTGTGGGTTCTCTTTCTCTCTCTCTCTCCCTCTCTTTCTCTGTCAAATAAATAAAATATTTTAAAAATAAAAATTGCCCACTTAGTAACTGACTGATTCTCTTTTCCTTTACTAAAGATCTTCCATTTATATAATTTATAAAATTTATTTATAAAATAAAGATCTTCCATTTGTTAAAGGAAGACATCTTTGGAAATTATATAACTGAAATCTAAACTGGGTAGAATATTCTTGAACTTGAGAAAATTATTTCTTCACAGCATAATTCTTGATTGATTTCTAAAACATAAGACAGTCATTTTATGTTGAACATGCTTTGAAAATGGATAAGCCATTAGTTAAGCATGATAATACTTGCTCTAAGCTTCATATAGCAATTAATTATTTATTGTTTATTTTCATTTTTAAAGTTGAGATAGGGAAGATCTTGTTTGACATTATTTTATTGTGAACATTGCTAACATCACCCATTCTTTTTCATTTTTTTTTTCTCTTTTTCATTTTTTTTGACCTCCATTGCTCTTGATTTTCCTTCCATGTCTGTCCCAATACAAAATTTCTCCTTCTTTTTTGTTTTTAAAGTCTGTAACTTTTGGCAGGAGATAATAAATTTGTTCAAGTCAAAATTTCTATAAAAAGAAACTTTTGAAATTCTGAGACTTATTTTTAGTATGTCTGTTACTTAGATATTTCTATACACATTACAGACATACATACAATAGTGATAAATTTTTCAAAATCAACAAACCAAAAAAAATAAAATATAAAATTCCACTAATGTCCACATCTAATGATGACCTTTGTGAAGTTTACCAGGGACTGTAATACTCTATAATATTACTGCTAGTGGGGTGGTTCTGTTATTCAAGAGAGACTCATATAAAAGTTTTCCGGTGAAAAGAATATTCCATTTTTTTCAACACTGCAACAAATATGAGAATTGTAATCGTGCCAATATTTGTCATAAGAACAAAGAAAATTCATGTTTGTGAGTTTACTGTATTCAAAGCCCAGATCTTCACTATGACCTTAGGAAGTCAGTGCTCTCTTCCCATTTTACTTATAAGAAAACTGAGCCTCAGCACTAATTAAGAACATGAGTCTGTTGCACAGAATAAGAGGCACGGGTTTAGTGGGACTCCAGAGACTGCCTTTTCCAATGACCGTGATGCCTCTCGTGAGGAAATTCAGTTGGTTACACTTTATCTTAATGGAGTAGTTTAGGTTTATCTCATTTGTATCCTATAAATCAATTTTGTAACAAAATATGTGGTTTCTTTGGCAGAAATTATTTTCCTCTTAGTCATCTGTTCAGACCACTTTATGTCAAGTCATTTCTAATTATCTCCTAGAGTAATTACAAAGCCTATATTCATGGAGAAAAGAGCTCCATTCCTTTGAAAGCATTTTTGTGTGTGTGAATTCCCTTTATTGAGCTGAAATAAAAATATACTCTAAATAGAATGATCCTCTGACATCTGTGAACGTCTGATACCATGACTGCAGGAGTGACTTTTGTGAGATTTATAGAAATGCTTTTATCCTGCTGCAGTAGCTGCTGTTAAAGCGGCAGTACTATGCCAGTGTTGGTCTATATAATGAAATTATTGTAAAACCGTTTTTACCCTCCAAGTTAAGATGTTATCTTTGAATGCAAATTTCTAACATTTTATGGTTTCGCTCTGCATTTTACGGAGATTCTTCAAAAACCCTAATTTGGTTCACCTGGTGATCATTCTTTCCAAACCATGTCTCATTTTTAAGTTCAGCAAATCACATTTTATGCTCTGTGTATGAAGTTGTTAGTGCTCTAATGGTAGTTCCATGAAAGTTGTCATAATAAACTTCCTTTTTTAATAGTTAGTGATTGTGTCACTACATTTTGGTTCAGTTTCCCTTCCCTGTCGTCTGTTAGTTTTACTCTAGTTGGACTCATCTATTCTTTTTTTTATTTTTAGAGAGGGGGTGGGGGAAGGGGCAAAGGCAAAGAGAGAGATAGTCTTAAGCAGGCTCTATGCCCCGCGTGGAGCCCAACGTGGGGCTCAGTCCCACGACCCTTGCTATAATGACCTGGGTGAAATCAAGAGTCAGACGCTTAACTGACTTAGCCACCCAGGTGCTCCTGAACCCATCTATTCTAATGGTTCAGCTTGATTTCCTTTCCTCAGGTTTCCAAATCACCTTAAGTAAAATATAATTTTTCAGGGCGCCTGGGTGGCTCAGTCGTTAAGCGTCTGCCTTCAGCTCAGGTCATGATCCCAGAGTCCTGGGATCGAGCCCCACATCGGGCTCCTTGCTCGGCGGGAAGCCTGCTTCTCCCGCAACCATTCCCTCTACTTGTGTTCCCTCTCTCGCTGTTTCTCTCTGTCAAATAAATAAAAAATCTTTAAAAAAAAAAATATATATATATATATATATAATTTTTCTTTCCCCTACTTGTAGGTGTGGGTTCCCCACAACCTAAAATGTCAGACCATTGGTTTCTCTAGGTCAGTGGCTAACCAATTGGCAGGATGAGGCATAGTAGCTTCTATTTTTGTGGGCTAATAGTGAACCATCTAGCAAACTGCAATCTCAAGGTTCATTTTTGGGAAGCAGTCTCTTTCCTCTTGAGCCTTTGCTTTTATAGACAAAAACTATCTCCCAGACGCCAGATCCACGAGCCTTCTCTGGCCTATTAGGATCAGCATAAGTGGCAGTGCTTTCCTATGAAAGATCAGCATGTTCTTGCCAAGTGGACCTACAGACAGTATAGTTCCATGCCGTCAACTGTCTCCCTGGAGATTTGGGAGAGAGAATGACCCCAGGTGTATCTTCCAAGCTCAGGCACCATCTTCTGTGGTTATTTTGTTCCAGAGGAGTTAAGGAAAAGAGTCTCTGGCACAAGCTCAGGCCACTATCTGCCCAAGTTCCAGAAGGGCTGAATTTATCATTTATTTTATCAACAAAAGAATTTAGGAAGAACTCTGGTATTTTGTAATGTTTTAATATGAACTTTAGGATTTTACTTGTTTTTCCTACAAAAATTATTCAAAGCACTATAAGTGTCCTTTAACATTCATAAAATTCATGAGTTCATGATTATACTTCAAAAAAGTAAACAAAAACATGGGGGCTCCTGGGTGGCTCAGTGGGTTAAAGCCTCTGCCTTTGGCTCAGGTCATGATCTCAGGTCCTGGGATGGAATTGGGCTCTCTGCTCAGCAGGGAGCCTGCTTCCCCCTCTCTCTCTGCCTGCCTCTCTGCCTACTTGTGATCTCTTTCTTGCTGTCAAATAAATAAAAGCAAAAACAAATGAAACTTCTTTGATAATTTTTATATCCAACTCTTGACTCTGAAATTTAAGGGATAATATTAAGTATTCTGCTTCTTCTATCAAACTATATTTCAGGATAATCAAAATAGCTCTAGTTGATAAAGTTACTCTCTACAGAAGAATTCCAGCCCATATTTAATTCCTAAATTCTACAGTAATCAGTGAATGAAGCCATTACTTAAAAGATTGATTGGGGTGCCTGGGTGGCACTGTTGGTTAAGCGTCCAACTCTTGGTTTCTTGCTCAGGTTGTGATCTCAGAGTCATATGATCCAGCCCTGCATTGGGCTCAGCTGGAGTCTGACTGAGATTCTCTCTCCCTCCCCACTGTGCCCCTTCCCCTGCTCATGTGCACGTGCTCTCTCTTTCTCTCTCTCTCTCAAATAAATCTTCAAAAAAAAAAAAAAAATTGATAGGGTGGGTGGTACCTGAGTGGCTCAGTCCATTGGATGTCCAACTCTTAATTCTGGCTCAGGTCACGATCTTGGAGTTGTGGATTGAACCCCAAATCAGGCTCTGTGCTGGGCACGGAGCCTGCTTAGGATTCTTTCTCTCCTCCCACCCTAGCCGAAGGTGCTCGCGCACGCGCGCTCTCTCTCTCTCTCAAAAATTTTTTTTAAAAATTGATAGGGAGGGGGGCCTGGGTGGCTCAGTGGGTTAAAGCCTCTGCCTTTGGCTCAGCTCACGATCTCAGGGTCCTGGGATCGAGCCCCTGCATCAGGCTCTCTGTCCAGCAGGGAGCCTGCTTCCTCCTCTCTCTCTGCCTGCCTCTCTGCCTACTTGTGATCTCTCTCTGTTGAATAAATAAAATATTAAATTAAAAAAAATTGATAGGGAACTTTACAGTAGTGGGATCAAGTTGTCACCACTTAAATCCAGTGGTCGTTATTAATATCACTAAAAATGGAGTACCCGAACATTGTGAGCCTCCTGGCATGACACCATAGAAATGCATAATGATGTATGTAAGGATTAAATGATTTATTTGCCATCTACTAGAAATATTTCAGAAAAAAAAGTGGGGAGGGATGAAGATGAAGTAAGAATGGTAAAACGTTGATAATTGCTAAATCTGGGTGAGGGGTATGTAAGGGTCCATTGTATTTTTTCTTTATGTGAATTTTCATTACAAAAAATTTTAAACTAGAATTGGTATTTTCAAGATGACAAAATGGAAAAGAAAATTAGTCCTTTTTTTCTTAAAACTAACATTGTCTGTTTCATAATGTTATAAAGTCGTCATCCCCATACTTATGAGAGCTGACCTATAAAGTTACAGAATTAACATTATGTCCTCTTGCCAGATCTTTCCCTCGACCACTCTGACCTGGTTGCCGAGCTATTGAAGGAGCTGTCTAACCATAATGAACGTGTAGAAGAAAGAAAAATCGCCCTCTATGAGCTCATGAAACTGACACAGGAAGAATCTTTCAGTGTTTGGGATGAACACTTCAAAACAATATTACTTCTATTGCTTGAAACCCTTGGGGATAAAGAGGTAAATGGCAGGATGTGTAAATAATAGCCTGTTCTTCCTGTCTTAGATTGCCTATCCTTGCCTATAAATCAAGAGCTACACAGATTTGGAAATTGGGAAAATCAGTCTTTTTTACTGCTTCTTCCTGTGTGAAATTTTCATTATGAGTACTTTTGCTTCTAAACCAATAGTTCAGTGGTTTTGAACAATTGACAATTGGGAATGCTGATAGTATTTTTATAGGAGAGTACAAGTTACTTGTTTTGCATATTTAAACTAGTTGTTCAAAGTGTAATTTCCTTTTTCATAGGATGTTGTTGGTTCTTGATCTCCTACAAGTATAAAAAGTGTGATTTAAGTTTTCAACTACAGATGTGAAAACTTAATTATGTAATATACCATATACTTTGTGCAATTGTCTACAACTTATCCCTGCCCCGATGTTAAGACCCTTAAATTACAGAAATGGAAAATGTAGAAGATTGTCTACAACCCAAGATATTAAAAACATTAAAATATTTCTTCTCAGCCTACAATCAGAGCTTTGGCATTAAAGGTTTTAAGAGAAATCCTAAGGCATCAACCAGCCAGATTTAAAAACTATGCAGAACTGACTGTCATGAAAACATTGGAAGCACATAAAGATCCTCATAAGGAGGTAAGTTACCTGACCATTGAATTATTATTTTATTCTCAATACTTCTTATATTATCGCATGAGATGTATAAACACTGCTTGAAGAATACCCTTGAAGAGTGTCAATTATTTCAATCAAATGAACGCTTAATTTTGATGTTCCAGGTAATATATCTGATGAAGATGAAGTCATATTTTTTCTATTAAATGAATTATGGTGATATCCTGATCTTTCACCTAAAATAAGTCGGCTCTAGGATATAATCTTGATTTCATTTTTTCCTTCTTAATTTGACTTGTAGTTTTCTAATTTAGAATTCACCAACCATCACTGTCCACTTAACAATAAGAATTTGTTTTTTTGAAATAACTAAAGAAGACAAGAATCATTATTAAAGTGGTAAAGTGCCTGTAGGAGCTAGATGTCTGTTCAAAGTTTATTCAGTAAAATAATGAGAACAGCTTTCCTGAAAGAGTCCTGTAAATCTGTCTTGTCTTTTTATTTATAGTTTGTGTAAAAAAAAATTAGACTTTAAGTTTTTATTTAAATACCAGTTAGTTAACATACAATGTTTATTAGTTTCAGGTGTAAAGCACCAGCGCAGTAACATTAGGTGCCTCTGGTAGAACCATGACATAAGTGAAAGAGGTCAAACAAGGAAAGTTAACAAATAGCAATGAGACAAAATAGATCAAAACTAAATGTAAGAGCTGAAACTATAACTTTCAGAAGAAAGCATGGGTGTAAATCTTTGCCATCTTGGATTAAGCAATAGTTTCTTAGATATAATACTAAAAGCACAAGTAGCCAACAACCACAACAAAAAATAAATTGGACTTAATCAATATTTAAAACTTTTGTGCTTCAGGATGCCCAGGTGGCTCAGTTGGTAGAGCATGTGACTATTGATCTCAAGGTTGTAAATTCAGGCCCCACTTGGGTGTAGAGATTACTTAAAAATAAAATCTTTTGAGGGCATCTGGGTGGCTCAGTCTGTTAAGCATCCCACTGTTGGTTTTGGCTCCAGTCATGATCTCAGAGTCCTGAGACTGAGCCCCGCTTTGGGCTCTGCATTCAGCTGGGAGTTGGCTTGAGATTCTCTCTCACTCCCCCTCGCCCTCTGCCTCTCCTGCTCATGCTCACTCTCACTCTCTCAAATAAATCTTTAAAAAATATATATGTATAACATATACATATAATTTATAGTAAAGTATTTTTTTAATAATAGAAAAGGAAATCTGGGTGGCTCAGGTCATGATGCCAGGGTCCTGGGATCGAGCCCCACAACAGGCTCCCTGCTCAGCAGGGAGTCTGCTTCTCCCTCTGCTCCTTGCCCTGCTTGTGTTCCCTCTCTCACTGCCTCTCTCTCTGTCAAAAAAATAAGTAAAATCTTTTTTTAAAAAAATAATGAAAACTTTTATGCTTCAGTGGCACCTGGCTGGGTCAGTCACTAGATCATGAGACTCTTGATTTTGGGTTATGAGTTCAGTCCCACAATGGGCATAGAGTTTACTCAAAAATAAATAAATTTTAAAAATCAGTGTCACAAAGAATAATGCTTAAAAAAAGAAAACTTTTGTGCTTCAAAGGGCACTCTAAAGGAAAGACAACTCACAGAATAGGAGAAAAGTTTTGCAAGTCATATGTCTGAAAAGGTAATATATAAAAAAACTCATACAGCTCGACAACAAAAAGAGAAATAACCCAATTTAAAAATGGACAAAGAATGGGGCGCCTGGGTGGCTCAGTGTCGGTTGAGTGTCTCACTCGATTTCAGGGCATGGGATCGAGCTCCTTGTCCAGCTCCGTGCTCAGTGGGGAGTCTGCTTCTCTCTGTCTCTCCCATTCTCTCTCTGCCCTTCCCCCTCCTTCCCCTTTGCCCCTGCTCACACTCGCTCTCTCTCTCTAAAATAAATGAATCTTAAAAAATAATAATAAGCAAAGGACCTAAATAGACTATTATCCAAAGAAGATATGTAAATTGCCAATAAGCACATGAAAAAATGCCCAATATCAGTACTCATTAGGAAAATACACTAAACCCACAGTGACTTTCACATACACGAGGAAGAAAACAATAAGAGTGTTGGTGAGGATTCGGGGATACCTGATTGTCTCAATCGAAAGAACATATGGCTCTTGATCTTGGGATCTTGAGTTAAAGCCCCATGTTGACCATAGAGATTACTTAAATAAATAAATAAATCTTTTTTAAAAATGAAAAAGAAAAAGTGTTGGTGAGGATTTGAAGAAATTGAAACCCTCTGAATTACCTCTGGGTAACCCAGTTTTCAGAAGATATGAGTAGAAGTCTTGTAGGAGAGTGGGTCATAACTTTTAAATCTATACAGATTCTTATTTAGATTTCTTTTTTTATTCAGCTCGTGTTTAGTAGTAGAACATCTGTAGTATCTTGCTGAAAGTTTAAAAAACTAATATTTGTAGTTTAGTTATCCACCTCTGACCCAAATAAGGCCTGGCATCTCTATTTTTACAAAAGATAAAATTGATATTCTTAAGGCATTACATCTAAAATGGGTCTTCTGACTTCCAGTGTATTTGCCACTATACCTCTCTTAGTACCTCTCATAGATTGAGATCCAAGGTGAGAAACTCCTAAAGTAGACTCAAAAGCAATAATTTTCACATGGTCTCAAGACCATCTCTAGAGATTATGGAGATAGAAAGACAGCCATTTCTTCTCTTCATTATAAAATTAGTGTCAGCCCTCACCCGGCCCAGTGCGGAAGGAAAGAAAATCATTATGAACAGACGGGGGAATAGCATGTTAACTCGATAATCCATTAATGAGACTTTTTTTTAAGATTTTATTTTTAAGTAATCTCTTCACCGAACTTGGAGCTTGAACTCACAACCCCAAGATCGAGAGTTGTATCTTCCACCAACTGAGCATTCAGGTGCCCCAGGATTATTTATATTTTATTTTGTAATAACATAATGGAAAGGGCATGAATGCTCCCAGAGCTGAGGGTACTGACAGTGAGCAGGATTTCAGCATGGCTATTCTAGAGGATTCCATTCACCTTATAGATAAATGGAGCCTCCACCACCCAGTACAGCTAGACCACTGTATGATTTAAAAATTGCATTAGCCTGGGGTACGTGGGTGGCTCAGTCAGTTAGGTATCCAACTCTTGACTTCGCCTCAGGTCATGTTGTATTGCATATTTCATGAAGTTTATGACATAATATAAAACCTAAACAGAATAAAGTTATTCTAATTTTAATAAAATTAAAATAATAAAAAAATAAAATTTCTAATTTTCTAATTATTATTCTGTTTAGGTTTTATGATACAGTATAGCATTTTGAAATTTTACTCCAATTTAAATATTTCCTCTTTGTTTTAGGTGGTAAGATCTGCTGAGGAAGCTGCATCAGTGCTAGCCACTTCAATCAGTCCAGAGCAATGCATCAAAGTGCTTTGTCCTATCATCCAAACTGCAGATTACCCCATTAATCTGGCTGCAATCAAAATGCAAACAAAAGTGATAGAGAGGGTATCCAAGGAAACCCTTAACTTGCTTTTGCCAGAGATTATGCCAGGCCTAATACAGGTGAGAAACAAAATTTAGAGGGATAAATTAGGATACATTTGGGAATCAGTTATTTTAGGACTTTCTAGGCAACATGAGTGGCGTAACCAAGCCTTCCTGTTGTCTTGGATGTTCAGAGCAAAGACTTTCCATAGCCAGCTCTGTGTCTGTATATATATGTGCTTGTATATGATAAATATGTACATAAGGTAAAACTTAACCATTTAGTCATTTTTAAGTGTGCAATTCAGTGGCATTAAATATATTTATGATATACAGCGATTACAACTATCCAGCTCCAGAATATATTTCATCATCCCAAACAGGAACTCTATGCCCACTAATAATTCCCTATTCTCTCTCCCCATTACCCCAGGTAACTTCTATTCTACTTTCTCTCTTCTGCTTTATTGGTTCTTCATGTAAATGGAATCACACAGTATTTATTCTGTTGTGGCTGGCTTATTTCATTTAGCGTAATGTTTTTGGGGTTCATCCATGTTATAGCATGTATTAGAATTTAATTCATTTTTTATGGCTGAGTAATTTCCATTACTGTGACTACCACGATTTGTTTAGCCATTCATCTTTTGATGAATATCTTGGTTGTTTCCCTTTTTTTAATAACATAAATATTGCAGTGAACTTCCTTTTATCTTCTTATATGTATATATCTAGAAGTAGAATTCCTAGGTATTATCACATTTCTCTCCAAAATGGTTATACTAATTTACAGTCATAGATGTAATGCGTTTTTTTCTATGCACACAAACCCATCCACATAAATGTTTTAATAATGGGATCCTATTTTATAACATGCTTTGTTTAATCATAAATTGTTACCTCTTCCATCCAATAAATTATATTCTATACTGTAACTTAATGACTAATATTATATAGTGTGTATAATAAAACCACTCCTGAAAAGAATTAATCATTAATTTCTTTAAGCATCTTTAGTGTTATCTTTGACTCTGTTCTAAACCTCATATTGCTCACAAAATTGTGGGGTCCTTTGCTACTAGGAACAGAATGTATGTAGTATACACATACTATATCATATATCATACATATAGTGGGTATTGAATAAATTTTTGCCAGGTGAGTAACTTAGGGTAATGGTAGGGATGGGACAGATGTTGAGCTTAACTCAGCCTGAATTATAGGGGTATGTTGACTGCTAAGCCCAATTTTATTCTGTTTAGGTTTTATTCAATAGTAAAGTGCTCTTGGGCGCCTTACAGCTGAATGCTTTAGTAGCGTTCATCTGAAGACTTTACAGAGCAGGTTGGCAAAGCGGCAGCTTTCCAGGCTAAATAAGGTAGAACCCAATAAGCTGATGGTGGAGTGGAGGTGTGGAAGGGGAGGAGGACACATTTCTGCTGCGAAGGGTAGGGAGGTTAATTTTAGTCACTAAAGCTTCCTCTCCCTGGTATGCCTACAATCTCATCTTTGAGCCACATCTTCTGTCCATGTTGAAATTGGAATGGTACTTTTTCAGATCCCCCAGGAGTGCTAACAAGGATTTTTCTCCCTAGGGTTATGATAATTCAGAGAGCAGTGTTCGGAAAGCTTGTGTCTTCTGCCTGGTGGCTGTTCATGCGGTAATTGGTGATGAACTAAAACCACATCTCAGTCAGCTCACTGGCAGTAAAGTAAGTAGTTCTAAAGGTGGTGGCACCAGTACATATTTCAGATTTAGTTCTTTGTTGTGTTAAAGGCTAAATTTGTTACTCAGCTTTGAACAAGTTGGGCCTTGAGCATCCAACTCATTCCTCCTACTGTTTGAATTTTAACTGTTTCTACTTTCACGCTGGTCACTCAGGTGAGGTCAGGTAGGGTAGGGTGCTGTGAAAGAAATGCTTACAGCCAGCGGATTCCTTTCCCCCAAGGACTGTTTAAGAATAAATAGTGGTTGGGGCACCTGGCTGGCTCAGTTGGTGGAGTGTGTGACACTGGATCTTGGTCATTGTGAGTTTGAGCCCCACAGTGGGGTATAGAGATAACTTAAATACTTAAGCATGTAAATAAATATCCTTTTTAAAAAAAATAGTGGTTTTATATATTCATGGATTACTTTATACCTCCCAAAATGTGGAGCCCTTGAACATTTCTTTAATTTCCCCCTATGAACTATGAAAATCAAATACTTGCTTTCCTTAAGACTTAAAAAAAAAAAAAAGTAGGGGTGCCTGGCTGGCTCAGTCAGAAGATCATGCAACTCTTGATTTTGAGATCGTGAGTTCAAGCCCCACATTAAGTAATTAAGATTACTTAAATAAGCTTTAAAAAATTTTTAAAGACTTAAAAAGAGTCTTGCTTTCCTCATTTCTTTGATATTATTTCAAACATTGAAATTTATTCTACAAGGTGAGGATAAACTATGATTGTTGAATTGTTGCTTATGAACCAGTTAGCAGGAAACACTCATCCTCATTTAAACAGTTTCCCCCACACCCTAGCTATTGTCATTACTATGATCAAACTTCTTTTTTAAATAGCAAAAAGGTGGAGAAAATATCTATAAAGCTCAGATATATACCTTACCTTAAATACTTATGTAAGTTATAGATAGATTAAAGCAGTGGTTCTTAACCCTTCCCAAGTTACAGACCACTTTGAGATTGGGTAGTATCTCATCCCAAGAAAAATAAATAAATACAGAATATATTACACATAGTTGAGTTGAGTCCCTGAATCCCATGGACACCAGGTTAAAAACCCTTGAATCAACAAGTTAATGTTTAAAAGGGAAACTTTCAACAGCACAGTTTTGTTTTTTAAAGATTTGATTGATTGATTGATTGATTGATTGATTGATTTGACAAGAGATAGAGTGTCAGGCAGAGGGAGAAGAAGGGTCCCCACTGAGCAGGGAGCCTGACGTAGGACTTGATCCCAGGTTCCTGGGATCATGACCGAGCTGAAGGTAGACGCTTGACTGGCTGAGTCACCCAGGTGCCCCTCTTTTTTTTTTTTTTTTTTTTTTTTTTAAGTAAACTCTATAGCGAGCTTGAACTCAAGAGCCCCACATGCTCTACCAACTGAGCCAGCAAGGTGCCCCAACACAGTGGTTTTCAAAGAAAAAAAAAAATCTCAGCTTTTGTGATAAGCTCAAGTTGTATTGTGATAATCCAAAGATGTCTGTGGAAGAATTAAAATTAAGTACTTTGTCAAGACACTTTTTTTTTTTAAGATATTTATTTATTTGTTTGTTTGTTTATTTGTTTATTTAACAGAGAGAGAGATCACAAGTAGGCAGAGAAAGGGGGAAGCAGGCTCCCCACTGAGCAGAGAACCTGATACGGGGCTTGATCCCAGGACCCTGAGATCATGACCTGAGCTGAAGGCAGAGGCTTTAACCCACTGAGCCACCCAGGTGCCCCAAAACTCTTAATTCCAGGAAATAAACTGAGGGTTGCTGGAGCCAAGGTTGGTGGGGGGATGGGGTAATTGGATGATGGGCACTTGAAGTAATGAGCACTGGGAGTTGTATGCAACTAATAAATCACTAAATTCTACCCCTGAAACTAATAATATATTATATGCTACTTAAATTGAATTTAAGTAAAAATTTTTTAAAAATTAAGTACATTGTCAGAATACTAGGCAGCCAGTTGCATATGAAGACCATAGCTAGGTTGAAAAAATATTTGGAAATGACATTAGATGAAAAAAAGTAAAGGGGCGCCTGGGTGGCTCAGTGAGTTAAAGCCTCTGCCTTCAGCTCAGGTCATGATCTCAGGGTCCTGGGATGGAGCCCTGCATTGGGCTCTCTGCTCATCAGGGAGCCTGCTTCCCCCTCTCTCTCTGCCTGTCTCTGCCTGCTTGTGATCTCTCTCTGTGTCAAATAAATAAATAAAATCTTTTAAAAAAAAAAAAAAGTAAAGCACAAAATTGTATATGCACTGATAAAAACTTTATAAAAAGTTTCTATAAAAACTTTATAAAAATATGATCTCATCTAGCAAAGAGAAATCTAGACATAGAGAAATCAAGAACATTCTTGGAGGCAATGTTATAGTTGTTTAAGATCTTGGATCCTGGAACCCAAGTGCCTAATTTCCCATCCTGGGCCACTTATTACCTACCCCTGTGACTTCAGGATAATGATTTACAATATAACATTGCCCTCCAAGAATGTTCTTGAAAAATGTTGTAGTGATAGCATGTAAATTTAGAAAAAAGAAGTCACCATTAAGACAATAAGGACAAACATTTGAGCACCATGTGCTATATAATAAGCTAACTACCTTACAATATCTCTTTTTATCTCAACAATAATTTATAGATGAGGAAATCAAGATATATTTTTTTTTAAAGATATATCTTTTTTAAGGTTTTTTTGGTAATTCTTAATTATCAACAATAACTTGGACGTGACTTAGTCTAAAATCTCTCTTTTTAAATCATATATATAATTTTTTTAATAAGCCTTTTACTATAATTTATAATTTGCTCAGTGACATATGTTTGGCTTGAATCTGCAGATGAAGCTACTGAATCTTTACATCAAACGTGCACAGACAGGTTCTGGAGGAGCTGATCCCACCACTGATGTTTCTGGACAAAGTTAGTGAAGCTGATTAAAGTGAACCAGGCCTCTCAAAGAAAGGACAGACAGACAGACCACCCCTCATCAATGAAAGGAAATTTTCAAACACGTCTTTTGGAACTTACCATCTTTCCCAGTTTTAGTTTTTTGTTTTGTTTTGTATTTTCTGTAACAGAGGGCCATCCTCAGTCTGCATGTAACCTTTATGATAGTTATTCCAAATTCAAGAAGAAGCAGTATTAACATCAGTTGGTCAGTACAAAGTAATTTTTAATCAAATTCATCATTTCACATGTTTGTACTTCTTTGTCTTCCCATTAACCTTTGCCAGTGTTATGATTGTATAAATTTTTTTAAATGCTGGTTAAAGAGGAATGCTTAAAGCTTTAAAAGTTTAACAGTCTAAAACATTTTTTTTGCCTCTATTCAAATGCAGAATAATATTTTTATTGCTACTTGGAGTTTTGTTCCGTATCATGTCCTATGCTAGAAATACTGAAATGATGTGAAACAAAGCAGGACTAATTTGAACTACAGCCGGACTCTGTTGGTGTGATGGTGATACATGTCATTAGTTGCAATTTCTTTGGGGTGATCTGTAGTTTAAAACTAAGACCTCAGAGAAAGTGCTACAGAATCAGCCAGTTCTGTAACACTGATAACTGCTTGTTGGTTGTTGATCTTGCCATCTTTATTTAAAACCATGTCCCCTCTAAGATCCCTTAAAGAAAGCTGCACCAAATCATCTGCCTGTTGTTTTCTTGATACTTATTAAAATAGAAGGTTTTATTGCAGGGTTTTTGGTTTGTTTATCTTTGTTGTGAATGATGCTTTTTTCGTATTTATTAATCTCAAATTCACTTATGAATAAACTTGATAATGGAAAGAGACAAAAAAAAATCAAGTGCATGTGTGTCCTTGACCGTCTTCTGTTTCTCATTTAATAAACAAACTTATTATTGAGACATGGGAGTCAACCAGCACCTTTTCTTTAAATGGTGGAACCTGGTTTCCTTTTACCATGAAATTGTCTTACTTGAAAACATTGATCCTGATGAGAGAGAAGATGGTGCAAGGCTATTATCTTTGTGTAATGGACTCAAATTCTCTACCTCTTCAGGGCTAATCCTTATAACTGAGCTGCTGCCTGTAGTGTCTTTTGGGAAACTACTTCAAGGGTGATTTTCTGTTACATTTTAACAAATTTTTTTAATCACCTTTTGCTACACCTATTCTTTTCATGTGCAGCCAACTTTCAAAAATTACCAGTTTGGTGAAAGGCAAATTACATCATTGGGAACCAGGATACTAATGATTTCTCATCTTGACTTTTTAAAAAATCCTAACATGAAGTGAATTTGACTGGAAAGGCAAATAGCTATTAGGGAAGCAATTTGCTATTGTTACAGAGTTATCTGTACTTTCTTTGTTTAATTGAAAAAAATGTAGAAATGTATGTAAAGAATTTAAGACGAGGAGTACTGGATGGATGATTTGTCATAGGCTTTTCCCTTCGTTTCTGTTCTAGCAGCAGGAAAATAGTTTCTCTATATCCCCTCCCCTTTACCTGTAACAATTTTGTTTTCTACTGTTAATTACATTGTGTATTTATAGTTCTATGCTTACTGTTGTGCATATACTGGCAATAAAACTGTACATAACATTACTTGAAAAAATTAACAATGTATATCAGTTGTTTTTCTGTCTCACTGTGTGAAGTCACTCAGCTCCTAACTACGTTTTTAAAAATATTACAAAGGTCCTGTATTAGTGCTGTTCTCATGAATTTTATAAGTGCAGCTGAGGAAAACAGATTTATCAGGAGTAGCCTCCACAGTCAAATTAGATGGCTGTATATGCATGTGTATGGCAGCTTATCTTGGTTTTTTTTTTTAAGATTTTTATTTATTTATTTGATAGAGCACAAGCAGGCAGAGCTGTAGGCAGAGGGAGAGGAAAAGCAGGCTCCCCTCTGGACAGAGAACCCAACATGGAACTCGATCCCAGGACCCTGGGATCATGACCTGAGCCAAAGGCAGATGCTTAACCAACTGAGCCACCCAGGAGCCTCTGACAGCTTATCTTTAAAAAGAAAAGGCATTTTATTTTTTTTAAAAAAAAGATTTTATCTATTGGGGCACCTGAATGGCTCAGTCGGTTAAGCATCTGCCTTCTGCTCAGGTTGAGACCTCCGGGTCCTGGGATCAAGCCCTGCATTGGGCTCTCTGCATAGCAGGGAGTCTGCTTCTTGCTCACACTCTCCCTCTGTGCTCACTCTCACTCTCGCTCAAATAAGTAAAATCTTTAAAATATAAATTTAAAAATAAAGATTTTATTTATTTATTTGGCACAGAGAGAGAGAGAGCACAGGCAGGGGAAGCAGCAGAAGGAGAAGGAGGAGTGAATCAAGCTCTCCACTGAGCAGGGAGCCTGATGCAGGACCCAATCCAAGGGCCCTGAGATCATGACCTGAGCTGAAGGCAGATGCTTAACCAACCGAGCCACCCAGGCACCCCAAGAAAAGGCATTTTTTTTTAAAGATTTTATTTATTTATTTATTTGACAGAGGGAGAGAGATCACAAGTAGGCAGAGAGGCAGGCAGAGAGAGAGGGGGAAGCAGGCTCCCCGCTGAGCAGAGAGCCTGATCGATGCAGGGCTTGATTCCAGGACCCTGAGATCTTGACCTGAGCCAAAGGCAGAGGCTTTAACCCACTGAGCCACTCAGGCGCCCCAAAAAAAGACATTTTTTTTTTTTAAGAAAAGGCATTTTAAACATTGAATTTTTCTTAGTTTCTCAGTTATGTTCCATGACCTTTTTGTATGTCTTATGATCATTTTAAAATATAAATTTATTTTGACCTCTGCTTTAAGATCACCTACTTTAATACTGTTGACAACTAAGTAGTATGATGTAAGGTAAATAATAACTGTACTTGAAAACTTAGATCAAGCACCTGGCATGTACAGGCAGGCACTCAAATGAATGAACTGAGTAGTGAAAGTATGGTGTAATGTGACTAAGTGAAAGCTAATATGTAAAAACGTGAAAAAAGATTTAAAATTCTGTAATTTTAGGGGCTTGTGGCTGGCTCAGATGGTAGAGCATGCAACTCTTGATCTCAGGGTCATGATTTTGAGCCCCATGTTGGGCATAGAGATTGCTTTAAAAAATAAATAACAAGAGGCTCCTGGGTGCCTCAGTTGGTTGGGCAGCTGCCTTTGGCTAAGGTCATGATCCTGGAGTCCCAGGATCGAGTCCCACATCAGGTTCCCTGCTCAGCGGGGTGTCTGCTTCTCTCTCTGACCCTCCCTCTTATCGTGCTTTCCTCTCACTCTCAAATAAAATCTTTAAAAAAAAAAGTGGTATTAAAAAATAAATACCAAAAATTAAAATGTGTATACATATAAAAAATTAAAATCTATAATTTCACTTAATGAGGCTTTAAGAAAATTATTATTGACTATCCAAATTTGTTCATTACAGAAATGTATTTAGGTGTCAGCTATTAAAAACTGGTGATAAGTTCCTACTTAAATTTTTTCTTTCCACCTTTCTCCCTCAATATTATTAGTATCATTCATTTTCTCCACTGCTCAGAACTAATTAAAAGCACATAATTCCTAATTATAAACTATGTTTGTTTCTTGGAGGTTTTCAAAATCTGTAATAGGCTTCTGCCATTTTCAAGTAGGATGTGGTTTGAACCTGATGTTTCAAATTTGAAGTATATTTACTATATTCCTTCATATTCTATCTTAATAAACTTTGAGTCAAAATGACTTTTCACCAAATATGTCTCCAATAAAAGACTGGAATCTTGTCAAGCCAGGTGTGTTTGTAAATTCAAGTGTATTTTATTAATTTAGAATAGCATTTACAGGAAATAGAAATGAGGATTGGTACATTACTCCATAACATGAAGGGGTTTCTTTTAAGCTTAATCTTTCACACCTTTCTTCCTGTGTTGTTTAGGTTTATTTCATTGCAATTAATCACATACAGTTTTACAGCTATGCAAAAGAAAGAATTAAGCTTAAAAAAGCTATCCATCTCCCTTTTTTTTTTTTTTAATTTTTAAGTAATCTCTACACCCACTGTGGGGCTCAAACTCACAACCTGAAGACCAAGAGTTGCATGCTCCACTGACTAAGCCTGCCAGCCACCCCAAAAGTTATCTATCTCTACAGAGCAGTAAAAAATTACATAGAGGAGTGCCTGGGTGGCTCAGTTGGTTAAGCAACTGCCTTCAGCCCAGGTCATGATCCTGGAGTTCCGGGATCGAGTCCCGCATTGGGCTTCCAGCTCCACAGGGAGTTTGCTTCTCCCTCTGACCTTCGCTCCTTTCATGCTCTCACTTTCTCTCTCTTTCTCTCAAATAAATTAAATAAAAAATCTTAAAAAAAAAATTTAAAAAAATTACATAGAAACTAGAAAAACAATAGAACAGATCAATGAAACCAGGAGCTGGTTCTTTGGAAAATATCAATAAAATTGATAAACTTCTAGCCAAACTTACCAAGAAAAATAAAGGACTCAATAAAATCACAAATGAGAGAGGAAAAATAACCAACACCACAGAAATGCAATTATAAGAGAATATTATGAAAAACTATATACCAACAAATTGGACAGCCTACAAGAATTGGATAAATTCCCAGAAACATAACCTACCAAAACTGAAGCAGGAAGAAATAGAAAACTTGAATAAACTGATAGCCAGCAAAGAAATTGAATCAAAAACCTGCCCCAAAACAAAAGTCCAGGACTAGATGGCTTCACAGGCAAATTCTACCAAACATTTAAAGAAAAGTTAATACCTACTCTCCAACTATTCCGAAAAACAGAAAAGGAAGTAAAACTTCCAAATTTATTCTTTGGGGCCAGCATTACCCTGATGCCGAAACCAGATAAAGATCCCACGAAAAAGAATACAGGCCAATGTGAACATAGGTGCAAAAATTCTCAACAAAATGCTCGCAAACTGAATTCAGCAATACATTAAAATAAAACCCTTTACCACTTGGGGTGCCTGGCTGGCTCAGCAGAGCATGCAACTCCTGATCTCAGGGCTGTGAGTTCAAGCCCCATGTTGGGCAGGGAGCCTACTTTAAAAATAAGAATCATTCACCATGATCAAGTGGGATTTATTCCTGGGTTGCAAGCATGGTCAAATATTCGCATATCAATCAACATGATACATCAGTAAGAGGATAAGAACCGGGGCGCCTGGGTGGCTCAGTCGTTAAGCGTCTGCCTTCAGCTCGGGTCATGATCCCAGGGTCCTGGGATCTAGCCCCACATCGGGCTCCCTGCTCGGCGGGAAGCCTGCTTCTCCCGCTACCATTCCCTCTGCTTGTGTTCCTTCTCTCGCTGTGTTTCTCTCTGTCAAATAAATAAAATCTTTAAAAAAAAAAAAAAAAGAGGATAAGAACCATAAATGCAGAAATTTGACCATTTTTGCATGGTCACATGCAGCAAAAGCATTTGACAAGGTACAGCACTCATAATAAAAACTCTCAACAAAGTATGTTTAGGGAGAGCATACCTTGACATAATAAAGTCCATCTATGAAAAACCCACAGGTAACATCATCCTCTGGGGAAAAACTCTTTTCCCCTAAAGGACTCTCACCACTTTTATTCAACATAGTACTAGATGTCCTAGCCACAGCGCTCAGACAACAAAAAGAAATAAAAAGAATACAAATCAGTAAGGAAGAAGTAAAACTTTCACTATTTGCAGATGACATGATACTACATATAGAGAACCCAAAAGACTCCACTCCAAAACTGGTACAATCAATGTACAGAAATCTGTTGCATTTCTATCCACCAATAATGAAGCAGCAGAAAGAGAAATTAAGAAAACTATCCCATTTACAATTGCACCAAAAATGATAAAATACCTAGAAATAAACCTAACCACGGAGGCAGAAGATCTGTACTCTGAAAACAATAGGACACTTATGAAAGAAATTGAAGATGGCACAAAGAAATGGAAAGATATTGCATGCTTATGGATTGGAAGAACATTGTTAAAATGTCTATACTTACCCAAAGCAATCTACACATTTAGTGCAATACCAAAATACCAATAGCATTTTTCAGAGCTAGAAAAATTCTTAGAATGTATATGGAACCTTTACAAAAGCCCTGCATATAGACAAAGCATTCTTGAAAAAAAAAAAAAAAAAAACAGAAAAACAAAAAAATGCAAAACTGGAAATATCACTATTCCAGACTTCAAGTAATACTACAAAGCCGTAGTGATCAAAGTAGCATGGGACCGGCACAAAAATAGGCACATAGATCAATGGAACAGAATAGAAAAGCCAGAAATAAACCCACAGTTATATGGTCAATTAACCTTCAGCAAAGCAAAAAAGAATATGCAATAAGAAAAAGAGAGTCCCCCCCCCCAAAAAAAAGAAAAAGAGAGTCCCTTCAACAAATGGTGCTGGGAAAACTGGACAGCAACATGCAAAATAATGAAACTGCATCACTTCCTTATACCATACACAAAAATAAACTCAAAATGGATTAGAGACCTAAATGTGAGACCCTGAAACCATAAAAATCCTAGAAGAGAACACAGGCAGTAAGTTCTTTGACACTGGCTGTAGCAACATCTTTTCAGATCTGTCTCCTGAGGCAGTGGGAACAAAAGCAAAAATAAACTCTTGGGACTACATCAGAATATAAATCTTCTGCATAACGAAGGAAACAATCAGCAAAACTAAAAGACAACATACAGAACGGGAGAAGATATTTGCAAATGATATGTCCAGTAAAGGGTTAGTATTCAAAGTATATGACTTACACAACTTAATACCCCAAAATCAAATAATCCAATTAAAAAATGGACAGAAGACACAAACAGACATTTCTCCTAAGAAGACAGATGGCCAACAGACACATGAAAAGATGCTCATCACGACTCATCATCAGGGAAACGTAAATCAGAACTACAATGAGATATCACCTCACACCTGTCAGAATGGCTAAAATCAACAAGAAATAACAGGTGCTGGCAAGGATGTGGAGAAAATGGAACCCTCCTGCACTGTTAGTAGGAATGCAAACTGGTTCAGCCACTCTGGAAAACACTGTGGAGTTTCCTCAAAAAGTTAAAAATGGAACTGCTTTATGATCCAGCAATCGCACTACTGGGTATTTACCCAAACAATACAAGAACACTAATTCAAAGGGATTCATGCATTCCTATTTTTATAGCAGCATTATTTACAATTGCCAAGTTATGGAAGCACCCCAAGTGTCCATCAATTGATGAGTAAAGAAAAGGTGGCATACCTATGCAATATGCAATGGAATATTATTCATCCATAAAAAAGAATAACATCTTGCCATTTGCAACCACATGAATGGAGCTAGAGAGTATAATGCTAAGTGAAATAAGTCAGAAAAAGAAATACCATACGATTTAGCTCATATGTGGAATTTAAGAAACAAACTAGCAAATGAGAGAAGGAGACAACTTTAATTACAGAAAACAAACTTGATGGTTACCAGAGGGAGGCAGGTGAGGGGCTGGGTGAAATATGTGATGGGGATTAAGGAAGGCACTCGCTGTGATGAGCGCTGGACGATGTATGGAAGTGTTGAGTCATTGGATTATACACCTGAAACTAATATAACTCTGTATATTAACTGGAATGTCAATAAAAATTAAAAATTACCTTTCTTTATTATAAGCAAAGAGATTGCTTAAATAAACTTAAAAAATCTTCTTTTTAAAAAAGAGCTTTGTTGTGTCTTTAAGATTTTATTTTTTAAGTAATCTTGACCCCCAACATGGGGCTTGAACTCACAGCTACGAGATTAAGAGTCACATGCTCCACCAACTGAGCCAGCCAGGTGCCCCAAAAAGAGCTTGCTTTAAATAAATCAAGAAAGAACTTTGTTGGGTATAGCTTTTCTTTCGGTGGTTTTATTTCGCAAGTTTCTTCTTTTCTTATGAAGTCACAACGTTGAGTTTGCCCTCCAAACTGAACAAGTTACTTGTCTCCCCAGCTGGCCACCATTACACAGCTTTGTTTGATTTAGCTGGACCGAGGGATACCAGTGGAGGAAGGACCCCAGAGGAAGTGTTAGATATCCTTAGGTATGTATTCTAAAAGAAAATCTAACTGAACTAAAGAGTTCACCGGAGACTTATCCAGAAGAAGAATGTGTTTAGAATCAGCATCACAAACACTGCAATTTTACATCCTCTGAAAATTTCAGAAGCGAGGTGTTTTTAGGCTACAATTTTTTTACGGATTGATCTCTGTGAATCTGTTTCTGATGACCTTTATTTACTTATTAAATATTCTAGCACCTGTTGTGCATCTGATACCCCTTCAGTCTGTCCGCTATAAATATGTGGTTGTAGGTCTAATAATGAGAGGATGGCATTAATGTGCTTTCAGAAGGACTGGTACAGGAGGCGCTGGCCGGGGACTCAATGACTCAGTGCAGACAAGTGCCCTGTGGTGCTCCCAGCAAACCCTCCATCCCCAAGGACATGTGCTGTGTGCAGCCCTCATCTCCCACTTTCTTCTGCTTTTGGTGGTGTCAGACTCCGAAGGCAGTACTTTTCCCCTTAAGAGAGTACAAATCAGTGACTTTGTTGGAAGTGAGTACAAAAAGATTGCTTAATAACCAGTTTACAGGTTTTGTGTCTACAGCCAAATGTATATTTTTATCAAAGTTTATCGGAGTAGAGACTTAGACTCAGAGTTAGAACATTTTGACAAAGCAAGAAACATGCTTTCTCTTCTCTATCCTTGTAAAGCAGTGGTTCTCAGCTTGGTGATTTTGCCCACTGGGGGATATTTGGCGATATTTGGAGACATTTTTGGTTGTCATAACTTGACAAGGAGGGCCACTGACATCTAGTGGCTACAGGCCAATGATGCTTGCTGCCAGACATCCTACAATACACAGGACTGCCCCCCACAAGAAACAGGTATCCGGCCCCAGATGTCAATAATGCCCAAATTGCGAAACCTTGCGTTAAAGCAAAGGAGTTGCTATGGACAGCTGCCCTGGGTCGGGAAAAAAAAACAAGAACAAAAACAAAAAGCCACTGAGTCAGATTTTTTACACCCAGGTTAAATAGAAAGGTGAACAATCCAGAATTCACTTCTAGATGACTAATCTGAGGATCAGTTTTCCCATTTTTATACATATGGGCTCACATGCCAAACATTCAACATAAATCATTGACCCCAACATAATCCAAACCATCCTGGCTCATCTTCTGCAACTTACTCCATTCTGAACTCTCAGTCTAATGCAAAGTTAGTCCCCCCAATTTTGCTTTCATAAAAGAAACGGTGATTTTTATTTCAAGGAACTAATTATCTAGTGCCTGAGGGCAGAGAATTTCCATACAGTGAGACGCACTCCAGGCCAGCAGCAGTGCACTTGGCTGAGGAGACCAGGGGAATGGCTTGGGGTTGGCTGACCAGTGTTGAAAAGTTGATCATTATTCGAATATGGCACGATTCCACCTACGAGGTACCTAGAGGAGTCAAATTCGTAGAGGGTGGTGGGTGCCAGGGGCTGAAGGAAGGGGGAACATGCTTGTCTATGATGATGAAAAGAAGTGGACGGTGGTGATGGCTACACGACTGTGTAAAGGTACTTAATGCCACTGATCTACACATTTTAAAATGACTAAGATGGTGAATATGATGGGTATTTTACTACAATTAGAAATAACTTAATGATCATTAAAATGAGGTCACCATATAAAAGTAGTGATTCAAGAACTCTGTTCACCCCCCCGAATTGCTGTGAATGACAACATCTGAAGATGATCAGGTAGATAATCTCTAGACTATCTGTATCTATATACATACAGAACATGTATAAGAACAGGGCAGGCAAATCGAAGCAACCAGCTGTGTTGAGTTGTGCTGACGGTGCTTACCTAAGGAATTCTGAAATTTCCATCTTTGCTTCCTCCCTTGTACACTGTCTGCTCATTTGTCCATGATGTCAGTTTCTCTGAGGATGACTTCACCACTCATCTCCCTCCGTGTTTCTAGACTGAGCACCCAGAATCAGACCTCCTTTCAGGTCTATACCACAGGCAGACCTGCCACTCTCTACCTCTTGTCACCCTTGCTTCTTCTGTTGCACCGGTTATTGGCACCTGGACCACAGATTTCCTCACCTTCCCAAGAGAGGTATAGCAGCCGACTGGGGAAGAGAAGGAGTTGTGCCGTAAAACTGCTCACATAAAAATCACTATTTCCACCACTTGGGTGAGTTACTTAGTCTCTCAAAGCTTCAATTCCTCCTCTACAGAACAGCGAGAATAGCACTCATCGCATGAGAACGTTGTGGGGACTTGATGAAATAATGCCTGTTTATTAGGCATAGCCTGATGCGCCTCTAGTGACGGCCTGTAGTCCCCTAGTCTCCCACAGGGGTGGTGGCCATCCAGCTGACCCACTGGGATGCTGCCCCCTGCTTCGTGCTCAGTCACTCCACCCTCCTTGGACCTGAGCTCTTCCGTCCAGCTAAGGATCACAAACCCAGCATTTCACTTGCTAATCCCAGGAGGCTTTAACAACTAGTATTATTTCATTTTTTATTGTGGTAAAAAGCATACAACATTAAATTTACCATCTTAGCCTCTTTAAAGTGTACTTTCGGTAGCGTTCAGTATATTCACATCGTTGTACATCAGAGCTCCAGAACTTTTTCATCTTGTTAAACTGAAATTCTGTACCCATTAAAGACTAATCACCCCCTGGGGCACCTGGGTGGCGCAGAGGGTTAAACCTCTACCTTTGGCTCCCATAACTGGTCTCAGGGTCCTGGGATCAAGCCCCACATCAGGCTCTCTGCTCAGCGGGGAGCCTGCTTCCCCCACCCCTCTGCCTGCCTCTCTGCCTACTTGTGATCTCTGTCAAATAAATAAATAAAATCTTAAAAATATATAAAATAAAATAAAATTTGTTTAAAAAAAAAAAAGACTAATCCCCCCTCCTCTAGCCCTTGGCAACCACCTCCCAACTTCCTGTTGCTATGCTTCTGATCATTTTAGGTACTTCTTAAGAGTGGAATCATATAGTACATGTCCTTTTGTTCCTGGCTTATTGCACTTAACATAATGTCCTTGAGGTTCATCTGTTTTGTGGCATATAACAAGGTTTTCTTCTTTTTGAAGTCTGAA
Organism: Procyon lotor; assembly: GCA_028646535.1. Lineage (NCBI taxonomy): Eukaryota > Metazoa > Chordata > Mammalia > Carnivora > Procyonidae > Procyon > Procyon lotor. The sequence goes on from CM053603.1 coordinate 50,599,422, forward strand.
TAATATCCTATTGTATGAATATACACATTTCTTCATCCATTCATCCACCAACAGACATTTGGGTTGCTTCCACTTCTTGGCTATAAGAATGCTACACAGGGTCGCCTGGGTGGCTCAGTGTGTTAAAGCCTCTGCCTTCGGCTCAGGTCATGATCTCAGGGTCCCGGGATGGGGCCCCACATTGGGCTCTCTGCTCAGCAGGGAGCCTGCTTCCCCCCCTCTGCCTATTTGTGATCTCTTTGTCTCTGTTAAATAAATAAAATCTTTAAAAAAAAAAAAAGAATGCTACACAGTCTTTTTTTTTCTGTAACCATATATGTGTTTCTAGCACTGTCCACAATACTTAAGACATAGCAATACTATAGCAAGAAAAGTCTTCATATTTGTTTTATAAATGAATACATGAATGAATTAGTTCAGTGACTTTATGTCAATAAAGATAAATAGAATGTCCAAATCTCTTAAAAACAATAAATTGTTGTGCACATTTTCACATTTCAGATTTTTGCTGGTGTTTTACATTTTAGCTTGAAAATATGTAGTAAATACTAAATACTGATTGTTCTTTCTCGTGTGTCAGGATTTATGCTCAGAACTTTAGGTGTAAATAAATCTTCATTCCAATCCTATGAATCAAGTATTATCACCATCTCCAATTCACGGAAGAGACTGAGACATGGAGAAGTTAATTTATTTGCCCAAGATCTTGTAGCCCATGATCTTTTTTTTGTTTTTAAGATTTTATTTATTTATTTGACAGAGATAGATCACAAGTAGGCAGAGAGGCAGGCAGAGAGAGAGGGAAAAGCAGACTCCCTGCTGAGCAGAGAGCCCGATGCGGGGCTCGATCCCAGGACCCTGAGATCATGACCTGAGCCGAAGGCAGAGGCTTTAACCCACTGAGCCACCCAGGTGCCCCAAGTAGCCCATAATCTTGTAATTAAGTTTTAAACCCAGATTGTCTGAGGCCAGAGACAGAAAACAATCTCTGTGCTAGAAATGTTCTAGGCACTGTACAGGAACATTTGTACGGTTCTGCCCAAACTTTGTGAACATCGGCACCTTTTAACGTCTAAAAAAAAACAAAAACAAAAAAGAACTATAGCATTTTAAAACTCTTCTTTATATATTTTGAATAACTGGGAGCATAAAAAAATACCGAGTTTCTAAAAACACACATATCTAACCTAGGGAAGTATTCAAAATAAATAAAAATAATATTCATAGAAGAGGATCCAATTTCCATTTCCTCTATCATACTGGAAGCATCGATAAAGTGATAACTCAACCCAAACAACATTTGTCTTGGAGATGCTAGGCATGGCAGCAGGGGCTCCAGCTCTCTTATCTCACTGACACTGTGAATACTGCTGATTACATCACCTCTTCCAATTGTCCTGCCTCCATTCATCTGCCTGTCTTCAAGCCTGGATGGTGAAGAGAAGTGTCATGAGGTCACCATTCAATAGCCCTAAGGAAGGTGGCCAGCCAAGACTGGAATGCAGGGAGAACAGGCTCTGAGAGGAATGTCTCCAAGGAGAGGAGACAAAGAGGGGAACAAAAGGAGAGGACTCACCTGATGAGTGCATGTATTGAGGGGATTTTCTCAGATTTGGGGAGGGAATTAATGTGGTTAATTTGACAAGCACATGGAAAGCAAAGTATGTAGCATAATATATCCTCATCTGTGAATAATAAACATAATGATAATGAAAATCGACTTAATCAAAGAGCTGTGACAACTTTGACAAGGTAGAAGGTATATAGATCATTGAATCCTCATCTGCCATTGTAAAAACAGCAGCATTGGCGGCTGTTTTCAGCTATGTAGTTTTTCCACTTGGATTTCCTTAAAAAATAAATTAA